>OX439484.1:38499679-39699679 GCA_949320155.1 Melangyna quadrimaculata
TTTACAAAACCAGTCGTTGGACAGACTTTTGTTGGTTGTTGTGCCGAGTCTGACCACATTGGCATAATTGAAATAATCTTCAAATTCAGTATTAGGCGTTTTTCTATTTTAGTTCAGAGCAGAGCCTGAACTGTCAAACAAAAAATTGTGTTTCTTTTTTACCTCTGAACGTTCAGAGCTTCAAATTTGTGTTTCTTTTTTCGTTCTGACCGTGTTCTGAGCTTGTTCAGAGCGCGCTCTATGAGCTCAGAATAAAATAACTGAGCAGACCGAGTTAAATGCTGAACACAAGCATTTAATAGGTGAAATTGAAAAAGGAGTGACAGCTTAGTGTTCAGAGGTGTGTTTCAAAAATAATTCTGAGCGCTCAGAACACGCTTTGTTCAGATGATGTTCAGAGCATGCTCGATATGCTCGGACTCTGTTCAGAACTCTTTTCTGAGCTAAAAAAGAAAAACACCTATTATATGCTTGCACATAGAAGAAGATGATATTCTTGAAGACATGGATGGCGGTATTTAAGAGATTTATTCAAATCTAGACTTGAACATTTTTATTTTATTTTTGTAATGATTTTCATTTTCGCATTTTATAAAAAGTAACAAGGCTGTAATAATAATCAATTATAATTGATAAATAAACTTATTATTCTTATTTTATTAAATAACATTAAGTTTTGTTGCAAAAAGTAAGAATTAAAATAATGTCAAAGTAAACGCAATCAAAATCGAAAAAATTGCTTACTTTCAGCAACTACAGATATCTTTGTTAATTTTGTTTTTGTCGAATAAAAATTTGTTGAATACGCCATTTTAAAAGAAATTTTAAAATCTTTCTTTTATATGAAGCAATTCCTTTTCGTATACATATCTCTACCGGAAAAAAAGTTAAATGCAAATAAGTAAAATAAACCAAAAAAATCAATTTTATTCTCTACAATAAAGTTAAACGGCATTTTTTTTTCGAAATTTAGCTTGCCTTTCGAGTTATATGCAAAAAACGAAAAGGGTTGCATTTTCCCCCCTCCCCTCAAAATTGCACCCTCTGATTTAATAGCACTCCGTAGTTTTCGCATCTTTAATAAACCATATAATGGTTCATTATTGCCCTTTTGTTTTAGGACATAATCAAAAGCCTAGAAGTTAGCACCGCAAGTTCCGAATTTAAAAAAACAAAATTGTGCTCTTATGTGCCAAACTTGTGCGAAATTTTTTGTATTGTTAACGGCACATGGCAGCACGATTTGGGCACATTACAGAGCAACTTTTATTTTGGAAATTCAAAAATGGCGGTATTTACTTCACGCACATAGAAATCAGCTCTAACGATTTTTGATATTTTTTTCTTCATAAATTCTTATTTTTGAAATTTTTTTAACGATCAACTTTATCGTTTCGAGGAAATCAAAAATGTTTCTACCGGGTGTATACCTTCTATCAATAAGCATGTTGCGTTTTTTTGCCGAAAAGTGGGCATAAAATAGCTAAAACATTAAATTGTATTCCTCTGGGAATTTAGTTGTTGTATTTTTTGTCTTAATTTCGATCATTTGAAAATTTGATTCAAATTTGACTATTTTATACAATAAAAACAAATACTGGTGTGCCTTGACATTCATTTCCCTCAGATTTTTCATTCAATATTTGTATTACTATTAAAGGACAAACACTCTTTTCATGAAATTATTCAACAACTTCTTTTTTTTTTCACTTCTGATTCTGAATTGAATCGAAATAAAGATTTTTCTTCTATCTCAATAGCTTGAGGGATGCCAAGAGGTGTTTAAAGTGGCTTCGGCTTCTTTATATAAAGGTAGAAAATGAAAATTCCTACTAACCAACCGAAGTATCAGCCGAGTTGGCAGAGACAGTGCAGCCATTTGCGACAATTATTGGGTTGGAGTTGGAGCATCCTTTGGGAATTCATTGCATGATGGTAGGTTGACTCTGACCTAAATTATCACCTCAGGCAATTAGAAAAGTATTTGTCCTAATTGCATTGGGAAATTCCATTTTTGTTCTCTTCGTCGTGTTTTTGCACTGTCATGTCGCCTTTTTCGTCTGTTTTTTTTTTTTTTTTTTATTTTATGTGGGAAATCTTTTTTTTTTGGCTTTGTTATCCTCCTTAGAGGAGAAAGGATAAAGTTGTTTCTCGTTTTTTTTTTCTATTCTCTGGTTTGCCTTGCAGTTCTTATTTTGTGAAAACTAAGGATTTGCTAAAAGGGATGGAATGAATTGAAAGGATTTGTGGGGATATAGAGATATACCTAGATACTTTCCATGTTCGTCGTAGGTAGGTAGGTACTTTCATTTCATGTAACGGTACGGTACGCTTGATATTATCAAATTGAATTGGATCTTTTTGGTATATCAGTGATACTTAAAGTATGGACTATGGAGTATAATGGTGCCGTGCAATCGAAATGCAGTAATGGAGTGCAATGTACATCTAGGACTTTCTCTGTCTACATGAGCATAGAAAGCTTGACAAAACGTACAAAACTTAATATAAGTGTAGTGTATATAGGTATACCTAACCTACATATTTATGTATGTATACTCCTAGACAGTAAACTACAGGATAACGTATCGATTTAGTTGAATCACTTTTCGGTGAATTAAGGATTGTTATAGAAGACCTTACATCTAAATGTGGTATCAGTAAGTGTATCTGTATCGGAAGGATACAATTTGTTGACCAATAAAGCTTGAAGTAAATGTGTGTAGTATCCATTGCCAGCTGAATATAATGTCACTGTAAGACCTTATCACACCAGAAGCATAAATGTTAAAAAAACAAGTTCTACTATATACAAAAACCTTTGCGTAAAAAGTCAGCCGTAAAATGTAGTGAGATCTAAAAGTACGCGAAGTTCTAAGTTTATTTATGTTAATTATCAAATATTCTCCAATCCAATTTTTCAATAGTTAGATAAGCAGTCAGTTAGTATTTAATCCTCAGATAGAGCAAAAATCTATTTTTCAATGTGCAGATATAACTTATTTCTAGGAATAGGAACAGTGAATTTATCTGCTCATTGAGAATTCAGATAAAGTTATTCATCGGAATAAATATTTTCAAAGTCAAACATTACTGTTTGTCAAAACTGCTTTGAAATAAACGTTAAATAAAATTAACATTACTTTAGAAATGTTCGATATACAAAAACAAAAATATCAAAAACATGTAACATGCATTCAAACTGTAATATTCTATAGATAATTTTTGTTTTCAATTGAAAAATTAAATTTAGCTATCCGATTGTTAAAGAGCCAAATAACTATATTCTTCCAGTAAATAACACTGGCTCTTTAACTGACTATTGAAAAATCGGCTCTAAGTAGAGTAATATGTAAGAACCTCAAAGTTATCAGAGAAATCTGTTATTTAATGATTACTGACTTAAATTGAGTTTTACTTGGCAAGTTTTCATTTTAAAATTGAGTAAATGAAGGTAATAAAAGAAAACTTGCAAAGTAAACTATCATTAAATAACAGAATTCTCTGATGATTTTCAAGTTCTTCCAAATTACTCTACTTAAAATATTTGATATTTAACATTAATAAACTTAGAACTTGGCGTACTTTTAGATCTCATTACCTTTTGCGGCTGACTTGGACACTTGGTACGCAAAGGTTTTTGTATATAGAAGAACTTGGCTCCTTTTTTAACATTTATGTTTTCGGTGTGACTTCACTACTTTTTGCAAAGATTCTTTTTATCAGGAAAAAAAATGTTGGTGGATGAAACGCCTCTGAATGAAAAAGTTCATGATTTAAACTTTTTCTTTGTATACACCTGAAAACTAACCACTTTACCAAATGACATAATCCTGCACAAATCGGAAGTGCTGTCAACATAATTAATATTAATTCTGTGAAAATGGGTGGTTGCCACGCTCACTGAATGTAAAATCGCAAAGTTTTAATTTCCGCTTTGCTTGCATTTCAATTCCTATCGCTCTACCAAATTTCAGCATTCTGCGACAACCAGAAGTTCTCCATATGATTGATATCAATTCTGCGAAAAGTGCGTATGCCACGCCCTCTTAATGTAAATCTCAAATTTTAAAATTTTGAATTTGCTTGCAGTTCTAGCCCTACCGTTCTACCATTCATTTTATCATTTTGATCATTTTACGACAATCAGAAGTGCTCCTCATAATTGATATCAATTCTTATTCAAATGGGGGTTGCCACGCCCCCTGGATGAAAAATCAGAAATTTTAAAATTTTTACTATGCCTGCACTTTAAGCCCTATCGCTGTACTAAATTTCTTCAATCTACGACAATCAGAAGTGCCTCCAAGTAATTTAATTCAATTCTACCACGCCCCCTGAATGGAAAATCTTAAATTTCCCTTTTTTCCTTTGTATATACCGCAAGGCCTACCGTTCTGCGAAAGGACAAGATTCTACCATGTCTGAAAGTGCTCCATAATTTTGATGATCTGTTAGTGAGTCAGTCAGTTACGGTTTTCGCTATTTTTGCAGTCTTATATCTCAGGAACCACTGATGCTAATGAATTGAAATTTGGTGAGTTAGCTAAACCTGGTGAGTTTAGCTAATGCTGCAAATGTTTGAAGTTTCTGACTTTATTAGTACTGAAGTTAGAGGGGGGTCAAAATTCGCCTGAGTTTGATCCTGTAAAAAGGGTCTAGGTAGTGCCAGAACTTGGCTGGGCACTACCGTGCCCTTTGATATTGGGATAAATCCATAGAATTTGCCGGTAAAACTCAAAAAGGTTTCACTGATATCGGTAAATTCCAAAATTTTGTGATAAACGTACCTAATATTGTAAAATTATAACAAAATCGCTTGTTAGAGCGCGTTATTGGGAAGATGGGAAAGTTCTCTATTATCAAAATGTTGTATAGCGCAAGCAAAAATATTGGGAAGATATTTAAATGCTATACCTATAGCACAGGAAATATGGGCTTTTTTGTGGAACGAACTATAGGACAAGTGATTTTTGCACATCTGAATACGTCTGGGAAAATTAGTCATTTGGAGATCGCAAATTTGTCTTTATCTTCAAAACTATTGATTTTTAAACTATCAGCCTCAGTTTCACATTTTTTTTTCTTTTTTGGCAATTTTGTTCATTATGCGATAGCGTAAACCAAAGTTATATCTCTGGAAAATTGGCTGCTTAATTAGTTAAGAAACTTATAAAAATCTTCGCTGTTGATGTTTTTGGAAAGATAATTGTGTCTTGACTTTAATAATTCATCTTATTCACAGTGCAGCTAGACTTTATCTACAAAATTATTTGTTCAAAAAAAAAGAAAACAAACTTAAAACAAATTAAATGTAAATAACTTATAAGACATAACTGCAATAACATTTTGCACACAGAAAAAAAGTATGTGTAAAAATGTAAAATAATAGCATTTCCAGCAACTTTGTTCCTAACAATTTTTAAGCTACAACCAATAGCTTGGAGATTCTCCAAAATTTCACGTTTTCTAAAATAGAGTCCCTGAAACCAGAATTCAAACTTTTCTAATAGCTCGCTTTCAGATTTGACAAAAATCAGCCGATGTACTAATATCATTCTAACAACTAGTTAAAAAATAAATAAATTGGCTGGCACAACGGCTCGTGAAGAACCAGGGCCTTGTGAATAACACCTCACAACCATTCCTGTGTGTGCCTGTCGACAGAAATGGAAGGCACCTACAATTTAATGCCGAATCCGGCAAAATTCCTTGCAAGAGGCAGTAGCTCTGAAAAAAAACTTTTTAGTTTTATAAATTAATTTTTAGGTGACCAATTCTTTATATGTTGATTATTTTATTATAGTGAGCTTTTTTGGTTTAGTTTTTAGTCCAGGGAGTAAGTCCAGGAAAATAAGAAATTCACCCCAAAAAAATTCCGACAAAGCTTTATTTTGGTGGAGACCTTAATTTTTATGTTCTAAACATTTCTTAAAAATCTACCCTAAATTTGGAGTGGAGCTTAAAGTTTTGGGGGTTGTAAGGGGATAAAATTCAGTTTTTTTTTTTTAAATAACGCAAACTACAGTACATTTAGTCAAAAAAAAAATAACATGGGAGCATACTCATTATTTTCTTCGATAAAGATTTTGTTTTTGGTTTATGTTTGAAAAACTATTTGCTATTTAAGAACCAAGATTTAAAAGCGGTACCGGAAGTGTAATGTCGCCATCCATTAACTGCCGTGAAGTTTATTTGTTCACAAAATGATTTAAAAACAACTTATAGAAAGTACAATTCAATTTGATTCACAATTTAATTGTAAATATACAAGCCTAGTTTGTGAAACCAATTTCAAATAAGTACAATTTAAGTTCTAAGGCTATAGCGATGGCGGTCCAAAGTTCAATTTATAAAAGCAGGTAGTTGCATCTTCAACTGAAATCTCTGATTTCTAAAAAATAATTGTGAAACTTGGTGGTTTTCATTTGATTAGGTCATTCCATTCCTTGGATCGATTGGGTATATTATGGAAGGTAGCGGTTTAAAAGAATCTTAAGAAATGTAAATATATATAAAAAAAATAAACTTTGGACCGCTATAACTTAAGAATAAGTTGACATACAGAGTTCGTTAGTTTTTAGATAGTTGTATATTTCAGACCAAGAGCCCACAGCAAATTTTGGGGTGTGAAAGTGAACCGAAAAAAAGTATATGAGTCGAAAGGTGTGGTAAGGCTAGTCAAAGAAATTGAAGTCTTGAAGTCTCTGATGGCGGCTTAAGTGCGTAATAGCATTTCGAAAAGCCCAAGAAAAAACAACTTTTACGATCAATGTATGAACCAAAAAGTTTGTTTGCCCGTCCCTTGAAATATTGATCACATGATTACAGATCCGTAGGTCCAAGACCGATGGAAGGTGGCTTTTACACTGCCAGACCGTTCATATAACCCGAAAGATTTAAAAATAATGGGGTACAAATTATTAAAAAAAACAATGGTAAGATTTAAAATGGTCTTTTATATTTTTATGTAAAGGCAAAAGTTCTTTCTTTCACTTCAAATTTAATAAAAGTACTTTTAGTTAACAGTTTTTGAAATATTAATCACACCAAAAACATAACTGTTAAAAAAGTAGCCAAGTTCTTCTATATATAAAAACCTATGCGTGAAAAGTCAGCCGTAAAAAGTAGTGAGATCTAAAAGTACGCCAAGTTCTAAGTTTATGAATTAACATTTTTTATGTTTTTGGCTTTTTGCAAAGATTCTTTTTATCAGGAAAAGTGGGTGGAATAAACTCCAGATGAGAGCCTCATAAGAAAAGTAAGTTTTTAATGTACACTTTTTTTATGTAATGCAAGTCCTCCCCGCCTTCTACCAATTTTCATAAGTTAGAAGTGCTCCATTGAAATGATAATAAGTGGGTGGATGAAACGCCTGTGCATGACAAATTTCAAAATTTCAACTTTTTCTTTGTATACACCTGAAAACTAACCGCTCTACCGAATGGTTTGCCACGTAAACTGAATGGTTTGTCACGCCCACTGAATGCAAAATTTCAAATTTTAAAATGTTTCCTTTGCCTGCACTTTAATTTCTACCGCTGTATTAAATTTCATCATTCTACGACAATCAGAAGTACTCCAAATAATTTATATAAATTCTATGAAAATGGGCGGGTACCAGGCCCCCCGAATGGAAAATCTACAATTTTCGATTTGTTCCTTTATATAAACCACAAGGCCTACCTTTGTTCGAAATTGCAAGATTCTGCAATGTCGGGAAGTGCTCCATAATTTTGATGTTGTGTCAGTGAGTGGGTCAGTCAGTTACAGTTTTTGCAATTTTTGCAGACTTTTATCTCGGGAACAAATAATGCTAAACAATTGAAATTTGGTGAGTTGCCTTAGCCTAGTGAGATTAGCATATTCTGCGAGTTTGAAGTTTCTGACTTTATTGGTACTGAAGTTAGAAGGGGGGGGGGGGTCGAAAATCACCTGAGTTTGATCCTGTAAAATGGGTGTAGTGCCAGAACTTGGCTTGGCACTACAGTGCCCTTTGATTTTCAAACTCAAAACTTTGAAAAAAAATAAAAACAAATGTTCAAAGTACTTTTTTATTTAATTAATATAATATAATATGTACAAACATATTCAAAAACATCGGCAACATTTACAAACAAAAATTAACTTTTTTTGAAAGCCAGAATTCTGTTCTTTTATTTTATTTTCAAATCAAGTTATTGATAACCAAAAGGTTTTGTAAAAATTACTTTCAAACACAAAATTTAAAAAAAAAATTAATTTAATTTAGTTTATGAGTTTTTTAATTATTGTGAAATAAGATGCTGAATTATTGAATTTTATTATTCACTGCCCTTGCACAGTGATAAGCAGAATTTCGACCCGCTCTCGAATTGATTATTGCAAACAAATAAAGTGAGCATCCTACTGAAATCACACCACGGCTCAGTGTTACCTTTGGGACTCTTTAGAGTCATTTTGACTCTTTTTAAACGTTGAGACTCCGGGCTCCCCTTTTTAAAAATCATTGCAATTTGACTCCTTTTAAACATTTGGGACTCTTTTTAGTAAATGCACAATATTCGCTGAATACTTTTAAAATGAAATCTGTCATCTGTCGACTCTTTCCGCAGAGCTTAATTCTTATTTATGATTCATGTATTCTATCAAAATGTTGCACCAGTGATGGAAATGGACTTTTTTCGATAGTACTGAATGCTGAAACAAAATAGTACTGAAAAAGACTAAATAGTACTGGGCTCTTTTAAATTGATAAAAGTAAATAAACACGCAAATTGAAAACGAAACTTATTTATTAACAAGAACAAAATACAGACAAAATTCATTTGTTATAAAAAATATTAAGGTAACGAATAAAGAAGTAGCCCGTAGCGTAATGGTTAGTGCGGTTGACTGCCTCGTCCACCTATAAAACTAAAAATATTTTTCCGGGCTACTGCCTCTTGCGAGGAATGGACAAATCCTGCATGAGTATCACTTGTCATGAATAAGAGCTTCTCTTCTAGCCGTTCGGATTCGGCATAAAATTGTAGGTCCTTTCCATTTCTGTCGACACGCGCACACAGAAATGGTTGCGAATTTTTAGTCACTAGGCCCTGGGTTGCGCCTCCCAATTTATTTATTTTATTTTAAGAGGAATAAAGCAACTTTTTTTATACTTAGGCCCATTTTTTCAGTGTTGAGTTAAGCCTGAGTTACAGCCCTATTCTGCCGTCGTGAGGCTCAGGGGTCACACTTTTTTGTGAGTTGGTTATTGTATAAGGCTGTCACAATTTCGTGTTCTGTGGAAGACAAGGAGCAGATTATAATTTTTAAATTTTTATAAGGCGAGTTCACCAGGAGCAATGCGGTTATTGTGACTTGTGAGACATTAGTGAGGTTGCCAGAATAAGGGCTCTCCCAAACTAACGCGAAAGCGGAGCGAATCATTCGCCGACGGCAGTTTTTGTTGTTGTTTAGCATTGTTTATCTGTCATTTTTGTAATCATTGTTAATGACTCGCCCTGCATAGCGAATGTTCTGCGTTGGTTTGGGAGAGCCTTAAAGCTGTTAGTGACGAAAAATATCTGCCTACAGTTACGTCAAGAAGCAGTCTTTTCATTGAGGAAGAATGGCGAATGTCTTAAGGCTGAACTACATTGACCTCCTTTTTGCCAAAAGTACAAAAGTGAGAATTTAAAATGATCGCTGAAGAAACCGGCTTGCAAGAAAACATAGGAAAATTGTTCACACATATAAACAAAGCCATCATAAACAATTTTGAATTGCTTTTTTTTTTTTTGCAAGGAGCTGTCTTCACCATAGATATTTATTTCTCACTTTTGTACTGTTTGTCAAAAGTAGGTCTATGTAGTTAAGCCTTTAATAAGCACGGAAGACAAAATATCAAAAAATGTGTTGAGTTAATCCTGAGAATACTGCACTGAAAAACTGGCCCTCTTAGAGGTTTTGACTAGACTACGGTTAAAATGATATACACAAAACGAGCGATTAGGTAGGATGGAGGGGATTTGAAAGGAGATACCGTTGCACATTGGTGTTGAGTATCTGAAGATCATAATGGGAGTTGAAAATTGGACTTGGTAGAGCATTCCACATTCGTGTTGCGACTAAAGAGAGAATAATCTCTGTACTTAACAGTACGTCCGAAGTTGGGCTCAAGGGTAAATTGATGGGCGTTCCTAGAAGCGCGAGTATTACGGTTGAATTGAGAAAAGAAAATACTGTCTAATTATTTTGCATTTCAGAATTTATTTTTGTACATTTCAACTGGGCATTCTACACGGTTTTTGATTCCCGATTGGACAATACTGTCAAGATCAGAATTTAATGAGCTTATCATACGCTGCCGTTGAACGTTGAACTTCCAAATGCGAAGGACATGGATGTGAATCTAGAAACGAATATGAAATTCTGAGTGTACTGTTGGCAGCAAAACAATTTAATGGATTACAAGTTTTAGATAAAAGATAATTTAGGAATATATGGAAGAGGGTGAGACGTGGGATATCAATCAATCAAATTCGTATGAAATATCAAGCACAATAATCTTATCTACTTTATCCAAAACTATGTAAAGATATGTGCCACTATTTCTGGTGAATATAATAGAAAATTAACTAAAGGCATAATAAATTTTGTACAAACAATTCAAAATAGTACTGAAATTGGCAAAGTTTACTTACGTACTGAGAAAATCAAATAGTACTGAATTCAGTACAATAGTAAGCCTTTTTCAACAGTGTGTTGCACATTTCGCAGATACCTACCTACCTACTTCGTAAAACATTCTGGAAGACAATTGGCAAGTTTTTGCTTTTCTATATACTTCCATTTATTTTAATTGGATTTCGCTGGCTCGTTTATAATTTTCTATATATGTAAATTGTGGAATTCGTGTATAATTTTCAATGACATCAGAATTTCCGAACTTTACTCCTCTCCCAGAAAAAGTGATTGAAGAATATAATGCCGGATTTACACGAATGGCATAGATGCCAATATTTCTGTCAAAAAAATGGTAAGATAATGGCAGACATAATTTTTTTATGACATGCATTTACACGAGTTCAAATAATGGCAGATTTCAAAATACTGGCAACATGCCATAGAAGAATGAGCAAGTTCATTCGTATATATAATGGCATAATTTCGGAAAATGGCGTCAGTAGGTAAAGTGTTTACACAAAGTCATATTAATGGCAGCATTTTATGCCGAATTATCTCTGCCATTTTATTTTGGCAAAAATATTGCCATTATTAAGAGCGTTTACACGAGAAAAAGAAAAATGGCTTTAATTTGACAGATATAATGGCATTTTGCCATTCGTGTAAATCCGGCATAAGTTATAAGGGCTTAACTTCCTAAACCACAATTTTTCAATGTCATTGAGTTCAAAGTACATTTTATAATCGTTTTCTCGGGCTTTTATTTCTAAAGACTAAACTACATAGACCTACCTTTTGCCAAAAGTACAAAAGAGAGAAATTACAGTGTTCGCTAAGGAAACCTGCTTGCAAAAAAACAAAGGAAAACTGTTCACACACGTAAATTAAGCCACCATGCACAATTTTCATTTGTTTTGTTGCAAGCAGGCAAAAGTAGGTTTATGTATTTAAGTCTTTATACTACGTTTTCATTAGAGCCGAAATGACGTGATTTCGAAATTTGGCAAAAAAGTGCTTTCATTATCAAATTAGCTAATTTCATTTGACATCTCATTTCATTTTGAATTTGGAATGGCAGTTAGCCGTTTATTTTTGTTGTTTTCTCTTTCTGTTTTATGTTGTTGAGTATAGTGTATTGATATTTTCATACAAAAGCTTTTAAGAGCTTTTGAAACTGATTCACGCTGGATGCATTCACCTAATTTCCAACTTAATTTCATGCAAATGAGGTTGAAATTACCTCATTTCGAAATGTGATTTTGTATGGGAAATGAGGTAATTTGGATCTCATTCGGAAATTTGCAACGAAATTACCCCGATAGAATGATTATAAAATGAACTTTCAAATCAATGACATTAAAAAGTTGTGGTTGAGGTGGGCAATTTAAAAAAAAACCATTTAGATGCGTTTATGTTCAAAAATTTATATGAATTTCTTATAAAAATACTAACTTTGCCCTACAGCAGCGCTTGCGCTGAAAGATTTTTTTCCAAATTAGCTTTAATTAAACACAAAGTTATAAACCGCCCTAAGGTAGACACTTGTAACTCAATGCTTTCTGCATTAAATTTGCTGGAGGTTAAGCCAGTTGAAGACTGGACTCCAGACTCAAATTTAGTTCTAAAATACAGAAAAGAAGTTCCTAAAAAATACTTCTTAGAATTATTTGAACTTACATATATATACCTATACATTTGTGATGTTTTAACCGCTATATAAGACAGTTAATTTGTTATACGTAAGGAGTTCATTTTTCAATTCTTTCGTTGGTTAAGGTCTGTTGGTATATAAATATTAAAGTAAATTTTTTCATACAACTGTATATACATATGAACATTTGGTTTAAGAAAGTATTGAAAAATTGACCCTAACAGCTGTAATATTCATAAAGTTTAAAATCGGTTTAAATTCAATAGTCGGTTTAAAAATTTAAAAATTTTGCTACATTTGATTTGCAACGACATCGACGGTGATCCGAACCGATGCGCACAGGGGCCAAATGCATGAATTCTTGGCAAAAATAAAAAAAAATTTAGGGGATCCGAAAAAAAATTACTGTATTGTACAGTTAACTGACCTAATTTTACAAGTGCGTTATTATTTTTTAATGCTGTTTGTATTTTGACCATGTCATTCGTCTGAAGTTGTGCATTCTGAGCAGTGATATAGCAGCAATATTTAAATAAAAAAAACTAGGAAGTTAAAATCAATTATTTACCAATTTATTATTTTGTATACATATTTTTGAAATGGATTCAATTCCCACAGGTATTTGGACAGTATTTATGTAAAATTATATTTTTGTGTTGTTAAATAATATTTTGGTGAATTTTTGAAAGTGGGTTGTATTTATTGAAAAAAATTGTGTTTTCCGTGTTTTCGTGTAAGGTTCTATTTATGAACATGTCAAAACATGTCTTAGAAGTGTATCTTTTCTGATCGTGTGTTATGTGTACTTGTTGTTACTTCGATAAATAGTTGCGCTTTTTGAAGATATCGCTTCTCCAAGGGGTTGTGGTCTAGACTATAAAAAAATATCTTTTTTTAAAAATATTTTTTTCTATTTTGTTGTTGTTGTAGGATCAGGTTCAACTGACATTTTTATTACAAGACGTACATTATTTAAATATATGAAGGAATCAGGTGACTTTAACTCGGCAATGCAATCTTCAAATTTAAAGGAATTCGTTGAAATTTCTTGATTCTGCAATAAATTTCAAGAATTATGCGATTTCTGAGAAAAAAAGGGTCGTCCTAGCAAAAGTTTCGATGAATCTTCACAAAGAACCAATCGCTTAAAAACTGAGGAACTGAGACAAGAACACTCAGCTGAAGAACTAATTTTTGCTACTCAAATGAGTATACGATCTTCAGGGCAAGTGGAAGCATCTAAACTTGTGAAAAAAAATTTGAGCACCAGTTCGCCCAAAAGAGCTGCAAAATATAGGTTGGCGTACAAGAAATTTAAAGACGCTAAAAAACTTATAAAACTTATAAAAAAACACAACTCGTCAAAGGGATGTTACCTTGCAAAAGAACATATTACGGTTACGGAGACTGTTGCTGGTATAATTTGAGCAGGCTTTACTTGATCATACTGTCAATAGGCAATAGATGCTCAAGAGGAAGTTTTGGACCCTTCTTCTGACCCGTTTATTACAAGCCTAAGAAAACTTCCCCAGAAAAGTTGTTGAAGGAGCCTGACCTTCCGTTTACCTCGGATACTTCCGGTACATCAGCTCTTCTTAGTTCCGATAGTTCTTCCGATGCTGAAAAATCTTTTTTTTTTAAATTTAAATCTTTATTTCTTAGTTTTTTGCATGAAAAAATAAAATATTATTAGTTTAACACTAGATGTATGCTTTTTTTTCATTTTTCAAGGGCTTAGTGCCATAAAATAATTTTTGACAAGAATTCATGCATTTATCCCCTGTGTGCGATGGGTGTCAATTTACTTCGCTAATTCATTTCATTTCCCGAATAACTGTTCACATATTAGGTCACGCGAATTGTCTGCGGAGGAGAAATTGCTAGCAGTGGTACGTATGATGGCAGGAGGTGCCAAAAGTTGCGACTCGGTGTCAGAATCGAGAAGTGTCGATAGATTTTTCGATATTATTTCTTCATTTTCACTTTTCTTCTCATTTTCACCACCCTCCGCATTCGCTTTTTTGAGAACTCTCATAGCGTAAGTAATCGTAGCACCACTGTCGGTAGAGGACAAGTCAGTAGTTAAAAGCTGCACTGTTCCCGAAAACAGCATGACTGACCTAGTGAGTTTGAATGAAACCGTACATTTTTTAGTGGCATTTTGAGAAATGGCACCGCCACCGGTCTCCAAAACAGTAGCTAGGTGGTGATTGGCAAGTTTTTTAAGATCTTTTTTTATATTATAGCTTCGTTCTCGCAATTCAATATCCGTTCGTTGCTGACAGAGTGAAAGAAAGAAAAATTAGGATGAGACTACCCTCAAAAGGAGAGATATAAAGAAAAACTCAATTCGGGCAATATCCTCCCAACCGCGTATACGACCGTACGGTGTTGTTTTGTTGGTGACCATAGTATTGATGTCGTTGGCCAACACAAGTTCACACAACAAATCAGTTTCAAACTGAGCTTGGCCCAAGAAGGTTTTTCTCTTTTTTTTCTTTTGGTGGCACTTTCTGACCTTTTATAATAATTTTAGATTTCTTGTTCATTTTAATTCCACACAATTAAAACACAAAATTACAAGAAATGCTTTTGAGTTTTGACAAGAAAATCATTTATATAAGTTTTTACATACTTGCGATATTATGCGACGATCGTTTTAAATCATATAATTTCTTCAAACTAAACTGACATAAACCGAATGACTTTATTTGCTTAAACTGAGTGAATATTACCAATTCAAACGAGAATATTTCGTTTAAATTATATCGGTTTATGTCAGTTAAAGGTAGTCGGTTTAGGGCCTTTGAAACCAACTTTTAAACCCCGTGAATATTACGGCCGTAAATATAATTTTTGTTTCCAAGTTTATGCTGTTATTATATAAAATAAAGTTTATTTTCTGTTTTGTTTCAAAGAGAAGCTTTTATGTTTAGTTTTAAGAAAATTTTTGAATTATAACGTTTAAAAATACATGTATTGGTGTTTTATTACAATTTTATGAGGGACTCTTTTTTTCGCCCAGGACTCCTTTTTTTGACTCTTTTTTAAAATTCTCAGAGGTAACACTGCTACGGCTTGGCACGAATTCGTCGCCTGAGAATTGTTTTGTTCGATACGCCACGTTTGTCGTTTTTGAGTTAGGAATGGATTCTATTGTAATTTTGTATGTTCTTTCTAAATCTGTGATACGATTCGCGCTATGTCTTTCCAATCCCGAGATATTGAAAATCGATTTTGTTCCATATCCACCTTAATCAACAGTTTGAAGAATTGTTTTGTGCAATAAACCATTTTTTGGCGTTTGGGACTAGCTACTTTTCCATACAATTTTCCGCAGTTTTTTTGTTAGAACTGTTTTGTTCCACGTGCATATCACGGCGACAAGAGATAGAGAAAATACTTAGAAAGTTGAGAATCGGTTTGTCCTACGTGCACTTTTGTATGTGGGACAATGATTGCAAACAAAATTTTAGTAATGGTTTGTGCCACCTCCATTACAGTTGTGTAGATATTCGGAGACGATTGTATGAAATCAGTAAGTTGTGGCTTGAAGTTGACTGCCAAGGTGAAACAAAGTGCGATCGCGGATGTTTATGATTTTTTTTTGTAATGCAAACTGTTTCATTTGAACCTGGTTCGGTGGCCAGCGGCATCCTTAAGGAAGTACCTGCTTATTTTTCCCAATTTATTTAAATAAATACAAGATATAAAATATATATATTTGTTGTCAAATAAAGTCTTTGGGAATAAAAACTTTCTCAGCTATTTCAAGGTAGCACATTCTATGCTTACTGTAATACTTATTTTCGAAAGGTGATGATTCAAGAGCTGATCTAAATTACTCAGCTGACTGTAGTTGTGAGTGTGACAGTAAATTTCCAGGAACGTCAAAAACAAGTAAAAAAATGCAGTCAAAAGAGCAGTAAAACTGCTTTAATTTTTGTTGTTTTGTTTTTTTTTTTTAAGAAGAATTTTAAGTGTTTATTGAATTTGTTTAATAAAAACTTTATTGAAAAAAGAGATGTACCAAATCGATTTTCTTTTCAAATTTTATCATCCAACTCCATGCTTTCTCGCCTTTCACATATATATTTGATGAGAATTTCTTTGTGCCATATCAATTTTCTTGTGTTCCACGTCTATAGAAAAAAAATCATTTTCAAAATGTAGGAGGTGGGACACAAGTCAAAAAAGTTTTTCTCAAAAAGGTGTCAATGGCGTATGGAACAAACCAATTCTCGAGTGACGAATTTACGCTAAAAATGTTATACTTTTTCAATATCATTCTTGTGATAGAATGTATACGAACCACAGTGTCACTCTGAAATAACTGGAGGCCAAATATTTCCGACACAGTATGCCACACTGTTGGCATATCTCGAGACACCACAGCCATAATAAATATCTGCAGAACAAAAGATGGACTAAGCTTAATTTAATTGATGTGTGGTAAGGAATATAATTCGTGGATCAAAATAATACGTGTATTGTGTAAACAAAGCATAACAAGGGTTCATAGGATTATGAAGTGTGTGTTTAAACACGATTTATTTGAAATAGAAAATAATTATAACTAAATCTACCCAGATAAGCCATCGGTTTTTATGTTTATTAACCTTATTCATGTGGAATAATTAAAAATAACCTTTTGTGAATTTTTAGGTATAGAAAACATACATACACTCCCTGTCACTTGTTTGAGGCCACTATTTTCATAAAAGTTTTTTTCTCGATAAATACCTGTAAGCAATATTTTTCCTGGAAATCTTTGATACGTGGGAGTAGGTATATATTATATTTCGCAATAAAAAAGGATAAAGTTAAAGAGTTAACTCGGAAAATTCATAGAAATTTCCCAAATTATGTGAATGGACTGCAAAAAATGGATATAAAAAGTTGTGTCACTTGATTGAGGCCATTCCAAAAATTGCTTGGCCAAAGTTAACATCGCCGATTTTTTTTAAACAAAAGTTGAAAATATTTAAGAAAGGATAGAAAACTATATTTTATATTAAATTTAAAGTTAAAATGGGCTCTGGAAGCACGGTCGACAATATCAGAAAGAGGATCAATAGATGATTAAAGGACCTGGGATTCTCAGGCCGAGAAAAAGCAAGGAGACCGAACAGAAGTAAGACCATTGTCAACAACTATCTATAAAAAACACTGAAAACTATGGAAAAAAAAAACAAAAAGGACGCACAGCTCAAGCAACAACAATTCGATAAAAGCGACTTATTCAGTGGCTAGCTTCAAATTCAACTTCAGAGCCAAAAATAAGGTTAAAAAGTGGGGTATTATCCAGTATTTCGACGGTTTTAAGGATAATTAAAACCATTGGTACATCAAGAGTATGAAAATCAAAAAGAAACCGGTTCTACGGCAGCTACATAAGGAACTACAGATGAATTCTGCCAGGGAGCATGTTGCCTGTAGAAACGCATGGAAAAAAGGTTGTCTTTTCGGGTGAAAAAAAGTTTAATCTTGACGGACCCGATGGTTACAACTTTTATTTTCACGATTAAAGAAAAGAAGAACTTATATTGTCAAGACATCACAGTCATACATTAGGCGGTATGGTGTGGGGAGCTATCACTTATTATGGAACATTGAATTGGAGTTTATAACTACAACAATGAACGCAAATAGTTACAAATGCCTGCTGTAACGGGTATTTCCAAAGCGAAAGAATATTCCGGAACCTCTACCTTGGATATTCCAACAAGACAACGCCCCTATCCATACTTCCTGGGTAGCTAGTAGCTGGATTCAGTTGGAAAACGTTGGACTTTTACCATGGTCACCCTATTCACCGGACTCAAACATCATCGAAAACGTTTGGGCCTGGCTATCTGGAAAAGTTTCTGAGGCTGGTAGTCAGTTTGAAGATAAGGACGTCTTGGTCGAAGCTAGCTGCGATGCCTGGAGCCAGATTTCACTGGATTATTCCAAAAAACTGTATGATTTAATTCCAAACCGTCTAATAGAGCTAATTTCAAAAATGGCGGTCTTACTCATTATTAATTGACAAAAAAATAATACATTATTGTTTAAAAACAAAAAAAAGTAAACATTTTTATATTTTTGTTCATTGTTTATGACATTTTTCAAGTGGCCTCAATCGTGTGATGCATTTTTGTATACCCATTATAATTGTATACCCATATAAATTTATACTTTTTTATTGCAAAATATATTTACCTACTCACAGGTATCACAAACTTCCAGGAAAAATATTTTCTATGGGTATTTATCGAGAAAAAACTGTTACGAAAATAGTGGCCTCAAACAAGTGACAGGGAGTGTATGTTATAATTTGCAAGGTTTGAATAAAGACAATGGCGCAAAATTTTAGACGATTTAGTACGATGTTAAATCATTTTAAGTATGATACTAGGTTAAAAATTGTGTTTTGCTAATTTTAAACGAGTTTAGCATCGTACTATCCCCTAACATTTTACTAAAGTTAAAATCACCAACTGGCTATTTTATCTTTTTAGTATCGTACTAAATCCATATGAGAAGACCCAAATGTTCCATGTTCGAGTTCTGCTGGTGTCCAACTTTTTTTTTCCTTTTTTCATTTTTTTTTTGTAAATAATGAAGTTAAAATGATAATATATAAATATCGAATACTTATTTTAAAGCCCTTAACAATAGGTTGTTTAAAATTTTGCGCCAATGTTTTATAATCGAATCAATCCACCAAACGATTTTAGCGATTAAGAAAATCATAAAGAATTGATTCATAATAATCACTGATGCAAATTTGTGTCTGTCGATGAAATTTATTTTAACTAATTAATCCTTATTTATTTCAATATATTGAATTTTAGAAAAATTACAGGTATAAAAAAAAAAAAAAAATAATAATTTGGGTGGCACAACGGCTCATGAAGAACCAGGGCCTAGTGACTAACAACTCGCAGCCATTCCTGTGTGCGCCTGTCGACAGGAATGGAAGGGACCTACAATTGTATGCAGAATCCGAACGGCTAGACGAGAAGCACTTATTCGTGACAAATAATACTCTTGGAGGATTTGTCAATTCCTCGCAAGAGGCAGTAGCCCTGAAAAATAACTTTTTAGTTCTTAGGTGGACGAGGCTGGGAAGCGAACCCAGACCACCAGCGTGACAGTCAATCGCACTAACCATAACGCTACGGGCTACTACACAGGTCTTAAAAGCAACTATTAAAACAAATTTGTACATCTTCAGTACCAAGAGAATTTAAAGTCTTCCTAATCATAAGATTATGTGTGTGAGTTCATATGACTTCAGTACATATATGTACATTGTTTATAGATGTTTGGGCGACTGAGAAATTGGAATTGAAGATAAGACATTCAAATAATTTCAATCTGATTCCTTAAAAGTTGAAAATTTTCTTTAAAATTAAACCTAAAGTCGGTACAAAAAAAAACTGAAATACCCCTCTATCATTAATTATTTTGAAATAAAGGTAAATGATTACTGTATGAAACATTTGACGTTTGATAAAATCAACCAAATCCTTAGATATAATTTTCGATTAGATTATATCTGATGGAATTCCATTGCATCTGACCCCCATCTAAGGATACATGCAGCATAAATTGAAAAGTCGAAATGTGTGTGTGGTGCACCGAGGCTCATGATGCACCTTCTGCTCTCGCATATTTCCATCATACCAACATTTATAATCCAAGGACTCGCTACCACATCGGCCATGATTTCATTTATTTTTTTTTTTATTCTTCTCTTTTCATGTCCCGTTCTGTTCCTGCCTGTAAATCGTAATCAATTTCCATAGAACTCATCTATGCTCCCCAGTTCCTACTATAGTATTTGCATCATAACGTAGACGGATTATGCCATAGCAATCACTGTGCTCCTCTTCGAATTCAATTTACTCTGACGAGATTTAACATCACATCGTATAGCGTAGCTCTTCTGAAGAATTCTACCTCTGCGCCAGTACGCTCACATTTACATCCTTGTTGACATTCTAAGCCTGTTGACAACCACTGGTAATGTTTTAGGAAAAATTGTTTTACAGCGTGTTTCTGTTTCAACTTTACATTGTTAAATCTGTAGAAGATTACTAGACTCCAAAATGTCAGTTTTAATCAAAACAAAGGTATGGTCATATTTTATTGAATTAGTGTCGCAGCTCTGGTCAGATTAAAATCTCTGTTTTCTATTTGTAGTTAGATAAGGCTTTATCCATTTTAGATATCATATATCGCTCTAACAAAAATTGTCCGTTCCTGCAAGACCTCACCGATATTTTTGATGTCAAGAAATGCCTCAGAGAAGATAAAGTGCTGCAAAGTGCCTTTCCATTAATTTCGTGTTTGAAAAAATAATGCAAGATTCCCCAATCCTGTCCTGACAAAGGTCTGTCAAGAGATTCGCATACAAGAACACAGTTTGATATCAGTGCACTTAGCAACATTACATTACCTTCATTAATGTAGGCACCCATACATTTCAGCACATTACTTTTTGTAGTGATAACATCATAAAATCAATAATGAATTCGGATAAAACACGTTATCGGCGATCGATCAACCACGAAAACCACACTGCAACCACCCACCAACAGCGCTACTTTACGTCACGATTTTTTAAAAGTTACATAATTTAAAATATTTTCGAAAACAAAATTTTAAAAATTGAACTTCCGTTTTCAATTACTTCTAAAATTTTGTAAAATTTTCCAAAAAAAAATTAAAATATTCCAAAATTACTTTTTAAAAATTTTATAAAGTGATTTTAGAAATAAATTAACATACATATTAGTCGTGTTTTTCGAAATAGTGTAGGCATAAAAACTCAGTAAACATTTTATACGCAAAACAATTAAAAATAAGCACAGATTTTAGTTCTTGAAAACTACTTTTTAGACATAAATATTTTATAAAGTAACTAGCTGACCCAGCAAACGTTGTTCTGCTATAGTGCCGACTACTCTCCCATCGAGTGCACATGTCTGTGAAAGCCCATCTCGTCTCGATGTACCGTGTCTGTTTTTTTTTTGTTGTATTGCTAATGTGTGTCAACCTTGTTAAATTCACTACCTCCATTTCACCATAAAAAAAAAAAAATTAAAAATAGAAAAAAATTACCTAATAATAATAATTCAAACCAAAAAAAAGGTCACTATGCTAGTGACGTAGATGCAAGTACAGATATGATCACAAATTTAATTCTTTGTGGAATGAGAAATTTTATCCCGAATAGGGTTAAATCCATCAAACCCAAAGAAACCTCGTGGTTTGATTCGAGCTGTAAAGAGGTTATTAGGGTTAGAGAAGTAATTTTCCGTAGTTACAAAGCCAAGCGGGAGGCGGGAGTTTGTCAAGCTGAAAAATTTGTTGTAATACAATCTAATCATATGATACATGTTTTTAGGGTGCTTTTCAACGCTGATTCTAAAGAGACCAATACTGAAAAGATACATGTATCCTGTGGAAATTTAATGTCATTTTTATGGAATGATAACATTTTTTAGAGTACAACAACAATGGAATTTTAATGAAATTTGGTATAAATGTTTCATTTGGCATGTTTACAAAGAATCAAAAGAGTCCCCAAACATATGTGTGGTGAAAAGGTGATTTTTAGAGGGCGAGATGTTAGTGCATCATTATTACCATAACATCTATGAAAAAGTTTTGACACTTATGGAATTTGCTTAAAATATTATATATTTCATGATTTCCAAGTATCAAAAAAGTGCATTAAAATAACTTGATCCAAAGAGTTTTTTTAGAGAGTTTATGTCCGACCGGCCCTATACGGAGCGAAATGTTAGGTCTTACGAAAAATTGTATTTTCGTGTAATCGAGATAGTACATATGACATATGATACATGTTTTAAAGGTATTTTTTAACGTTGAATCAAATAAAAGTAAAACCAATATGATACAAGCACCCTAAAAAAAGTTAGATTAATTTTGAAACAGAAATTACTGTTTTTTCCGTTAAGCAGGTCAAACATTACACCCCCAAAAAATACACTTGGACCTTAGATTTTTGTACGGACTCTTTCGATCCTTGGGTATCAATATAAATTTAATAATTTTAGCAAAGTTCATTAGTGTCAGAATTTGTTCATGGATGTTATGGTAATAATCACGCACTTGCTCTATCCGTCAAAAAAAAACACCCTTTAACCAAAGATATTTTTGGGGACTCTTTTGATTCTTGGTTAGCATACCAAATAAAACATTTATACTAAATTTCATTAATATCCCATTATTTTAAAATGGTTTTGGGTAATATATTACTTGTTGTACTTTAAAAAAAAAGTGATCATTCCATAAAAATGACATTTACTTTCCAAAGGATACATGTATCTTTTCAGTTTTGGTCTCTTTAGAATCAGCGTTGAAAAGCACCCTAAAAATATGTGTCATATGATTAGATTGCATTACAAAAAATTTTTCAGCTTGACAAACTCCCGCCTCCCTCCCTTCTCCACCTCTTAAAATGCGTCTACACAAAAAGTCAATTCAGGGATTTTGGAGGACTTTGGATATGTTGTGCTGATAGTGCATTTTGTTCTTTTAGAATCTTACCAAGCTTTCACATTCACAAAACACGTGTGTATATATTTCTTGTAAATAAAAAGTGCCGTAACACTTCACGTCAACAAGAGTTCGATGACGCAGACGTAGTGCCATCTGTCATTCAACAACATATAAATAATTGCGTTCCGTTTGTTAAATTGTTTGGATATTGTTCATACAAAAATACTTAGACGGCTTTCACACAAGGAAACTGAGTTGCCAGAACCTGGCTAGTTTGTAGGCGAGAAGGGTGTGAGGGGAGATTTTTTGTCTTCCTTTTACGCCCTTCTTACCAACAAACTAAAAATCGCCGGCAACTCAGTTTCCATGTGTGAAAGGGGTCTTAGATCGCGATTAAAAATGGGTGGGAAATTTGGTGTTCTAGGTATTTTTTGATGCCAAATCTAAAACAAAACAAAAACTCGTTAACAAAATTAAAACAAAATTCTGGATAGGGATACCATAATCACCTAGTAATAATAAGAGGTGTTGTTTTCAATAGCCCGCTATCAAAGGTAGTTGTCACTTTTGAAGCTGTCATTTTTTGACTTTTGACAAGTAGAAACTACGTCATTAATAAAAAGAGAACGATAAACTCTTCATCAGCGCATTGAAATTATTAAAATTCGCTATAAAAAATGCATGAAAATGATTCGGAATTTCATCGAAAAATCATCTTGACTGATGAGGCCCATTTCCAGCTCGGTGGCTACGTCCACAAGTAAAATTGTCGCATCTAGGAGCTCGGAAAACCCAAGATTTATTGTTGAAAAGCCTCTCCATCCTCAACGAGTAACTGTTTGTTGCGGTTTATGGTCCGGTGGGGTCATTGGACCTTACTTTTTCTAAAAATGAGCCTGGAACAACAGCTACGGTGAATGGATTGCGTTATCGAGAGATGATTTATAATTTTTCATGGCCGGAATTGAATGGTATCTGGGCAACGTTTACTTTCAACAAGACGGCGCTACGTGCCACACAAGCAACGAAACCATCCGGATAATTTCCGGACCGTGTTATCTCTTAAAGAGGTGATCAAAATTGGCCACCGAGATCTTGTGATTTAACACCTTGCGGCTTCTGCCTTTGGGGCCGCGTGGAAGATAAGGTCTACGCCAACAGCCCAGCGTCGTTTCAAGACCTTAAAGATGGAATTCGTGAAGCTATTGAGGGCATACAGCAGCCACTTTGCGATTTGGTGATGGAAAAATTCATGAAAAGGATATTGTTGTGTAAGCGCTGCCATGGCTGCTATTTGGCAGATATTGTTTTCCATTATTAATGGCATACTTTCCTCTTTATATTGAAATAAAAATCCGATCATTTACCTCAAAAAATTCCATTTTTCTTTAAATATCAATATAACACCTATTATTGGAAAACCCTTTACTTAACGATTTATTCTTATGCCAAAAATTCGTATTCAAAAAAATTCCTAAGAATCGGTAGAGCCGTTTTGGAGGACTTCGACCACAAACACCGTGGTTTTTATAGAATCTTTTTTTTATACTTTATTTTCTATGACATCATCATGTTTACTGAAGAAATTAAATTCATTGTACATTTCTAGCTACGTTGACGTTGCTAGTTACGAGAGCAAGTTGGTACGATCCTGTCATACATTTTTTTATACTTATTGCAGTTATAATATAGACCACCTTGTAAGATGAGTATGGCATTCAACAGCATCATCATCGTTAGCATCAGAAAAGTGAGCTGTGTACCTATAGTATATCTTCAGTTTTATGATGACCTTTATCCCAAGTAAACTTATTCATTCACCTCCTACACATTGCCCACCATGCTCATATATACCCACTCATCTAAAATAAGAAGGTTTGGGTTTAGCTAGCATCCTGTACAAATTTTCTACGAAAATTCTCTTTTTCTTCGAAGCTACATACTATGTTCGCTTCACAGACTGGCACAACCCATAATAACGAAGTAGCGAAAATAAATTTCCATAAATTCTCTATTATCATTTCTGGGTTGCATCATGATTTCAATTTTTGCCTCAATGGATATTGTGTCTAGCTCGTGTGGAGGTCGACAGCAAAGAGATGCTTTGATAATGGCATTACCAACCTTCCTCGTCGTCTATGTCTGAACTTGGTTGTCTTCCTTGGGATTTGAGTTTTTTTTGTTATTTGTGCTGATGGTCTAAAAGAAGGATGACATTTGGGAGAGTGGGTGGGATTTGGTGAAGTGGGTGGACTGCTACCTACACAATTTAATGTAAATAGGTAAAATTTAACACAGCCAAGTACATGATGCTCAAAAATAAATATAGCACTTATTTATTTATCACCCATCTTCATATTAAAGTCCACAATTAAAAAAGACAACCTTTGAATAAAATTTTAATTTTAACATCCTTAATTGATACAATGACCCCAGACAAACCAACATTTATGTGTAGGTACCTTACCTTACCTAGACAAAATAAATTAAGAAACCAATTAATATTTCCCTTGAAAAATTACGCTATACATGAAAAATCATGGAGCAACAATTAATTCAATGCGACAGGATGTGTCAATATACATGGAGGCACCATCATCATGCAAACGAAAACAGCCATCACCAGCAACAGCCATCCAAACAAGAGTACAGGACGACGACGAGGAGTCGAGGACGACAACGCCACCGACGACGACGACGCCATTATCGACCGTAACCATGGTGTTGACGCAATGTTGGTTGATGGCGCTGTTGCTTGTGGTGTATGAGCAAATTTTTTTTAATATGCCTCCGTTTTCCATGGCAGATTATCCTCTTAGTCATTTTGCCTTTTATTGCTTCCCATGCCATGCCATAGCCGCGCCATGCCATCATAACCAATGCTCTATAACTCGTATAACAGCTTAATTTGACGCCTGTTTTAATGGCACATTATTTGCATACAATTTCCATAAAGCCTACATGTCATCCCACGAGAACACATTGACAAGCGAAACAATGAACACCAACAAGACCAACAGAATGCCGTGGGTTAATATATGAACATAACACAATAACAACAACACAAAAAATGGCGCCCAACATACGAAACGCAAACGAAAAGCATCTGTTATAAAGATTTTAATAAAAGTGACAAGTTGCATAAATGCTACAAAAGGGTGGTGTTGTGTTGTGTGGTGGTGGTGGCTTACAAAATGGAAAATTGCTAAACAGTACTGAAATATCTAAGTCATGTTTTTATTCCCTCGTTAAAACCACTCGTTTGACACTACATACATTAACTAATACTAACCTTGGCACCAAGAATTAATACTTGACAGCTGCTATGCGGTGCGACAAGCGAAGTTTTGAAACCATGTTAAGACTATTTTAAAAAATTATACACTCATGTCAAGATAGTGTTGTTGTGTTTTTTTTTTTTGCTCAAACCTTTCATACTGAAATAGTTAAATCTTATTTCACCAACTTGTTGAATATAGACTGGAAATGGAAACAGAGAGATAATGTGCACAGAATCTATCCCACAATAACCTCATACATAATCTGGTTTTTTGTTTTTGGACAAAGACCCTTTTCAAAATAAGGATAATCCTAGTTTTCGACAGATTTGACAGCCACATACTCGTATACCGTTATTACTCCAATGGTCTGTCAAATAGGATTAAAGCTTTCTCTCTCTCTCTTTTTTTTTTCGTTTAGAGTTTTGCAAAGATATTGATAACTCATGTGCTCATAAATCATCTAACAACCAGCGGTAAGTTTTTTTTTTTGTTGTATGCGTCAGGTCGCGTCATCGTCGTCGTCGTCGGCCTTCTTGACGTTTTTATCTGGGCCTAACCATAATTTTTGGGGAAGGAAAAGAGATTTTCGTTGCAAAACTCATAAAGAAGAAGTTGTCAGTTAACATAATACCTATATAGGTAGATATACGAAATTTGTGGTGATGTCGATTTGTATGAGATCTTCAAAGATAAAGAGTGCTTGATAAATATATGTATGGGCTCTTCTTTTTTTTTGGGAAAAGTTTGATCTATATAAGTAAATTACTCTAGCTATAGTTTTGAAGAAAGTTCTTGCACAACAAAAAAAAATATAGCCAGTGTCGGTATTTATGGTTTCGGTATGTGTTTCTTAATTTTTTTTTTTTTGGAAAGGGACTGCTAAACTGGATATATATGTTTCTTTTTTATTTTTGATGAAAAATGAATGGTTCTCCGATTTTTTGATTGATTGATTAATGCTGCGCCGCGCGGGGGGGTTTCATTTCATGGCGGATGATGGTATTTTTCTGACAATCCTATTTGCTGGTTGGTCTTTTGTGTGTGTCCTGTATTGTTGTTTATTTTCTTATTTTGTTAACAAGGAGTATTTTTTTTTTTTCATTTTGATTGAAAAGATTGATGGATATTTTTGGCAATATTTTAGACAGTAATTTAAGCATAAAATGATGTAAGGATTATACATACATATTTATATACCTAAGTGAAAAGGTTATTTTTTTGGGAAGACATATTCATTCATATTATATACAAATATTACATTTTAAGAGATGAACAATTTAAAGTTATATTGAAATGGAATACATACATTACAATAAATTCAAGATGGCTTTTGCTTAGAGAGGATAGCTCATGAACATTCTCCTTTTTACTTCCTAACTCCGTTTAAAAGTTTTTTTTCACACATTTAAATAAACTTTTGGTGGTATATATGTTAAGATGCTAAATTTGCAAGAGACCGCCAAAACGTTTGCAGACCATGTAACTTTTAATCTCTCAGGAAGTCCGCCACCAGCATCAAAAGTAGAGGATCAATGGAAACACTATCAAAAAACCATCAGAAGTGCCGCCTCTGATGTGCTGGGTTTCATGAAGAGTGCCGGCTGGCGCATGCAGCTAAGGACGAAGCCTACCAGGCAATGCTGCAGACTCGAGCAAGAGGTGATAAGAGAGTAGCCCGGGAGCTCTACGGGCTGAAAAGGAAAGAGGAACGCCGACTTCTCAGGAGGAAAAAAGGAGAGCACGAGAAGCGGGTGGGTGGTTGAGCCTATTGAGGTTTGTAGTGGCAGGGGTGATGTTCGAAAATGTTATCAAAGGGTGAAACGATCCACCCAGGGATACAAAGCTTGAATGGAAGCCTGCCAAGATGAGAGTGGGAATATGGTAGTAGATACACAGTCAGTGCTGATAATCTGGAAAGAAGACTTCTCTAGACTGCTTAACATCGAAGACATCCAAGTTACCGCTAGTAGGCAGAACACTCCATTCAACTTGGACGATGATGGCCAAGAGCTCCGTCCACCCGACCTAACCGAAGTGCGGCTGGCGATTATCCAAACTTAAGTCGTACAAGGCTGCTGGTGCGGATGGCTTACAAGCCGAACTATTTAAATCAGCGGAAGATGAATTGGTTAGGAGCATCCACCAGCTTATCTGCAAAATTAGGTCGGATGAAAGTATTATGCCCGATGATAAAACTTCGGTATAGTGTGCCCCATCCATAAAAAGGGAGATGTTCTGAAATGCACCAACTACAGAGGGGTCAGTCTCCTTAACGTCGCTTATAAAATCTTGTCGGCTTTCCTCTTTATCGATTTTAAAGTCGCGTATGATAGTGACGAATTATACAGAACCATGTCATGTCTCGGCATCCCTGCTAAACTCGTCCGCTTGTGCAGAATGAGGATGGAGAAATCTCGCTGCTCCGTCAAAATTGGTAAGAACACCACCGATTCCTTTGATGTTGAGAAAGGATTGAGGCAAGGAATATGTTGCGTTATCATGCAACATATTCAACATCGTTCTTGAAGCAATTGTACGAAACGCACATGTCAACACCAGCGGTACAATCTATCAAAAGTCTGTGCAATTGCTTGCGTATGCAGATGACATAGACATTGTCGGCAGAAGGAAGGGAGTTGTGGCAGGCGCATTTGCGAGCATTGAATCGGAGGCGCCTAAAATGGGATTGGCGGTTAACGAGGACAAGACGAAGTATATGCTGTCTTCGAGAGAGGAATCTCAACATCTTCGACTCGTGCAAAATGTCACGATGGACAGATATAACTTTGAAGTTGTCAGAACTTATTTAAGTAGTAAGGCCCTCTTTCAGAGCACCAACGAGACTTTATACAAGACCCTAATCATGCCGGTCCTGCTATATGGGTCAGAAGCATGGACACTGAGAAAATCGGATAAAAATCTGCTAGGGTGCTTTGAGAGGAAGATTCTTCGTCTGATTTTCGGTCGGGTGTGTATCGAAGGAGTGTGGAGGAGAAGATTCAACGACGAGCTATACGGGCTATACAGCGACGTTGACCTGGTTAAAAAGCTGAAAATACAGGGGCTGAGATGGCTGGGGCACGTGGAGCGCATGGACAGCAACGCACCTGCCCGACGAGTCTTCGAATCCAACCCCGATGGGGTACGCAGCAGAGGAAGAACCCGCAACAGGTGGCACAAACAAGTGGATGACGACATCAAAGCACTCGGTGTGCGCAACTGGAATCGGCTAGCTAGGGACAGAGCTGGCTAGAGGGGCATGTTAGTTGAGGCCGAGGCCCATCCTGGGCTGTGATCGCCATCTAAAGTAAAGTAAGTAAGTAAGGATACATTTTGACGCTTGTATTAAGCTTCTTGCACATTACTTACACCATCGACCTATTATACCTGGACTGCTAGGAGCCAACATCACGATAGTTCCCTTTATTTAAAAAAAATTATACACTATAGAGGCAATTTGAAAATGACTTAGGCCTAATTTATTCACTCAAAGTTGAACATAACTTTGGGATTTTTACAGTCAACTTGAGAAATAGTTTTATTCACTCGAAGTTGACGTTTTCAATTTTTGATTTTCAACTCTAGAGTTGATCAGGAGTAGAAGTTAGCGAGTAAACTTGCGAATTTTCATCATTTCTGTTTATTCATTCATGATATTCAGCTGTGTAAACTTTTCGCTTTTGGAAAAAAATCTTAAAATAAATAATAATTAAATAAAAATAGAGCTCTGGTCGTGCATACTTCTGGGGAAATTGGGCGTCATCTTTTTGGAGCAGCGAAGATGATGCAGAGGTAGAAAATGTAGGTATCCCTTGAAAGGCAGCAATATAAAATGCTTCCCGGTGTTGGTATCGATAAATAGGACGACCATGATTTCGTTCTCGTTTTTTTTTTTTTTTTGTTTAGTAAAGGATTCATTGCTTTTTGACGAAAGACGTTACCGAAAATATCGGTTTAAAAAAACAAACACAGGTTCTCGTCTAAACACCGAGATCAGGTATCTTCGGGCGGGGTTAGTACTTAGATGGGGGACCGAATGAGCATTGAGTTTTTTTTTTATATTCTTTTGACTCCGCGCTTCAGATGGAATGCAAAATCCATTCCAATTATTCGAAATAAATAAAAAATCCACAATAATGGTTTTTCCCGAGTATTTTATTAAATAAGGAAACACAAAATTCTTATTCTAAATATTTTGAATACTTATCTAAAATGAATAAAGAAACATATTCACAATCAAATGAAAAATTATTCTAATGCAAAAGAAAAGTTAAAAATGACGTCTTTTGTGTCATGCTTAACAAATGAGATTGATGATCGACAAGCAGTCCAGGTGTACTAGGTTCATGACTGCCACTAACTAAATGCAATTTCCGAGTTCAAGATCGTATCCAAAGCGATTTGGACAGATTTGTGTTGTAAATCCTCTGAAAAAGCTATTGCAACAACAAATCAAGGTATCTAAACATTTTTGGATAGGTTGACACAGTCTCGGATAGGTTTCTTAACGCCAGGCACGTTAATGGGAAATTTGTATTTTTAAAAATTTCATTAAATATAATTGACACAGCAAAACCCTTCAATTTTATTGACCCCTGTAAAAACGGATCAAATTTAACCAATATTTTAACGCAATTGACACACGGCCTAAATAATAACCCACGCAGAAAAACAATCTTGTTTTCGACAAGGTATTAGAGAGTTTTACATAGAGGGGCTAGCAATGGTTAGCAAAGGGGCTAGAACAAGGGCATGGGCGATTATGTCGTCAGGCAAACAAAAAAAAATTGCTTTTGTGGGTCTTGATCTTGCTATCATCTGTCAACTAGCTAAACAAAAATTCAGTGTCGAAAGTGAATAAGTTTCATAATCGACTGTTGCATACCATATGGCATAACAAATTTTATGTACTTGCTTTTAAGGTAGATCAACTTAGAATAGGTTTTCTTTTCTAACTTGTCTGACGTTTCTCACAAATCTATGCTGTTCTGTTCTGGTTTCTTCTGATCTGACGAACTGAAATCCGTGTGATATAAAAAGAAGACAAAGGAAAGGGAGAGTATGATAATGAAATGAAATATGATAAAAAAAACACCATGCGGTTATATTTAGTTTTTGTTTTTGGAGACATTCCTGATGATGATGAGGTACCGAATCATGTCCAACAAATTTTTTACTAGGGAGGGCCTCACGAGTGTTTAAAAAGTTTCCCTCGTCTAAGTTTATAATAGTGAAATCCAGAAATGGCTTGTCAAGTACCTGACAAGTTTTCTTCTTCTAGATTTTCCCTACTGAAAACTAACTAGGGCCTTGCCTAAACTAGACAGACACTTGGAATTTTTCTAGCCGGGAAATATTTTAACTTAAAAATAAAATACACCCCAGTCGAATTGACTTTAAAAATATCTATGAAAAATTTAATCATCCTTCATAATTCGATAAGTCTTAATGAATTCTCATTCCTTTCTCAGCATATTATTAAAACCTCTCCATTTACATTCAAAGCATCACCACCAACAAAAAAATCGATTATTCTTACCAAATATTTCAGTTTCACCAAAGCAAAATTAGTTCTGTGGTTACAATAAATCCAAAAGGAAGAAGACTCCTTGACGAGAAAGTAGCTCTCCCAACTAACGTAGATATACTGATCAAATATTTACTTGCTTTGAGTAAACATTTGATTAAATTATATTTAATCGCAAGCTGGAAGCCCCCCAAACACCAGCGCAATAGTTATTATCTGCAGCCCCTTACAAACCAACCGAAACGAGCCGAAGCGGCACCACACCGCACCGTCCGTTAATTTCACTCATTTCGTATCAATTTTTTTTTTGGGAAAGCAATTAATTCCACTTGCTTAACAATCTTATTATGGACTAATTCCTCTTTCATCCGTCTGTCAAATATTCAAGCAATTGAAACAGAGAGAAAATCAGCCATAAGCCCCCTCCACCCAAAGAACCATAGAGACCAAAAAATTCAATTAGGTGCTACCGACCGACTACTTAGACTGCAAGCACATAATATTTATTTCCACCGCCCGCCCCATTGCCATGTTCTCGCCCTAGCCCGCCCAAAACAAGCTATTTATCAATCCATCAATACCCGTAGGATCCGTCTATTTATGTTAGCATATCCGTATCCATCCACATCCACTTTGGCTATCCTTCTGCTTGTTAGTGGTAAGTGGTGTAATTTATCTCGGGATGTTTCTTTTTTTTCATTTTGCCAAAATCATCTACCCGAAGCCCATTCCAGTTATGGTAGCACTTAGTTGGTTGACTTTATTTAAAGAGTGCTTTTGGCAGAAACCTTCATTTTGTGGTAGTTATGTACGGTTCTACTGTAGGCATACAAAAAAAGAACGTATTCGACTCCATGGAGCTGGAGCATTTATAGAGCTTCGAATTGTGTTTTCGAAAATACCAGTTTCTTGGTTTTCAATTTAATTATCCTAATTTTAATTGTTTAACCTAAACAAAAAATATGTTTAAGCTCCCTTATGAAAACTCACTTGAAAAATTAAATTATGGTATAGATATAGTATAGAAAACCTGCTGTAAGTTCCTTCTTCGTGAGATGAGGATAGCATATTTCGCAAAAAATTCTCATTCGTTCGTAGGGTATTCCAAGTGGCAGACACATTTCACATCAAAATGGCACGAAGTTACGTGCTTACTACTTGAGAATGCACACATTAGGGTGGATCCTAAAAATGTATGTTTATATTGGCTTGTAAGGTGCACAACATATTATAAAATATGTTATTCAGTGTTGCCACAACAGTTTTCAATTCAAATCAATTAAATTAAATTAAATTAAATTAAATTAAATTAAATTAAATTAAATTAAATTAAATTAAATTAAATTAAATTAAATTAAATTAAATTAAATTAAATTAAATTAAATTAAATTAAATTAAATTAAATTAAATTAAATTAAATTAAATTAAATTAAATTAAATTAAATTAAATTAAATTAAATTAAATTAAATTAAATTAAATTAAATTAAATTAAATTAAATTAAATTAAATTAAATTAAATTAAATTAAATTAAATTAAATTAAATTAAATTAAATTAAATTAAATTAAATTAAATTAAATTAAATTAAATTAAATTAAATTAAATTAAATTAAATTAAATTAAATTAAATTAAATTAAATTAAATTAAATTAAATTAAATTAAATTAAATTAAATTAAATTAAATTAAATTAAATTAAATTAAATTAAATTAAATTAAATTAAATGGATAGGTGGCACCTCCTAGACCACGAAAATGATAGTTTTAACCCTCTACGGGCTCTAGTTATCGAGATAATTGAGTTTAAAAATAAAGATAGAGTCGATTTTTCAACTTGAAGTTTTCGTAAAGTATGATATTTCAATGGATAGGTGGCACCTCCTAGGTCACGAAAATGATAGTTTTAACCCTCTACGGGCTCTAGTTATCGAGATAATTGAGTTTAAAGATAAAGATAGAGTCGATTTTTCAACTTGAAGTTTTCGTAAAGTATGATACATCAATGGAAAGGTGGCACCTCCTAGATCACGAAAATGATAGTTTTAACCCTCTACGGGCTCTAGTTATCGAGATAATTGAGTTTAAAAATAAAGATAGAGTCGATTTTTCAACTTGAAATTTTCGTAAAGTATGATACATCAATGGAAAGGTGGCACCTCCTAGATCACGAAAATGATAGTTTTAACCCCCTACGGGCTCTTGTTATCGAGATAATTGAGTTTAAAGATAAAGATAGAGTCGATTTTTTAACTTGAAGTTTTCGTGATACATCAATGGAAAGGTGGTACCTCCTAGATCACGAAAATGATAGTTTTAACCCTCTACGGGCTCTAGTTATCGAGATAATTGAGTTTAGAGATAAAGATAGAGTCGATTTTTCAACTTGAAGTTTTCGTAAAGTATGATACATCAATGGAAAGGTGGCACCTCCTAGGTCACGAAAATGATAGTTTTAACCCTCTACGGGCTCTTGTTATTGAGATAATTGAGTTTAAAGATATTTTTCAACTTGAAGTTTTCGTAAAGTATGATACATCAATGGAAAGGTGGTTTTAACCCTCTACGGGCTCTAGTTATCGAGATAATTGAGTTTAAAGATAAAGATAGAGTCGATTTTTCGACTTGAAGTTTTCGTAAAGTATGATACATCAATGGAAAGGTGGCACCTCCTAGGTCACGAAAATGATAGTTTTAACCCTCTACGAGATTATCGAGATAATTGAGTTTAAAGATAAAGATAGAGTCGATTTTTTAACTTGAAGTTTTCGTAAAGTATGATACATCAATGGAAAGGTGGCACCTCCTAGGTCACGAAAATGATAATTTTAACCCCCTACGGGCTCTAGCTATTGAGATAATTGAGTTTAAAGATACAGATAGAGTCGATTTTTCAACTTGAAGTTTTCGTAAAGTATGATACTTCAATTAAAAGGGGGCAACTCCTAGACCATGAAAGTGATAGTTTTAACCCTCTACGGGCTCCAGTTATCGAGATAATTGAGTTTAAAGATAAAGATAGAGTCGATTTTTCAACATGAAGTTTTCGTAAAGTATGATACTTCAATGGAAAGGTGGCACCTCCTAGGTCACGAAAATGATAGTTTTAACCCTCTACGGGCTCTAGTTATCGAGATAATTGAGTTTAAAGATAAAGATAGAGTCGATTTTTCAACTTGAAGTTTTCGTAAAGTATGATACATCAATGGAAAGGTGGCACCTCCTAGGTCACGAAAACGAAAATGATTGTTATTGAGATAATTGAGTTTAAAGATATTTTTCAACTTGAAGTTTTCGTAAAGTATGATACATCAATGGAAAGGTGGTTTTAACACTCTACGGGCTCTTGTTATTGAGATAATTGAGTTTAAAGATATTTTTCAACTTGAAGTTTTCGTAAAGTATGATACATCAATGGAAAGGTGGTTTTAACCCTCTACGGGCTCTAGTTATCGAGATAATTGAGTTTAAAGATAAAGATAGAGTCGATTTTTCAACTTGAAGTTTTCGTAAAGTATGATACATCAATGGAAAGGTGGCACCTCCTAGGTCACGAAAATGATAGTTTTAACCCTCTACGGGCTCTAGTTATCGAGATAATTGAGTTTAAAGATAAAGATAGAGTCGATTTTTCAACTTGAAGTTTTCGTCAAGTATGGTACATCAATGGAAAGGTGGCACCTCCTAGGTCACGAAAATGAAAATTTTAACCCCCTACGGGCTCTAGCTATTGAGATAATTGCGTTTAAAGATAAAGATAGAGTCGATTTTTCAACTTGAAGTTTTCGTAAAGTATGATACTTCAATTAAAAGGGGGCAACTCCTAGACCATGAAAGTGATAGTTTTAATCCTCTACGGGCTCCAGTTATCGAGATAATTGAGTTTAAAGATAAAGATAGAGTCGATTTTTCAACTTGAAGTTTTCGTAAAGTATGATACTTCAATGGAAAGGTGGCACCTCCTAGGTCACGAAAATGATAGTTTTAACCCTCTACGGGCTCTAGTTATCGAGATAATTGAGTTTAAAGATAAAGATAGAGTCGATTTTTCAACTTGAAGTTTTCGTAAAGTATGATACATCAATGGAAAGGTGGCACCTCCTAGGTCACGAAAATGATAGTTTTAACCCTCTACGGGCTCTAGTTATCGAGATAATTGAGTTTAAAGATAAAGATAGAGTCGATTTTTCAACTTGAAGTTTTATTAAAAAATGATACATCAATGGAAAGGTGGCATCTTCTAGATCACGAAAATGATAGTTTTAACCCTATACGGGCTCTAGTTATCGAGATAATTGAGTTTAAAGATAAAGATAGAGTCGATTTTTCAACTTGAAGTTTTCGTAAAGTATGATACATCAATGGAAAGGTGGCACCTCCTAGGTCACGAAAATGATAGTTTTAACCCTATACGGGCTCTAGTTATCGAGATAATTGAGTTTAAAGATAAAGATAGAGTCGATTTTTCAACTTGAAGTTTTCGTAAAGTATGATACATCAATGAAAAGGTGGCATCTTCTAGATCACAAAAATGATAGTTTTAACCCTATACGGGCTCTAGTTATCGAGATAATTGAGTTTAAAGATAAAGATAGAGTCGATTTTTCAACTTGAAGTTTTCGTAAAGTATGATACATCAATGGAAAGGTGGCACCTCCTAGGTCACGAAAATGACAGTTTTAACCCTCTACGGGCTCTAGTTATCGAGATAATTGAGTTTAAAAATAAATATAGAGTCGATTTTTCAACTTGAAGTTTTCGTAAAGTATGATACATCAATGAAAAGGTGGCATCTTCTAGATCACGAAAATGATAATTTTAACCCTATACGGGCTCTAGTTATCGAGATAATTGAGTTTAAAGATAAAGATAGAGTCGATTTTTCAACTTGAAGTTTTCGTAAAGTATGATACATCAATGGAAAGGTGGCACCTCCTAGGTCACGAAAATGACAGTTTTAACCCTCTACGGGCTCTAGTTATCGAGATAATTGAGTTTAAAGATAAAGATAGAGTGGATTTTTCAACTTGAAGTTTTAGTAAAAAATGATACATCAATGGAAAGGTGGCATCTTCTAGATCACGAAAATGATAGTTTTAACCCTATACGGGCTCTAGTTATCGAGATAATTGAGTTTAAAGATAAAGATAGAGTGGATTTTTCAACTTGAAGTTTTAGTAAAATATGATACATCAATGGAAAGGTGGCATCTTCTAGATCACGAAAATGATAGTTTTAACCCTCTACGGGCTCTAGTTATCGAGATAATTGAGTTTAAAGATAAAGATAGAGTCGATTTTTTAACTTGAAGTTTTCGTTAAGTATGATACATCAATGGAAAGGTGGCACCTCCTAGGTCACGAAAATGATAGTTTTAACCCTCTACAGGCCCTAGTTATCGAGATAATTGAGTTTAAAGATAAAGATAGAGTCGATTTTTCAACTTGAAGTTTTCGTAAAGTATGATACATCAATGGAAAGGTGGCACCTCCTAGGTCACGAAAATGATAGTTTTAACCCTCTACGGGCTCTAGTTATCGAGATAATTGAGTTTAAAGATAAAGATAGAGTCGATTTTTCAACTTGAAGTTTTCGTCAAGTATGGTACATCAATGGAAAGGTGGCACCTCCTAGGTCACGAAAATGATAATTTTAACCCCCTACGGGCTCTAGCTATTGAGATAATTGAGTTTAAAGATAAAGATAGAGTCGATTTTTCAACTTGAAGTTTTCGTAAAGTATGATACTTCAATTAAAAGGGGGCAACTCCTAGACCATGAAAGTGATAGTTTTAACCCTCTACGGGCTCCAGTTATCGAGATAATTGAGTTTAAAGATAAAGATAGAGTCGATTTTTCAACTTGAAGTTTTCGTAAAGTATGATACTTCAATGGAAAGGTGGCACCTCCTAGTTCACGAAAATGATAGTTTTAACCCTCTACGGGCTCTAGTTATCGAGATAATTGAGTTTAAAGATAAAGATAGAGTCGATTTTTCAACTTGAAGTTTTCGTAAAGTATGATACATCAATGGAAAGGTGGCACCTCCTAGGTCACGAAAATGATAGTTTTAACCCTCTACGGGCTCTAGTTATCGAGATAATTGAGTTTAAAGATAAAGATAGAGTCGATTTTTCAACTTGAAGTTTTAGTAAAAAATGATACATCAATGGAAAGGTGGCATCTTCTAGATCACGAAAATGATAGTTTTAACCCTATACGGGCTCTAGTTATCGAGATAATTGAGTTTAAAGATAAAGATAGAGTCGATTTTTCAACTTGAAGTTTTCGTAAAGTATGATACATCAATGGAAAGGTGGCACCTCCTAGGTCACGAAAATGATAGTTTTAACCCTCTACGGGCTCTAGTTATCGAGATAATTGAGTTTAAAGATAAAGATAGAGTCGATTTTTCAACTTGAAGTTTTCGTAAAGTATGATACATCAATGGAAAGGTGGCACCTCCTAGGTCACGAAAATGATAGTTTTAACCCTCTACGGGCTCTAGTTATCGAGATAATTGAGTTTAAAGATAAAGATAGAGTCGATTTTTCTACTTGAAGTTTTCGTAAAGTATGATACATCAATGAAAAGGTGGCATCTTCTAGATCACGAAAATGATAGTTTTAACCCTCTACGGGCTCTAGTTATCGAGATAATTGAGTTTAAAGATAAAGATAGAGTGGATTTTTCAACTTGAAGTTTTAGTAAAAAATGATACATCAATGGAAAGGTGGCATCTTCTAGATCACGAAAATGATAAATTTAACCCTATACGGGCTCTAGTTATCGAGATAATTGAGTTTAAAGATAAAGATAGAGTCGATTTTTCAACTTGAAGTTTTAGTAAAAAATGATACATCAATGGAAAGGTGGCATCTTCTAGATCACGAAAATGATAGTCTTTACCCTCTACGGGCTCTAGTTATCGAGATAATTGAGTTTAAAGATAAAGATAGAGTCGATTTTTCAACTTGAAGTTTTCGTAAAGTATGATACATCAATGAAAAGGTGGCATCTTCTAGATCACGAAAATGATAGTTTTTACCCTCTACGGGCTCTAGTTATCGAGATAATTGAGTTTAAAGATAAAGATAGAGTCGATTTTTTAACTTGAAGTTTTCGTTAAGTATGATACATCAATGGAAAGGTGGCACCTCCTAGGTCACGAAAATGATAGTTTTAACCCTCTACAGGCCCTAGTTATCGAGATAATTGAGTTTAAAGATAAAGATAGAGTCGATTTTTCAACTTGAAGTTTTCGTAAAGTATGATACATCAATGGAAAGGTGGCACCTCCTAGGTCACGAAAATGATAGTTTTAACCCTCTACGGGCTCTAGTTATCGAGATAATTGAGTTTAAAGATAAAGATAGAGTCGATTTTTCAACTTGAAGTTTTCGTCAAGTATGGTACATCAATGGAAAGGTGGCACCTCCTAGATCACGAAAATGATAGTTTTAACCCTCTACGGGCTCTAGTTATCGAGATAATTGAGTTTAAAGATAAAGATAGAGTCGATTTTTCAACTTGAAGTTTTCGTAAAGTATGATACTTCAATGGATAGGTGGCACCTCCTAGGTCACGAAAATGATAGTTTTAACCCTCTACGGGCTCTAGTTATCGAGATAATTGAGTTTAAAGATAAAGATAGAGTCGATTTTTCAACTTGAAGTTTTCGTAAAGTATGATACATCAATGGAAAGGTGGCACCTCCTAGGTCACGAAAATGATAGTTTTAACCCTCTACGGGCTCTAGTTATCGAGATAATTGAGTTTAAAGATAAAGATAGAGTCGATTTTTCAACTTGAAGTTTTCGTAAAGTATGATACATCAATGGAAAGGTGGCACCTCCTAGATCACGAAAATGATAGTTTTAACCCTCTACGGGCTCTAGTTATCGAGATAATTGAGTTTAAAAATAAAGATAGAGTCGATTTTTCAACTTGAAGTTTTCGTAAAGTATGATACTTCAATGGATAGGTGGCACCTCCTAGGTCACGAAAATGATAGTTTTAACCCTCTACGGGCTCTAGTTATCGAGATAATTGAGTTTAAAGATAAAGATAGAGTCGATTTTTCAACTTGAAGTTTTCGTAAAGTATGATACATCAATGGAAAGGTGGCACCTCCTAGGTCACGAAAATGATAGTTTTAACCCTCTACGGGCTCTAGTTATCGAGATAATTGAGTTTAAAGATAAAGATAGAGTCGATTTTTCAACTTGAAGTTTTCGTAAAGTATGATACTTCAATGGATAGGTGGCACCTCCTAGGTCACGAAAATGATAGTTTTAACCCTCTACGGGGTCTAGTTATCGAGATAATTGAGTTTAAAGATTAAGATGGAGTCGATTTTTCAACTTGAAGTTTTCGTAAAGTATGATACATCAATGGAAAGGTGGCACCTCCTAGGTCACGAAAATGATAGTTTTAACCCTCTACGGGCTCTAGTTATCGAGATAATTGAGTTTAAAAATAAAGATAGAGTCGATTTTTCAACTTGAAGTTTTCGTAAAGTATGATACATCAATGGAAAGGTGGCACCTCCTAGATCACGAAAATGATAGTTTTAACCCTCTACGGGCTCTAGTTATCGAGATAATTGAGTTTAAAGATAAAGATAGAGTCGATTTTTCAACTTGAAGTTTTCGTAAAGTATGATACATCAATGGAAAGGTGGCACCTCCTAGGTCACGAAAATGATAGTTTTAACCCTCTACGGGCTCTAGTTATCGAGATAATTGAGTAAAGATAGAGTCGATTTTTCAACTTGAAGTTTTCGTAAAGTATGATACATCAATGGAAAGGTGGCACCTCCTAGATCACGAAAATGATAGTTTTAACCCTCTACGGGCTCTAGTTATCGAGATAATTGAGTTTAAAAATAAAGATAGAGTCGATTTTTCAACTTGAAGTTTTCGTAAAGTATGATACTTCAATGGATAGGTGGCACCTCCTAGGTCACGAAAATGATAGTTTTAACCCTCTACGGTATGTATGACACATCAATGGAAAGGTGGCACCTCCTCGATCACGAAAATGATAGTTTTAACCCTCTACGGGCTCTAGTTATCGAGATAATTGAGTTTAAAAATAAAGATAAAGTCGATTTTCAACTTGAAGTTTTCGTAAAGTATGATACATCAATGGAAAGGTGGCACCTCCTAGATCACGAAAATGATAGTTTTAACCCTCTACGGGCTCTAGTTATCGAGATAATTGAGTTTATAGATAAAGATAGAGTCGATTTTTTAACTTGAAGTTTTCGTAAAGTATGATACATCAATGGAAAGGTGGCACCTCCTAGGTCACGAAAATGATAGTTTTAACCCTCTACGGGCTCTAGTTATCGAGATAATTGAGTTTAAAGATAAAGATAGAGTCGATTTTTCAACTTGAAGTTTTCGTAAAGTATGATACATCAATGGAAAGGTGGCACCTCCTAGGTCACGAAAATGATAGTTTTAACCCTCTACGGGCTCTAGTTATCGAGATAATTGAGTTTAAAGATAAAGATAGAGTCGATTTTTCAACTTGAAGTTTTCGTAAAGTATGATACATCAATGGAAAGGTGGCACCTCCTAGGTCACGAAAATGATAGTTTTAACCCTCTACGGGCTCTAGTTATCGAGATAATTGAGTTTAAAGATAAAGATAGAGTCGATTTTTCAACTTGAAGTTTTCGTAAAGTATGATACATCAATGGAAAGGTGGCACCTCCTAGGTCACGAAAATGATAGTTTTAACCCTCTTCGGGCTCTAGTTATCGAGATAATTGAGTAAAGATAGAGTCGATTTTTCAACTTGAAGTTTTCGTAAAGTATGATACATCAATGGAAAGGTGGCACCTCCTAGATCACGAAAATGATAGTTTTAACCCTCTACGGGCTCTAGTTATCGAGATAATTGAGTTTAAAAATAAAGATAGAGTCGATTTTTCAACTTGAAGTTTTCGTAAAGTATGATACTTCAATGGATAGGTGGCACCTCCTAGGTCACGAAAATGATAGTTTTAACCCTCTACGGTATGTATGACACATCAATGGAAAGGTGGCACCTCCTCGATCACGAAAATGATAGTTTTAACCCTCTACGGGCTCTAGTTATCGAGATAATTGAGTTTAAAAATAAAGATAAAGTCGATTTTCAACTTGAAGTTTTCGTAAAGTATGATACATCAATGGAAAGGTGGCACCTCCTAGATCACGAAAATGATAGTTTTAACCCTCTACGGGCTCTAGTTATCGAGATAATTGAGTTTATAGATAAAGATAGAGTCGATTTTTTAACTTGAAGTTTTCGTAAAGTATGATACATCAATGGAAAGGTGGCACCTCCTAGGTCACGAAAATGATAGTTTTAACCCTCTACGGGCTCTAGTTATCGAGATAATTGAGTTTAAAGATAAAGATAGAGTCGATTTTTCAACTTGAAGTTTTCGTAAAGTATGATACATCAATGGAAAGGTGGCACCTCCTAGGTCACGAAAATGATAGTTTTAACCCTCTACGGGCTCTAGTTATCGAGATAATTGAGTTTAAAGATAAAGATAGAGTCGATTTTTCAACTTGAAGTTTTCGTAAAGTATGATACATCAATGGAAAGGTGGCACCTCCTAGGTCACGAAAATGATAGTTTTAACCCTCTACGGGCTCTAGTTATCGAGATAATTGAGTTTAAAGATAAAGATAGAGTCGATTTTTCAACTTGAAGTTTTCGTAAAGTATGATACATCAATGGAAAGGTGGCACCTCCTAGGTCACGAAAATGATAGTTTTAACCCTCTTCGGGCTCTAGTTATCGAGATAATTGAGTTTAAAGATAAAGATAGAGTCGATTTTTCAACTTGAAGTTTTCGTAAGGTATGATACATCAATGGAAAGGTGGCACCTCCTAGATCACGAAAATGATAGTTTTAACCCTCTACGGGCTCTAGTTATCGAGATAATTGAGTTTAAAGATAAAGATAGAGTCGATTTTTCAACTTGAAGTTTTCGTAAAGTATGATACTTCAGTGGATAGGTGGCACCTCCTAGGTCACGAAAATGATAGTTTTAACCCTCTACGGGCTTTAGTTATCGAGATAATTGAGTTTAAAGATAAAGATAGAGTCGATTTTTCAACTTGAAGTTTTCGTAAAGTATGATACATCAATGGAAAGGTGGCACCTCCTAGGTCACGAAAATGATAGTTTTAACCCTCTACGGGCTCTAGTTATCGAGATAATTGAGTTTAAAAATAAAGATAGAGTCGATTTTCAACTTGAAGTTTTCGTAAAGTATGATACATCAATGGAAAGGTGGCACCTCCTAGATCACGAAAATGATAGTTTTAACCCTCTACGGGCTCTAGTTATCGAGATAATTGAGTTTATAGATAAAGATAGAGTCGATTTTTTAACTTGAAGTTTTCGTAAAGTATGATACATCAATGGAAAGGTGGCACCTCCTAGGTCACGAAAATGATAGTTTTAACCCTCTACGGGCTCTAGTTATCGAGATAATTCAGTTTAAAGATAAAGATAGAGTCGATTTTTCAACTTGAAGTTTTCGTAAAGTATGATACATCAATGGAAAGGTGGCACCTCCTAGGTCACGAAAATGATAGTTTTAACCCTCTACGGGCTCTAGTTATCGAGATAATTGAGTTTAAAGATAAAGATAGAGTCGATTTTTCAACTTGAAGTTTTCGTAAAGTATGATACATCAATGGAAAGGTGGCACCTCCTAGGTCACGAAAATGATAGTTTTAACCCTCTACGGGCTCTAGTTATCGAGATAATTGAGTTTAAAGATAAAGATAGAGTCGATTTTTCAACTTGAAGTTTTCGTAAAGTATGATACATCAATGGAAAGGTGGCACCTCCTAGGTCACGAAAATGATAGTTTTAACCCTCTACGGGCTCTAGTTATCGAGATAATTGAGTTTAAAAATAAAGATAGAGTCGATTTTTCAACTTGAAGTTTTCGTAAAGTATGATACATCAATGGAAAGGTGGCACCTCCTAGATCACGAAAATGATAGTTTTAACCCTCTACGGGCTCTAGTTATCGAGATAATTGAGTTTAAAAATAAAGATAGAGTCGATTTTTCAACTTGAAGTTTTCGTAAAGTATGATACATCAATGGAAAGGTGGCACCTCCTAGATCACTAAAATAATAGTTTTAACCCTCTACGGGCTCTAGTTATCGAGATAATTGAGTTTAAAAATAAAGATAGAGTCGTTTTTTCAACTTGAAGTTTTCGTAAAGTATGATACATCAATGGAAAGGTGGCACCTCCTAGATCACGAAACTGATAGTTTTAACCCTCTACGGGCTCTAGTTATCGAGATAATTGAGTTTAAAAATAAAGATAGAGTCGATTTTTCAACTTGAAGTTTTCGTAAAGTATGATACATCAATGGAAAGGTGGCACCTCCTAGATCACGAAAATGATAGTTTTAACCCTCTACGGGCTCTAGTTATCGAGATAATTGAGTTTAAAGATAAAGATAGAGTCGATTTTTCAACTTGAAGTTTTCGTAAAGTATGATACATCAATGGAAAGGTGGCACCTCCTAGGTCACGAAAATGATAGTTTTAACCCTCTACGGGCTCTAGTTATCGAGATAATTGAGTTTAAAAATAAAGATAGAGTCGATTTTTCAACTTGAAGTTTTCGTAAAGTATGATACATCAATGGAAAGGTGGCACCTCCTAGGTCACGAAAATGATAGTTTTAACCCTCTACGGGCTCTAGTTATCGAGATAATTGAGTTTAAAGATAAAGATAGAGTCGATTTTTCAATTTGAAGTTTTCGTAAAGTATGATACATCAATGGAAAGGTGGCACCTCCTAGATCACGAAAATGATAGTTTTAACCCTCTACGGGCTCTAGTTATCGAGATAATTGAGTTTAAAAATAAAGATAGAGTCGATTTTTCAACTTGAAGTTTTCGTAAATTATGATACTTCAATGGATAGGTGGCACCTCCTAGGTCACGAAAATGATAGTTTTAACCCTCTACGGGCTCTTGTTATCGAGATAATTGAGTTTAAAGATAAAGATAGAGTCGATTTTTCAACTTGAAGTTTTCGTAAAGTATGATACATCAATGGAAAGGTGGCACCTCCTAGATCACGAAAATGATAGTTTTAACCCTCTACGGGCTCTAGTTATCGAGATAATTGAGTTTAAAAATAAAGATAGAGTCGATTTTTCAACTTGAAGTTTTCGTAAAGTATGATACTTCAATGGATAGGTGGCACCTCCTAGGTCACGAAAATGATAGTTTTAACCCTCTACGGGCTCTAGTTATCGAGATAATTGAGTTTAAAGATAAAGATAGAGTCGATTTTTCGTAAAGTATGATACATCCATGGAAAGGTGGCACCTCCTAGGTCACGAAAATGATAGTTTTAACCCTCTACGGGCTCTAGTTATCGAGATAATTGAGTTTAAAGATAAAGATAAAGTCGATTTTTCAACTTGAAGTTTTCGTAAAGTATGATACATCAATGGAAAGGTGGCACCTCCTAGATCACGAAAATGATAGTTTTAACCCTCTACGGGCTCTAGTTATCGAGATAATTGAGTTTAAAAATAAAGATAGAGTCGATTTTTCAACTTGAAGTCTTCGTAAAGTATGATACTACAATGGATAGGTGGCACCTCCTAGGTCACGAAAATTATAGTTTTAACCCCCTACGGGCTCTAGTTATTGAGATAATTGAGTTTAAAGATAAAGATAGAGTCGATTTTTCAACTTGAAGTTTTCGTAAAGTATGATACATCAATGGAAAGGTGGCACCTCCTAGGTCACGAAAATGATAGTTTTAACCCTCTACGGGCTCTAGTTATCGAGATAACTGAGTTTGAAGATAAAGATAGAGTCGATTTTTCAACTTGAAGTTTTCGTAAAGTATGATACATCAATGGAAAGGTGGCACCTCCTAGATCACGAAAATGATAGTTTTAACCCTCTACGGGCTCTAGTTATCGAGATAATTGAGTTTAAAAATAAAGATAGAGTCGATTTTTCAACTTGAAGTTTTCGTAAAGTATGATACTTCAATGGATAGGTGGCACCTCCTAGGTCACGAAAATGATAGTTTTAACCCTCTACGGGCTCTAGTTATCGAGATAATTGAGTTTAAAGATAAAGATAGAGTCGATTTTTCAACTTGAAGTTTTCGTAAAGTATGATACATCCATGGAAAGGTGGCACCTCCTAGGTCACGAAAATGATAGTTTTAACCCTCTACGGACTCTAGTTATCGAGATAATTGAGTTCAAAGATAAAGATAGAGTCGATTTTTCAACTTGAAGTTTTCGTAAAGTATGATACATCAATGGAAAGGTGGCACCTCCTAGATCACGAAAATGATAGTTTTAACCCTCTACGGGCTCTAGTTATCGAGATAATTGAGTTTAAAGATAAAGATAGAGTCGATTTTTCAACTTGAAGTTTTCGTAAAGTATGATACATCAATGGAAAGGTGGCACCTCCTAGGTCACGAAAATGATAGTTTTAACCCTCTACGGGCTCTAGTTATCGAGATAATTGAGTTTAAAGATAAAGATAGAGTCGATTTTTCAACTTGAAGTTTTCGTAAAGTATGATACATCAATGGAAAGGTGGCACCTCCTAGGTCACGAAAATGATAGTTTTAACCCTCTACGGGCTCTATTTATCGAGATAATTGAGTTTAAAGATAAAGATAGAGTCGATTTTTCAACTTGAAGTTTTCGTAAAGTATGATACATCAATGGAAAGGTGGCACCTCCAAGATCACGAAAATGATAGTTTTAACCCTCTACGGGCTCTAGTTATCGAGATAATTGAGTTTAAAAATAAAGATAGAGTCGATTTTTCAACTTGAAGTTTTCGTAAAGTATGATACATCAATGGAAAGGTGGCACCTCCTAGATCACGAAAATGATAGTTTTAACCCTCTACGGGCTCTAGTTATCGAGATAATTGAGTTTAAAGATAAAGATAGAGTCGATTTTTCAACTTGAAGTTTTCGTAAAGTATGATACATCAATGGAAAGGTGGCACCTCCTAGATCACGAAAATGATAGTTTTAACCCTCTACGGGCTCTAGTTATCGAGATAATTGAGTTTAAAAATAAAGATAGAGTCGATTTTTCAACTTGAAGTTTTCGTTAAGTATGATACTTCAATGGATAGGTGGCACCTCCTAGGTCACGAAAATGATAGTTTTAACCCTCTACGGGCTCTAGTTATCGAGATAATTGAGTTTAAAGATAAAGATAGAGTCGATTTTTCAACTTGAAGTTTTCGTAAAGTATGATACATCCATGGAAAGGTGGCACCTCCTAGATCACGAAAATGATAGTTTTAACCCTCTACGGGCTCTAGTTATCGAGATAATTGAGTTTAAAAATAAAGATAGAGTCGATTTTTCAACTTGAAGTCTTCGTAAAGTATGATACTACAATGGATAGGTGGCACCTCCTAGGTCACGAAAATTATAGTTTTAACCCCCTACGGGCTCTAGTTATTGAGATAATTGAGTTTAAAGATAAAGATAGAGTCGATTTTTCAACTTGAAGTTTTCGTAAAGTATGATACATCAATGGAAAGGTGGCACCTCCTAGGTCACGAAAATGATAGTTTTAACCCTCTACGGGCTCTAGTTATCGAGATAATTGAGTTTGAAGATAAAGATAGAGTCGATTTTTCAACTTGAAGTTTTCGTAAAGTATGATACTTCAATGGATAGGTGGCACCTCCTAGGTCACGAAAATGATAGTTTTAACCCTCTACGGGCTCTAGTTATCGAGATAATTGAGTTTGAAGATAAATATACAGTTGATTTTTTAACTTGAAGTTTTCGTAAAGTATGAAACATCAATGGAAAGGTGGCACCTCCTAGATCACGAAAATGATAGTTTTAACCCTCTACGGGCTCTAGTTATCGAGATAATTGAGTTTAAAAATAAAGACAGAGTCGATTTTTCAACTTGAAGTTTTCGTAAAGTATGATACATCAATGGAAAGGTGGCACCTCCTAGATCACGAAAATGATAGTTTTAACCCTCTACGGGCTCTAGTTATCGAGATAATTGAGTTTAAAGATAAAGATAGAGTCGATTTTTCAACTTGAAGTTTTCGTAAAGTATGATACATCAATGGAAAGGTGGCACCTCCTAGGTCACGAAAATGATAGTTTTAACCCTCTACGGGCTCTAGTTATCGAGATAATTGAGTTTAAAGATAAAGATAGAGTCGATTTTTCAACTTGAAGTTTTCGTAAAGTATGATACATCAATGGAAAGGTGGCATCTCCTAGATCACGAAAATGATAGTTTTAACCCTCTACGGGCTCTAGTTATCGAGATAATTGAGTTTGAAGATAAATATAGAGTTGATTTTTTAACTTGAAGTTTTCGTAAAGTATGATACATCAATGGAAAGGTGGCACCTCCTAGATCACGAAAATGATAGTTTTAACCCTCTACGGGCTCTAGTTATCGAGATAATTGAGTTTAAAAATAAAGATAGAGTCGATTTTTCAACTTGAAGTTTTCGTAAAGTATGATACATCAATGGAAAGGTGGCACCTCCTAGATCACGAAAATGATAGTTTTAACCCTCTACGGGCTCTAGTTATCGAGATAATTGAGTTTAAAGATAAAGATAGAGTCGATTTTTCAACTTGAAGTTTTCGTAAAGTATGATACATCAATGGAAAGGTGGCACCTCCTAGGTCACGAAAATGATAGTTTTAACCCTCTACGGGCTCTAGTTATCGAGATAATTGAGTTTGAAGATAAAGATAGAGTCGATTTTTCAACTTGAAGTTTTTGATACATCAATGGAAAGGTGGCACCTCCTAGATCACGAAAATGATAGTTTTAACCCTCTACGGGCTCTAGTTATCGAGATAATTGAGTTTAAAGATAAAGATAGAGTCGATTTTTCAACTTGAAGTTTTCGTAAAGTATGATACATCAATGGAAAGGTGGCACCTCCTAGGTCACGAAAATGATAGTTTTAACCCTCTACGGGCTCTAGTTATCGAGATAATTGAGTAAAGATAGAGTCGATTTTTCAACTTGAAGTTTTCGTAAAGTATGATACATCAATGGAAAGGTGGCACCTCCTAGATCACGAAAATGATAGTTTTAACCCTCTACGGGCTCTAGTTTTCGAGATAATTGAGTTTAAAGATAAAGATAGAGTCGATTTTTCAACTTGAAGTTTTCGTAAAGTATGATACATCAATGGAAAGGTGGCACCTCCTAGGTCACGAAAATGATAGTTTTAACCCTCTACGGGCTCTAGTTATCGAGATAATTGAGTTTAAAGATTAAGATGGAGTCGATTTTTCAACTTGAAGTTTTCGTAAAGTATGATACATCAATGGAAAGGTGGCACCTCCTAGGTAACGAAAATGATAGTTTTAACCCTCTACGGGCTCTAGTTATCGAGATAATTGAGTTTAAAAATAAAGATAGAGTCGATTTTTCAACTTGAAGTTTTCGTAAAGTATGATACATCAATGGAAAGGTGGCACCTCCTAGATCACGAAAATGATAGTTTTAACCCTCTACGGGCTCTAGTTATCGAGATAATTGAGTTTAAAGATAAAGATAGAGTCGATTTTTCAACTTGAAGTTTTCGTAAAGTATGATACATCAATGGAAAGGTGGCACCTCCTAGGTCACGAAAATGATAGTTTTAACCCTCTACGGGCTCTAGTTATCGAGATAATTGAGTTTAAAGATTAAGATGGAGTCGATTTTTCAACTTGAAGTTTTCGTAAAGTATGATACATCAATGGAAAGGTGGCACCTCCTAGGTAACGAAAATGATAGTTTTAACCCTCTACGGGCTCTAGTTATCGAGATAATTGAGTTTAAAAATAAAGATAGAGTCGATTTTTCAACTTGAAGTTTTCGTAAAGTATGATACATCAATGGAAAGGTGGCACCTCCTAGATCACGAAAATGATAGTTTTAACCCTCTACGGGCTCTAGTTATCGAGATAATTGAGTTTAAAGATAAAGATAGAGTCGATTTTTCAACTTGAAGTTTTCGTAAAGTATGATACATCAATGGAAAGGTGGCACCTCCTAGGTCACGAAAATGATAGTTTTAACCCTCTACGGGCTCTAGTTATCGAGATAATTGAGTAAAGATAGAGTCGATTTTTCAACTTGAAGTTTTCGTAAAGTATGATACATCAATGGAAAGGTGGCACCTCCTAGATCACGAAAATGATAGTTTTAACCCTCTACGGGCTCTAGTTATCGAGATAATTGAGTTTAAAAATAAAGATAGAGTCGATTTTTCAACTTGAAGTTTTCGTAAAGTATGATACTTCAATGGATAGGTGGCACCTCCTAGGTCACGAAAATGATAGTTTTAACCCTCTACGGGCTCTAGTTATCGAGATAATTGAGTTTAAAGATAAAGATAGAGTCGATTTTTCAACTTGAAGTTTTCGTAAAGTATGATAAATCCATGGAAAGGTGGCACCTCCTAGGTCACGAAAATGATAGTTTTAACCCTCTACGGGCTCTAGTTATCGAGATAATTGAGTTTAAAGATAAAGATAGAGTCGATTTTTCAACTTGAAGTTTTCGTAAAGTATGATACATCAATGGAAAGGTGGCACCTCCTAGATCACGAAAATGATAGTTTTAACCCTCTACGGGCTCTAGTTATCGAGATAATTGAGTTTAAAAATAAAGATAGAGTCGATTTTTCAACTTGAAGTCTTCGTAAAGTATGATACTACAATGGATAGGTGGCACCTCCTAGGTCACGAAAATTATAGTTTTAACCCCCTACGGGCTCTAGTTATTGAGATAATTGAGTTTAAAGATAAAGATAGAGTCGATTTTTCAACTTGAAGTTTTCGTAAAGTATGATACATCAATGGAAAGGTGGCACCTCCTAGGTCACGAAAATGATAGTTTTAACCCTCTACGGGCTCTAGTTATCGAGATAATTGAGTTTGAAGATAAAGATAGAGTCGATTTTTCAACTTGAAGTTTTCGTAAAGTATGATACTTCAATGGATAGGTGGCACCTCCTAGGTCACGAAAATGATAGTTTTAACCCTCTACGGGCTCTAGTTATCGAGATAATTGAGTTTGAAGATAAATATAGAGTTGATTTTTTAACTTGAAGTTTTCGTAAAGTATGATACATCAATGGAAAGGTGGCACCTCCTAGATCACGAAAATGATAGTTTTAACCCTCTACGCACTCTAGTTATCGAGATAATTGAGTTTAAAAATAAAGACAGAGTCGATTTTTCAACTTGAAGTTTTCGTAAAGTATGATACATCAATGGAAAGGTGGCACCTCCTAGATCACGAAAATGATAGTTTTAACCCTCTACGGGCTCTAGTTATCGAGATAATTGAGTTTAAAGATAAAGATAGAGTCGATTTTTCAACTTGAAGTTTTCGTAAAGTATGATACATCAATGGAAAGGTGGCACCTCCTAGGTCACGAAAATGATAGTTTTAACCCTCTACGGGCTCTAGTTATCGAGATAATTGAGTTTAAAGATAAAGATAGAGTCGATTTTTCAACTTGAAGTTTTCGTAAAGTATGATACATCAATGGAAAGGTGGCACCTCCTAGGTCACGAAAATGATAGTTTTAACCCTCTACGGGCTCTAGTTATCGAGATAATTGAGTTTGAAGATAAAGATAGAGTCGATTTTTCAACTTGAAGTTTTCGTAAAGTATGATACTTCAATGGATAGGTGGCACCTCCTAGGTCACGAAAATGATAGTTTTAACCCTCTACGGGCTCTAGTTATCGAGATAATTGAGTTTGAAGATAAATATAGAGTTGATTTTTTAACTTGAAGTTTTCGTAAAGTATGATACATCAATGGAAAGGTGGCACCTCCTAGATCACGAAAATGATAGTTTTAACCCTCTACGGGCTCTAGTTATCGAGATAATTGAGTTTAAAAATAAAGACAGAGTCGATTTTTCAACTTGAAGTTTTCGTAAAGTATGATACATCAATGGAAAGGTGGCACCTCCTAGATCACGAAAATGATAGTTTTAACCCTCTACGGGCTCTAGTTATCGAGATAATTGAGTTTAAAGATAAAGATAGAGTCGATTTTTCAACTTGAAGTTTTCGTAAAGTATGATACATCAATGGAAAGGTGGCACCTCCTAGGTCACGAAAATGATAGTTTTAACCCTCTACGGGCTCTAGTTATCGAGATAATTGAGTTTAAAGATAAAGATAGAGTCGATTTTTCAACTTGAAGTTTTCGTAAAGTATGATACATCAATGGAAAGGTGGCACCTCCTAGATCACGAAAATGATAGTTTTAACCCTCTACGGGCTCTAGTTATCGAGATAATTGAGTTTAAAGATAAAGATAAAGTCGATTTTTCAACTTGAAGTTTTCGTAAAGTATGATACTTCAATGGATAGGTGGCACCTCCTAGGTCACGAAAATGATAGTTTTAACCCTCTACGGGCTCTAGTTATCGAGATAATTGAGTTTAAAGATAAAGATAGAGTCGATTTTTCAACTTGAAGTTTTCGTAAAGTATGATACATCAATGGAAAGGTGGCACCTCCTAGGTCACGAAAATGATAGTTTTAACCCTCTACGGGCTCTAGTTATCGAGATAATTGAGTTTAAAGATAAAGATAGAGTCGATTTTTCAACTTGAAGTTTTCGTAAAGTATGATACATCAATGGAAAGGTGGTACCTCCTAGATCACGAAAATGATAGTTTTAACCCTCTACGGGCTCTTGTTATCGAGATAATTGAGTTTAAAGATAAAGATAGAGTCGATTTTTCAACTTGAAGTTTTCGTAAAGTATGATACTTCAATGGATAGGTGGCACCTCCTAGGTCACGAAAATGATAGTTTTAACCCTCTACGGGCTCTAGTTATCGAGATAATTGAGTTTAAAGATAAAGATAGAGTCGATTTTTCAACTTGAAGTTTTCGTAAAGTATGATACATCAATGGAAAGGTGGCACCTCCTAGGTCACGAAAATGATAGTTTTAACCCTCTACGGGCTCTAGTTATCGAGATAATTGAGTTTAAAGATAAATATAGAGTCGATTATTTAACTTGAAGTTTTCGTAAAGTATGATACATCAATGGAAAGGTGGCACCTCCTAGATCACGAAAATGATAGTTTTAACCCTCTACGGGCTCTAGTTATCGAGATAATTGAGTTTAAAAATAAAGATAGAGTCGATTTTTCAACTTGAAGTTTTCGTAAAGTATGACACATCAATGGAAAGGTGGCACCTCCTAGATCACGAAAATGATAGTTTTAACCCTCTACGGGCTCTAGTTATCGAGATAATTGAGTTTAAAGATAAAGATAGAGTCGATTTTTCAACTTGAAGTTTTCGTAAAGTATGATACATCAATGGAAAGGTGGCACCTCCTAGGTCACGAAAATGATAGTTTTAACCCTCTACGGGCTCTAGTTATCGAGATAATTGAGTTTAAAGATAAAGATAGAGTCGATTTTTCAACTTGAAGTTTTCGTAAAATATGATACATCAATGGAAAGGTGGCACCTCCTAGATCACGAAAATGATAGTTTTAACCCTCTACGGGCTCTAGTTATCGAGATAATTGAGTTTAAAAATAAAGATAGAGTCGATTTTTCAACTTGAAGTTTTCGTAAAGTATGATACTTCAATGGATAGGTGGCACCTCCTAGGTCACGAAAATGATAGTTTTAACCCTCTACGGGCTCTAGTTATCGAGATAATTGAGTTTAAAGATAAAGATAGAGTCGATTTTTCAACTTGAAGTTTTCGTAAAGTATTTTACATCAATGGAAAGGTGGCACCTCCTAGGTCACGAAAATGATAGTTTTAACCCTCTACGGGCTCTAGTTATCGAGATAATTGAGTTTAAAGATAAAGATAGAGTCGATTTTTCAACTTGAAGTATTCGTAAAGTATGATACATCAATGGAAAGGTGGCACCTCCTAGATCACGAAAATGATAGTTTTAACCCTCTACGGGCTCTAGTTATCGAGATAATTGAGCTTAAAAAATAAAGATAGAGTCGATTTTTCAACTTGAAGTTTTCGTAAAGTATGATACATCAATGGAAAGGTGGCACCTCCTAGATCACGAAAATGATAGTTTTAACCCTCTACGGGCTCTAGTTATCGAGATAATTGAGTTTAAAGATAAAGATAGAGTCGATTTTTCAACTTGAAGATTTCGTAAAGTATGTTACATCAATGGAAAGGTGGCACCTCTTAGGTCACGAAAATGATAGTTTTAACCCTCTACGGGCTCTAGTTATCGAGATAATTGAGTTTAAAGATAAAGATAGAGTCGATTTTTCAACTTGAAGTTTTCGTAAAGTATGATACATCAATGGAAAGGTGGCACCTCCTAGGTCACGAAAATGATAGTTTTAACCCTCTACGGGCTCTAGTTATCGAGATAATTGAGTTTAAAGATAAAGATAGAGTCGATTTTTTAACTTGAAGTTTTCGTAAAGTATGATACATCAATGGAAAGGTGGCACCTCCTAGGTCACGAAAATGATAGTTTTAACCCTCTACGGGCTCTAGTTATCGAGATAATTGAGTTTAAAGATAAATATAGAGTCGATTTTTTAACTTGACGTTTTCGTAAAGTATGATACATCAATGGAAAGGTGGCACCTCCTAGATCACGAAAATGATAGTTTTAACCCTCTACGGGCTCTAGTTATCGAGATAAATGAGTTTAAAGATAAAGATAGAGTCGATTTTTCAACTTGAAGTTTTCGTAAAGTATGACACATCAATGGAAAGGTGGCACCTCCTAGATCACGAAAATGATAGTTTTAACCCTCTACGGGCTCTAGTTATCGAGATAATTGAGTTTAAAGATAAAGATAGAGTCGATTTTTCAACTTGAAGTTTTCGTAAAGTATGATACATCAATGGAAAGGTGGCACCTCCTAGGTCACGAAAATGATAGTTTTAACCCTCTACGGGCTCTAGTTATCGAGATAATTGAGTTTAAAGATAAATATAGAGTCGATTTTTTAACTTGAAGTTTTCGTAAAGTATGATACATCAATGGAACGGTGGCACCTCCTAGGTCACGAAAATGATAGTTTTAACCCTCTACGGGCTCTAGTTATCGAGATAATTGAGTTTAAAGATAAAGATAGAGTCGATTTTTCAACTTGAAGTTTTCGTAAAGTATGATACATCAATGGAAAGGTGGCACCTCCTAGGTCACGAAAATGATAGTTTTAACCCTCTACGGGCTCTAGTTATCGAGATAATTGAGTTTAAAGATAAAGATAGAGTCAATTTTTCAACTTGAAGTTTTCGTAAAGTATGATACATCAATGGAAAGTGGCACCTCCTAGATCACGAAAATGATAGTTTTAACCCTCTACGGGCTCTAGTTATCGAGATAATTGAGTTTAAAAATAAAGATAGAGTCGATTTTACAACTTGAAGTTTTCGTAAAGTATGATACTTCAATGGATAGGTGGCACCTCCTAGGTCACGAAAATGATAGTTTTAACCCTCTACGGGCTCTAGTTATCGAGATAATTGAGTTTAAAGATAAAGATAGAGTCGATTTTTCAACTTGAAGTTTTCGTAAAGTATGATACATCAATGGAAAGGTGGCACCTCCTAGGTCACGAAAATGATAGTTTTAACCCTCTACGGGCTCTAGTTATCGAGATAATTGAGTTTAAAGATAAATATAGTGTCGATTTTTTAACTTGAAGTTTTCGTAAAGTACTATGATACATCAATGGAAAGGTGGCACCTCCTAGATCACGAAAATGATAGTTTTAACCCTCTACGGGCTCTAGTTATCGAGATAATTGAGTTTAAAAATAAAGATAGAGTCGATTTTTCAACTTGAAGTTTTCGTAAAGTATGATACATCAATGGAAAGGTGGCACCTCCTAGATCACGAAAATGATAGTTTTAACCCTCTACGGGCTCTAGTTATCGAGATAATTGAGTTTAAAAATAAAGATAGAGTCGATTTTTCAACTTGAAGTTTTCGTAAAGTATGATACATCAATGGAAAGGTGGCACCTCCTAGATCACGAAAATGATAGTTTTAACCCTCTACGGGCTCTAGTTATCGAGATAATTGAGTTTAAAGATAAAGATAGAGTCGATTTTTCAACTTGAAGTTTTCGTAAAGTATGATACATCAATGGAAAGGTGGCACCTCCTAGGTCACGAAAATGATAGTTTTAACCCTCTACGGGCTCTAGTTATCGAGATAATTGAGTTTAAAAATAAAGATAGAGTCGATTTTTCAACTTGAAGTTTTCGTAAAGTATGATACATCAATGGAAAGGTGGCACCTCCTAGATCACGAAAATGATAGTTTTAACCCTCTACGGGCTCTAGTTATCGAGATAATTGAGTTTAAAGATAAAGATAGAGTCGATTTTTCAACTTGAAGTTTTCGTAAAGTATAATACATCAATGGAAAGGTGGCATCTCCTAGGTCACGAAAATGATAGTTTTAACCCTCTACGGGCTCTAGTTATCGAGATAATTGAGTTTAAAGATAAAGATAGAGTCGATTTTTCAACTTGAAGTTTTCGTAAAGTATGATACATCAATGGAAAGGTGGCACCTCCTAGATCACGAAAATGATAGTTTGAACCCTCTACGGGCTCTAGTTATCGAGATAATTGAGTTTAAAAATAAAGATAGAGTCGATTTTTCAACTTGAAGTTTTCGTAAAGTATGATACTTCAATAGATAGGTGGCACCTCCTAGATCACGAAAATGATAGTTTTAACCCTCTACGGGCTCTAGTTATCGAGATAATTGAGTTTAAAGATAAAGATAGAGTCGATTTTTCAACTTGAAGTTTTCGTAAAGTATGATACATCAATGGAAAGGTGGCACCTCCTAGGTCACGAAAATGATAGTTTTAACCCTCTACGGGCTCTAGTTATCGAGATAATTGAGTTTAAAGATAAAGATAGAGTCGATTTTTCAACTTGAAGTTTTCGTAAAGTATGATACATCAATGGAAAGGTGGCACCTCCTAGATCACGAAAATGATAGTTTTAACCCTCTACGGGCTCTAGTTATCGAGATAATTGAGTTTAAAAATAAAGATAGAGTCGATTTTTAAACTTGAAGTTTTCGTAAAGTATGATACTTCAATGGATAGGTGGCACCTCCTAGGTCACGAAAATGATAGTTTTAACCCTCTACGGGCTCTAGTTATCGAGATAATTGAGTTTAAAGATAAAGATAGAGTCGATTTTTTAACTTGAAGTTTTCGTAAAGTATGATACATCAATGGAAAGGTGGCACCTCCTAGGTCACGAAAATGATAGTTTTAACCCTCTACGGGCTCTAGTTATCGAGATAATTGAGTTTAAAGATAAATATAGAGTCGATTTTTTAACCCTCTACGGGCTCTAGTTATCGAGATAATTGAGTTTAAAAATAAAGATAGAGTCGATTTTTTAACTTGAAGTTTTCGTAAAGTATGATACATCAATGGAAAGGTGGCACCTCCTAGATCACGAAAATGATAGTTTTAACCCTCTACGGGCTCTAGTTATCGAGATAATTGAGTTTAAAGATAAAGATAGAGTCGATTTTTCAACTTGAAGTTTTCGTAAAGTATGATACATCAATGGAAAGGTGGCACCTCCTAGGTCACGAAAATGATAGTTTTAACCCTCTACGGGCTCTAGTTATCGAGATAATTGAGTTTAAAAATAAAGATAGAGTCGATTTTTCAACTTGAAGTTTTCGTAAAGTATGATACATCAATGGAAAGGTGGCACCTCCTAGATCACGAAAATGATAGTTTTAACCCTCTACGGGCTCTAGTTATCGAGATAATTGAGTTTAAAGATAAAGATAGAGTCGATTTTTCAACTTGAAGTTTTCGTAAAGTATGATACATCAATGGAAAGGTGGCACCTCCTAGATCACGAAAATGATAGTTTTAACCCTATACGGGCTCTAGTTATCGAGATAATTGAGTTTAAAAATAAAGATAGAGTCGATTTTTCAACTTGAAGTTTTCGTAAAGTATGATACTTCAATAGATAGGTGGCACCTCCTAGGTCACGAAAATGATAGTTTTAACCCTCTACGGGCTCTAGTTATCGAGATAATTGAGTTTAAAGATAAAGATAGAGTCGATTTTTCAACTTGAAGTTTTCGTAAAGTATGATACATCAATGGAAAGGTGGCACCTCCTAGGTCACGAAAATGATAGTTTTAACCCTCTACGGGCTCTAGTTATCGAGATAATTGAGTTTAAAGATAAAGATAGAGTCGATTTTTCAACTTGAAGTTTTCGTAAAGTATGATACATCAATGGAAAGGTGGCACCTCCTAGATCACGAAAATGATAGTTTTAACCCTCTACGGGCTCTAGTTATCGAGATAATTGAGTTTAAAAATAAAGATAGAGTCGATTTTTCAACTTGAAGTTTTCGTAAAGTATGATACTTCAATGGATAGGTGGCACCTCCTAGGTCACGAAAATGATAGCTTTAACCCTCTACGGGCTCTAGTTATCGAGATAATTGAGTTTAAAGATAAAGATAGAGTCGATTTTTCAACTTGAAGTTTTTGTAAAGTATGATACATCAATGGAAAGGTGGCACCTCTTAGATCACGAAAATGATAGTTTTAACCCTCTACGGGCTCTAGTTATCGAGATAATTGAGTTTAAAAATAAAGATAGAGTCGATTTTTCAACTTGAAGTTTTCGTAAAGTATGATACTTCAATGGATAGGTGGCACCACTTAGGTCACGAAAATGATAGTTTTAACCCACTACGGGCTCTAGTTATCGAGATAATTGAGTTTAAAGATAAAGATAGAGTCGATTTTTCAACTTGAAGTTTTCGTAAAGTATGATACATCAATGGAAAGGTGGCACCTCCTAGGTCACGAAAATGATAGTTTTAACCCTCTACGGGCTCTAGTTATCGAGATAATTGAGTTTAAAGATAAAGATAGAGTCGATTTTTCAACTTGAAGTTTTCGTAAAGTATGATACATCAATGGAAAGGTGGCACCTCCTAGATCACGAAAATGATAGTTTTAACCCTCTACGGGCTCTAGTTATCGAGATAATTGAGTTTAAAAATAAAGATAGAGTCGATTTTTCAACTTGAAGTTTTCGTAAAGTATGATACTTTAATGGATAGGTGGCACCTCCTAGGTCACGAAAATGATAGTTTTAACCCTCTACGGGCTCTAGTTATCGAGATAATTGAGTTTAAAGATAAAGATAGAGTCGATTTTTCAACTTGAAGTTTTCGTAAAGTATGATACATCAATGGAAAGGTGGCACCTCCTAGGTCACGAAAATGATAGTTTTAACCCTCTACGGGCTCTAGTTATCGAGATAATTGAGTTTAAAAATAAAGATAGAGTCGATTTTTTAACTTGAAGTTTTCGTAAAGTATGATACATCAATGGAAAGGTGGCACCTCCTAGATCACGAAAATGATAGTTTTAACCCTCTACGGGCTCTAGTTATCGAGATAATTGAGTTTAAAGATAAAGATAGAGTCGATTTTTCAACTTGAAGTTTTCGTAAAGTATGATACATCAATGGAAAGGTGGCACCTCCTAGGTCACGAAAATGATAGTTTTAACCCTCTACGGGCTCTAGTTATCGAGATAATTGAGTTTAAAGATAAAGATAGAGTCGATTTTTCAACTTGAAGTTTTCGTAAAGTATGATACATCAATGGAAAGGTGGCACCTCCTAGGTCACGAAAATGATAGTTTTAACCCTCTACGGGCTCTAGTTATCGAGATAATTGAGTTTAAAGATAAAGATAGAGTCGATTTTTTAACTTGAAGTTTTCGTAAAGTATGATACATCAATGGAAAGGTGGCACCTCCTAGATCACGAAAATGATAGTTTTAACCCTCTACGGGCTCTAGTTATCGAGATAATTGAGTTTAAAAATAAAGATAGAGTCGATTTTTCAACTTGAAGTTTTCGTAAAGTATGATACATCAATGGAAAGGTGGCACCTCCTAGGTCACGAAAATGATAGTTTTAGCCCTCTACGGGCTCTAGTTATCGAGATAATTGAGTTTAAAGATAAAGATAGAGTCGATTTTTCAACTTGAAGTTTTCGTAAAGTATGATACTTCAATAGATAGGTGGCACCTCCTAGGTCACGAAAATGATAGTTTTAACCCTCTACGGGCTCTAGTTATCGAGATAATTGAGTTTAAAGATAAAGATAGAGTCGATTTTTCAACTTGAAGTTTTCGTAAAGTATGATACATCAATGGAAAGGTGGCACCTCCTAGGTCACGAAAATGATAGTTTTAACCCTCTACGGGCTCTAGTTATCGAGATAATTGAGTTTAAAGATAAAGATAGAGTCGATTTTTCAACTTGAAGTTTTCGTAAAGTATGATACATCAATGGAAAGGTGGCACCTCCTAGATCACGAAAATGATAGTTTTAACCCTCTACGGGCTCTAGTTATCGAGATAATTGAGTTTAAAAATAAAGATAGAGTCGATTTTTCAACTTGAAGTTTTCGTAAAGTATGATACTTCAATGGATAGGTGGCACCTCCTAGGTCACGAAAATGATAGCTTTAACCCTCTACGGGCTCTAGTTATCGAGATAATTGAGTTTAAAGATAAAGATAGAGTCGATTTTTCAACTTGAAGTTTTTGTAAAGTATGATACATCAATGGAAAGGTGGCACCTCTTAGATCACGAAAATGATAGTTTTAACCCTCTACGGGCTCTAGTTATCGAGATAATTGAGTTTAAAAATAAAGATAGAGTCGATTTTTCAACTTGAAGTTTTCGTAAAGTATGATACTTCAATGGATAGGTGGCACCACTTAGGTCACGAAAATGATAGTTTTAACCCACTACGGGCTCTAGTTATCGAGATAATTGAGTTTAAAGATAAAGATAGAGTCGATTTTTCAACTTGAAGTTTTCGTAAAGTATGATACATCAATGGAAAGGTGGCACCTCCTAGGTCACGAAAATGATAGTTTTAACCCTCTACGGGCTCTAGTTATCGAGATAATTGAGTTTAAAGATAAAGATAGAGTCGATTTTTCAACTTGAAGTTTTCGTAAAGTATGATACATCAATGGAAAGGTGGCACCTCCTAGATCACGAAAATGATAGTTTTAACCCTCTACGGGCTCTAGTTATCGAGATAATTGAGTTTAAAAATAAAGATAGAGTCGATTTTTCAACTTGAAGTTTTCGTAAAGTATGATACTTTAATGGATAGGTGGCACCTCCTAGGTCACGAAAATGATAGTTTTAACCCTCTACGGGCTCTAGTTATCGAGATAATTGAGTTTAAAGATAAAGATAGAGTCGATTTTTCAACTTGAAGTTTTCGTAAAGTATGATACATCAATGGAAAGGTGGCACCTCCTAGGTCACGAAAATGATAGTTTTAACCCTCTACGGGCTCTAGTTATCGAGATAATTGAGTTTAAAAATAAAGATAGAGTCGATTTTTTAACTTGAAGTTTTCGTAAAGTATGATACATCAATGGAAAGGTGGCACCTCCTAGATCACGAAAATGATAGTTTTAACCCTCTACGGGCTCTAGTTATCGAGATAATTGAGTTTAAAGATAAAGATAGAGTCGATTTTTCAACTTGAAGTTTTCGTAAAGTATGATACATCAATGGAAAGGTGGCACCTCCTAGGTCACGAAAATGATAGTTTTAACCCTCTACGGGCTCTAGTTATCGAGATAATTGAGTTTAAAGATAAAGATAGAGTCGATTTTTCAACTTGAAGTTTTCGTAAAGTATGATACATCAATGGAAAGGTGGCACCTCCTAGGTCACGAAAATGATAGTTTTAACCCTCTACGGGCTCTAGTTATCGAGATAATTGAGTTTAAAGATAAAGATAGAGTCGATTTTTTAACTTGAAGTTTTCGTAAAGTATGATACATCAATGGAAAGGTGGCACCTCCTAGATCACGAAAATGATAGTTTTAACCCTCTACGGGCTCTAGTTATCGAGATAATTGAGTTTAAAAATAAAGATAGAGTCGATTTTTCAACTTGAAGTTTTCGTAAAGTATGATACATCAATGGAAAGGTGGCACCTCCTAGGTCACGAAAATGATAGTTTTAACCCTCTACGGGCTCTAGTTATCGAGATAATTGAGTTTAAAGATAAAGATAGAGTCGATTTTTCAACTTGAAGTTTTCGTAAAGTATCATACATCAATGGAAAGGTGGCACCTCCTAGATCACGAAAATGATAGTTTTAACCCTCTACGGGCTCTAGTTATCGAGATAATTGAGTTTAAAAATAAAGATAGAGTCGATTTTTCAACTTGAAGTTTTCGTAAATTATGATACTTCAATGGATAGGTGGCACCTCCTAGGTAACGAAAATTATAGTTTTAACCCTCTACGGGCTCTAGTTATCGAGATAATTGAGTTTAAAGATAAAGATAGAGTCGATTTTTCAACTTGAAGTTTTCGTAAAGTATGATACATCAATGGAAAGGTGGCACCTCCTAGATCACGAAAATGATAGTTTTAACCCTCTACGGGCTCTAGTTATCGAGATAATTGAGTTTAAAAATAAAGATAGAGTCGATTTTTCAACTTGAAGTTTTCGTAAAGTATGATACTTCAATGGATAGGTGGCACCTCCTAGGTCACGAAAATGATAGTTTTAACCCTCTACGGGCTCTAGTTATCGAGATAATTGAGTTTAAAGATAAAGATAGAGTCGATTTTTCAACTTGAAGTTTTCGTAAAGTATGATACATCAATGGAAAGGTGGCACCTCCTAGGTCACGAAAATGATAGTTTTAACCCTCTACGGGCTCTAGTTATCGAGATAATTAAGTTAAAGATAAATATAGAGTCGATTTTTCAACTTGAAGTTTTCGTAAAGTATGATACATCAATGGAAAGGTGGCACCTCCTAGATCACGAAAATGATAGTTTTAACCCTCTACGGGCTCTAGTTATCGAGATAATTGAGTTTAAAAATAAAGATAGAGTCGATTTTTCAACTTGAAGTTTTCGTAAAGTATGATACTTCAATGGATAGGTGGCATCTCCTAGGTCACGAAAATGATAGTTTTAACCATCTACGGGCTCTAGTTATCGAGATAATTGAGTTTAAAGATAAAGATAGAGTCGATTTTTCAACTTGAAGTTTTCGTAAAGTATGATACATCAATGGAAAGGTGGCACCTCCTAGGTCACGAAAATGATAGTTTTAACCCTCTACGGGCTCTAGTTATCGAGATAATTGAGTTTAAAGATAAAGATAGAGTCGATTTTTCAACTTGAAGTTTTCGTAAAGTATGATACATCAATGGAAAGGTGGCACCTCCTAGATCACGAAAATGATAGTTTTAACCCTCTACGGGCTCTAGTTATCGAGATAATTGAGTTTAAAGATAAAGATAAAGTCGATTTTTCAACTTGAAGTTTTCGTAAAGTATGATACTTCAATGGATAGGTGGCACCTCCTAGGTCACGAAAATGATAGTTTTAACCCTCTACGGGCTCTAGTTATCGAGATAATTGAGTTTAAAGATAAAGATAGAGTCGATTTTTCAACTTGAAGTTTTCGTAAAGTATGATACATCAATGGAAAGGTGGCACCTCCTAGGTCACGAAAATGATAGTTTAAACCCTCTACGGGCTCTAGTTATCGAGATAATTGAGTTTAAAGATAAAGATAGAGTCGATTTTTCAACTTGAAGTTTTCGTAAAGTATGATACTTCAATGGATAGGTGGCACCTCCTAGGTCACGAAAATGATAGTTTTAACCCTCTACGGGGTCTAGTTATCGAGATAATTGAGTTTAAAGATTAAGATGGAGTCGATTTTTCAACTTGAAGTTTTCGTAAAGTATGATACATCAATGGAAAGGTGGCACCTCCTAGGTCACGAAAATGATAGTTTTAACCCTCTACGGGCTCTAGTTATCGAGATAATTGAGTTTAAAAATAAAGATAGAGTCGATTTTTCAACTTGAAGTTTTCGTAAAGTATGATACATCAATGGAAAGGTGGCACCTCCTAGATCACGAAAATGATAGTTTTAACCCTCTACGGGCTCTAGTTATCGAGATAATTGAGTTTAAAGATAAAGATAGAGTCGATTTTTCAACTTGAAGTTTTCGTAAAGTATGATACATCAATGGAAAGGTGGCACCTCCTAGGTCACGAAAATGATAGTTTTAACCCTCTACGGGCTCTAGTTATCGAGATAATTGAGTAAAGATAGAGTCGATTTTTCAACTTGAAGTTTTCGTAAAGTATGATACATCAATGGAAAGGTGGCACCTCCTAGATCACGAAAATGATAGTTTTAACCCTCTACGGGCTCTAGTTATCGAGATAATTGAGTTTAAAAATAAAGATAGAGTCGATTTTTCAACTTGAAGTTTTCGTAAAGTATGATACTTCAATGGATAGGTGGCACCTCCTAGGTCACGAAAATGATAGTTTTAACCCTCTACGGGCTCTAGTTATCGAGATAATTGAGTTTAAAGATAAAGATAGAGTCGATTTTTCAACTTGAAGTTTTCGTAAAGTATGATAAATCCATGGAAAGGTGGCACCTCCTAGGTCACGAAAATGATAGTTTTAACCCTCTACGGGCTCTAGTTATCGAGATAATTGAGTTTAAAGATAAAGATAGAGTCGATGTTTCAACTTGAAGTTTTCGTAAAGTATGATACATCAATGGAAAGGTGGCACCTCCTAGATCACGAAAATGATAGTTTTAACCCTCTACGGGCTCTAGTTATCGAGATAATTGAGTTTAAAAATAAAGATAGAGTCGATTTTTCAACTTGAAGTCGTCGTAAAGTATGATACTACAATGGATAGGTGGCACCTCCTAGGTCACGAAAATTATAGTTTTAACCCCCTACGGGCTCTAGTTATTGAGATAATTGAGTTTAAAGATAAAGATAGAGTCGATTTTTCAACTTGAAGTTTTCGTAAAGTATGATACATCAATGGAAAGGTGGCACCTCCTAGGTCACGAAAATGATAGTTTTAACCCTCTACGGGCTCTAGTTATCGAGATAATTGAGTTTGAAGATAAAGATAGAGTCGATTTTTCAACTTGAAGTTTTCGTAAAGTATGATACTTCAATGGATAGGTGGCACCTCCTAGGTCACGAAAATGATAGTTTTAACCCTCTACGGGCTCTAGTTATCGAGATAATTGAGTTTGAAGATAAATATAGAGTTGATTTTTTAACTTGAAGTTTTCGTAAAGTATGATACATCAATGGAAAGGTGGCACCTCCTAGATCACGAAAATGATAGTTTTAACCCTCTACGGGCTCTAGTTATCGAGATAATTGAGTTTAAAAATAAAGACAGAGTCGATTTTTCAACTTGAAGTTTTCGTAAAGTATGATACATCAATGGAAAGGTGGCACCTCCTAGATCACGAAAATGATAGTTTTAACCCTCTACGGGCTCTAGTTATCGAGATAATTGAGTTTAAAGATAAAGATAGAGTCGATTTTTCAACTTGAAGTTTTCGTAAAGTATGATACATCAATGGAAAGGTGGCACCTCCTAGGTCACGAAAATGATAGTTTTAACCCTCTACGGGCTCTAGTTATCGAGATAATTGAGTTTAAAGATAAAGATAGAGTCGATTTTTCAACTTGAAGTTTTCGTAAAGTATGATACATCAATGGAAAGGTGGCACCTCCTAGGTCACGAAAATGATAGTTTTAACCCTCTACGGGCTCTAGTTATCGAGATAATTGAGTTTGAAGATAAAGATAGAGTCGATTTTTCAACTTGAAGTTTTCGTAAAGTATGATACTTCAATGGATAGGTGGCACCTCCTAGGTCACGAAAATGATAGTTTTAACCCTCTACGGGCTCTAGTTATCGAGATAATTGAGTTTGAAGATTAATATAGAGTTGATTTTTTAACTTGAAGTTTTCGTAAAGTATGATACATCAATGGAAAGGTGGCACCTCCTAGATCACGAAAATGATAGTTTTAACCCTCTACGGGCTCTAGTTATCGAGATAATTGAGTTTAAAAATAAAGACAGAGTCGATTTTTCAACTTGAAGTTTTCGTAAAGTATGATACATCAATGGAAAGGTGGCACCTCCTAGATCACGAAAATGATAGTTTTAACCCTCTACGGGCTCTAGTTTTCGAGATAATTGAGTTTAAAGATAAAGATAGAGTCGATTTTTCAACTTGAAGTTTTCGTAAAGTATGATACATCAATGGAAAGGTGGCACCTCCTAGGTCACGAAAATGATAGTTTTAACCCTCTACGGGCTCTAGTTATCGAGATAATTGAGTTTAAAGATTAAGATGGAGTCGATTTTTCAACTTGAAGTTTTCGTAAAGTATGATACATCAATGGAAAGGTGGCACCTCCTAGGTAACGAAAATGATAGTTTTAACCCTCTACGGGCTCTAGTTATCGAGATAATTGAGTTTAAAAATAAAGATAGAGTCGATTTTTCAACTTGAAGTTTTCGTAAAGTATGATACATCAATGGAAAGGTGGCACCTCCTAGATCACGAAAATGATAGTTTTAACCCTCTACGGGCTCTAGTTATCGAGATAATTGAGTTTAAAGATAAAGATAGAGTCGATTTTTCAACTTGAAGTTTTCGTAAAGTATGATACATCAATGGAAAGGTGGCACCTCCTAGGTCACGAAAATGATAGTTTTAACCCTCTACGGGCTCTAGTTATCGAGATAATTGAGTAAAGATAGAGTCGATTTTTCAACTTGAAGTTTTCGTAAAGTATGATACATCAATGGAAAGGTGGCACCTCCTAGATCACGAAAATGATAGTTTTAACCCTCTACGGGCTCTAGTTATCGAGATAATTGAGTTTAAAAATAAAGATAGAGTCGATTTTTCAACTTGAAGTTTTCGTAAAGTATGATACTTCAATGGATAGGTGGCACCTCCTAGGTCACGAAAATGATAGTTTTAACCCTCTACGGGCTCTAGTTATCGAGATAATTGAGTTTAAAGATAAAGATAGAGTCGATTTTTCAACTTGAAGTTTTCGTAAAGTATGATAAATCCATGGAAAGGTGGCACCTCCTAGGTCACGAAAATGATAGTTTTAACCCTCTACGGGCTCTAGTTATCGAGATAATTGAGTTTAAAGATAAAGATAGAGTCGATTTTTCAACTTGAAGTTTTCGTAAAGTATGATACATCAATGGAAAGGTGGCACCTCCTAGATCACGAAAATGATAGTTTTAACCCTCTACGGGCTCTAGTTATCGAGATAATTGAGTTTAAAAATAAAGATAGAGTCGATTTTTCAACTTGAAGTCTTCGTAAAGTATGATACTACAATGGATAGGTGGCACCTCCTAGGTCACGAAAATTATAGTTTTAACCCCCTACGGGCTCTAGTTATTGAGATAATTGAGTTTAAAGATAAAGATAGAGTCGATTTTTCAACTTGAAGTTTTCGTAAAGTATGATACATCAATGGAAAGGTGGCACCTCCTAGGTCACGAAAATGATAGTTTTAACCCTCTACGGGCTCTAGTTATCGAGATAATTGAGTTTGAAGATAAAGATAGAGTCGATTTTTCAACTTGAAGTTTTCGTAAAGTATGATACTTCAATGGATAGGTGGCACCTCCTAGGTCACGAAAATGATAGTTTTAACCCTCTACGGGCTCTAGTTATCGAGATAATTGAGTTTGAAGATAAATATAGAGTTGATTTTTTAACTTGAAGTTTTCGTAAAGTATGATACATCAATGGAAAGGTGGCACCTCCTAGATCACGAAAATGATAGTTTTAACCCTCTACGCACTCTAGTTATCGAGATAATTGAGTTTAAAAATAAAGACAGAGTCGATTTTTCAACTTGAAGTTTTCGTAAAGTATGATACATCAATGGAAAGGTGGCACCTCCTAGATCACGAAAATGATAGTTTTAACCCTCTACGGGCTCTAGTTATCGAGATAATTGAGTTTAAAGATAAAGATAGAGTCGATTTTTCAACTTGAAGTTTTCGTAAAGTATGATACATCAATGGAAAGGTGGCACCTCCTAGGTCACGAAAATGATAGTTTTAACCCTCTACGGGCTCTAGTTATCGAGATAATTGAGTTTAAAGATAAAGATAGAGTCGATTTTTCAACTTGAAGTTTTCGTAAAGTATGATACATCAATGGAAAGGTGGCACCTCCTAGGTCACGAAAATGATAGTTTTAACCCTCTACGGGCTCTAGTTATCGAGATAATTGAGTTTGAAGATAAAGATAGAGTCGATTTTTCAACTTGAAGTTTTCGTAAAGTATGATACTTCAATGGATAGGTGGCACCTCCTAGGTCACGAAAATGATAGTTTTAACCCTCTACGGGCTCTAGTTATCGAGATAATTGAGTTTAAAGATAAAGATAGAGTCGATTTTTCAACTTGAAGTTTTCGTAAAGTATGATACATCAATGGAAAGGTGGCACCTCCTAGATCACGAAAATGATAGTTTTAACCCTCTACGGGCTCTAGTTATCGAGATAATTGAGTTTAAAGATAAAGATAAAGTCGATTTTTCAACTTGAAGTTTTCGTAAAGTATGATACTTCAATGGATAGGTGGCACCTCCTAGGTCACGAAAATGATAGTTTTAACCCTCTACGGGCTCTAGTTATCGAGATAATTGAGTTTAAAGATAAAGATAGAGTCGATTTTTCAACTTGAAGTTTTCGTAAAATGGAAAGGTGGCACCTCCTAGGTCACGAAAATGATAGTTTTAACCCTCTACGGGCTCTAGTTATCGAGATAATTGAGTTTAAAGATAAAGATAGAGTCGATTTTTCAACTTGAAGTTTTCGTAAAGTATGATACATCAATGGAAAGGTGGTACCTCCTAGATCACGAAAATGATAGTTTTAACCCTCTACGGGCTCTTGTTATCGAGATAATTGAGTTTAAAGATAAAGATAGAGTCGATTTTTCAACTTGAAGTTTTCGTAAAGTATGATACTTCAATGGATAGGTGGCACCTCCTAGGTCACGAAAATGATAGTTTTAACCCTCTACGGGCTCTAGTTATCGAGATAATTGAGTTTAAAGATAAAGATAGAGTCGATTTTTCAACTTGAAGTTTTCGTAAAGTATGATACATCAATGGAAAGGTGGCACCTCCTAGGTCACGAAAATGATAGTTTTAACCCTCTACGGGCTCTAGTTATCGAGATAATTGAGTTTAAAGATAAATATAGAGTCGATTATTTAACTTGAAGTTTTCGTAAAGTATGATACATCAATGGAAAGGTGGCACCTCCTAGATCACGAAAATGATAGTTTTAACCCTCTACGGGCTCTAGTTATCAAGATAATTGAGTTTAAAGATAAAGATAGAGTCGATTTTTCAACTTCAAGTTTTCGTAAAGTATGATACATCAATGGAAAGGTGGCACCTCCTTGATCACGAAAATGATAGTTTTAACCCTCTACGGGCTCTAGTTATCGAGATAATTGAGTTTAAAAATAAAGATAGAGTCGATTTTTCAACTTGAAGTTTTCGTAAAGTATGATACATCAATAGAAAGGTGGCACCTCCTAGATCACGAAAATGATAGTTTTAACCCTCTACGGGCTCTAGTTATCGAGATAATTGAGTTTAAAGATAAAGATAGAGTCGATTTTTCAACTTGAAGTTTTCGTAAAGTATGATACATCAATGGAAAGGTGGCACCTCCTAGGTCACGAAAATGATAGTTTTAACCCTCTACGGGCTCTAGTTATCGAGATAATTGAGTTTAAAGATAAAGATAGAGTCGATTTTTCAACTTGAAGTTTTCGTAAAATATGATACATCAATGGAAAGGTGGCACCTCCTAGATCACGAAAATGATAGTTTTAACCCTCTACGGGCTCTAGTTATCGAGATAATTGAGTTTAAAAATAAAGATAGAGTCGATTTTTCAACTTGAAGTTTTCGTAAAGTATGATACTTCAATGGATAGGTGGCACCTCCTAGGTCACGAAAATGATAGTTTTAACCCTCTACGGGCTCTAGTTATCGAGATAATTGAGTTTAAAGATAAAGATAGAGTCGATTTTTCAACTTGAAGTTTTCGTAAAGTATTTTACATCAATGGAAAGGTGGCACCTCCTAGGTCACGAAAATGATAGTTTTAACCCTCTACGGGCTCTAGTTATCGAGATAATTGAGTTTAAAGATAAAGATAGAGTCGATTTTTCAACTTGAAGTATTCGTAAAGTATGATACATCAATGGAAAGGTGGCACCTCCTAGATCACGAAAATGATAGTTTTAACCCTCTACGGGCTCTAGTTATCGAGATAATTGAGCTTAAAAATAAAGATAGAGTCGATTTTTCAACTTGAAGTTTTCGTAAAGTATGATACATCAATGGAAAGGTGGCACCTCCTAGATCACGAAAATGATAGTTTTAACCCTCTACGGGCTCTAGTTATCGAGATAATTGAGTTTAAAGATAAAGATAGAGTCGATTTTTCAACTTGAAGATTTCGTAAAGTATGTTACATCAATGGAAAGGTGGCACCTCTTAGGTCACGAAAATGATAGTTTTAACCCTCTACGGGCTCTAGTTATCGAGATAATTGAGTTTAAAGATAAAGATAGAGTCGATTTTTCAACTTGAAGTTTTCGTAAAGTATGATACATCAATGGAAAGGTGGCACCTCCTAGGTCACGAAAATGATAGTTTTAACCCTCTACGGGCTCTAGTTATCGAGATAATTGAGTTTAAAGATAAAGATAGAGTCGATTTTTTAACTTGAAGTTTTCGTAAAGTATGATACATCAATGGAAAGGTGGCACCTCCTAGGTCACGAAAATGATAGTTTTAACCCTCTACGGGCTCTAGTTATCGAGATAATTGAGTTTAAAGATAAATATAGAGTCGATTTTTTAACTTGACGTTTTCGTAAAGTATGATACATCAATGGAAAGGTGGCACCTCCTAGATCACGAAAATGATAGTTTTAACCCTCTACGGGCTCTAGTTATCGAGATAAATGAGTTTAAAGATAAAGATAGAGTCGATTTTTCAACTTGAAGTTTTCGTAAAGTATGACACATCAATGGAAAGGTGGCACCTCCTAGATCACGAAAATGATAGTTTTAACCCTCTACGGGCTCTAGTTATCGAGATAATTGAGTTTAAAGATAAAGATAGAGTCGATTTTTCAACTTGAAGTTTTCGTAAAGTATGATACATCAATGGAAAGGTGGCACCTCCTAGGTCACGAAAATGATAGTTTTAACCCTCTACGGGCTCTAGTTTACCGAGATAATTGAGTTTAAAGATAAATATAGAGTCGATTTTTTAACTTGAAGTTTTCGTAAAGTATGATACATCAATGGAACGGTGGCACCTCCTAGGTCACGAAAATGATAGTTTTAACCCTCTACGGGCTCTAGTTATCGAGATAATTGAGTTTAAAGATAAAGATAGAGTCGATTTTTCAACTTGAAGTTTTCGTAAAGTATGATACATCAATGGAAAGGTGGCACCTCCTAGGTCACGAAAATGATAGTTTTAACCCTCTACGGGCTCTAGTTATCGAGATAATTGAGTTTAAAGATAAAGATAGAGTCGATTTTTCAACTTGAAGTTTTCGTAAAGTATGATACATCAATGGAAAGTGGCACCTCCTAGATCACGAAAATGATAGTTTTAACCCTCTACGGGCTCTAGTTATCGAGATAATTGAGTTTAAAAATAAAGATAGAGTCGATTTTACAACTTGAAGTTTTCGTAAAGTATGATACTTCAATGGATAGGTGGCACCTCCTAGGTCACGAAAATGATAGTTTTAACCCTCTACGGGCTCTAGTTATCGAGATAATTGAGTTTAAAGATAAAGATAGAGTCGATTTTTCAACTTGAAGTTTTCGTAAAGTATGATACATCAATGGAAAGGTGGCACCTCCTAGGTCACGAAAATGATAGTTTTAACCCTCTACGGGCTCTAGTTATCGAGATAATTGAGTTTAAAAATAAAGATAGAGTCGATTTTTCAACTTGAAGTTTTCGTAAAGTATGATACATCAATGGAAAGGTGGCACCTCCTAGATCACGAAAATGATAGTTTTAACCCTCTACGGGCTCTAGTTATCGAGATAATTGAGTTTAAAAATAAAGATAGAGTCGATTTTTCAACTTGAAGTTTTCGTAAAGTATGATACATCAATGGAAAGGTGGCACCTCCTAGGTCACGAAAATGATAGTTTTAACCCTCTACGGGCTCTAGTTATCGAGATAATTGAGTTTGAAGATAAAGATAGAGTCGATTTTTCAACTTGAAGTTTTCGTAAAGTATGATACATCAATGGAAAGGTGGCACCTCCTAGATCACGAAAATGATAGTTTTAACCCTCTACGGGCTCTAGTTATCGAGATAATTGAGTTTAAAGATAAAGATAGAGTCGATTTTTCAACTTGAAGTTTTCGTAAAGTATGATACATCAATGGAAAGGTGGCACCTCCTAGGTCACGAAAATGATAGTTTTAACCCTCTACGGGCTCTAGTTATCGAGATAATTGAGTTTAAAAATAAAGATAGAGTCGATTTTTCAACTTGAAGTTTTCGTAAAGTATGATACATCAATGGAAAGGTGGCACCTCCTAGATCACGAAAATGATAGTTTTAACCCTCTACGGGCTCTAGTTATCGAGATAATTGAGTTTAAAGATAAAGATAGAGTCGATTTTTCAACTTGAAGTTTTCGTAAAGTATGATACATCAATGGAAAGGTGGCACCTCCTAGATCACGAAAATGATAGTTTTAACCCTATACGGGCTCTAGTTATCGAGATAATTGAGTTTAAAAATAAAGATAGAGTCGATTTTTCAACTTGAAGTTTTCGTAAAGTATGATACTTCAATAGATAGGTGGCACCTCCTAGGTCACGAAAATGATAGTTTTAACCCTCTACGGGCTCTAGTTATCGAGATAATTGAGTTTAAAGATAAAGATAGAGTCGATTTTTCAACTTGAAGTTTTCGTAAAGTATGATACATCAATGGAAAGGTGGCACCTCCTAGGTCACGAAAATGATAGTTTTAACCCTCTACGGGCTCTAGTTATCGAGATAATTGAGTTTAAAGATAAAGATAGAGTCGATTTTTCAACTTGAAGTTTTCGTAAAGTATGATACATCAATGGAAAGGTGGCACCTCCTAGATCACGAAAATGATAGTTTTAACCCTCTACGGGCTCTAGTTATCGAGATAATTGAGTTTAAAAATAAAGATAGAGTCGATTTTTCAACTTGAAGTTTTCGTAAAGTATGATACTTCAATGGATAGGTGGCACCTCCTAGGTCACGAAAATGATAGCTTTAACCCTCTACGGGCTCTAGTTATCGAGATAATTGAGTTTAAAGATAAAGATAGAGTCGATTTTTCAACTTGAAGTTTTTGTAAAGTATGATACATCAATGGAAAGGTGGCACCTCTTAGATCACGAAAATGATAGTTTTAACCCTCTACGGGCTCTAGTTATCGAGATAATTGAGTTTAAAAATAAAGATAGAGTCGATTTTTCAACTTGAAGTTTTCGTAAAGTATGATACTTCAATGGATAGGTGGCACCACTTAGGTCACGAAAATGATAGTTTTAACCCACTACGGGCTCTAGTTATCGAGATAATTGAGTTTAAAGATAAAGATAGAGTCGATTTTTCAACTTGAAGTTTTCGTAAAGTATGATACATCAATGGAAAGGTGGCACCTCCTAGGTCACGAAAATGATAGTTTTAACCCTCTACGGGCTCTAGTTATCGAGATAATTGAGTTTAAAGATAAAGATAGAGTCGGTTTAGAACTTGAAGTTTTCGTAAAGTATGATACATCAATGGAAAGGTGGCACCTCCTAGATCACGAAAATGATAGTTTTAACCCTCTACGGGCTCTAGTTATCGAGATAATTGAGTTTAAAAATAAAGATAGAGTCGATTTTTCAACTTGAAGTTTTCGTAAAGTATGATACTTTAATGGATAGGTGGCACCTCCTAGGTCACGAAAATGATAGTTTTAACCCTCTACGGGCTCTAGTTATCGAGATAATTGAGTTTAAAGATAAAGATAGAGTCGATTTTTCAACTTGAAGTTTTCGTAAAGTATGATACATCAATGGAAAGGTGGCACCTCCTAGGTCACGAAAATGATAGTTTTAACCCTCTACGGGCTCTAGTTATCGAGATAATTGAGTTTAAAAATAAAGATAGAGTCGATTTTTTAACTTGAAGTTTTCGTAAAGTATGATACATCAATGGAAAGGTGGCACCTCCTAGATCACGAAAATGATAGTTTTAACCCTCTACGGGCTCTAGTTATCGAGATAATTGAGTTTAAAGATAAAGATAGAGTCGATTTTTCAACTTGAAGTTTTCGTAAAGTATGATACATCAATGGAAAGGTGGCACCTCCTAGGTCACGAAAATGATAGTTTTAACCCTCTACGGGCTCTAGTTATCGAGATAATTGAGTTTAAAGATAAAGATAGAGTCGATTTTTCAACTTGAAGTTTTCGTAAAGTATGATACATCAATGGAAAGGTGGCACCTCCTAGGTCACGAAAATGATAGTTTTAACCCTCTACGGGCTCTAGTTATCGAGATAATTGAGTTTAAAGATAAAGATAGAGTCGATTTTTTAACTTGAAGTTTTCGTAAAGTATGATACATCAATGGAAAGGTGGCACCTCCTAGATCACGAAAATGATAGTTTTAACCCTCTACGGGCTCTAGTTATCGAGATAATTGAGTTTAAAAATAAAGATAGAGTCGATTTTTCAACTTGAAGTTTTCGTAAAGTATGATACATCAATGGAAAGGTGGCACCTCCTAGGTCACGAAAATGATAGTTTTAACCCTCTACGGGCTCTAGTTATCGAGATAATTGAGTTTAAAGATAAAGATAGAGTCGATTTTTCAACTTGAAGTTTTCGTAAAGTATGATACTTCAATAGATAGGTGGCACCTCCTAGGTCACGAAAATGATAGTTTTAACCCTCTACGGGCTCTAGTTATCGAGATAATTGAGTTTAAAGATAAAGATAGAGTCGATTTTTCAACTTGAAGTTTTCGTAAAGTATGATACATCAATGGAAAGGTGGCACCTCCTAGGTCACGAAAATGATAGTTTTAACCCTCTACGGGCTCTAGTTATCGAGATAATTGAGTTTAAAGATAAAGATAGAGTCGATTTTTCAACTTGAAGTTTTCGTAAAGTATGATACATCAATGGAAAGGTGGCACCTCCTAGATCACGAAAATGATAGTTTTAACCCTCTACGGGCTCTAGTTATCGAGATAATTGAGTTTAAAAATAAAGATAGAGTCGATTTTTCAACTTGAAGTTTTCGTAAAGTATGATACTTCAATGGATAGGTGGCACCTCCTAGGTCACGAAAATGATAGCTTTAACCCTCTACGGGCTCTAGTTATCGAGATAATTGAGTTTAAAGATAAAGATAGAGTCGATTTTTCAACTTGAAGTTTTTGTAAAGTATGATACATCAATGGAAAGGTGGCACCTCTTAGATCACGAAAATGATAGTTTTAACCCTCTACGGGCTCTAGTTATCGAGATAATTGAGTTTAAAAATAAAGATAGAGTCGATTTTTCAACTTGAAGTTTTCGTAAAGTATGATACTTCAATGGATAGGTGGCACCACTTAGGTCACGAAAATGATAGTTTTAACCCACTACGGGCTCTAGTTATCGAGATAATTGAGTTTAAAGATAAAGATAGAGTCGATTTTTCAACTTGAAGTTTTCGTAAAGTATGATACATCAATGGAAAGGTGGCACCTCCTAGGTCACGAAAATGATAGTTTTAACCCTCTACGGGCTCTAGTTATCGAGATAATTGAGTTTAAAGATAAAGATAGAGTCGATTTTTCAACTTGAAGTTTTCGTAAAGTATGATACATCAATGGAAAGGTGGCACCTCCTAGATCACGAAAATGATAGCTTTAACCCTCTACGGGCTCTAGTTATCGAGATAATTGAGTTTAAAAATAAAGATAGAGTCGATTTTTCAACTTGAAGTTTTCGTAAAGTATGATACTTTAATGGATAGGTGGCACCTCCTAGGTCACGAAAATGATAGTTTTAACCCTCTACGGGCTCTAGTTATCGAGATAATTGAGTTTAAAGATAAAGATAGAGTCGATTTTTCAACTTGAAGTTTTCGTAAAGTATGATACATCAATGGAAAGGTGGCACCTCCTAGGTCACGAAAATGATAGTTTTAACCCTCTACGGGCTCTAGTTATCGAGATAATTGAGTTTAAAAATAAAGATAGAGTCGATTTTTTAACTTGAAGTTTTCGTAAAGTATGATACATCAATGGAAAGGTGGCACCTCCTAGATCACGAAAATGATAGTTTTAACCCTCTACGGGCTCTAGTTATCGAGATAATTGAGTTTAAAGATAAAGATAGAGTCGATTTTTCAACTTGAAGTTTTCGTAAAGTATGATACATCAATGGAAAGGTGGCACCTCCTAGGTCACGAAAATGATAGTTTTAACCCTCTACGGGCTCTAGTTATCGAGATAATTGAGTTTAAAGATAAAGATAGAGTCGATTTTTCAACTTGAAGTTTTCGTAAAGTATGATACATCAATGGAAAGGTGGCACCTCCTAGGTCACGAAAATGATAGTTTTAACCCTCTACGGGCTCTAGTTATCGAGATAATTGAGTTTAAAGATAAAGATAGAGTCGATTTTTTAACTTGAAGTTTTCGTAAAGTATGATACATCAATGGAAAGGTGGCACCTCCTAGATCACGAAAATGATAGTTTTAACCCTCTACGGGCTCTAGTTATCGAGATAATTGAGTTTAAAAATAAAGATAGAGTCGATTTTTCAACTTGAAGTTTTCGTAAAGTATGATACATCAATGGAAAGGTGGCACCTCCTAGGTCACGAAAATGATAGTTTTAACCCTCTACGGGCTCTAGTTATCGAGATAATTGAGTTTAAAGATAAAGATAGAGTCGATTTTTCAACTTGAAGTTTTCGTAAAGTATCATACATCAATGGAAAGGTGGCACCTCCTAGATCACGAAAATGATAGTTTTAACCCTCTACGGGCTCTAGTTATCGAGATAATTGAGTTTAAAAATAAAGATAGAGTCGATTTTTCAACTTGAAGTTTTCGTAAATTATGATACTTCAATGGATAGGTGGCACCTCCTAGGTAACGAAAATTATAGTTTTAACCCTCTACGGGCTCTAGTTATCGAGATAATTGAGTTTAAAGATAAAGATAGAGTCGATTTTTCAACTTGAAGTTTTCGTAAAGTATGATACATCAATGGAAAGGTGGCACCTCCTAGATCACGAAAATGATAGTTTTAACCCTCTACGGGCTCTAGTTATCGAGATAATTGAGTTTAAAAATAAAGATAGAGTCGATTTTTCAACTTGAAGTTTTCGTAAAGTATGATACTTCAATGGATAGGTGGCACCTCCTAGGTCACGAAAATGATAGTTTTAACCCTCTACGGGCTCTAGTTATCGAGATAATTGAGTTTAAAGATAAAGATAGAGTCGATTTTTCAACTTGAAGTTTTCGTAAAGTATGATACATCAATGGAAAGGTGGCACCTCCTAGGTCACGAAAATGATAGTTTTAACCCTCTACGGGCTCTAGTTATCGAGATAATTAAGTTAAAGATAAATATAGAGTCGATTTTTCAACTTGAAGTTTTCGTAAAGTATGATACATCAATGGAAAGGTGGCACCTCCTAGATCACGAAAATGATAGTTTTAACCCTCTACGGGCTCTAGTTATCGAGATAATTGAGTTTAAAAATAAAGATAGAGTCGATTTTTCAACTTGAAGTTTTCGTAAAGTATGATACTTCAATGGATAGGTGGCATCTCCTAGGTCACGAAAATGATAGTTTTAACCATCTACGGGCTCTAGTTATCGAGATAATTGAGTTTAAAGATAAAGATAGAGTCGATTTTTCAACTTGAAGTTTTCGTAAAGTATGATACATCAATGGAAAGGTGGCACCTCCTAGGTCACGAAAATGATAGTTTTAACCCTCTACGGGCTCTAGTTATCGAGATAATTGAGTTTAAAGATAAAGATAGAGTCGATTTTTCAACTTGAAGTTTTCGTAAAGTATGATACATCAATGGAAAGGTGGCACCTCCTAGATCACGAAAATGATAGTTTTAACCCTCTACGGGCTCTAGTTATCGAGATAATTGAGTTTAAAGATAAAGATAAAGTCGATTTTTCAACTTGAAGTTTTCGTAAAGTATGATACTTCAATGGATAGGTGGCACCTCCTAGGTCACGAAAATGATAGTTTTAACCCTCTACGGGCTCTAGTTATCGAGATAATTGAGTTTAAAGATAAAGATAGAGTCGATTTTTCAACTTGAAGTTTTCGTAAAGTATGATACATCAATGGAAAGGTGGCACCTCCTAGGTCACGAAAATGATAGTTTAAACCCTCTACGGGCTCTAGTTATCGAGATAATTGAGTTTAAAGATAAAGATAGAGTCGATTTTTCAACTTGAAGTTTTCGTAAAGTATGATACTTCAATGGATAGGTGGCACCTCCTAGGTCACGAAAATGATAGTTTTAACCCTCTACGGGGTCTAGTTATCGAGATAATTGAGTTTAAAGATTAAGATGGAGTCGATTTTTCAACTTGAAGTTTTCGTAAAGTATGATACATCAATGGAAAGGTGGCACCTCCTAGGTCACGAAAATGATAGTTTTAACCCTCTACGGGCTCTAGTTATCGAGATAATTGAGTTTAAAAATAAAGATAGAGTCGATTTTTCAACTTGAAGTTTTCGTAAAGTATGATACATCAATGGAAAGGTGGCACCTCCTAGATCACGAAAATGATAGTTTTAACCCTCTACGGGCTCTAGTTATCGAGATAATTGAGTTTAAAGATAAAGATAGAGTCGATTTTTCAACTTGAAGTTTTCGTAAAGTATGATACATCAATGGAAAGGTGGCACCTCCTAGGTCACGAAAATGATAGTTTTAACCCTCTACGGGCTCTAGTTATCGAGATAATTGAGTAAAGATAGAGTCGATTTTTCAACTTGAAGTTTTCGTAAAGTATGATACATCAATGGAAAGGTGGCACCTCCTAGATCACGAAAATGATAGTTTTAACCCTCTACGGGCTCTAGTTATCGAGATAATTGAGTTTAAAAATAAAGATAGAGTCGATTTTTCAACTTGAAGTTTTCGTAAAGTATGATACTTCAATGGATAGGTGGCACCTCCTAGGTCACGAAAATGATAGTTTTAACCCTCTACGGGCTCTAGTTATCGAGATAATTGAGTTTAAAGATAAAGATAGAGTCGATTTTTCAACTTGAAGTTTTCGTAAAGTATGATAAATCCATGGAAAGGTGGCACCTCCTAGGTCACGAAAATGATAGTTTTAACCCTCTACGGGCTCTAGTTATCGAGATAATTGAGTTTAAAGATAAAGATAGAGTCGATGTTTCAACTTGAAGTTTTCGTAAAGTATGATACATCAATGGAAAGGTGGCACCTCCTAGATCACGAAAATGATAGTTTTAACCCTCTACGGGCTCTAGTTATCGAGATAATTGAGTTTAAAAATAAAGATAGAGTCGATTTTTCAACTTGAAGTCGTCGTAAAGTATGATACTACAATGGATAGGTGGCACCTCCTAGGTCACGAAAATTATAGTTTTAACCCCCTACGGGCTCTAGTTATTGAGATAATTGAGTTTAAAGATAAAGATAGAGTCGATTTTTCAACTTGAAGTTTTCGTAAAGTATGATACATCAATGGAAAGGTGGCACCTCCTAGGTCACGAAAATGATAGTTTTAACCCTCTACGGGCTCTAGTTATCGAGATAATTGAGTTTGAAGATAAAGATAGAGTCGATTTTTCAACTTGAAGTTTTCGTAAAGTATGATACTTCAATGGATAGGTGGCACCTCCTAGGTCACGAAAATGATAGTTTTAACCCTCTACGGGCTCTAGTTATCGAGATAATTGAGTTTGAAGATAAATATAGAGTTGATTTTTTAACTTGAAGTTTTCGTAAAGTATGATACATCAATGGAAAGGTGGCACCTCCTAGATCACGAAAATGATAGTTTTAACCCTCTACGGGCTCTAGTTATCGAGATAATTGAGTTTAAAAATAAAGACAGAGTCGATTTTTCAACTTGAAGTTTTCGTAAAGTATGATACATCAATGGAAAGGTGGCACCTCCTAGATCACGAAAATGATAGTTTTAACCCTCTACGGGCTCTAGTTATCGAGATAATTGAGTTTAAAGATAAAGATAGAGTCGATTTTTCAACTTGAAGTTTTCGTAAAGTATGATACATCAATGGAAAGGTGGCACCTCCTAGGTCACGAAAATGATAGTTTTAACCCTCTACGGGCTCTAGTTATCGAGATAATTGAGTTTAAAGATAAAGATAGAGTCGATTTTTCAACTTGAAGTTTTCGTAAAGTATGATACATCAATGGAAAGGTGGCACCTCCTAGGTCACGAAAATGATAGTTTTAACCCTCTACGGGCTCTAGTTATCGAGATAATTGAGTTTGAAGATAAAGATAGAGTCGATTTTTCAACTTGAAGTTTTCGTAAAGTATGATACTTCAATGGATAGGTGGCACCTCCTAGGTCACGAAAATGATAGTTTTAACCCTCTACGGGCTCTAGTTATCGAGATAATTGAGTTTGAAGATAAATATAGAGTTGATTTTTTAACTTGAAGTTTTCGTAAAGTATGATACATCAATGGAAAGGTGGCACCTCCTAGGTAACGAAAATGATAGTTTTAACCCTCTACGGGCTCTAGTTATCGAGATAATTGAGTTTAAAAATAAAGATAGAGTCGATTTTTCAACTTGAAGTTTTCGTAAAGTATGATACATCAATGGAAAGGTGGCACCTCCTAGATCACGAAAATGATAGTTTTAACCCTCTACGGGCTCTAGTTATCGAGATAATTGAGTTTAAAGATAAAGATAGAGTCGATTTTTCAACTTGAAGTTTTCGTAAAGTATGATACATCAATGGAAAGGTGGCACCTCCTAGGTCACGAAAATGATAGTTTTAACCCTCTACGGGCTCTAGTTATCGAGATAATTGAGTAAAGATAGAGTCGATTTTTCAACTTGAAGTTTTCGTAAAGTATGATACATCAATGGAAAGGTGGCACCTCCTAGGTCACGAAAATGATAGTTTTAACCCTCTACGGGCTCTAGTTATCGAGATAATTGAGTTTGAAGATAAAGATAGAGTCGATTTTTCAACTTGAAGTTTTCGTAAAGTATGATACTTCAATGGATAGGTGGCACCTCCTAGGTCACGAAAATGATAGTTTTAACCCTCTACGGGCTCTAGTTATCGAGATAATTGAGTTTGAAGATAAATATAGAGTTGATTTTTTAACTTGAAGTTTTCGTAAAGTATGATACATCAATGGAAAGGTGGCACCTCCTAGGTAACGAAAATGATAGTTTTAACCCTCTACGGGCTCTAGTTATCGAGATAATTGAGTTTAAAAATAAAGATAGAGTCGATTTTTCAACTTGAAGTTTTCGTAAAGTATGATACATCAATGGAAAGGTGGCACCTCCTAGATCACGAAAATGATAGTTTTAACCCTCTACGGGCTCTAGTTATCGAGATAATTGAGTTTAAAGATAAAGATAGAGTCGATTTTTCAACTTGAAGTTTTCGTAAAGTATGATACATCAATGGAAAGGTGGCACCTCCTAGGTCACGAAAATGATAGTTTTAACCCTCTACGGGCTCTAGTTATCGAGATAATTGAGTTTAAAGATAAAGATAGAGTCGATTTTTCAACTTGAAGTTTTCGTAAAGTATGATACATCAATGGAAAGGTGGCACCTCCTAGGTCACGAAAATGATAGTTTTAACCCTCTACGGGCTCTAGTTATCGAGATAATTGAGTTTGAAGATAAAGATAGAGTCGATTTTTCAACTTGAAGTTTTCGTAAAGTATGATACTTCAATGGATAGGTGGCACCTCCTAGGTCACGAAAATGATAGTTTTAACCCTCTACGGGCTCTAGTTATCGAGATAATTGAGTTTGAAGATAAATATAGAGTTGATTTTTTAACTTGAAGTTTTCGTAAAGTATGATACATCAATGGAAAGGTGGCACCTCCTAGGTAACGAAAATGATAGTTTTAACCCTCTACGGGCTCTAGTTATCGAGATAATTGAGTTTAAAAATAAAGATAGAGTCGATTTTTCAACTTGAAGTTTTCGTAAAGTATGATACATCAATGGAAAGGTGGCACCTCCTAGATCACGAAAATGATAGTTTTAACCCTCTACGGGCTCTAGTTATCGAGATAATTGAGTTTAAAGATAAAGATAGAGTCGATTTTTCAACTTGAAGTTTTCGTAAAGTATGATACATCAATGGAAAGGTGGCACCTCCTAGGTCACGAAAATGATAGTTTTAACCCTCTACGGGCTCTAGTTATCGAGATAATTGAGTAAAGATAGAGTCGATTTTTCAACTTGAAGTTTTCGTAAAGTATGATACATCAATGGAAAGGTGGCACCTCCTAGATCACGAAAATGATAGTTTTAACCCTCTACGGGCTCTAGTTATCGAGATAATTGAGTTTAAAAATAAAGATAGAGTCGATTTTTCAACTTGAAGTTTTCGTAAAGTATGATACTTCAATGGATAGGTGGCACCTCCTAGGTCACGAAAATGATAGTTTTAACCCTCTACGGGCTCTAGTTATCGAGATAATTGAGTTTAAAGATAAAGATAGAGTCGATTTTTCAACTTGAAGTTTTCGTAAAGTATGATAAATCCATGGAAAGGTGGCACCTCCTAGGTCACGAAAATGATAGTTTTAACCCTCTACGGGCTCTAGTTATCGAGATAATTGAGTTTAAAGATAAAGATAGAGTCGATTTTTCAACTTGAAGTTTTCGTAAAGTATGATACATCAATGGAAAGGTGGCACCTCCTAGATCACGAAAATGATAGTTTTAACCCTCTACGGGCTCTAGTTATCGAGATAATTGAGTTTAAAAATAAAGATAGAGTCGATTTTTCAACTTGAAGTCTTCGTAAAGTATGATACTACAATGGATAGGTGGCACCTCCTAGGTCACGAAAATTATAGTTTTAACCCCCTACGGGCTCTAGTTATTGAGATAATTGAGTTTAAAGATAAAGATAGAGTCGATTTTTCAACTTGAAGTTTTCGTAAAGTATGATACATCAATGGAAAGGTGGCACCTCCTAGGTCACGAAAATGATAGTTTTAACCCTCTACGGGCTCTAGTTATCGAGATAATTGAGTTTGAAGATAAAGATAGAGTCGATTTTTCAACTTGAAGTTTTCGTAAAGTATGATACTTCAATGGATAGGTGGCACCTCCTAGGTCACGAAAATGATAGTTTTAACCCTCTACGGGCTCTAGTTATCGAGATAATTGAGTTTGAAGATAAATATAGAGTTGATTTTTTAACTTGAAGTTTTCGTAAAGTATGATACATCAATGGAAAGGTGGCACCTCCTAGATCACGAAAATGATAGTTTTAACCCTCTACGCACTCTAGTTATCGAGATAATTGAGTTTAAAAATAAAGACAGAGTCGATTTTTCAACTTGAAGTTTTCGTAAAGTATGATACATCAATGGAAAGGTGGCACCTCCTAGATCACGAAAATGATAGTTTTAACCCTCTACGGGCTCTAGTTATCGAGATAATTGAGTTTAAAGATAAAGATAGAGTCGATTTTTCAACTTGAAGTTTTCGTAAAGTATGATACATCAATGGAAAGGTGGCACCTCCTAGGTCACGAAAATGATAGTTTTAACCCTCTACGGGCTCTAGTTATCGAGATAATTGAGTTTAAAGATAAAGATAGAGTCGATTTTTCAACTTGAAGTTTTCGTAAAGTATGATACATCAATGGAAAGGTGGCACCTCCTAGGTCACGAAAATGATAGTTTTAACCCTCTACGGGCTCTAGTTATCGAGATAATTGAGTTTGAAGATAAAGATAGAGTCGATTTTTCAACTTGAAGTTTTCGTAAAGTATGATACTTCAATGGATAGGTGGCACCTCCTAGGTCACGAAAATGATAGTTTTAACCCTCTACGGGCTCTAGTTATCGAGATAATTGAGTTTAAAGATAAAGATAGAGTCGATTTTTCAACTTGAAGTTTTCGTAAAGTATGATACATCAATGGAAAGGTGGCACCTCCTAGATCACGAAAATGATAGTTTTAACCCTCTACGGGCTCTAGTTATCGAGATAATTGAGTTTAAAGATAAAGATAAAGTCGATTTTTCAACTTGAAGTTTTCGTAAAGTATGATACTTCAATGGATAGGTGGCACCTCCTAGGTCACGAAAATGATAGTTTTAACCCTCTACGGGCTCTAGTTATCGAGATAATTGAGTTTAAAGATAAAGATAGAGTCGATTTTTCAACTTGAAGTTTTCGTAAAATGGAAAGGTGGCACCTCCTAGGTCACGAAAATGATAGTTTTAACCCTCTACGGGCTCTAGTTATCGAGATAATTGAGTTTAAAGATAAAGATAGAGTCGATTTTTCAACTTGAAGTTTTCGTAAAGTATGATACATCAATGGAAAGGTGGTACCTCCTAGATCACGAAAATGATAGTTTCTAACCCTCTACGGGCTCTTGTTATCGAGATAATTGAGTTTAAAGATAAAGATAGAGTCGATTTTTCAACTTGAAGTTTTCGTAAAGTATGATACTTCAATGGATAGGTGGCACCTCCTAGGTCACGAAAATGATAGTTTTAACCCTCTACGGGCTCTAGTTATCGAGATAATTGAGTTTAAAGATAAAGATAGAGTCGATTTTTCAACTTGAAGTTTTCGTAAAGTATGATACATCAATGGAAAGGTGGCACCTCCTAGGTCACGAAAATGATAGTTTTAACCCTCTACGGGCTCTAGTTATCGAGATAATTGAGTTTAAAGATAAATATAGAGTCGATTATTTAACTTGAAGTTTTCGTAAAGTATGATACATCAATGGAAAGGTGGCACCTCCTAGATCACGAAAATGATAGTTTTAACCCTCTACGGGCTCTAGTTATCAAGATAATTGAGTTTAAAGATAAAGATAGAGTCGATTTTTCAACTTCAAGTTTTCGTAAAGTATGATACATCAATGGAAAGGTGGCACCTCCTTGATCACGAAAATGATAGTTTTAACCCTCTACGGGCTCTAGTTATCGAGATAATTGAGTTTAAAAATAAAGATAGAGTCGATTTTTCAACTTGAAGTTTTCGTAAAGTATGATACATCAATAGAAAGGTGGCACCTCCTAGATCACGAAAATGATAGTTTTAACCCTCTACGGGCTCTAGTTATCGAGATAATTGAGTTTAAAGATAAAGATAGAGTCGATTTTTCAACTTGAAGTTTTCGTAAAGTATGATACATCAATGGAAAGGTGGCACCTCCTAGGTCACGAAAATGATAGTTTTAACCCTCTACGGGCTCTAGTTATCGAGATAATTGAGTTTAAAGATAAAGATAGAGTCGATTTTTCAACTTGAAGTTTTCGTAAAATATGATACATCAATGGAAAGGTGGCACCTCCTAGATCACGAAAATGATAGTTTTAACCCTCTACGGGCTCTAGTTATCGAGATAATTGAGTTTAAAAATAAAGATAGAGTCGATTTTTCAACTTGAAGTTTTCGTAAAGTATGATACTTCAATGGATAGGTGGCACCTCCTAGGTCACGAAAATGATAGTTTTAACCCTCTACGGGCTCTAGTTATCGAGATAATTGAGTTTAAAGATAAAGATAGAGTCGATTTTTCAACTTGAAGTTTTCGTAAAGTATTTTACATCAATGGAAAGGTGGCACCTCCTAGGTCACGAAAATGATAGTTTTAACCCTCTACGGGCTCTAGTTATCGAGATAATTGAGTTTAAAGATAAAGATAGAGTCGATTTTTCAACTTGAAGTATTCGTAAAGTATGATACATCAATGGAAAGGTGGCACCTCCTAGATCACGAAAATGATAGTTTTAACCCTCTACGGGCTCTAGTTATCGAGATAATTGAGCTTAAAAATAAAGATAGAGTCGATTTTTCAACTTGAAGTTTTCGTAAAGTATGATACATCAATGGAAAGGTGGCACCTCCTAGATCACGAAAATGATAGTTTTAACCCTCTACGGGCTCTAGTTATCGAGATAATTGAGTTTAAAGATAAAGATAGAGTCGATTTTTCAACTTGAAGTTTTCGTAAAGTATGATACATCAATGGAAAGGTGGCACCTCCTAGGTCACGAAAATGATAGTTTTAACCCTCTACGGGCTCTAGTTATCGAGATAATTGAGTTTAAAGATAAAGATAGAGTCGATTTTTTAACTTGAAGTTTTCGTAAAGTATGATACATCAATGGAAAGGTGGCACCTCCTAGGTCACGAAAATGATAGTTTTAACCCTCTACGGGCTCTAGTTATCGAGATAATTGAGTTTAAAGATAAATATAGAGTCGATTTTTTAACTTGACGTTTTCGTAAAGTATGATACATCAATGGAAAGGTGGCACCTCCTAGATCACGAAAATGATAGTTTTAACCCTCTACGGGCTCTAGTTATCGAGATAAATGAGTTTAAAGATAAAGATAGAGTCGATTTTTCAACTTGAAGTTTTCGTAAAGTATGACACATCAATGGAAAGGTGGCACCTCCTAGATCACGAAAATGATAGTTTTAACCCTCTACGGGCTCTAGTTATCGAGATAATTGAGTTTAAAGATAAAGATAGAGTCGATTTTTCAACTTGAAGTTTTCGTAAAGTATGATACATCAATGGAAAGGTGGCACCTCCTAGGTCACGAAAATGATAGTTTTAACCCTCTACGGGCTCTAGTTTACCGAGATAATTGAGTTTAAAGATAAATATAGAGTCGATTTTTTAACTTGAAGTTTTCGTAAAGTATGATACATCAATGGAACGGTGGCACCTCCTAGGTCACGAAAATGATAGTTTTAACCCTCTACGGGCTCTAGTTATCGAGATAATTGAGTTTAAAGATAAAGATAGAGTCGATTTTTCAACTTGAAGTTTTCGTAAAGTATGATACATCAATGGAAAGGTGGCACCTCCTAGGTCACGAAAATGATAGTTTTAACCCTCTACGGGCTCTAGTTATCGAGATAATTGAGTTTAAAGATAAAGATAGAGTCGATTTTTCAACTTGAAGTTTTCGTAAAGTATGATACATCAATGGAAAGTGGCACCTCCTAGATCACGAAAATGATAGTTTTAACCCTCTACGGGCTCTAGTTATCGAGATAATTGAGTTTAAAAATAAAGATAGAGTCGATTTTACAACTTGAAGTTTTCGTAAAGTATGATACTTCAATGGATAGGTGGCACCTTCCAGGTCACGAAAATGATAGTTTTAACCCTCTACGGGCTCTAGTTATCGAGATAATTGAGTTTAAAGATAAAGATAGAGTCGATTTTTCAACTTGAAGTTTTCGTAAAGTATGATACATCAATGGAAAGGTGGCACCTCCTAGGTCACGAAAATGATAGTTTTAACCCTCTACGGGCTCTAGTTATCGAGATAATTGAGTTTAAAAATAAAGATAGAGTCGATTTTTCAACTTGAAGTTTTCGTAAAGTATGATACATCAATGGAAAGGTGGCACCTCCTAGATCACGAAAATGATAGTTTTAACCCTCTACGGGCTCTAGTTATCGAGATAATTGAGTTTAAAAATAAAGATAGAGTCGATTTTTCAACTTGAAGTTTTCGTAAAGTATGATACATCAATGGAAAGGTGGCACCTCCTAGATCACGAAAATGATAGTTTTAACCCTCTACGGGCTCTAGTTATCGAGATAATTGAGTTTAAAGATAAAGATAGAGTCGATTTTTCAACTTGAAGTTTTCGTAAAGTATGATACATCAATGGAAAGGTGGCACCTCCTAGGTCACGAAAATGATAGTTTTAACCCTCTACGGGCTCTAGTTATCGAGATAATTGAGTTTAAAAATAAAGATAGAGTCGATTTTTCAACTTGAAGTTTTCGTAAAGTATGATACATCAATGGAAAGGTGGCACCTCCTAGATCACGAAAATGATAGTTTTAACCCTCTACGGGCTCTAGTTATCGAGATAATTGAGTTTAAAGATAAAGATAGAGTCGATTTTTCAACTTGAAGTTTTCGTAAAGTATAATACATCAATGGAAAGGTGGCATCTCCTAGGTCACGAAAATGATAGTTTTAACCCTCTACGGGCTCTAGTTATCGAGATAATTGAGTTTAAAGATAAAGATAGAGTCGATTTTTCAACTTGAAGTTTTCGTAAAGTATGATACATCAATGGAAAGGTGGCACCTCCTAGATCACGAAAATGATAGTTTGAACCCTCTACGGGCTCTAGTTATCGAGATAATTGAGTTTAAAAATAAAGATAGAGTCGATTTTTCAACTTGAAGTTTTCGTAAAGTATGATACTTCAATAGATAGGTGGCACCTCCTAGATCACGAAAATGATAGTTTTAACCCTCTACGGGCTCTAGTTATCGAGATAATTGAGTTTAAAGATAAAGATAGAGTCGATTTTTCAACTTGAAGTTTTCGTAAAGTATGATACATCAATGGAAAGGTGGCACCTCCTAGGTCACGAAAATGATAGTTTTAACCCTCTACGGGCTCTAGTTATCGAGATAATTGAGTTTAAAGATAAAGATAGAGTCGATTTTTCAACTTGAAGTTTTCGTAAAGTATGATACATCAATGGAAAGGTGGCACCTCCTAGATCACGAAAATGATAGTTTTAACCCTCTACGGGCTCTAGTTATCGAGATAATTGAGTTTAAAAATAAAGATAGAGTCGATTTTTAAACTTGAAGTTTTCGTAAAGTATGATACTTCAATGGATAGGTGGCACCTCCTAGGTCACGAAAATGATAGTTTTAACCCTCTACGGGCTCTAGTTATCGAGATAATTGAGTTTAAAGATAAAGATAGAGTCGATTTTTTAACTTGAAGTTTTCGTAAAGTATGATACATCAATGGAAAGGTGGCACCTCCTAGGTCACGAAAATGATAGTTTTAACCCTCTACGGGCTCTAGTTATCGAGATAATTGAGTTTAAAGATAAATATAGAGTCGATTTTTTAACCCTCTACGGGCTCTAGTTATCGAGATAATTGAGTTTAAAAATAAAGATAGAGTCGATTTTTTAACTTGAAGTTTTCGTAAAGTATGATACATCAATGGAAAGGTGGCACCTCCTAGATCACGAAAATGATAGTTTTAACCCTCTACGGGCTCTAGTTATCGAGATAATTGAGTTTAAAGATAAAGATAGAGTCGATTTTTCAACTTGAAGTTTTCGTAAAGTATGATACATCAATGGAAAGGTGGCACCTCCTAGGTCACGAAAATGATAGTTTTAACCCTCTACGGGCTCTAGTTATCGAGATAATTGAGTTTAAAAATAAAGATAGAGTCGATTTTTCAACTTGAAGTTTTCGTAAAGTATGATACATCAATGGAAAGGTGGCACGTCCTAGATCACGAAAATGATAGTTTTAACCCTCTACGGGCTCTAGTTATCGAGATAATTGAGTTTAAAGATAAAGATAGAGTCGATTTTTCAACTTGAAGTTTTCGTAAAGTATGATACATCAATGGAAAGGTGGCACCTCCTAGATCACGAAAATGATAGTTTTAACCCTATACGGGCTCTAGTTATCGAGATAATTGAGTTTAAAAATAAAGATAGAGTCGATTTTTCAACTTGAAGTTTTCGTAAAGTATGATACTTCAATAGATAGGTGGCACCTCCTAGGTCACGAAAATGATAGTTTTAACCCTCTACGGGCTCTAGTTATCGAGATAATTGAGTTTAAAGATAAAGATAGAGTCGATTTTTCAACTTGAAGTTTTCGTAAAGTATGATACATCAATGGAAAGGTGGCACCTCCTAGGTCACGAAAATGATAGTTTTAACCCTCTACGGGCTCTAGTTATCGAGATAATTGAGTTTAAAGATAAAGATAGAGTCGATTTTTCAACTTGAAGTTTTCGTAAAGTATGATACATCAATGGAAAGGTGGCACCTCCTAGATCACGAAAATGATAGTTTTAACCCTCTACGGGCTCTAGTTATCGAGATAATTGAGTTTAAAAATAAAGATAGAGTCGATTTTTCAACTTGAAGTTTTCGTAAAGTATGATACTTCAATGGATAGGTGGCACCTCCTAGGTCACGAAAATGATAGCTTTAACCCTCTACGGGCTCTAGTTATCGAGATAATTGAGTTTAAAGATAAAGATAGAGTCGATTTTTCAACTTGAAGTTTTTGTAAAGTATGATACATCAATGGAAAGGTGGCACCTCTTAGATCACGAAAATGATAGTTTTAACCCTCTACGGGCTCTAGTTATCGAGATAATTGAGTTTAAAAATAAAGATAGAGTCGATTTTTCAACTTGAAGTTTTCGTAAAGTCTGATACTTCAATGGATAGGTGGCACCACTTAGGTCACGAAAATGATAGTTTTAACCCACTACGGGCTCTAGTTATCGAGATAATTGAGTTTAAAGATAAAGATAGAGTCGATTTTTCAACTTGAAGTTTTCGTAAAGTATGATACATCAATGGAAAGGTGGCACCTCCTAGGTCACGAAAATGATAGTTTTAACCCTCTACGGGCTCTAGTTATCGAGATAATTGAGTTTAAAGATAAAGATAGAGTCGATTTTTCAACTTGAAGTTTTCGTAAAGTATGATACATCAATGGAAAGGTGGCACCTCCTAGATCACGAAAATGATAGTTTTAACCCTCTACGGGCTCTAGTTATCGAGATAATTGAGTTTAAAAATAAAGATAGAGTCGATTTTTCAACTTGAAGTTTTCGTAAAGTATGATACTTTAATGGATAGGTGGCACCTCCTAGGTCACGAAAATGATAGTTTTAACCCTCTACGGGCTCTAGTTATCGAGATAATTGAGTTTAAAGATAAAGATAGAGTCGATTTTTCAACTTGAAGTTTTCGTAAAGTATGATACATCAATGGAAAGGTGGCACCTCCTAGGTCACGAAAATGATAGTTTTAACCCTCTACGGGCTCTAGTTATCGAGATAATTGAGTTTAAAGATAAATATAGAGTCGATTTTTTAACTTGAAGTTTTCGTAAAGTATGATACATCAATAGAAAGGTGGCACCTCCTAGATCACGAAAATGATAGTTTTAACCCTCTACGGGCTCTAGTTATCGAGATAATTGAGTTTAAAAATAAAGATAGAGTCGATTTTTCAACTTGAAGTTTTCGTAAAGTATGATACATCAATGGAAAGGTGGCACCTCCTAGATCACGAAAATGATAGTTTTAACCCTCTACGGGCTCTAGTTATCGAGATAATTGAGTTTTAAAATAAAGATAGAGTCGATTTTTCAACTTGAAGTTTTCGTAAAGTATGATACATCAATGGAAAGGTGGCACCTCCTAGATCACGAAAATAATAGTTTTAACCCTCTACGGGCTCTAGTTATCGAGATAATTGAGTTTAAAGATAAAGATAGAGTCGATTTTTCAACTTGAAGTTTTCGTAAAGTATGATACATCAATGGAAAGGTGGCACCTCCTAGGTCACGAAAATGATAGTTTTAACCCTCTACGGGCTCTAGTTATCGAGATAATTGAGTTTAAAGATAAATATAGAGTCGATTTTTTAACTTGAAGTTGTCGTAAAGTATGATACATCAATGGAAAGGTGGCACCTCCTAGATCACGAAAATGATAGTTTTAACCCTCTACGGGCTCTAGTTATCGAGATAATTGAGTTTAAAAATAAAGATAGAGTCGATTTTTCAACTTGAAGTTTTCGTAAAGTATGATACTTCAATGGATAGGTGGCACCTCCTAGGTCACGAAAATGATAGCTTTAACCCTCTACGGGCTCTAGTTATCGAGATAATTGAATTTAAAGATAAAGATAGAGTCGATTTTTCAACTTGAAGTTTTTGTAAAGTATGATACATCAATGGAAAGGTGGCACCTCTTAGATCACGAAAATGATAGTTTTAACCCTCTACGGGCTCTAGTTATCGAGATAATTGAGTTTAAAAATAAAGATAGAGTCGATTTTTCAACTTGAAGTTTTCGTAAAGTATGATACTTCAATGGATAGGTGGCACCACTTAGGTCACGAAAATGATAGTTTTAACCCACTACGGGCTCTAGTTATCGAGATAATTGAGTTTAAAGATAAAGATAGAGTCGATTTTTCAACTTGAAGTTTTCGTAAAGTATGATACATCAATGGAAAGGTGGCACCTCCTAGGTCACGAAAATGATAGTTTTAACCCTCTACGGGCTCTAGTTATCGAGATAATTGAGTTTAAAGATAAAGATAGAGTCGATTTTTCAACTTGAAGTTTTCGTAAAGTATGATACATCAATGGAAAGGTGGCACCTCCTAGATCACGAAAATGATAGTTTTAACCCTCTACGGGCTCTAGTTATCGAGATAATTGAGTTTAAAAATAAAGATAGAGTCGATTTTTCAACTTGAAGTTTTCGTAAAGTATGATACTTTAATGGATAGGTGGCACCTCCTAGGTCACGAAAATGATAGTTTTAACCCTCTACGGGCTCTAGTTATCGAGATAATTGAGTTTAAAGATAAAGATAGAGTCGATTTTTCAACTTGAAGTTTTCGTAAAGTATGATACATCAATGGAAAGGTGGCACCTCCTAGGTCACGAAAATGATAGTTTTAACCCTCTACGGGCTCTAGTTATCGAGATAATTGAGTTTAAAGATAAATATAGAGTCGATTTTTTAACTTGAAGTTTTCGTAAAGTATGATACATCAATAGAAAGGTGGCACCTCCTAGATCACGAAAATGATAGTTTTAACCCTCTACGGGCTCTAGTTATCGAGATAATTGAGTTTAAAAATAAAGATAGAGTCGATTTTTCAACTTGAAGTTTTCGTAAAGTATGATACATCAATGGAAAGGTGGCACCTCCTAGATCACGAAAATGATAGTTTTAACCCTCTACGGGCTCTAGTTATCGAGATAATTGAGTTTTAAAATAAAGATAGAGTCGATTTTTCAACTTGAAGTTTTCGTAAAGTATGATACATCAATGGAAAGGTGGCACCTCCTAGATCACGAAAATAATAGTTTTAACCCTCTACGGGCTCTAGTTATCGAGATAATTGAGTTTAAAGATAAAGATAGAGTCGATTTTTCAACTTGAAGTTTTCGTAAAGTATGATACATCAATGGAAAGGTGGCACCTCCTAGGTCACGAAAATGATAGTTTTAACCCTCTACGGGCTCTAGTTATCGAGATAATTGAGTTTAAAGATAAATATAGAGTCGATTTTTTAACTTGAAGTTGTCGTAAAGTATGATACATCAATGGAAAGGTGGCACCTCCTAGATCACGAAAATGATAGTTTTAACCCTCTACGGGCTCTAGTTATCGAGATAATTGAGTTTAAAAATAAAGATAGAGTCGATTTTTCAACTTGAAGTTTTCGTAAAGTATGATACATCAATGGAAAGGTGGCACCTCCTAGATCACGAAAATGATAGTTTTAACCCTCTACGGGCTCTAGTTATTGAGATAATTGAGTTTAAAGATAAAGATAGAGTCGATTTTTCAACTTGAAGTTTTCGTAAAGTATGATACATCAATGGAAAGGTGGCACCTCCTAGGTCACGAAAATGATAGTTTTAACCCTCTACGGGCTCTAGTTATCGAGATAATTGAGTTTAAAGATAAAGATAGAGTCGATTTTTCAACTTGAAGTTTTCGTAAAGTATGATACATCAATGGAAAGGTGGCACCTCCTAGGTCACGAAAATGATAGTTTTAACCCTCTACGGGCTCTAGTTATCGAGATAATTGAGTTTAAAGATAAAGATAGAGTCGATTTTTCAACTTGAAGTTTTCGTAAAGTATGATACATCAATGGAAAGGTGGCACCTCCTAGATCACGAAAATGATAGTTTTAACCCTCTACGGGCTCTATTTATCGAGATAATTGAGTTTAAAAATAAAGATAGAGTCGATTTTTCAACTTGAAGTTTTCATAAAGTATGATACATCAATGGAAAGGTGGCACCTCCTAGGTCACGAAAATGATAGTTTTAACCCTCTACGGGCTCTAGTTATCGAGATAATTGAGTTTAAAGATAAAGATAGAGTCGATTTTTCAACTTGAAGTTTTCGTAAAGTATGATACATCAATGGAAAGGTGGCACCTCCTAGATCACGAAAATGATAGTTTTAACCCTCTACGGGCTCTAGTTATCGAGATAATTGAGTTTAAAAATAAAGATATAGTCGATTTTTCAACTTGAAGTTTTCGTAAAGTATGATACTTTAATGGATAGGTGGCACCTCCTAGGTCACGAAAATGATAGTTTTAACCCTCTACGGGCTCTAGTTATCGAGATAATTGAGTTTAAAGATAAAGATAGAGTCGATTTTTCAACTTGAAGTTTTCGTAAAGTATGATACATCAATGGAAAGGTGGCACCTCCTAGGTCACGAAAATGATAGTTTTAACCCTCTACGGGCTCTAGTTATCGAGATAATTGAGTTTAAAGATAAAGATAGAGTCGATTTTTCAACTTGAAGTTTTCGTAAAGTATGATACATCAATGGAAAGGTGGCACCTCCTAGGTCACGAAAATGATAGTTTTAACCCTCTACGGGCTCTAGTTATCGAGATAATTGAGTTTAAAGATAAAGATAGAGTCGATTTTTCAACTTGAAGTTTTCGTAAAGTATGATACATCAATGGAAAGGTGGCACCTCCTAGATCACGAAAATGATGGTTTTAACCCTCTACGGGCTCTATTTATCGAGATAATTGAGTTTAAAAATAAAGATAGAGTCGATTTTTCAACTTGAAGTTTTCATAAAGTATGATACATCAATGGAAAGGTGGCACCTCCTAGGTCACGAAAATGATAGTTTTAACCCTCTACGGGCTCTAGTTATCGAGATAATTGAGTTTAAAGATAAAGATAGAGTCGATTTTTCAACTTGAAGTTTTCGTAAAGTATGATACATCAATGGAAAGGTGGCACCTCCTAGATCACGAAAATGATAGTTTTAACCCTCTACGGGCTCTAGTTATCGAGATAATTGAGTCTAAAAATAAAGATATAGTCGATTTTTCAACTTGAAGTTTTCGTAAAGTATGATACTTTAATGGATAGGTGGCACCTCCTAGGTCACGAAAATGATAGTTTTAACCCTCTACGGGCTCTAGTTATCGAGATAATTGAGTTTAAAGATAAAGATAGAGTCGATTTTTCAACTTGAAGTTTTCGTATAGTATGATACATCAATGGAAAGGTGGCACCTCCTAGGTCACGAAAATGATAGTTTTAACCCTCTACGGGCTCTAGTTATCGAGATAATTGAGTTTAAAGATAAATATAGAGTCGATTTTTTAACTTGAAGTTTTCGTAAAGTATGATACATCGATAGAAAGGTGGCACCTCCTAGATCACGAAAATGATAGTTTTAACCCTCTACGGGCTCTAGTTATCGAGATAATTGAGTTTAAAAATAAAGATAGAGTCGATTTTTCAACTTGAAGTTTTCGTAAAGTATGATACATCAATGGAAAGGTGGCACCTCCTAGATCACGAAAATGATAGTTTTAACCCTCTACGGGCTCTAGTTATCGAGATAATTGAGTTTTAAAATAAAGATAGAGTCGATTTTTCAACTTGAAGCTTTCGTAAAGTATGATACATCAATGGAAAGGTGGCACCTCCTAGATCACGAAAATAATAGTTTTAACCCTCTACGGGCTCTAGTTATCGAGATAATTGAGTTTAAAGATAAAGATAGAGTCGATTTTTCAACTTGAAGTTTTCGTAAAGTATGATACATCAATGGAAAGGTGGCACCTCCTAGGTCACGAAAATGATAGTTTTAACCCTCTACGGGCTCTAGTTATCGAGATAATTGAGTTTAAAGATAAATATAGAGTCGATTTTTTAACTTGAAGTTGTCGTAAAGTATGATACATCAATGGAAAGGTGGCACCTCCTAGATCACGAAAATGATAGTTTTAACCCTCTACGGGCTCTAGTTATCGAGATAATTGAGTTTAAAAATAAAGATAGAGTCGATTTTTCAACTTGAAGTTTTCGTAAAGTATGATACATCAATGGAAAGGTGGCACCTCCTAGATCACGAAAATGATAGTTTTAACCCTCTACGGGCTCTAGTTATTGAGATAATTGAGTTTAAAGATAAAGATAGAGTCGATTTTTCAACTTGAAGTTTTCGTAAAGTATGATACATCAATGGAAAGGTGGCACCTCCTAGGTCACGAAAATGATAGTTTTAACCCTCTACGGGCTCTAGTTATCGAGATAATTGAGTTTAAAGATAAAGATAGAGTCGATTTTTCAACTTGAAGTTTTCGTAAAGTATGATACATCAATGGAAAGGTGGCACCTCCTAGGTCACGAAAATGATAGTTTTAACCCTCTACGGGCTCTAGTTATCGAGATAATTGAGTTTAAAGATAAAGATAGAGTCGATTTTTCAACTTGAAGTTTTCGTAAAGTATGATACATCAATGGAAAGGTGGCACCTCCTAGATCACGAAAATGATAGTTTTAACCCTCTACGGGCTCTAGTTATCGAGAAAATTGAGTTTAAAAATAAAGATAGAGTCGATTTTTCAACTTGAAGTTTTCATAAAGTATGATACATCAATGGAAAGGTGGCACCTCCTAGGTCACGAAAATGATAGTTTTAACCCTCTACGGGCTCTAGTTATCGAGATAATTGAGTTTAAAGATAAAGATAGAGTCGATTTTTCAACTTGAAGTTTTCGTAAAGTATGACACATCTCACGCTCTAGTTATCGAGATAATTGAGTTTAAAAATAAAGATAGAGTCGATTTTTCAACTTGAAGTTTTCGTAAAGTATGATACTTCAATGGATAGGTGGCACCTCCTAGGTCACGAAAATGATAGTTTTAACCCTCTACGGGCTCTAGTTATCGAGATAATTGAGTTTAAAGATAAAGATAGAGTCGATTTTTCAACTTGAAGTTTTCGTAAAGTATGATACATCAATGGAAAGGTGGCACCTCCTAGGTCACGAAAATGATAGTTTTAACCCTCTACGGGCTCTAGTTATCGAGATAATTGAGTTTAAAGATAAATATAGAGTCGATTTTTTAACTTGAAGTTTTCGTAACGTATGATACATCAATGGAAAGGTGGCACCTCCTAGATCACGAAAATGATAGTTTTAACCCTCTACGGGCTCTAGTTATCGAGATAATTGAGTTTAAAAATAAAGATAGAGTCGATTTTTCAACTTGAAGTTTTCGTAAAGTATGATACATCAATGGAAAGGTGGCACCTCCTAGGTCACGAAAATGATAGTTTTAACCCTCTACGGGCTCTAGTTATCGAGATAATTGAGTTTTAAAATAAAGATAGAGTCGATTTTTCAACTTGAAGTTTTCGTAAAGTATGATACATCAATGGAAAGGTGGCACCTCCTAGATCACGAAAATGATAGTTTTAACCCTCTACGGGCTGTAGTTATCGAGATAATTGAGTTTAAAGATAAAGATAGAGTCGATTTTTCAACTTGAAGTTTTCGTAAAGTATGATACATCAATGGAAAGGTGGCACCTCCTAGGTCACGAAAATGATAGCTTTAACCCTCTACGGGCTCTAGTTATCGAGATAATTGAGTTTAAAGATAAACATAGAGTCGATTTTTCAACTTGAAGTTTTCGTAAAGTATGATACATCAATGGAAAGGTGGCACCTCTTAGATCACGAAAATGATAGTTTTAACCCTCTACGGGCTCTAGTTATCGAGATAATTGAGTTTAAAAATAAAGATAGAGTCGATTTTTCAACTTGAAGTTTTCGTAAAGTATGATACTTTAATGGATAGGTGGCACCTCCTAGGTCACGAAAATGATAGTTTTAACCCTCTACGGGCTCTAGTTATCGAGATAATTGAGTTTAAAGATAAAGATAGAGTCGATTTTTCAACTTGAAGTTTTCGTAAAGTATGATACATCAATGGAAAGGTGGCACCTCCTAGGTCACGAAAATGATAGTTTTAACCCTCTACGGGCTCTAGTTATCGAGATAATTGAGTTTAAAGATAAATATAGAGTCGATTTTTTAACTTGAAGTTTTCGTAAAGTATGATACATCAATGGAAAGGTGGCACCTCCTAGATCACGAAAATGATATTTTTAACCCTCTACGGGCTCTAGTTATCGAGATAATTGAGTTTAAAAATAAAGATAGAGTCGATTTTTCAACTTGAAGTTTTCGTAAAGTATGATACATCAATGGAAAGGTGGCACCTCCTAGATCACGAAAATGATAGTTTTAACCCTCTACGGGCTCTAGTTATCGAGATAATTGAGTTTTAAAATAAAGATAGAGTCGATTTTTCAACTTGAAGTTTTCGTAAAGTATGATACATCAATGGAAAGGTGGCACCTCCTAGATCACGAAAATGATAGTTTTAACCCTCTACGGGCTCTAGTTATCGAGATAATTGAGTTTAAAGATAAAGATAGAGTCGATTTTTCAACTTGAAGTTTTCGTAAAGTATGATACATCAATGGAAAGGTGGCACCTCCTAGGTCACGAAAATGATAGTTTTAACCCTCTACGGGCTCTAGTTATCGAGATAATTGAGTTTAAAAATAAAGATAGAGTCGATTTTTCAACTTGAAGTTTTCGTAAAGTATGATACATCAATGGAAAGGTGGCACCTCCTAGATCACGAAAATGATAGTTTTAACCCTCTACGGGCTCTAGTTATCGAGATAATTGAGTTTAAAGATAAAGATAGAGTCGATTTTTTAACTTGAAGTTTTCGTAAAGTATGATACATCAATGGAAAGGTGGCACCTCCTAGGTCACGAAAATGATAGTTTTAACCCTCTACGGGCTCTAGTTATCGAGATAATTGAGTTTAAAGATAAATATAGAGTCGATTTTTTAACTTGAAGTTTTCGTAACGTATGATACATCAATGGAAAGGTGGCACCTCCTAGATCACGAAAATGATAGTTTTAACCCTCTACGGGCTCTAGTTATCGAGATAATTGAGTTTAAAAATAAAGATAGAGTCGATTTTTCAACTTGAAGTTTTCATAAAGTATGATACATCAATGGAAAGGTGGCACCTCCTAGGTCACGAAAATGATAGTTTTAACCCTCTACGGGCTCTAGTTATCGAGATAATTGAGTTTAAAGATAAAGATAGAGTCGATTTTTCAACTTGAAGTTTTCGTAAAGTATGACACATCTCACGCTCTAGTTATCGAGATAATTGAGTTTAAAAATAAAGATAGAGTCGATTTTTCAACTTGAAGTTTTCGTAAAGTATGATACTTCAATGGATAGGTGGCACCTCCTAGGTCACGAAAATGATAGTTTTAACCCTCTACGGGCTCTAGTTATCGAGATAATTGAGTTTAAAGATAAAGATAGAGTCGATTTTTCAACTTGAAGTTTTCGTAAAGTATGATACATCAATGGAAAGGTGGCACCTCCTAGGTCACGAAAATGATAGTTTTAACCCTCTACGGGCTCTAGTTATCGAGATAATTGAGTTTAAAGATAAATATAGAGTCGATTTTTTAACTTGAAGTTTTCGTAACGTATGATACATCAATGGAAAGGTGGCACCTCCTAGATCACGAAAATGATAGTTTTAACCCTCTACGGGCTCTAGTTATCGAGATAATTGAGTTTAAAAATAAAGATAGAGTCGATTTTTCAACTTGAAGTTTTCGTAAAGTATGATACATCAATGGAAAGGTGGCACCTCCTAGGTCACGAAAATGATAGTTTTAACCCTCTACGGGCTCTAGTTATCGAGATAATTGAGTTTTAAAATAAAGATAGAGTCGATTTTTCAACTTGAAGTTTTCGTAAAGTATGATACATCAATGGAAAGGTGGCACCTCCTAGATCACGAAAATGATAGTTTTAACCCTCTACGGGCTGTAGTTATCGAGATAATTGAGTTTAAAGATAAAGATAGAGTCGATTTTTCAACTTGAAGTTTTCGTAAAGTATGATACATCAATGGAAAGGTGGCACCTCCTAGGTCACGAAAATGATAGCTTTAACCCTCTACGGGCTCTAGTTATCGAGATAATTGAGTTTAAAGATAAACATAGAGTCGATTTTTCAACTTGAAGTTTTCGTAAAGTATGATACATCAATGGAAAGGTGGCACCTCTTAGATCACGAAAATGATAGTTTTAACCCTCTACGGGCTCTAGTTATCGAGATAATTGAGTTTAAAAATAAAGATAGAGTCGATTTTTCAACTTGAAGTTTTCGTAAAGTATGATACTTTAATGGATAGGTGGCACCTCCTAGGTCACGAAAATGATAGTTTTAACCCTCTACGGGCTCTAGTTATCGAGATAATTGAGTTTAAAGATAAAGATAGAGTCGATTTTTCAACTTGAAGTTTTCGTAAAGTATGATACATCAATGGAAAGGTGGCACCTCCTAGGTCACGAAAATGATAGTTTTAACCCTCTACGGGCTCTAGTTATCGAGATAATTGAGTTTAAAGATAAATATAGAGTCGATTTTTTAACTTGAAGTTTTCGTAAAGTATGATACATCAATGGAAAGGTGGCACCTCCTAGATCACGAAAATGATATTTTTAACCCTCTACGGGCTCTAGTTATCGAGATAATTGAGTTTAAAAATAAAGATAGAGTCGATTTTTCAACTTGAAGTTTTCGTAAAGTATGATACATCAATGGAAAGGTGGCACCTCCTAGATCACGAAAATGATAGTTTTAACCCTCTACGGGCTCTAGTTATCGAGATAATTGAGTTTTAAAATAAAGATAGAGTCGATTTTTCAACTTGAAGTTTTCGTAAAGTATGATACATCAATGGAAAGGTGGCACCTCCTAGATCACGAAAATGATAGTTTTAACCCTCTACGGGCTCTAGTTATCGAGATAATTGAGTTTAAAGATAAAGATAGAGTCGATTTTTTAACTTGAAGTTTTCGTAAAGTATGATACATCAATGGAAAGGTGGCACCTCCTAGGTCACGAAAATGATAGTTTTAACCCTCTACGGGCTCTAGTTATCGAGATAATTGAGTTTAAAAATAAAGATAGAGTCGATTTTTCAACTTGAAGTTTTCGTAAAGTATGATACATCAATGGAAAGGTGGCACCTCCTAGATCACGAAAATGATAGTTTTAACCCTCTACGGGCTCTAGTTTTCGAGATAATTGAGTTTAAAGATAAAGATAGAGTCGATTTTTTAACTTGAAGTTTTCGTAAAGTATGATACATCAATGGAAAGGTGGCACCTCCTAGGTCACGAAAATGATAGTTTTAACCCTCTACGGGCTCTAGTTATCGAGATAATTGAGTTTAAAGATAAATATAGAGTCGATTTTTTAACTTGAAGTTTTCGTAACGTATGATACATCAATGGAAAGGTGGCACCTCCTAGATCACGAAAATGATAGTTTTAACCCTCTACGGGCTCTAGTTATTGAGATAATTGAGTTTAAAGATAAAGATAGAGTCGATTTTTCAACTTGAAGTTTTCGTAAAGTATGATACATCAATGGAAAGGTGGCACCTCCTAGGTCACGAAAATGATAGTTTTAACCCTCTACGGGCTCTAGTTATCGAGATAATTGAGTTTAAAGATAAAGATAGAGTCGATTTTTCAACTTGAAGTTTTCGTAAAGTATGATACATCAATGGAAAGGTGGCACCTCCTAGGTCACGAAAATGATAGTTTTAACCCTCTACGGGCTCTAGTTATCGAGATAATTGAGTTTAAAGATAAATATAGAGTCGATTTTTTAACTTGAAGTTTTCGTAACGTATGATACATCAATGGAAAGGTGGCACCTCCTAGATCACGAAAATGATAGTTTTAACCCTCTACGGGCTCTAGTTATCGAGATAATTGAGTTTAAAAATAAAGATAGAGTCGATTTTTCAACTTGAAGTTTTCGTAAAGTATGATACATCAATGGAAAGGTGGCACCTCCTAAATCACGAAAATGATAGTTTTAACCCTCTACGGGCTCTAGTTATCGAGATAATTGAGTTTAAAAATAAAGATAGAGTCGATTTTTCAACTTGAAGTTTTCGTAAAGTATGATACATCAATGGAAAGGTGGCACCTCCTAGATCACGAAAATGATAGTTTTAACCCTCTGCGGGCTCTAGTTATCGAGATAATTGAGTTTAAAGATAAAGATAGAGTCGATTTTTCAACTTGAAGTTTTCGTAAAGTATGATACATCAATGGAAAGGTGGCACCTCCTAGGTCACGAAAATGATAGCTTTAACCCTCTACGGGCTCTAGTTATCGAGATAATTGAGTTTAAAGATAAAGATAGAGTCGATTTTTCAACTTGAAGTTTTCGTAAAGTATGATACATCAATGGAAAGGTGGCACCTCTTAGATCACGAAAATGATAGTTTTAACCCTCTACGGGCTCTAGTTATCGAGATAATTGAGTTTAAAGATAAATATAGAGTCGATTTTTAACTTGAAGTTTTCGTAAAGTATGATACATCAATGGAAAGGTGGCACCTCCTAGATCACGAAAATGATAGTTTTAACCCTCTACGGGCTCTAGTTATCGAGATAATTGAGTTTAAAAATAAAGATAGAGTCGATTTTTCAACTTGAAGTTTTCGTAAAGTATGATACATCAATGGAAAGGTGGCACCTCCTAAATCACGAAAATGATAGTTTTAACCCTCTACGGGCTCTAGTTATCGAGATAATTGAGTTTAAAAATAAAGATAGAGTCGATTTTTCAACTTGAAGTTTTCGTAAAGTATGATACATCAATGGAAAGGTGGCACCTCCTAGGTCACGAAAATGATAGCTTTAACCCTCTACGGGCTCTAGTTATCGAGATAATTGAGTTTAAAGATAAAGATAGAGTCGATTTTTCAACTTGAAGTTTTCGTAAAGTATGATACATCAATGGAAAGGTGGCACCTCTTAGATCACGAAAATGATAGTTTTAACCCTCTACGGGCTCTAGTTATCGAGATAATTGAGTTTAAAGATAAATATAGAGTCGATTTTTTAACTTGAAGTTTTCGTAAAGTATGATACATCAATGGAAAGGTGGCACCTCCTAGATCACGAAAATGATAGTTTTAACCCTCTACGGGCTCTAGTTATCGAGATAATTGAGTTTAAAAATAAAGATAGAGTCGATTTTTCAACTTGAAGTTTTCGTAAAGTATGATACATCAATGGAAAGGTGGCACCTCCTAGATCACGAAAATGATAGTTTTAACCCTCTACGGGCTCTAGTTATCGAGATAATTGAGTTTAAAAATAAAGATAGAGTCGATTTTTCAACTTGAAGTTTTCGTAAAGTATGATACATCAATGGAAAGGTGGCACCTCCTAGGTCACGAAAATGATAGCTTTAACCCTCTACGGGCTCTAGTTATCGAGATAATTGAGTTTAAAGATAAAGATAGAGTCGATTTTTCAACTTGAAGTTTTCGTAAAGTATGATACATCAATGGAAAGGTGGCACCTCTTAGATCACGAAAATGATAGTTTTAGCCCTCTACGGGCTCTAGTTATCGAGATAATTGAGTTTAAAAATAAAGATAGAGTCGATTTTTCAACTTGAAGTTTTCGTAAAGTATGATACTTTAATGGATAGGTGGCACCTCCTAGGTCACGAAAATGATAGTTTTAACCCTCTACGGGCTCTAGTTATCGAGATAATTGAGTTTAAAGATAAAGATAGAGTCGATTTTTCAACTTGAAGTTTTCGTAAAGTATGATACATTAATGGAAAGGTGGCACCTCCTAGGTCACGAAAATGATAGTTTTAACCCTCTACGGGCTCTAGTTATCGAGATAATTGAGTTTAAAGATAAAGATAGAGTCGATTTTTCAACTTGAAGTTTTCGTAAAGTATGATACATCAATGGAAAGGTGGCACCTCCTAGATCACGAAAATGATAGTTTTAACCCTCTACGGGCTCTAGTTATCGAGATAATTGAGTTTAAAAATAAAGATAGAGTCGATTTTTCAACTTGAAGTTTTCGTAAAGTATGATACTTCAATGGATAGGTGGCACCTCCTAGGTCACGAAAATGATAGTTTTAACCCTCTACGGGCTCTAGTTATCGAGATAATTGAGTTTAAAGATAAAGATAGAGTCGATTTTTCAACTTGAAGTTTTCGTAAAGTATGATACATCAATGGAAAGGTGGCACCTCCTAGGTCACGAAAATGATAGCTTTAACCCTCTACGGGCTCTAGTTATCGAGATAATTGAGTTTAAAGATAAAGATAGAGTCGATTTTTCAACTTGAAGTTTTCGTAAAGTATGATACATCAATGGAAAGGTGGCACCTCCTAGGCCACGAAAATGATAGTTTTAACCCTCTACGGGCTCTAGTTATCGAGATAATTGAGTTTAAAAATAAAGATAGAGTCGATTTTTCAACTTGAAGTTTAAAGATAAAGATAGAGTCGATTTTTCAACTTGAAGTTTTCGTAAAGTATGATACATCAATGGAAAGGTGGCACCTCCTAGGTCACGAAAATGATAGCTTTAACCCTCTACGGGCTCTAGTTATCGAGATAATTGGAGTTTAAAGATAAAGATAGAGTCGATTTTTCAACTTGAAGTTTTCGTAAAGTATGATACATCAATGGAAAGGTGGCACCTCCTAGGTCACGAAAATGATAGCTTTAACCCTCTACGGGCTCTAGTTATCGAGATAATTGAGTTTAAAGATAAAGATAGAGTCGATTTTTCAACTTGAAGTTTTCGTAAAGTATGATACATCAATGGAAAGGTGGCACCTCTTAGATCACGAAAATGATAGTTTTAGCCCTCTACGGGCTCTAGTTATCGAGATAATTGAGTTTAAAAATAAAGATAGAGTCGATTTTTCAACTTGAAGTTTTCGTAAAGTATGATACTTTAATGGATAGGTGGCACCTCCTAGGTCACGAAAATGATAGTTTTAACCCTCTACGGGCTCTAGTTATCGAGATAATTGAGTTTAAAGATAAAGATAGAGTCGATTTTTCAACTTGAAGTTTTCGTAAAGTATGATACATTAATGGAAAGGTGGCACCTCCTAGGTCACGAAAATGATAGTTTTAACCCTCTACGGGCTCTAGTTATCGAGATAATTGAGTTTAAAGATAAAGATAGAGTCGATTTTTCAACTTGAAGTTTTCGTAAAGTATGATACATCAATGGAAAGGTGGCACCTCCTAGATCACGAAAATGATAGTTTTAACCCTCTACGGGCTCTAGTTATCGAGATAATTGAGTTTAAAAATAAAGATAGAGTCGATTTTTCAACTTGAAGTTTTCGTAAAGTATGATACTTCAATGGATAGGTGGCACCTCCTAGGTCACGAAAATGATAGTTTTAACCCTCTACGGGCTCTAGTTATCGAGATAATTGAGTTTAAAGATAAAGATAGAGTCGATTTTTCAACTTGAAGTTTTCGTAAAGTATGATACATCAATGGAAAGGTGGCACCTCCTAGGTCACGAAAATGATAGCTTTAACCCTCTACGGACTCTAGTTATCGAGATAATTGAGTTTAAAGATAAAGATAGAGTCGATTTTTCAACTTGAAGTTTTCGTAAAGTATGATACATCAATGGAAAGGTGGCACCTCCTAGGTCACGAAAATGATAGTTTTAACCCTCTACGGGCTCTAGTTATCGAGATAATTGAGTTTAAAAATAAAGATAGAGTCGATTTTTCAACTTGAAGTTTTCGTAAAGTATGATACATCAATGGAAAGGTGGCACCTCCTAGATCACGAAAATGATAGTTTTAACCCTCTACGGGATCTAGTTATCGAGATAATTGAATTTAAAAATAAAGATAGAGTCGATTTTTCAACTTGAAGTTTTCGTAAAGTATGATACATCAATGGAAAGGTGGCACCTCCTAGATCACGAAAATGATAGTTTTAACCCTCTACGGGCTCTAGTTATCGAGATAATTGAGTTTAAAGATAAAGATAGAGTCGATTTTTCAACTTGAAGTTTTCGTAAAGTATGATACATCAATGGAAAGGTGGCACCTCCTAGGTCACGAAAATGATAGTTTTAACCCTCTACGGGCTCTAGTTATCGAGATAATTGAGTTTAAAGATAAAGATAGAGTCGATTTTTTAACTTGAAGTTTTCGTAAAGTATGATACATCAATGGAAAGGTGGCACCTCCTAGGTCACGAAAATGATAGTTTTAACCCTCTACGGGCTCTAGTTATCGAGATAATTGAGTTTAAAGATAAAGATAGAGTCGATTTTTCAACTTGAAGTTTTTGTAAAGTATGATACATCAATGGAAAGGTGGCACCTCCTAGATCACGAAAATGATAGTCTTTACCCTCTACGGGCTCTAGTTATCGAGATAATTGAGTTTAAAAATAAAGATAGAGTCGATTTTTCAACTTGAAGTTTTCGTAAAGTATGATACATCAATGGAAAGGTGGCACCTCCTAGATCACGAAAATGATAGTTTTAACCCTCTACGGGCTCTAGTTATCGAGATAATTGAGTTTAAAGATAAAGATAGAGTCGATTTTTCAACTTGAAGTTTTCGTAAAGTATGATACATCAATGGAAAGGTGGCACCTCCTAGATCACGAAAATGATAGTTTTAACCCTCTACGGGCTCTAGTTATCGAGATAATTGAGTTTAAAAATAAAGATAGAGTCGATTTTTCAACTTGAAGTTTTCGTTAAGTATGATACTTCAATGGATAGGTGGCACCTCCTAGGTCACGAAAATGATAGTTTTAACCCTCTAGTTATCGAGATAATTGAGTTTAAAGATAAAGATAGAGTCGATTTTTCAACTTGAAGTTTTCGTAAAGTATGATACATCAATGGAAAGGTGGTACCTCCTAGGTCACGAAAATGATAGTTTTAACCCTCTACGGGCTCTAGTTATCGAGATAATTGAGTTAAAAGATAAATATAGAGTCGATTTTTTAACTTGAAGTTTTCGTAAAGTATGATACATCAATGGAAAGGTGGCACCTCCTAGATCACGAAAATGATAGTTTTAACCCTCTACGGGCTCTAGTTATCGAGATAATTGAGTTTAAAAATAAAGATAGAGTCGATTTTTCAACTTGAAGTTTTCGTAAAGTATGATACATCAATGGAAAGGTGGCACCTCCTAGATCACGAAAATGATAGTTTTAACCCTCTACGGGCTCTAGTTATCGAGATAATTGAGTTTAAAGATAAAGATAGAGTCGATTTTTCAACTTGAAGTTTTCGTAAAGTATGATACATCAATGGAAAGGTGGCACCTCCTAGATCACGAAAATGATAGTTTTAACCCTCTACGGTATCTAGTTATCGAGATAATTGAGTTTAAAGATAAAGATAGAGTCGATTTTTCAACTTGAAGTTTTCGTAAAGTATGATACATCAATGGAAAGGTGGCACCTCCTAGGTCACGAAAATGATAGTTTTAACCCTCTACGGGCTCTAGTTATCGAGATAATTGAGTTTAAAGATAAAGATAGAGTCGATTTTTCAACTTGAAGTTTTCGTAAAGTATGATACATCAATGGAAAGGTGGCACCTCCTAGATCACGAAAATGATAGTTTTAACCCTCTACGGGCTCTAGTTATCGAGATAATTGAGTTTAAAAATAAAGATAGAGTCGATTTTTCAACTTGAAGTTTTCGTAAAGTATGATACTTCAATGGATAGGTGGCACCTCCTAGGTCACGAAAATGATAGTTTTAACCCTCTACGGGCTCTAGTTATCGAGATAATTGAGTTTAAAGATAAATATAGAGTCGATTTTTTAACTTGAAGTTTTCGTAAAGTATGATACATCAATGGAAAGGTGGCACCTCCTAGGTCACGAAAATGATAGTTTTAACCCTCTACGGGCTCTAGTTATCGAGATAATTGAGTTTAAAGATAAAGATAGAGTCGATTTTTCAACTTGAAGTTTTCGTAAAGTATGATACATCAATGGAAAGGTGGCACCTCCTAGGTCACGAAAATGATAGTTTTAACCCTCTACGGGCTCTAGTTATCGAGATAATTGAGTTTAAAGATAAATATAGAGTCGATTTTTTAACTTGAAGTTTTCGTAACGTATGATACATCAATGGAAAGGTGGCACCTCCTAGATCACGAAAATGATAGTTTTAACCCTCTACGGGCTCTAGTTATCGAGATAATTGAGTTTAAAAATAAAGATAGAGTCGATTTTTCAACTTGAAGTTTTCGTAAAGTATGATACTTCAATGGATAGGTGGCACCTCCTAGGTCACGAAAATGATAGTTTTAACCCTCTACGGGCTCTAGTTATCGAGATAATTGAGTTTAAAGATAAAGATAGAGTCGATTTTTCAACTTGAAGTTTTCGTAAAGTATGATACATCAATGGAAAGGTGGCACCTCCTAGGTCACGAAAATGATAGCTTTAACCCTCTACGGGCTCTAGTTATCGAGATAATTGAGTTTAAAGATAAAGATAGAGTCGATTTTTCAACTTGAAGTTTTCGTAAAGTATGATACATCAATGGAAAGGTGGCACCTCCTAGGTCACGAAAATGATAGTTTTAACCCTCTACGGGCTCTAGTTATCGAGATAATTGAGTTTAAAAATAAAGATAGAGTCGATTTTTCAACTTGAAGTTTTCGTAAAGTATGATACATCAATGGAAAGGTGGCACCTCCTAGATCACGAAAATGATAGTTTTAACCCTCTACGGGCTCTAGTTATCGAGATAATTGAGTTTTAAGATAAAGATAGAGTCGATTTTTCAACTTGAAGTTTTCGTAAAGTATGATACATCAATGGAAAGGTGGCACCTCTTAGGTCACGAAAATGATAGTTTTAACCCTCTACGGGCTCTAGTTATCGAGATAATTGAGTTTAAAGATAAAGATAGAGTCGATTTTTCAACTTGAAGTTTTCGTAAAGTATGATACATCAATGGAAAGGTGGCACCTCCTAGATCACGAAAATGATAGTTTTAACCCTCTACGGGATCTAGTTATCGAGATAATTGAATTTAAAAATAAAGATAGAGTCGATTTTTCAACTTGAAGTTTTCGTAAAGTATGATACATCAATGGAAAGGTGGCACCTCCTAGATCACGAAAATGATAGTTTTAACCCTCTACGGGCTCTAGTTATCGAGATAATTGAGTTTAAAGATAAAGATAGAGTCGATTTTTCAACTTGAAGTTTTCGTAAAGTATGATACATCAATGGAAAGGTGGCACCTCCTAGGTCACGAAAATGAAAGTTTTAACCCTCTACGGGCTCTAGTTATCGAGATAATTGAGTTTAAAGATAAAGATAGAGTCGATTTTTTAACTTGAAGTTTTCGTAAAGTATGATACATCAATGGAAAGGTGGCACCTCCTAGGTCACGAAAATGATAGTTTTAACCCTCTACGGGCTCTAGTTATCGAGATAATTGAGTTTAAAGATAAAGATAGAGTCGATTTTTCAACTTGAAGTTTTTGTAAAGTATGATACATCAATGGAAAGGTGGCACCTCCTAGATCACGAAAATGATAGTCTTTACCCTCTACGGGCTCTAGTTATCGAGATAATTGAGTTTAAAAATAAAGATAGAGTCGATTTTTCAACTTGAAGTTTTCGTAAAGTATGATACATCAATGGAAAGGTGGCACCTCCTAGATCACGAAAATGATAGTTTTAACCCTCTACGGGCTCTAGTTATCGAGATAATTGAGTTTAAAGATAAAGATAGAGTCGATTTTTCAACTTGAAGTTTTCGTAAAGTATGATACATCAATGGAAAGGTGGCACCTCCTAGATCACGAAAATGATAGTTTTAACCCTCTACGGGCTCTAGTTATCGAGATAATTGAGTTTAAAAATAAAGATAGAGTCGATTTTTCAACTTGAAGTTTTCGTAAAGTATGATACTTCAATGGATAGGTGGCACCTCCTAGGTCACGAAAATGATAGTTTTAACCCTCTAGTTATCGAGATAATTGAGTTTAAAGATAAAGATAGAGTCGATTTTTCAACTTGAAGTTTTCGTAAAGTATGATACATCAATGGAAAGGTGGTACCTCCTAGGTCACGAAAATGATAGTTTTAACCCTCTACGGGCTCTAGTTATCGAGATAATTGAGTTAAAAGATAAATATAGAGTCGATTTTTCAACTTGAAGTTTTCGTAAAGTATGATACTTCAATGGATAGGTGGCACCTCCTAGGTCACGAAAATGATAGTTTTAACCCTCTACGGGCTCTAGTTATCGAGATAATTGAGTTTAAAGATAAATATAGAGTCGATTTTTTAACTTGAAGTTTTCGTAAAGTATGATACATCAATGGAAAGGTGGCACCTCCTAGGTCACGAAAATGATAGTTTTAACCCTCTACGGGCTCTAGTTATCGAGATAATTGAGTTTAAAGATAAAGATAGAGTCGATTTTTCAACTTGAAGTTTTCGTAAAGTATGATACATCAATGGAAAGGTGGCACCTCCTAGGTCACGAAAATGATAGTTTTAACCCTCTACGGGCTCTAGTTATCGAGATAATTGAGTTTAAAGATAAGTATGGAGTCGATTTTTTAACTTGAAGTTTTCGTAAAGTATGATACATCAATGGAAAGGTGGCACCTCCTAGGTCACGAAAATGATAGTTTTAACCCTCTACGGGCTCTAGTTATCGAGATAATTGAGTTTAAAGATAAAGATAGAGTCGATTTTTCAACTTGAAGTTTTTGTAAAGTATGATACATCAATGGAAAGGTGGCACCTCCTAGATCACGAAAATGATAGTCTTTACCCTCTACGGGCTCTAGTTATCGAGATAATTGAGTTTAAAAATAAAGATAGAGTCGATTTTTCAACTTGAAGTTTTCGTAAAGTATGATACATCAATGGAAAGGTGGCACCTCCTAGATCACGAAAATGATAGTTTTAACCCTCTACGGGCTCTAGTTATCGAGATAATTGAGTTTAAAGATAAAGATAGAGTCGATTTTTCAACTTGAAGTTTTCGTAAAGTATGATACATCAATGGAAAGGTGGCACCTCCTAGATCACGAAAATGATAGTTTTAACCCTCTACGGGCTCTAGTTATCGAGATAATTGAGTTTAAAAATAAAGATAGAGTCGATTTTTCAACTTGAAGTTTTCGTAAAGTATGATACTTCAATGGATAGGTGGCACCTCCTAGGTCACGAAAATGATAGTTTTAACCCTCTAGTTATCGAGATAATTGAGTTTAAAGATAAAGATAGAGTCGATTTTTCAACTTGTAGTTTTCGTAAAGTATGATACATCAATGGAAAGGTGGTACCTCCTAGGTCACGAAAATGATAGTTTTAACCCTCTACGGGCTCTAGTTATCGAGATAATTGAGTTAAAAGATAAATATAGAGTCGATTTTTTAACTTGAAGTTTTCGTAAAGTATGATACATCAATGGAAAGGTGGCACCTCCTAGATCACGAAAATGATAGTTTTAACCCTCTACGGGCTCTAGTTATCGAGATAATTGAGTTTAAAAATAAAGATAGAGTCGATTTTTCAACTTGAAGTTTTCGTAAAGTATGATACATCAATGGAAAGGTGGCACCTCCTAGATCACGAAAATGATAGTTTTAACCCTCTACGGGATCTAGTTATCGAGATAATTGAGTTTAAAAATAAAGATAGAGTCGATTTTTCAACTTGAAGTTTTCGTAAAGTATGATACATCAATGGAAAGGTGGCACCTCCTAGATCACGAAAATGATAGTTTTAACCCTCTACGGTATCTAGTTATCGAGATAATTGAGTTTAAAGATAAAGATAGAGTCGATTTTTCAACTTGAAGTTTTCGTAAAGTATGATACATCAATGGAAAGGTGGCACCTCCTAGATCACGAAAATGATAGTTTTAACCCTCTACGGGCTCTAGTTATCGAGATAATTGAGTTTAAAGATAAAGATAGAGTCGATTTTTCAACTTGAAGTTTTCGTAAAGTATGATACATCAATGGAAAGGTGGCACCTCCTAGATCACGAAAATGATAGTTTTAACCCTCTACGGGCTCTAGTTATCGAGATAATTGAGTTTAAAAATAAAGATAGAGTCGATTTTTCAACTTGAAGTTTTCGTAAAGTATGATACTTCAATGGATAGGTGGCACCTCCTAGGTCACGAAAATGATAGTTTTAACCCTCTACGGGCTCTAGTTATCGAGATAATTGAGTTTAAAGATAAATATAGAGTCGATTTTTTAACTTGAAGTTTTCGTAAAGTATGATACATCAATGGAAAGGTGGCACCTCCTAGGTCACGAAAATGATAGTTTTAACCCTCTACGGGCTCTAGTTATCGAGATAATTGAGTTTAAAGATAAAGATAGAGTCGATTTTTCAACTTGAAGTTTTCGTAAAGTATGATACATCAATGGAAAGGTGGCACCTCCTAGGTCACGAAAATGATAGTTTTAACCCTCTACGGGCTCTAGTTATCGAGATAATTGAGTTTAAAGATAAAGATAGAGTCGATTTTTCAACTTGAAGTTTTCGTAAAGTATGATACATCAATGGAAAGGTGGCACCTCCTAGATCACGAAAATGATAGTTTTAACCCTCTACGGGCTCTAGTTATCGAGATAATTGAGTTTAAAAATAAAGATAGAGTCGATTTTTCAACTTGAAGTTTTCGTAAAGTATGATACTTCAATGGATAGGTGGCACCTCCTAGGTCACGAAAATGATAGTTTTAACCCTCTAGTTATCGAGATAATTGAGTTTAAAGATAAAGATAGAGTCGATTTTTCAACTTGAAGTTTTCGTAAAGTATGATACATCAATGGAAAGGTGGTACCTCCTAGGTCACGAAAATGATAGTTTTAACCCTCTACGGGCTCTAGTTATCGAGATAATTGAGTTAAAAGATAAATATAGAGTCGATTTTTTAACTTGAAGTTTTCGTAAAGTATGATACATCAATGGAAAGGTGGCACCTCCTAGATCACGAAAATGATAGTTTTAACCCTCTACGGGCTCTAGTTATCGAGATAATTGAGTTTAAAAATAAAGATAGAGTCGATTTTTCAACTTGAAGTTTTCGTAAAGTATGATACATCAATGGAAAGGTGGCACCTCCTAGATCACGAAAATGATAGTTTTAACCCTCTACGGGATCTAGTTATCGAGATAATTGAGTTTAAAAATAAAGATAGAGTCGATTTTTCAACTTGAAGTTTTCGTAAAGTATGATACATCAATGGAAAGGTGGCACCTCCTAGATCACGAAAATGATAGTTTTAACCCTCTACGGTATCTAGTTATCGAGATAATTGAGTTTAAAGATAAAGATAGAGTCGATTTTTCAACTTGAAGTTTTCGTAAAGTATGATACATCAATGGAAAGGTGGCACCTCCTAGGTCACGAAAATGATAGTTTTAACCCTCTACGGGCTCTAGTTATCGAGATAATTGAGTTTAAAGATAAAGATAGAGTCGATTTTTCAACTTGAAGTTTTCGTAAAGTATGATACATCAATGGAAAGGTGGCACCTCCTAGATCACGAAAATGATAGTTTTAACCCTCTACGGGCTCTAGTTATCGAGATAATTGAGTTTAAAAATAAAGATAGAGTCGATTTTTCAACTTGAAGTTTTCGTAAGGTATGATACTTCAATGGATAGGTGGCACCTCCTAGGTCACGAAAATGATAGTTTTAACCCTCTACGGGCTCTAGTTATCGAGATAATTGAGTTTAAAGATAAATATAGAGTCGATTTTTTAACTTGAAGTTTTCGTAAAGTATGATACATCAATGGAAAGGTGGCACCTCCTAGGTCACGAAAATGATAGTTTTAACCCTCTACGGGCTCTAGTTATCGAGATAATTGAGTTTAAAGATAAAGATAGAGTCGATTTTTCAACTTGAAGTTTTCGTAAAGTATGATACATCAATGGAAAGGTGGCACCTCCTAGGTCACGAAAATGATAGTTTTAACCCTCTACGGGCTCTAGTTATCGAGATAATTGAGTTTAAAGATAAGTATGGAGTCGATTTTTTAACTTGAAGTTTTCGTAAAGTATGATACATCAATGGAAAGGTGGCACCTCCTAGGTCACGAAAATGATAGTTTTAACCCTCTACGGGCTCTAGTTATCGAGATAATTGAGTTTAAAGATAAATATAGAGTCGATTTTTTAACTTGAAGTTTTCGTAAAGTATGATACATCAATGGAAAGGTGGCACCTCCTAGGTCACGAAAATGCTAGTTTTAACCCTCTACGGGCTCTAGTTATCGAGATAATTGAGTTTAAAGATAAATATAGAGTCGATTTTTAACTTGAAGTTTTCGTAAAGTATGATACATCAATGGAAAGGTGGCACCTCCTAGGTCACGAAAATGATAGTTTTAACCCTCTACGGGTTATCGAGATAATTGAGTTTAAAGATAAAGATAGAGTCGATTTTTCAACTTGAAGTTTTCGTAAAGTATGATACATCAATGGAAAGGTGGCACCTCCTAGGTCACGAAAATGATAGTTTTAACCCTCTACGGGCTCTAGTTATCGAGATAATTGAGTTTAAAGATAAATATAGAGTCGATTTTTTAACTTGAAGTTTTCGTAAAGTATGATACATCAATGGAAAGGTGGCACCTCCTAGGTCACGAAAATGATAGTTTTAACCCTCTACGGGCTCTAGTTATCGAGATAATTGAGTTTAAAGATAAAGATAGAGTCGATTTTTCAACTTGAAGTTTTCGTAAAGTATGATACATCAATGGAAAGGTGGCACCTCCTAGGTCACGAAAATGATAGTTTTAACCCTCTACGGGCTCTAGTTATCGAGATAATTGAGTTTAAAGATAAAGATAGAGTCGATTTTTCAACTTGAAGTTTTCGTAAAGTATGATACATCAATGGAAAGGTGGCACCTCCTAGGTCACGAAAATGATAGTTTTAACCCTCTACGGGCTCTAGTTATCGAGATAATTGAGTTTAAAGATAAAGATAGAGTCGATTTTTCAACTTGAAGTTTTCGTAAAGTATGATACATCAATGGAAAGGTGGCACCTCCTAGGTCACGAAAATGATAGTTTTAACCCTCTACGGGCTCTAGTTATCGAGATAATTGAGTTTAAAGATAAATATAGAGTCGATTTTTAACTTGAAGTTTTCGTAAAGTATGATACATCAATGGAAAGGTGGCACCTCCTAGATCACGAAAATGATAGTTTTAACCCTCTACGGGTTATCGAGATAATTGAGTTTAAAGATAAAGATAGAGTCGATTTTTCAACTTGAAGTTTTCGTAAAGTATGATACATCAATGGAAAGGTGGCACCTCCTAGATCACGAAAATGATAGTTTTAACCCTCTACGGGCTCTAGTTATTGAGATAATTGAGTTTAAAGATAAAGATAGAGTCGATTTTTCAACTTGAAGTTTTCGTAAAGTATGATACATCAATGGAAAGGTGGCACCTCCTAGGTCACGAAAATGATAGTTTTAACCCTCTACGGGCTCTAGTTATCGAGATAATTGAGTTTAAAGATAAATATAGAGTCGATTTTTAACTTGAAGTTTTCGTAAAGTATGATACATCAATGGAAAGGTGGCACCTCCTAGATCACGAAAATGATAGTTTTAACCCTCTACGGGTTATCGAGATAATTGAGTTTAAAGATAAAGATAGAGTCGATTTTTCAACTTGAAGTTTTCGTAAAGTATGATACTTCAATGGATAGGTGGCACCTCCTAGGTCACGAAAATGATAGTTTTAACCCTCTACGGGCTCTAGTTATCGAGATAATTGAGTTTAAAGATAAATATAGAGTCGATTTTTTAACTTGAAGTTTTCGTAAAGTATGATACATCAATGGAAAGGTGGCACCTCCTAGGTCACGAAAATGATAGTTTTAACCCTCTACGGGCTCTAGTTATCGAGATAATTGAGTTTAAAGATAAAGATAGAGTCGATTTTTCAACTTGAAGTTTTCGTAAAGTATGATACATCAATGGAAAGGTGGCACCTCCTAGGTCACGAAAATGATAGTTTTAACCCTCTACGGGCTCTAGTTATCGAGATAATTGAGTTTAAAGATAAGTATGGAGTCGATTTTTTAACTTGAAGTTTTCGTAAAGTATGATACATCAATGGAAAGGTGGCACCTCCTAGGTCACGAAAATGATAGTTTTAACCCTCTACGGGCTCTAGTTATCGAGATAATTGAGTTTAAAGATAAAGATAGAGTCGATTTTTCAAATTGAAGTTTTCGTAAAGTATGATACATCAATGGAAAGGTGGCACCTCCTAGATCACGAAAATGATAGTTTTAACCCTCTACGGGCTCTAGTTATCGAGATAATTGAGTTTAAAAATAAAGATAGAGTCGATTTTTCAACTTGAAGTTTTCGTAAAGTATGATGCTTCTATGGATAGGTGGCACCTCCTAGGTCACGAAAATGATAGTTTTAACCCTCTACGGGCTCTAGTTATCGAGATAATTGAGTTTAAAGATAAAGATAGAGTCGATTTTTCAACTTGAAGTTTTCGTAGAGTATGATACATCAATGGAAAGGTGGCACCTCCTAGGTCACGAAAATGATAGTTTTAACCCTCTACGGGCTCTAGTTATCGAGATAATTGAGTTTAAAGATAAATATAGAGTCGATTTTTTAACTTGAAGTTTTCGTAAAGTATGATACATCAATGGAAAGGTGGCACCTCCTAGGTCACGAAAATGATAGTTTTAACCCTCTACGGGCTCTAGTTATCGAGATAATTGAGTTTAAAGATAAAGATAGAGTCGATTTTTCAACTTGAAGTTTTCGTAAAGTATGATACATCAATGGAAAGGTGGCACCTCCTAGGTCACGAAAATGATAGTTTTAACCCTCTACGGGCTCTAGTTATCGAGATAATTGAGTTTAAAGATAAATATAGAGTCGATTTTTAACTTGAAGTTTTCGTAAAGTATGATACATCAATGGAAAGGTGGCACCTCCTAGATCACGAAAATGATAGTTTTAACCCTCTACGGGTTATCGAGATAATTGAGTTTAAAGATAAAGATAGAGTCGATTTTTCAACTTGAAGTTTTCGTAAAGTATGATACATCAATGGAAAGGTGGCACCTCCTAGGTCACGAAAATGATAGTTTTAACCCTCTACGGGCTCTAGTTATCGAGATAATTGAGTTTAAAGATAAATATAGAGTCGATTTTTTAACTTGAAGTTTTCGTAAAGTATGATACATCAATGGAAAGGTGGCACCTCCTAGGTCACGAAAATGATAGTTTTAACCCTCTACGGGCTCTAGTTATCGAGATAATTGAGTTTAACGATAAAGATAGAGTCGATTTTTCAACTTGAAGTTTTCGTAAAGTATGATACATCAATGGAAAGGTGGCACCTCCTAGGTCACGAAAATGATAGTTTTAACCCTCTACGGGCTCTAGTTATCGAGATAATTGAGTTTAAAGATAAATATAGAGTCGATTTTTAACTTGAAGTTTTCGTAAAGTATGATACATCAATGGAAAGGTGGCACCTCCTAGATCACGAAAATGATAGTTTTAACCCTCTACGGGTTATCGAGATAATTGAGTTTAAAGATAAAGATAGAGTCGATTTTTCAACTTGAAGTTTTCGTAAAGTATGATACATCAATGGAAAGGTGGCACCTCCTAGATCACGAAAATGATAGTTTTAACCCTCTACGGGCTCTAGTTATTGAGATAATTGAGTTTAAAGATAAAGATAGAGTCGATTTTTCAACTTGAAGTTTTCGTAAAGTATGATACATCAATGGAAAGGTGGCACCTCCTAGGTCACGAAAATGATAGTTTTAACCCTCTACGGGCTCTAGTTATCGAGATAATTGAGTTTAAAGATAAAGATAGAGTCGATTTTTCAACTTGAAGTTTTCGTAAAGTATGATACATCAATGGAAAGGTGGCACCTCCTAGGTCACGAAAATGATAGTTTTAACCCTCTACGGGCTCTAGTTATCGAGATAATTGAGTTTAAAGATAAAGATAGAGTCGATTTTTCAACTTGAAGTTTTCGTAAAGTATGATACATCAATGGAAAGGTGGCACCTCCTAGATCACGAAAATGATAGTTTTAACCCTCTACGGGCTCTAGTTATCGAGATAATTGAGTTTAAAAATAAAGATAGAGTCGATTTTTCAACTTGAAGTTTTCATAAAGTATGATACATCAATGGAAAGGTGGCACCTCCTAGGTCACGAAAATGATAGTTTTAACCCTCTACGGGCTCTAGTTATCGAGATAATTGAGTTTAAAGATAAAGATAGAGTCGATTTTTCAACTTGAAGTTTTCGTAAAGTATGACACATCAATGGAAAGGTGGCACCTCCTAGATCACGAAAATGATAGTTTTAACCCTCTACGGGCTCCAGTTATCGAGATAATTGAGTTTAAAAATAAAGATAGAGTCGATTTTTCAACTTGAAGTTTTCGTAAAGTATGATACTTCAATGGATAGGTGGCACCTCCCAAGTCACGAAAATGATAGTTTTAACCCTCTACGGGCTCTAGTTATCGAGATAATTGAGTTTAAAGATAAAGATAGAGTCGATTTTTCAACTTGAAGTTTTCGTAAAGTATGATACATCAATGGAAAGGTGGCACCTCCTAGGTCACGAAAATGATAGTTTTAACCCTCTACGGGCTCTAGTTATCGAGATAATTGAGTTTAAAGATAAATATAGAGTCGATTTTTTAACTTGAAGTTTTCGTAACGTATGATACATCAATGGAAAGGTGGCACCTCCTAGGTCACGAAAATGATAGTTTTAACCCTCTACGGGCTCTAGTTATCGAGATAATTGAGTTTAAAAATAAAGATAGAGTCGATTTTTCAACTTGAAGTTTTCGTAAAGTATGATACATCAATGGAAAGGTGGCACCTCCTAGATCACGAAAATGATAGTTTTAACCCTCTACGGGCTCTAGTTATCGAGATAATTGAGTTTAAAGATAAAGATAGAGTCGATTTTTTAACTTGAAGTTTTCGTAAAGTATGATACATCAATGGAAAGGTGGCACCTCCTAGGTCACGAAAATGATAGTTTTAACCCTCTACGGGCTCTAGTTATCGAGATAATTGAGTTTAAAGATAAATATAGAGTCGATTTTTTAACTTGAAGTTTTCGTAACGTATGATACATCAATGGAAAGGTGGCACCTCCTAGATCACGAAAATGATAGTTTTAACCCTCTACGGGCTCTAGTTATCGAGATAATTGAGTTTAAAAATAAAGATAGAGTCGATTTTTCAACTTGAAGTTTTCGTAAGGTATGATACATCAATGGAAAGGTGGCACCTCCTAAATCACGAAAATGATAGTTTTAACCCTCTACGGGCTCTAGTTATCGAGATAATTGAGTTTAAAAATAAAGATAGAGTCGATTTTTCAACTTGAAGTTTTCGTAAAGTATGATACATCAATGGAAAGGTGGCACCTCCTAGATCACGAAAATGATAGTTTTAACCCTCTGCGGGCTCTAGTTATCGAGATAATTGAGTTTAAAGATAAAGATAGAGTCGATTTTTCAACTTGAAGTTTTCGTAAAGTATGATACATCAATGGAAAGGTGGCACCTCCTAGGTCAGGAAAATGATAGCTTTAACCCTCTACGGGCTCTAGTTATCGAGATAATTGAGTTTAAAGATAAAGATAGAGTCGATTTTTCAACTTGAAGTTTTCGTAAAGTATGATACATCAATGGAAAGGTGGCACCTCTTAGATCACGAAAATGATAGTTTTAACCCTCTACGGGCTCTAGTTATCGAGATAATTGAGTTTAAAGATAAATATAGAGTCGATTTTTAACTTGAAGTTTTCGTAAAGTATGATACATCAATGGAAAGGTGGCACCTCCTAGATCACGAAAATGATAGTTTTAACCCTCTACGGGCTCTAGTTATCGAGATAATTGAGTTTAAAGATAAAGATAGAGTCGATTTTTCAACTTGAAGTTTTCGTAAAGTATGATACATCAATGGAAAGGTGGCACCTCCTAAATCACGAAAATGATAGTTTTAACCCTCTACGGGCTCTAGTTATCGAGATAATTGAGTTTAAAAATAAAGATAGAGTCGATTTTTCAACTTGAAGTTTTCGTAAAGTATGATACATCAATGGAAAGGTGGCACCTCCTAGGTCACGAAAATGATAGTTTTAACCCTCTACGGGCTCTAGTTATCGAGATAATTGAGTTTAAAGATAAATATAGAGTCGATTTTTTAACTTGAAGTTTTCGTAACGTATGATACATCAATGGAAAGGTGGCACCTCCTAGATCACGAAAATGATAGTTTTAACCCTCTACGGGCTCTAGTTATCGAGATAATTGAGTTTAAAAATAAAGATAGAGTCGATTTTTCAACTTGAAGTTTTCGTAAAGTATGATACATCAATGGAAAGGTGGCACCTCCTAGATCACGAAAATGATAGTTTTAACCCTCTGCGGGCTCTAGTTATCGAGATAATTGAGTTTAAAGATAAAGATAGAGTCGATTTTTCAACTTGAAGTTTTCGTAAAGTATGATACATCAATGGAAAGGTGGCACCTCCTAGGTCACGAAAATGATAGCTTTAACCCTCTACGGGCTCTAGTTATCGAGATAATTGAGTTTAAAGATAAAGATAGAGTCGATTTTTCAACTTGAAGTTTTCGTAAAGTATGATACATCAATGGAAAGGTGGCACCTCTTATATCACGAAAATGATAGTTTTAACCCTCTACGGGCTCTAGTTATCGAGATAATTGAGTTTAAAGATAAATATAGAGTCGATTTTTAACTTGAAGTTTTCGTAAAGTATGATACATCAATGGAAAGGTGGCACCTCCTAGATCACGAAAATGATAGTTTTAACCCTCTACGGGCTCTAGTTATCGAGATAATTGAGTTTAAAAATAAAGATAGAGTCGTTTTTCAACTTGAAGTTTTCGTAAAGTATGATACATCAATGGAAAGGTGGCACCTCCTAAATCACGAAAATGATAGTTTTAACCCTCTACGGGCTCTAGTTATCGAGATAATTGAGTTTAAAAATAAAGATAGAGTCGATTTTTCAACTTGAAGTTTTCGTAAAGTATGCATCAATGGAAAGGTGGCACCTCCTAGATCACGAAAATGATAGTTTTAACCCTCTGCGGGCTCTAGTTATCGAGATAATTGAGTTTAAAGATAAAGATAGAGTCGATTTTTCAACTTGAAGTTTTCGTAAAGTATGATACATCAATGGAAAGGTGGCACCTCCTAGGTCACGAAAATGATAGCTTTAACCCTCTACGGGCTCTAGTTATCGAGATAATTGAGTTTAAAGATAAAGATAGAGTCGATTTTTCAACTTGAAGTTTTCGTAAAGTATGATACATCAATGGAAAGGTGGCACCTCTTAGATCACGAAAATGATAGTTTTAACCCTCTACGGGCTCTAGTTATCGAGATAATTGAGTTTAAAGATAAATATAGAGTCGATTTTTTAACTTGAAGTTTTCGTAAAGTATGATACATCAATGGAAAGGTGGCACCTCCTAGATCACGAAAATGATAGTTTTAACCCTCTACGGGCTCTAGTTATCGAGATAATTGAGTTTAAAAATAAAGATAGAGTCGATTTTTCAACTTGAAGTTTTCGTAAAGTATGATACATCAATGGAAAGGTGGCACCTCCTAGATCACGAAAATGATAGTTTTAACCCTCTACGGGCTCTAGTTATCGAGATAATTGAGTTTAAAAATAAAGATAGAGTCGATTTTTCAACTTGAAGTTTTCGTAAGGTATGATACATCAATGGAAAGGTGGCACCTCCTAAATCACGAAAATGATAGTTTTAACCCTCTACGGGCTCTAGTTATCGAGATAATTGAGTTTAAAAATAAAGATAGAGTCGATTTTTCAACTTGAAGTTTTCGTAAAGTATGATACATCAATGGAAAGGTGGCACCTCCTAGATCACGAAAATGATAGTTTTAACCCTCTGCGGGCTCTAGTTATCGAGATAATTGAGTTTAAAGATAAAGATAGAGTCGATTTTTCAACTTGAAGTTTTCGTAAAGTATGATACATCAATGGAAAGGTGGCACCTCCTAGATCACGAAAATGATAGTTTTAACCCTCTACGGGCTCTAGTTATCGAGATAATTGAGTTTAAAGATAAAGATAGAGTCGATTTTTTAACTTGAAGTTTTCGTAAAGTATGATACATCAATGGAAAGGTGGCACCTCCTAGGTCACGAAAATGATAGTTTTAACCCTCTACGGGCTCTAGTTATCGAGATAATTGAGTTTAAAGATAAATATAGAGTCGATTTTTTAACTTGAAGTTTTCGTAACGTATGATACATCAATGGAAAGGTGGCACCGCCTAGATCACGAAAATGATAGTTTTAACCCTCTACGGGCTCTAGTTATCGAGATAATTGAGTTTAAAAATAAAGATAGAGTCGATTTTTCAACTTGAAGTTTTCGTAAAGTATGATACATCAATGGAAAGGTGGCACCTCCTAGATCACGAAAATGATAGTTTTAACCCTCTGCGGGCTCTAGTTATCGAGATAATTGAGTTTAAAGATAAAGATAGAGTCGATTTTTCAACTTGAAGTTTTCGTAAAGTATGATACATCAATGGAAAGGTGGCACCTCTTAGATCACGAAAATGATAGTTTTAACCCTCTACGGGCTCTAGTTATCGAGATAATTGAGTTTAAAGATAAATATAGAGTCGATTTTTTAACTTGAAGTTTTCGTAAAGTATGATACATCAATGGAAAGGTGGCACCTCCTAGATCACGAAAATGATAGTTTTAACCCTCTACGGGCTCTAGTTATCGAGATAATTGAGTTTAAAAATAAAGATAGAGTCGATTTTTCAACTTGAAGTTTTCGTAAAGTATGATACATCAATGGAAAGGTGGCACCTCCTAGATCACGAAAATGATAGTTTTAACCCTCTACGGGCTCTAGTTATCGAGATAATTGAGTTTAAAAATAAAGATAGAGTCGATTTTTCAACTTGAAGTTTTCGTAAGGTATGATACATCAATGGAAAGGTGGCACCTCCTAAATCACGAAAATGATAGTTTTAACCCTCTACGGGCTCTAGTTATCGAGATAATTGAGTTTAAAAATAAAGATAGAGTCGATTTTTCAACTTGAAGTTTTCGTAAAGTATGATACATCAATGGAAAGGTGGCACCTCCTAGATCACGAAAATGATAGTTTTAACCCTCTGCGGGCTCTAGTTATCGAGATAATTGAGTTTAAAGATAAAGATAGAGTCGATTTTTCAACTTGAAGTTTTCGTAAAGTATGATACATCAATGGAAAGGTGGCACCTCCTAGATCACGAAAATGATAGTTTTAACCCTCTACGGGCTCTAGTTATCGAGATAATTGAGTTTAAAGATAAAGATAGAGTCGATTTTTTAACTTGAAGTTTTCGTAAAGTATGATACATCAATGGAAAGGTGGCACCTCCTAGGTCACGAAAATGATAGTTTTAACCCTCTACGGGCTCTAGTTATCGAGATAATTGAGTTTAAAGATAAATATAGAGTCGATTTTTTAACTTGAAGTTTTCGTAACGTATGATACATCAATGGAAAGGTGGCACCTCCTAGATCACGAAAATGATAGTTTTAACCCTCTACGGGCTCTAGTTATCGAGATAATTGAGTTTAAAAATAAAGATAGAGTCGATTTTTCAACTTGAAGTTTTCGTAAGGTATGATACATCAATGGAAAGGTGGCACCTCCTAAATCACGAAAATGATAGTTTTAACCCTCTACGGGCTCTAGTTATCGAGATAATTGAGTTTAAAAATAAAGATAGAGTCGATTTTTCAACTTGAAGTTTTCGTAAAGTATGATACATCAATGGAAAGGTGGCACCTCCTAGATCACGAAAATGATAGTTTTAACCCTCTGCGGGCTCTAGTTATCGAGATAATTGAGTTTAAAGATAAAGATAGAGTCGATTTTTCAACTTGAAGTTTTCGTAAAGTATGATACATCAATGGAAAGGTGGCACCTCCTAGGTCAGGAAAATGATAGCTTTAACCCTCTACGGGCTCTAGTTATCGAGATAATTGAGTTTAAAGATAAAGATAGAGTCGATTTTTCAACTTGAAGTTTTCGTAAAGTATGATACATCAATGGAAAGGTGGCACCTCTTAGATCACGAAAATGATAGTTTTAAACCTCTACGGGCTCTAGTTATCGAGATAATTGAGTTTAAAGATAAATATAGAGTCGATTTTTAACTTGAAGTTTTCGTAAAGTATGATACATCAATGGAAAGGTGGCACCTCCTAGATCACGAAAATGATAGTTTTAACCCTCTACGGGCTCTAGTTATCGAGATAATTGAGTTTAAAGATAAAGATAGAGTCGATTTTTCAACTTGAAGTTTTCGTAAAGTATGATACTTCAATGGATAGGTGGCACCTCCTAGGTCACGAAAATGATAGTTTTAACCCTCTACGGGCTCTAGTTATCGAGATAATTGAGTTTAAAGATAAAGATAGAGTCGATTTTTCAACTTGAAGTTTTCGTAAAGTATGATACATCAATGGAAAGGTGGCACCTTCTAGGTCACGAAAATGATAGTTTTAACCCTCTACGGGCTCTAGTTATCGAGATAATTGAGTTTAAAGATAAAGATAGAGTCGATTTTTCAACTTGAAGTTTTCGTAAAGTATGATACTTCAATGGATTATTTGCACCTCCTAGGTCACGAAAATGATAGTCTTAACCCTCTACGGGCTCTAGTTATCGAGATAATTGAGTTTAAAGATAAAGATAGAGTCGATTTTTCAACTTGAAGTTTTCGTAAAGTATGATACATCAATGGAAAGGTGGCACCTCCTAAGTCAGGAAAATGATAGTTTTAACCCTCTACGGGCTCTAGTTATCGAGATAATTGAGTTTAAAGATAAATATAGAGTCGATTTTTTAACTTGAAGTTTTCGTAAAGTATGATACATCAATGAAAAGGTGTCACGAAATGATAGTTTTAACCCTCTACGGGCTCTAGTTATCGAGATAATTGAGTTTAAAGATAAAGATAGAGTCGATTTTTCAACTTGAAGTTTTCGTAAAGTATGATACATCAATGGAAAGGTGGCACCTCCTAGATCACGAAAATGATAGTTTTAACCCTCTACGGGCTCTAGTTATCGAGATAATTGAGTTTAAAGATTAAGATAGAGTCGATTTTTCAACTTGAAGTTTTCGTAAAGTATGATATTTCAATGGATAGGTGGCACCTCCTAGGTCACGAAAATGATAGTTTTAACCCTCTACGGGCTCTAGTTATCGAGATAATTGAGTTTAAAGATAAAGATAGAGTCGATTTTTTAACTTGAAGTTTTCGTAAAGTATGATACATCAATGGAAAGGTGGCACCTCCTAGGTCACGAAAATGATAGTTTTAACCCTCTACGGGCTCTAGTTATCGAGATAATTGAGTTTAAAGATAAAGATAGAGTCGATTTTTCAACTTGAAGTTTTCGTAAAGTATGATACATCAATGGAAAGGTGGCACCTTCTAGGTCACGAAAATGATAGTTTTAACCCTCTACGGGCTCTAGTCATCGAGATAATTGAGTTTAAAGATAAAGATAGAGTCGTTTATTAACTTGAAGTTTTCGTAAAGTATGATACATCAATGGAAATGTGGCACATCCTAGGTCACTAAAATGATAGTTTTAACCCTCTACGGGCTCTAGTTATCGAGATAATTGAGTTTAAAGATAAAGATAGAGTCGATTTTTTAACTTGAAGTTTTCGTAAAGTATAATACATCAATGGAAAGGTGGCACCTCCTAGGTCACGAAAATGATAGTTTTAACCCTCTACGGGCTCTAGTTATCGAGATAATTGAGTTTAAAGATTAAGATAGAGTCGATTTTTCAACTTGAAGTTTTCGTAAAGTATGATACATCAATGGAAAGGTGGCACCTCCTAGGTCACGAAAATGATAGTTTTAACCCTCTACGGGCTCTAGTTATCGAGATAATTGAGTTTAAAGATTAAGATAGAGTCGATTTTTCAACTTGAAGTTTTCGTAAAGTATGATACATCAATGGAAAGGTGGCACCTCCTAGGTCACGAAAATGATAGTTTTAACCTTCAACGGGCTCTAGTTATCGAGATAATTGAGTTTAAAGATAAAGATAGAGTCGATTTTTCAACTTGAAGTTTTCTTAAAGTAGGATACATCAATGGAAAGGTGGCACCTCCTAGATCACGAAAATGATAGTTTTAACCCTCTACGGACTCTAGTTATCGAGACAGTTGTGTTTAAACATAAAGAAAGAGTCGATTTTTCAACTTGAAGTTTTCGTTAAGTATGAAACATCAATGGAAAGGTGGCACCTCCTAGATCAAGAAAATGATATTTTTAACCCGCTACGGGCTCTAGTTATCGAGATAATTGAGTTTAAAGATAAAGATAGAGTCCATTTTTCAACTTGAAGTTTTCGTTAAGTAGGAAACATCAATGGAAAGGTGGCACCTCCTAGGTCACGAAAATGATAGTTTTAACCCTCTACGGGCTCTAGTTATCGAGATAATTGAGTTTAAAGATAAAGATAGAGTCGATTTTTCAACTTGAAGTTTTCGTAAAGTATGATACATCAATGGAAAGGTGGCACCTCCTAGATCACGAAAATGATAGTTTTAACCCTCTACGGGCTCTAGTTATCGAGATAATTGAGTTTAAAGATAAAGATAGAGTCGATTTTTCAACTTGAAGTTTTCGTAAAGTATGATACTTCAATGGATAGGTGGCACCTCCTAGGTCACGAAAATGATAGTTTTAACCCTCTACGGGATCTAGTTATCGAGATAATTGAGTTTAAAGATAAAGATAGAGTCGATTTTTCAACTTGAAGTTTTCGTAAAGTATGATACATCAATGGAAAGGTGGCACCTCCTAGATCACGAAAATGATAGTTTTAACCCTCTACGGGCTCTAGTTATCGAGATAATTGAGTTTAAAAATAAAGATAGAGTCGATTTTTCAACTTGAAGTTTTCGTAAAGTATGATACATCAATGGAAAGGTGGCACCTCCTAGGTCACGAACATGATAGTTTTAACCCTCTACGGGCTCTAGTTATCGAGATAATTGAGTTTAAAGATAAAGATAGAGTCGATTTTTCAACTTGAAGTTTTCGTAAAGTATGATACATCAATGGAAAGGTGGCACCTCCTAGATCACGAAAATGATAGTTTTAACCCTCTACGGGCTCTAGTTATCGAGATAATTGAGTTTAAAGATAAAGATAGAGTCGATTTTTCAACTTGAAGTTTTCGTAAAGTATGATACTTCAATTGATAGGTGGCACCTCCTAGGTCACGAAAATGATAGTTTTAACCCTCTACGGGCTCTAGTTATCGAGATAATTGAGTTTGAAGATAAGGATAGAGTCGCTTTTCCAACTTGAAGTTTTCGTAAAGTATGATACATCAATGGAAAGGTGGCACCTCCTAGGTCACGAAAATGATAGTTTTAACCCTCTACGGGCTCTAGTTATCGAGATAATTGAGTTTAAAGATAAAGATAGAGTCGATTTTTCAGCTTGAAGTTTTCTTAAAGTAGGATACATCAATGGAAAGGTGGCACCTCCTAGATCACGAAAATGAAAGTTTTAACCCTCTACGGACTCTAGTTATCGAGATAGTTGTGTTTAAAGATAAAGAAAGAGTCGATTTTTCAACTTGAAGTTTTCGTAAAGTATGATACATCAATGGAAAGGTGGCACCTCCTAGATCACGGAAGTGATAGTTTTAACCCTCTACGGGCTCTAGTTATCGAGATAATTGAGTTTAAAGATACAGATAGAGTCGATTTTTCAACTTGAAGTTTTCGTAAAGTATGATACTTCAATGGATAGGTGGCACCTCCTAGGTCACGAAAATGATAGTTTTAGCCCTCTACGGGCTCTAGTTATCGAGATAATTGAGTTTAAAAATAAAGATAGAGTCGATTTTTCAACTTAAACTTTTCGTAGAGTATGATACATCTATGGAAAGGTGGCACCTCCTATATCACGAAAAATACCCTGGGGAAAAAAAATGCTGTCGGGCAAACAAATACCGTGGGGCAGAAAAAAATGCCACGGGCAAATACAAATGCCGTGAGGCAAAAAAAAGTTGGCGCGTGGCAAAAAAAAAGTCGCGGTAAAAAAACATCCGCGCGGAAAAAAAAAAGACCGGTAGGCTAAAACAATGCCGTGGGGAAAAAAGGTGCCACGGGGCAAAAAAAGAAACTGCGATTCAACGAAAAATGCAGCGGCTCAAAAAAAAAAATCCGCGGGCAAAAAAAAATTCGCGGGACAAAAAGAAATGTCGGGTGCGTTTGGCCGCAAAATGAGTTTAAGGATAAAGAGAAATGAAGAATTTTTAACTTAAAATTTTCGTTAAGTATGATATATCTGTGGAAAGGTTGCATTTCCTAGACCAAAATTATGCAACCTTGAAGCTCTATACGACGCTTAGTTTGGCCGCAAAATGCATTTAAAGATAAAGAGAAAGTCTAGAGTTTTAGTAATTCTAATCCAATCGTCAAGTGGACATGGGTGTTATTTTAATGATCGAACCTCTTAAATTCAAACGAAAAGAAATACCTAATTTAAAAAGGTACCTTATAATATGACCTCATCCATTTAGCAAAACAAACCTTAAATCTTTGGTGAAATATAAAAATTGTTTAATTAGTAACTTACCTACTAAAAAATACAAGTATTTAAGGAGCTCATCAATCATCATTTTCAATAAAATACGTTGAAAAATACCTGCAAAAAAAACGAAAGAAAAACAAATTTAATTTAATATTTAACTAATTTTTGGTGTACCTAACATACCTGAACATTGTACTTTGAAAATTGAAAAAAATCACTTTTATTAAGAAATCGATATTTCTATTTCTATGCGCACAGCGAAGCAATCTATCAGAACATTTTTTCTATATGGTGTACATATAAAGACAAAAAACATGAAAAGCAAAAGAACACACTTTTTTTAAAGATTAAAACATTTAATTAATTATGATATAAACATACACTACACACTTATCATCTGATTTTGGTTTTAATAAACAGGGACATAGACGCTTTTTTTTGTACTGTTTCAAACTTAAATTTCGAATTCAACCGACGCGTCGGCATGGCGAAGCTTTTCCTTCCACAAAAACTGAACCTACACCAAAGAACGACGACAAAGAACGATCATGAACAAATTTCACAACCCACGCCACCGAACATTAATTCTGCAATTAAAGTACTTTCAACACACCCAAAATGATTTAAAACAGTACACAATTAACTTTAAATATTAAATTATTATATTCACTTATTTTCAAAACTAAATACAAAATTTACACGACCATTTTTATATTTCTGCGGAGCGATCGCGGGCCAACATTCCACGAGAATTCACTTGACGAACTGAAACAAAAATGGAAAAATGAAACAAAGTACAAAGAGGAATGCATTAGATGGACATAGCCTGCGATTATGCAATGGTTTTGAATTTATAATCGTGCTTCTGTTATGATTTGAATTTGAATGTTGGTGAGTTTTTATTTATAAACACTTGTATGAGAAAGTTGAAATTTTTAAATTTTAAAGTAATTTTTTTAAGTAGCATAATCCACCTCAGTAAATAAATTTTACTTATGTAAACAATCATGCCGATTATTGTATTCGCAGTGCTGGATCCATGGTGGTTCGGAGTGAATCTCTAGTCTTTTTTTCTACTAAAATGTTGTATATTCGATTGCTTCTTAGAACATCCTAAGGCTAAGCGCCCACATGCAACTTTCAGTCACGAAACTGTTTGGTTTCTAAAATGAATCCCATGCTCTTATATGAGAGTACGCGCACATGCACAAAGTATTCAGTCAACGATTGGAGCCACCAAACAGTTTGTGTTTTGGCACAAACTAAACGATCACCCCAAATGAGTTGCTCTGCTGGTGCGGTAGATATTCATCGCCGCAGTCGAGCTCCAGTGAGGAAGCACAGTTATCCGAATTTAAAATATTAATTTTTCAACCGAGATGGCTTCATTCAAAAAATTATAACTTCGATTATAATGATCAAATCTTCAATTTTAAGGTCTTTAAATGAAGATGAAATATCAGGCTATATTTATTGGGAATTTGCAACAAATTTTATACTAAAATGGTGTTAAAAGACCTCATCAATTTGATTTTTCATTACATTTTTGCATTAAACCTTGAAAAAAGCCAATTTGGGCACTTTATGAGTCTTATAACTTGAGTTATATTTGTCGGATATTTTAAAACAAACCATTCAATTAAAGCTTAAATGTCATGTTACATTTATGTTATGCAGAAAATCATACTAAAAAGGTGATTTAGTGAAAAATCAATTCGATTCTTGGCATTATAAAATTTAAAAGTTGGTAAAAAAGTTGCTTATGTGCGCGGGGATCGATCAACTAGTGATTAAACAATTTAATTTCGGTAAGAATTGCATGTGCGCGCTTAGGCTAAACAGTCCAAAGATGTTTCATTTTTTATTTGTATGTAGGTGACTTGACAGAACTTTAAGCAAACAATTGGTCCAAAGTGCATTTATACGATTTACGCCGCATTTACATGAGTGAAAAGTTGTCATTACAGCTATCTTCCATTTTATTATCATAAATGGCCGGGTTCAATGCACCAAATTGTTCAGTACTTTATTTTAAAATGGAGCTTTTGATTGGCCAGCTGTCATAAAATGTAAGCTGATATTCAGTTAAGTTTAGTGAAGTTTAGTTACGTTTTATCTGAATATTTAGCAAGAAATTCCCAACTGAAAATTCAGCTGACAGCTTTTCTATACAAAAAAAAGGCTCTCCATATAAAACTGACATTTCATATAATTTTGCGTTCAACGTTAAAAATTAAGTACTTTATTTTCAGCAGTTTCAATTTTTTGCATTGAACGCGGCCAATGTCTAAATCGTGTAAATGTCCAAATTCGGAAACCTATGCGATAGCCTTTCTAAGATAGATTAGTATCCATATAGTTTTTCGAACATATTGGTTGTTTTTGACATTTAGCATGTGGATACAAACGTATACCAAATTTTTTCCGACAGCTTGGATAGCTATCCAACAGTAAAAGCTGTTTTGTCATCAGCTGTATTTATGCACGGGATTACAACAACACGAACGTATCTGGATAGATCTACATAGGTTTCCGCATTTCCACATTAGCCCACTGTGTATTAATACATGTCAAAAAAATGGGAAACAAATCATGTAGAATAGTGTGGAAACAAAATATGAAAGCCCAGCCTACACAACCCGACATTCTATCCCACACTATTTGACCTGTGTTAATACATGAATAGTTTTAGGAATGGTTCTAATTCTGTCCCACATTCTATAACACCTTTTTTTAGGTTAAGGTAATGTATTAAGACATGCTATTTTGGAAGCAAAATATGAAAAGTCATTTCTTCCCCACAAATTTGGCCGTTGCATGGAGTTCTTTCCCACTTTCAATTTGACATGTATTAATACACAGTGAGCTAGTGTGGAAGGGCTATTAAGATCAAAACAAAAGTCAAGGGATGTGTTCGCAGAGTCCCGATCTACATTGCCCGATTTTTCCAGAAATCTTGTGAAATGTACACACAGAACGATTTTTTCCATAAGATTTTTTCCTTGTCTTCTTCATGTTTTTATTGCTGTGCTCTTCATTTTTCATTTATATTCACTCACACCATCAAATGAACGGCACACTGACACCGAACACACACAAAAAACTGGAAAGAAGGTGAAAGAGAACATAAACAGACTGGAAAAATCATTCGAGTTTTGTGGTACAAATGATTTGATCCCTATCCCTCACGTCCCTTCACCAACGAACAAAAGATCGGCACTGGAAAAATCGTCCAATGTAGACCGGGACAGACTTTGATTACTTTTAAATTTACGTTTACATGCAAAATCGAGTGATCGGGTTGAAGGCTAGTTCAGACCTGCATGTAAACGAGGTAATTAAGCGATTTGTACACGATGAATTAAGATTAACGCGAAATATTCACTGCGAAAACAATGCGTTTTTCTTATAAGAACCATGTCGAGAAAGCCCTTTTTAAGCAAAACGCTTTATTTTTTTGTCGCGTCAGTAGATTTTTTTTTTTTTTTGTTTTAGAAAGATAGATTGATTTTTATTGTGTACATTAAGATAAAATACAATTTGTTTCTCCATTAACACACAAATAAAAAAAAAAAAATAATGAAAGCATGGCTGTGCCGTCTGCTTGTTTGACAATAATTGTTTAACACCTTAAGCATCTTATTTACATTATATTACAATATTGGCGTTATTATCGAATACATACATTTTTTTTTTTTTTCAAGATGGAATTCTCTTAATTTGTTGTGTTACTTAAAAATGTTCGTTTTTTTATTTTTTCTCTGTAGGCTAAGGATATCTGGCAATACCGGAACAAGGTTGAGATGTTAGCATCATTTAATAGGCCAAGGACATTCTCTTCCGACAGGAAGTCACTTCTTATTTCTCTTAGTGATGGGCACTTACCCACAAAATGAAATGTGTCTTCTCTTTCTTTCGTATTACATATATCGCAAAGTATGGGTAGATCATCTCTGTGTGGGATAAAGTTCAAACTTAGCACTTCACCGCGAAGTTTCGCTACCATGGATATTTCTTCAATCTTGTTTTCATCTCGAAAATAATTTTTGGGGCCTAAGTTATGATCCAGTCGACTGTATATTGCCCTGTACAGAGAATTGGCCGCTTCTGCTTGACAATTACTCATGCACTTTTCATCTAATTTTTCTAGTAGTTGGTATAAGCTTCTTTTTACCTCAATTACATCAAGCTGATCTATATTAATATGCAATCCACAGCTATCTGCAAGATCCAACCACTCACTGTACCAGCTATTCCGACAGTTGATTGCTTTAAGAGCAGCTTTTTTCGTTAGACGCTCATTAGGTAAGCTCAACACTCGCACAATATAATCTACTTGTATTTTGAACGTCTTGATGAACAGAGGTGATAATCCTGTTTCTAACATAATGAAGTAGTAAGGAGTTGTTTGTGGCAATCTAAACAAACAATCGCGTCAGTATGCACCACTCATAAAACGCTGGGTAACTAAAATAAGACATCTAAAAGACCTTATGTCGCTATTACAAAAACGGGTATGTTTGGAAGACAGCTTTCTATGACACCGAAGCGACAAAAATGCAGCTTTTTTCTTATAAAAATACTGTCGACAGTATTTTGACATTTGTATGTATCAAAAATTGTCAAAAACAAACATTACAATAACACAGAACATTTTTAACTATTTTTTTTTTCAAACGCTTGAACAAAATAAAAGCCGTCCTTAGAATTTGTTCACCACATTATTTATCACATTAGATTAAGGGGCATTCATGAAACGTGTGTCGGAAACTTTACGATTTTACGACATCCTATGAATAGTTTCCGATGTTGCATGAAAACGTGGAAAACTTTTTATGACAGTTTTATGACATTTTATGTATCAAAATTTGACAAAAACAAATATTTCAATAACACAGAGCATTTTTAAAAGGTCCGATCCTTTACTATGTGCACAGAAAATCACAAACTGTCAGCTTTTGGAGAGCAATGCCCAACTAACATTTCAGCTTCGGTTGGGCTTAAAAGAATAGGCTTTAGAAGTTACATAAGACATTTGTAAAGTTTACTTAAGCATAAAAAGGAGAATGTTATACAAGCTAATATAGCTTGTATACGTGATTTCGGAAAATCTTATAAACTTATTCGCAGAAGAAGCCGATACGAAGTTTAAACGAGCGATATTGGAAATTTGAATGACACTTCAACTTGACAGACAGCTTCGGTCATGCTTGTATAAAAGTATAATACAAGTTTATAGAAGGTGAACAAAAATAAATAAAAAAAAGAAATTTAAATTTTTTAATGTGATTTTTACTGCATTTTATCTGAAATCAAATATCAAATTCAATTATTTATTAATTATAGTATTGGAAACAATTATAAAACATAAATTATATTTTTAACACACTAGGGATCGAACTCGTGAACTCCTACGTGACAGTCCATCACTCTAAACACTCAGCCATCTTTGACATAATTTGGAAGATGCAAAAACTTAATCAAAATCCGAGCTTCTATACAAGTTTTCACACATGAACATGAAATGTAAACAATTTGTTTAGCCGTTCCCTTGCACCATTTTCATTTCAAAGGTCTTAAATTAATTTCAATAGTCTTAAAAAAAATTAAGTAATAATGCATATTTTTAATAATATCAAGCCGACAAAATACACGGCAAATACAATTGTGACGTCAAAATTATCTGCTTATGTTCGGAGAAAAGAAAAATAATCTTACTTTATTTGATTGTTATTATAAAGTTTTCTATTTTTAAACTGCTTATTAAGAGTTTAAAAACAATTTATTAAAATACTTAAATTTGTAATTATGATCTTCACTTTAAGTTGAACAAAAACATAAAAGCTGACCGTGGCGGCACATAAATACCCAGATATAGATATAAAATGCCGAATGTTATGTTTATCTAATAGCATAAACCTTGTTTCTGTTTATCGTGCATTGATGTCTTAAACCAACGAAAAGTAGCTTTCCGAATGCTCAAAAAGACAAAAGTCAAGTGAAATGAATTATCTTTCTCTCCAAGAGTTCAATTTATTCAATATATATATTTATAAATTTCAAAAGAGTTTTTTAAAAAGCTTCTTTAAAACGACTTTTACAAATGCGAGCTTCTTTAATATAGATTGACATATTGGTCGCGTTCGGGTACGTCGCCAATGGTATCTAGATTTGTTCGTGTTATTGGCCCTGAGCAGGTATCTCGGCTCGGGGTGTCGCTGCTGAGTGGCCATCCTTCTCATCAGTTGATTTGGGTGACTGTTAGTGAGTCCTTCAAGCTTCTTTGCTTTAAGCAGTAGGTACCTGTTCAGAGGGATGATGCTCGCCTCTGTGTAAAGACGCTCGTTGCTGTGATGTCTCATTCGCTGCCGATCAAAATGTAGTCCGGTACAAATCCTTAGTAACTTTCTTTCGAACATTTGAAGTTTCTTCATGGCCGTCTTCGAGATGGAGAAACAGACTGGGAAGGAATAGCTGATTACAGGCCGCAGGAGTTGCTTGTACATAAGTATCTTCGTCTTCTGGCTTAGTCCGTTTCTGCGTTTCATCAATGGGTGGAGTCGGTGGAAGGCCCAGTTGGCTTTTTTGAGGACGTTTCGTGAGTGTGGGTTGAACCTTAACAACTCGTTGAAGTGGATGCTTAGGTACTTCACGTTCTTTTTAGCTGCTATTGTAGATCCGTCCGGAAGTTTCAGAACCAGACTTCTGCTGCGCTGCAACTACCTCTACTGGGTCTCCTGAAACACACAAGCTCCGATTTGGAGGTATTTATTCGGATGCCCCATTTCTTGTAGAAGGCGTAGAGTCTATTGACGTGGTGCTCAACTTTTCGTAACGCTACCGGAGGAGACATCGAGGCGGCATACGTAAGGGAGTCATCAGCATACAGGAGATTTTCGCATCCAGATGGCAATGGTTGGTCAGATGTCATCAGGCTGTAGAGGAAGGGGCCTAGCTTCGAACCTTGGGCAACTCCGGCTTTGATGTTCTTCACTTGTAATTTGCAGTTGTCCATTTGTACGTAGAATTGTCTAAAAAAAAAAAAAGGAAAAAGAATTTTTATTAGTGACGGGGGTAAATGTAATACGCAAAGCTTATGGATAAGGGCTTCAATCCATACGCTGTCGAATGCTTTCTCGACATTCAAAAAGGATCTAACGGTGACACGATAGTTGTTGAGCGCTATGGTGATGTCATGCTGGAACTTCAGGAGCGGATGCAAAGTGGAGTGCCAAACTGCATGTCCGGGATGATGGCGTTTTGGATGCAAAACCTCTTTAGACTACGAAGTAAAACTTCTTCCAGTATTTTACTTATGTTGTTCAGAAGCGAGATTGGCCTGTAATTGGACACACGATTGTTAGTGCCTTTCTTCGGGATGGCCACGATCTTAGCTGTTTTCCACCTTTGGGGGAAGTAGCAGTTATTGATGTTCATGATGATAGTTAAAAGGATCATCACTGCATGTGGCAGCCTCTTCAGGATGTAGTTTGAGACTCCGTCTGGTCCGGCTGACTTTTTTGGCTTTGAATTCCCGATGATGTCTGCTGCCTCCTCCATATTGCAGAGATGCGTGCTATCGGTTGGGTCACTTGCTGGGTTGGAGTCACTAAAAATGACGCTTTCCGGATTTGGCCGCAGGGTTTGCTGAATGGATGCTTCGACTTCGTTCAGAAACGCTGGATCATCAGGTGGGTTTGGTGTGAAGTTTCCCTCGAAATATTTGGTGAACATTTCCACTTTGTCCTGTGTTGATGATACTTCAATATTGTTGTGAATTAGGATTTCCGGAATTGGGGCCTGTTTTCCAACGATTTCTTGAAAGCTTCTGGTCCTGGCATGATTGCTTGTAACCTCTTCTGGAACTGGATGTTGTTATGATGCTGCACAGAGTTTCGGAACATGTCGTTGACACATTGCAACTCGCTCCAAACCGTCCGGTAGTTGCTGTTGGTGGTGTTCAGCTCTCTCTGATGTATCCTTTGGAGCCGTTTCCTCAGCCACTGTCTGTGTGCGTACAGATTCTGTATGTACACGGAAAGATGTTATGTGCCGCTTTTGGACTTCCAATGCATCACAGACAGCTTGCTCCGGACCATCTATAGCAGCGTCTATTTCACTGTCTAGCAGGTTTCGGTTTGAAGGGGGAAGCGTAATATTTTCTTCAATGTCCCGTTGGAGTCGTTCAGCATCCAGTCGTCTATAATTAATGAAGTTCTCTGTTGGCACTGTTGCTAGGCAGATGGGTTGGTGGAGCTTGATGCTAAGCTGAACAGCTTCATGATCCGAGTCGCTGGTCACAAGTTTACAGGTGTAGTTGCAGATTTCTGAAAGTAAATAAACAAAATTAGAAGTTGAAACAAAAAAAATCTAATGTAGATGGTGTTCGGGGAAAAGTTGGTTTAGGTTGAGAAACAACCACCAAAAAATGCTGGACCTGGTAAGCGTCCAACCAGTCTGCAATCGCTTTTCCCTCGGGTGAAACTGTGGTATCCAGCCAAAGGTGATGTCTTGCATTAAAGTCTCCGCCGATTAGTCCATATGTGCTCCTTTGAAGTACGCTGTTGAAGGCGTGTAGGTCGATTTGTATATTTCTCATGCTGGAATGCCATTTGAAATACACGCCGATGATAGTGAGGGTCTCATCTCTTCCTTTTTGAATGGTAACGGCGGTGGCTTCACTAGTCTTCAGACCAGAAATGGTAACTTCTTTGGTGTTGGGCGAAAGGTTATTCCGCACGTAAATAGCTGTGCCTTTCCGGTCCTCCTCCTTGTCCTTCCGGAAAGTTTTGTAACCAATGATGTCAATGTTGTTGCATTTGGTTACGTTGGTCTCGCTAATGAGCGCAATGTCCGGGTTGTTGTTCTTCATAAACAAGTTGAATGACGTCCTTCTTTCCAGGCTGTGTAACGAGTTTTCGTTATACGTCAGTGTTCGGAGTTTCTTTATTTGCATAACTGGAATATGATGGTGGCCAGCGCCACGGACTTTCCCCCCTCGTTTAGCTGACCATAGTTATGTGGTACAGCACTCCTAGCTTTTTCCATCACGAACATGAGGTTGGATCCGAAAATACGTTGCACTTCAGAGCTGAGGTTCATCGCTGACGAAGCTGATGTTGGTCTGGATATCTTTGCTGGTGCTGTACTTGCTGAAATGGTTTTGAAAGCTACTGGTTTGGGTGATGTGCTTCCTTTGACCACGTTGGCGAAACTAACTGCTGGACGGGTTATGGTACAGGCGGACTTGGCAACAAACTCCTTTTGAGATTTTTTCTCGGCCAGGACCTTGTTCCTTTCGGTCAGTTTTGCTTTAAGAGTTGGGCAACCGTTAAGGCTTGCTGGATGACCTTCCTTTTGGCAGTTCGCACACCATACGTCCGATCCCGCTTTTTCCTTGCTCTTTCACATTCCAGGACCGTGTTTCACCTTGCACTTCACGCATACGTATTGGCGTCCACAGTTAGTTGCAACGTGTCCAAACCGCTGGCAGTTTCGGCATTGTACAAGGTCATTGGATTTCAATCGCTCCCAGTGCACTCTCACACTGGCAGTCCTTCAATCCCGAGCTCGTCTTCCACTTCAATGGCTTCATGCGAGTAGTGAATCCCTTTTAGGAGCAGTAAGTTTTTCCTGTCTTCTCATAGCGTGTAGGAGTTATATTGGATCTTTCGCTCCTTGAGGAATTTTTTCACTTCCTCGAAAGAATCCCGGTTTCCTGCGCTGATTATCGTAGTTTTAGTATTCCGATTCTTAAATGTTACACTCAATTGCGTGCCTTTGCAGAACCGGCTGATTTCAGCAATGTTTACCGAAAAGCAGAAAATAGGTGGCATTCCTGGGGCTGGGTTGGTAGTGGTTTTATTAGGAGTGGATGACTGGGTTGATGGTTTCAATGGTCGTGTTGCAGGTTGGGTTGAAGTTGCCTTGCTGAATGCGGCTGTGGGAGCTGGCTGCTTCGTTGTCAGGTAACCAGTAATCAGTTGTTGTGTAGGTAGCTGGGCTGGTGGCTTGTTTGGTGGCTGGTTTGGCGTGAGTTTTTCAGCTATGGTTGAAGAGTTTGAAGCTGTTTTGGCTTCATGGCTCAATGGTTCCGTCTGCTGCTTTTTTGGCATGGTGGCTGCCTTTCTTGACTTTCGGGGTCGTTTCTGCCCAGGATTGGGTGATTCGCTGCCATCTTCGGAGCTACTACAGGTCTCGTTCACCTCTTCGGAGCTCAATATCTCTTCTTCGCTACAAGAGGTAAAAGCTCCTTCCTTTTCACTATCTATGCACTCAGTTTCCATGACCTCATTCTCGTTGTTGCTAATGGCTTGGTCTTCATTGCCTCCGTTGTTGTTTGACTTGCCTGTACTATTTATTGTCATAAATAATTTCGGGCCATATTCGGGGGCAACGTCGTTGACAATCCTTTTCAGCAACGTCTCTAATGATGCGAATGCTGATTTCGGATTTAGCGGCTCATTCATTACTGGATTAGCTACTTTTCTTTTTGTTATTTAAATTACTTTATAACGGATTAACAACACAAACACTTGTTTAAAATAAAACTTGCACTGCACATTAATCTGTATCTTTATTGTATGGGATAAACCCATTTTTATTTCGGTTGGGTAATAAAACCGCCAGGTATACCTGTTCCTTTTTTAATTAGGGATGGTTTAAAATTCACTGATTTTTTTTGTCCGCTAGCACGTCCGTATGTGTCGACTGACTGTCACTGAATGACCGAGCCCCATTTGAAGTTGAGTTGATATGGTGTTGAGATTACATTTAATGGAATGGCAACAATGTATTGATTTTACAAATTTAATGAATTTTAGTACATACTTCACATAGCTATCAAAAAAAAATAAATAATTTTACTTGCACATGTGCAAAAACACTGTGGTGAACACATCCTCAAGACCGACTCTTCGACCTAGGTTTTTTATCAACAATTTCGACTCGACTCCGCTCCTGAAGTGGAATCGAGTCGGTTGAAGCTCATTTCAAGTCAACGCAGGTATACAAAGGGGCCAAGCGAGCTTGAAGCTCACTCGAATACCTCATGTTAATGGGGTATATAAGTCCCCTTTCACACAGGGAACCTAGTTGCTGTAGATTTTTTTGATGTTTTCTTTAATTGCCCTTAAAATCTCTTGAACCTTTCACACGAAGAGACAAAGCTGCCAGAGATTTTTTTTATTTCCTATGACCCTGTTTAGATTGGGAAGTTTGTGTACGGACTCATGCCAGTTTGTAGGTGAGGGAAGTGCAGGGTAAAAGGTCTCGTGAGGCATGCATAAAATATAAAAACCGGACTCGTGAGTCTGATTTGTTGCTTGAGGCGTCTCACACAATATAAATAGGGTCTATTAGATTGAATTGGAAAAATGTTCTTCGTAATTGAATGTATGTATGTATATACGTAATATACAAGAACCTTGTAATCATGAATATACGTGGCTGTCAAAAAGACGAAAGACGAACCGAACGAAAAATTTGAAAAATATATACCTCGTTTACAAACAGAATCGAGAGCTTGAGTTGGATTAGGGTCGGATTTTCGACCCAGGTGTTTCGTCACGTCAGTTGAGAGCCCCATTTGAAGTTGAGTTGATATGGTATTGAGATTACATATAATGGAATTCCAACAATATATTTATTTTACACAATAACAATAGCTATTAAAACAAATACAAATTTTACTCGCACATGTGCAAAAACACTGTGGTGAACACATCCTCAAGACCGACTCTTCGACCCAGGTTTTTTATCAACAATTTCGACTCCACTCCTCTCCTGAAGTCGAATCGAGTCGGTTGAAGCTCATTTCAAGTCAACGCAGGTATACAAAGGGGCCAAGCGAGCTTGAAGCTCGCTCGAATACCTCATGTAAACGGGGTAATAAATAATGCTCTATATGTACATGCTCTATATTCGATGGCTGCATCGTTGTTGCAATGTTTTCAGTTTTTTCTAATTTCCATACTAATTTGATCCGACTTGGAAACGTTTTGGATCCGTTTATAAACTGGTTACGGATCCAAAACGGAGTCGCTTGCTTGAAGGGATATCTTTGTTGATTGTATTTCAAATTTGAATTTATAAAATCCAATAAAAAATCAATTACTTTTTATTTTTAACTTGCTGTCCAAATTTTCTTGTATTAAATCAAAAAATTTCAAAATTGCTATTTTATCTTGTTTTTTTGTTGTTTCTTCATTAAGGATAGATATTAACAGCCTTATTCTAGCAACCTCACTGATGCCTCACAAGTCACAATCACCTCATAACTCGAGATGTAGTTACCTCATAAAAACTTAAAAATTATGATCTGCTCCTTGGCAGATCACAACTCACGTCGTTCTTGTGAGGTTTCTTAAGAGGGCTTCCACAGAATACGAAATTGTGTACGCCTTATACAAAAACAAACTCATACAAAATTGTGACCTGTGAGCCTCACAACGGCCGAAAAGGGCTGTAAGGATCATTAGAGGATTCATGGATGAGTAAGATAGTGTCAATAAATTAGTTCTTTTTACTTTGTTTTTTTTTTTCTTTATTTTATGTTATCGTTTTGGACTTCGCCTATCTTAAATACGAAACTTTTGGAAGAGTATATAAAATTTTGTCAACCAAAAAATTAAATGGTTTGGCAACTCTTACGTCAGTTAAGTTCATTGCAAGGACAAAGAGTAAAAATTTGCAAATATTTATTTGCAGTTGCATCAGGTGATATATGTATGAATATGCAACCGACTTAAAGGTTCCATAGAACAAAAATATGACCCCTTTCACACAAGGAAACTGAGTTGCCGGCAACTGGGAGTTTGTTGGCAAGAAGGGCGTAAGGGAAAGAAAAAAAATCTCCCCTCTCACCCCTCTCGCCTACAAACTACCTAGTTTCTGGCAACTCAGTTTCCTTGTGTGAAAGCAGTCTATCCAAAAAATACCATATAGGGAGGTAGTTGACTTAGCAGTGTGCAGTGCATTACAGTGCAGTGCATTACATGGGATTGTATGGTAGTAACCTTTTTGAAAAATTGAATTTCACTGCTACTACCATGCTCATTGCTTTTGTCCTTTAGATTCATTTCATGCTTAGACGTAGAAGAGACAGAATTGTAGACGTGGAATTTTCACTCATCTTGTTTTGTATTCTGTGCATTATGATGATGGTGATGAAAATAGTTTAAGCAAGGAATCTCACCTCTTCAAGTTGAAGGACATGAATATAATATGCCATTTCAGTGGCTGTATGAGCCTGGCATGCTGTTTTGTGTAATGGGTGTGCGTGGCTGATGTGTCTGTGGAAACGAAACAATATAAAACGACTGAAATTGAACATTCTGAAACAGGTACGGAGCGCTAAACGCGAAAGGAAAAAAGGCAGGAACCACGAGTATGTAGGTGAATAAAAATAACTTGTTCATGTGGCTTGAGTAGGTTTATGCATAATCCACTTAGATCCAGGTTTAATATCGACGGTCAAACAACGAATTCATTACGACAGTAAATCAGTAACTCAGCTGCTCTATTTGCAATATTTGAGGCAGTAAATTTCCGTCTCATTGCCATTGTCTTGAATATTGCCTTTAGAGGAGTTTTGGCAATGGCAATGGCAATATTTCTCGGTAGATGAAGGGCAATTATTGCTTTCCATCGACGATGCAATAAGTCTTGACGTTTCGTCTTTTTCAAAATGGTTCCCACCAGATTTTGAGAAGATTTTTTTGTAACTGCACACCCAAGCAATAAATTGCCATCACCATTGCAATTTCCTTTGCATCAAATATTGCCAATGGAGCCATAGGGTAAGATTGTTCTGATCAGGTATTACTTAAAAAAAAGTATTGAATAAAATTTACAAGGCATCAAGTCCAATTTATGCAATTGCAAGTTGAAACAATACAAAACAAAATTGTCCCCATATGCCTCATAAGAACAATATCTAGATCCGACCCTGAAGCTTGAAATGGTACATGTTATTCCCACTGAATTGGAAATTCCTTTTTTAAGTATTTTACTCCAACGCGGATTTCAATCTCCTTTATTTCCTGTGTTTTTGTTTTTTTTTTTTTTCTCGAAAATACATTTTGTCGCCCATCCATATACATATAGATGAACTCCAATTTGTAGATTTTCTCTTTTATTTCCTTTTTTTTTGCAAATTGTTAAATGTTAATGTTCCTTTCTTTTGGAACGACAAAAGCGAAAGAGAATATTTTAATCTTAAGAAGGGCGTGAAATGAAATTCTGTGGTTGATTGACATCGACACAATACATGGTGTGAATGTTAATGAATCCATTGACATTACATTGTAAGAAAGACATTTTTGAAAATAATGAAGTTTCGAAAAATCGTTAAAACTTAACGCAGGCTTTGGGATGGGGGATTAATCATAGGAAAACGAGCGATGAAAGTAGATACAGTGAAAAAGGTGTCGTGGTTTCCGTGACACTATACAAAGAAAAGAATAAAATCGATATGGTTGGCTTAGGTCAGACATCCTTAGTCTATAAAATATCATGAGTTCTATAATGGTTGAAATTCAAGGTTAATGCTGTAATATAAATGAATTGAGATCATACATTTTGGTTTAAGAATTATAATGTCAACACAAAAAATTGATTTAAACAAAGAAAAGTTTAAAATATTGATGACAAAAAAATCCACATGGTTATGGTTATCATGAATAAAATAATGTACTTTTAAATATGACAGTAAAAAATAATTAAAATAATAAATAAAATAAATCGGGTGGCACAACGGCTCATGAAGAACCAGGGCCTAGTGACTAACAACTCGCAACCATTCCTGTTTGCGCCTATCGACAGGAATGGAACGGACCTACAATTTTATGCCGAATTCGAACGGCTAGACGAGAAGCACTTATTCGTGACAAGTGATACTCTTGGAGGATTTTTCAATTCCTCGCAAGAGGCAGTAGCTCTGAAAAAAAACTTTTTTAGTTTTTAGGTGGACGAGGCTGGGAAGCGAACCCAGACCTCCAGCGTGACAGTTGAACGCACTAACCATTACGCTACGGGCTACTACTACTACTAATTAGGTGGTTTTAAAATACAAACCAGAAGGGTGTGTGAAAAAATATGTTTTTTTTTGTAATCAAGTCAATTTTGTTGCCACCCTGGAAATTTTTTACCACCCTGGCAATTTCACTTTTCCAAAGTGAACACTTTACCAAAGTGAAATGGTTGTGTTCCAAATAATTTTTTTTTTTTTTCCTTAAGGTTGAAATTTTGTTTTAGATAGATAGATAGATAGATTGATTTATTATTTCAAAAGTGTATATAACATTGTTTACAAGAAAATATTGTAATTGCATTAAATCGTATGAGCTTGGCTTTGCCGTCTGCCCGATTGACATCAATTTAAAAATAATAATAAACTACATGTACAATACAAAGCAATTGAAGTTTGTTTTTTAAAAGCAAGTAATAATTTTTTGATTTTTAAGAATAAAAACTGCTTTCTTTAAAAAGCTTCGTTTATAATTAGGTTGCGATAAGACATCGCTGTTTGAAAATAATTGAAAAGTTGGTAGATGTTTCCTTCGCAGTTGAGAAGGGCGAGTACTTCTTCTTCTGATTTAAAATTGCTGCCTAATGCATTTCTCCGTATTTCACATAAAATTGGGCACTTCCCTATGAAATGGATAACGTCTTCTCTTTTCCTCAAGTTACATAAGCTACAGAAAACAGGAAGATCCTCTCGATGTGGTATGTAGTGAAGACTTATCAGCTCTCCTCTCATTTTGAAAATCGACGAGATAACCTCCTGCTTATTTTCGTTGTGGAAGTAGTTACGTTCGCATAAATTGTGATTAAGATGGTTGTATATAGATCTATGCACCGAAGATTTAGCCTGATTTACCGAGTCAATTCTAAGTTGCTCATCTACTTTGGAAACAAGATCTAATAGGTCATCTTTACAATATCTTCCATTTTCTTCCAGTATTCGCATGTTGGTTCCACAGTATGTAGCTTGTTCTTCAAGCTTTCTATACCACAGGTTTTTCTTTCCAATTGTTTGCAATGCTAGAATTTTAGGAAGCCTTTCGTTATGCATATTCAGTACTTTTGTGATATACTCAACATGACACTTTAGTGTTTTAATAAAAAGTGGTGACAGTCCTGTCTCGATTATGACCATGTAGTTCGGGGTGTTTTTTGGTAGACGAAAACATTTTTTAATGAAGAACCTCTGAAGTTTTTCGACCGTTTCATACATTTCACCTCCCCAAACCTGTGCTGCGTACATCATAATAGATTCTGCCACCGCTACAAAGACCTTATACTTCACACTATGAGTTATCAATTTGTTTGAGAAACATCTTTTCCATGTTGCAGATATTGCACTTTTGGCTTTGACCAGTTTGTCCTTGAGGTGAGTTTCCATATTAAGGTTACTAGTTATGGTCATTCCCAGGTACTTGTAAGCTTTAACGATTTCAATTGGCTCTCTGTCGAAATGCCATTTTTCGTTCCTTGCCGTTCTACCCGAACCTTTGCGAAATATCATAACTTTCGATTTGCTCAGATTCACCCTCAGATTCCATAATCTGCAGTACACTTCGAGTTGATTAATCATCAGCTGTAGGGTTTCGGGTGATTGTGCAAACAGTATCACGTCATCAGCAAATAGAAGGGCTTTAATGCGAATCCCCGCGATTTCTATGCCACCAGGCAAAAACTCAATCAGGTCATCTATGAACAAAGCGAAAAGATTTGGACTTAGAGTACATCCTTGTTTGACTCCCATCTTTGATTCAAACCACACAGACTTTTCAGAACTATTCCAAACCGCTGCTATATTGCCATCATAGATATTTTCAAGTACATTTCCAAATGTTGTATAGCTTGAAGAATAATGCTCTGCGTTCAACCGTATCAAATGCTGATTTGAAGTCGACAAAAAATACGTACAACTTCTTTTTTTGTTCAATAAATGTTGATGCGATGGTTTGCAGTACAAAAAGATTATCGATGGTTGAGTACCCACTTCGAAATCCAGCTTGGAATTCCCCAAGCAACTTGTTGCTATTTATCCAATTTGTCAATCGTTCATTCAGTGTTTTTGTGAACACCTTATAGAATGCGTTAAGGAAGGAAATCCCTCGATAATTAGCTGGATCTTCAATGTTACCCTTCTTATGTATGGGGAAAATGACAGATTGCTTGAACTGCTCTGGTAGTACTCCGGTATCCAAAATTATATTAAAAGCAGCAGTTAATTTGGGGGTAAGTATTTCCGTTCCATATTTTAGAAACTCCAGTGGTATTCTATCAGCGCCAGGTGCCTTTCCGTCTTTCAGTTTCTTCAATACGTTATTTACTTCACCATGAGTTATAACTCTATCTAATATATCATTATAGTAGGCAGGTTTCGCGTATTGTATAGGAACTGTTAGGCTTTGCGGATTCAAAAGTGATTTGAAGTGATCATGAAGTACATCTATATTTAATTTGGTACTTATTTTTAGTTTTATGCCGTTTAATTGGTTTACTGCCATCCAAAACTCTTTAGAGTCTTTGCAGTGAGCTAGTTTTAAAGCCTCGTTTTCATAAAATTTTGATTTTTTTGCCTTGCATGTTTTTTTGTATACGGTATTCGCTTCTATATAAATTTTTTTAAAGTAGTTGGTGCTGTATTTTCTGAAAACTTTGAGCCATCCAAAGGATTTTTGACGTGCTTTTTCGCACTCCGCGTCGTACCATTGGTTTTTTTGTTTAATTATGTTTCCATGGCATTTTTTGATTTCAGTGTATGATTGTTTAATAACGTCTTCAATGTCTCCTATCGTAAGTGGACTATCGGATGAAACATTTCGCTGAAGGTTGTATCTATACGCTTCCGCTTTATCTTCTTTCCATGTTGGTTTTGGGGGGAGCTTTAAAACTGTTGTATCTTCTTGGGGTTGGCAGTTAATTCCAAATTCAACTACTATTGGCAAGTGGTCAGAATATGGGACACTTATGACCTTAAAATCTGAAATTAAAGGAATCCAGTTTCCCTTTATTAGACAGTAATCGACGACTGAACATCCTTGTTGACCTACGAAAGTGTACTCTCCACATTTATCTGAGTCAGAAACTCCATTTAATATTCTAAATCCAAAAGCATCACAAAGGCTCATCATTTTGATTCCTCTTGCATTGACTGTAGTATCTTTTGAATTTCTATTTTTTCCCGCAAATCTGTTTTCTCTTCCTTCATTATTACCTATTCTCGCATTTAGATCTCCAATAATCATAACTTCATCGCTATTATTGTGTTCAATAAAACTATTGAGTGCATTGAAATCACGCTCCCAGTGGTTACAATTTATATACGAGGGAATTATAATCAATTTCATTGCTCCTACTTTTATTTTAAGAAAATGGATTTCTTCGTAAAATTTGAACTCACACGCTATATTTGTAAGCGATTTATTGTACCCGAAGTAGCATCCTCCACTGGCTCTTCCTCTCGTATTTTGTTTTGTTGCCGGAATCTAAATAAACGCGAATTTTTTAAAACTATTATTATAAAGATAACATTCATCTTCTACTATAAATGTTTCGTATAAAAACACGAAATCATATTCATTGATTAAATTAAAAAAATTACTAAATAAAGATTTATTGCTTAGGCCTGATACATTATAACTAATTATTTTAAGTTTTTTAAATTCAATGGTTTTCATAATATTTTTGCAGACGGCGGCGCCTTTACCCTATGCTCTAGAAAGATGGCTGCAGGTTGGTGGATCTGCTAAACTCCTTTTATCCTCCTGACAGCTAGGGAGCGCATTAAGAACTTGATTTTTTAAGTTGGCAAAGCTTGCATTTGGAGTCTCCTCTGTCACAACAAGAGTACCCAGCTGTTGAGTTAAATCTGCATTGTATATGTCATTTAGAATTTTAACTCCATCGGTAGCATTGTTGTGTAGTAAACCAAGCGTAGGGCTCCAGCAAAAAACATTTTTATTGATAAACATTTTATCATCTCTTACTAGCACTTTGATTTGCGGATTGCATTCGTTTAGCCGTCTTTTGATACACATTAATTTGTATCGCTTTTGCCGGATCGATGCTGGTAGATCTTTTGCCAAGGATATTCCGGTGTTGCGGAAATTTAATTTTGTTTTATTGTACGGGGAAAAAATACCGCAAAATATGAGATATCGCAAAATGAAATTTGACACCGCGAACTTTAAAAAAAAAAATCGCGCGTTTCACGACAAATCGCGCAATCTGGAAATCCTGCTCAGTAGCGCTCCCTATTGACAGTAACTTTTCTTTTATCGTTCGTCTTTGAAGAAAAATTAATGAATTCTCGGGTTTAGGTGACCAAAAATATTTTACATTGGTTTCATAAGAAGAATGCGAGAATATATGTTCTCTTAGAAATCAGCAAACCATTTTCGCTTTTTTTTTTTTTGCAACATTGCGTAGAGCAGCTGAATTAGTTGGTGCATTATTATTTCAATATAAAATTCTATTCAAATTTCAAAATATAATACGTAGATCCTGAGTTTCTGTCAATTTCATAATAAGTGCACAATTCAATAATAATAATAAAAAAAAAGTACGCATACGCCCGAGTGTACGCTAACAATTATGGAAATGCAATAAAAAAAAAAAAAAACGTTTTAAAGCTACATCTACTTTTCGTAACGATTTGTTTGTTTGTTCATTTTGTTTATGATTTTTGTGTTATAGAATTTTTGTTTGCAACATTTTGGAGTGCAATATTGTTTGTACTCTTAAGCCTTGTATGCTGCTGATGCGAAAGGAAATTTTTCTTTGGTCTCCAACAAGACAGCGAAATGCTTACGGAAAGCACAGCGAAAAAATTCCCTTTGAAATTGTCACCACGCACCAATTACAAACAAAAAATTCAAAAACAATCACAGAAAGCCATGCTGTAATGAAAGAAAAAACAAATACAAACACTAATGACACTCTAATATCATTTTTCCGCGCAGAATTAATGGTCTGGTCAATTATTTCTGTGCGAAAAAAGGGTGTAGACTTCTCCAAATAATCTGCTTCAATTATCGATTTCGCTCATTGAACAGCGTAGGTACTGCAAAACGAAAAGCAGAACAAAATTTTTCGTTTATGATTTCGTTGTGTCATTTTGTGTATGGAGTTTTTCGTTTCGCATCAGCAGCGTACTTGGCTTTAAGAAAACCTCTTTTTTTGCGAAATTTAAAAAGAAATTGGCGGAGCCATTTCCGAGATTATGGGGTGTTACAAAAGAAAAAGTAATTTTCTGAAAAAAAAATTTCCGTTTATTAAATGTTGCCAGGAGAAACCTCAAATGCAGTTTTGTAACAATCACTGTAAAAATCAAAATCTTTAAAGCCGTTTTCAAGAAATCAAAATCAAAATAACTGAAATTCTTATAAAGAATTTAGAAATTAGCAAAAAAAAACAATCGTTTTACGAAATATAGGATGGCTGAATTTTTTATACCTGAAAGAGGGCTATTAGAAAAGCTTATGCCAAGTTATTTGGGACGCCATCCCCCTGAAGAAAAATATCGGCAAAAATATATGGGGCCTGGTCTACCTAGTGCCCAGAAACGAGACCTATGAAAATGATTAGGAGTGTACCAACGTACCAGTATTCTTTTGGTCCTTAACAATGGGAGTTGCTTAAAATAAGTTACCAAAAAATAACAAAAACACTTTGCAAATTCAAATAAACATAGCCGAATTGTTTTATATTTTGTAATTTTCTGCCTAAGCCCCATGGTTTACAGTTCTGTCTCCACATTCAAAAATGATGCTCTTGAACTAAGCTTTCCAACGTCATATATCTCAATTGTGGGCACAAGACGCACAATTATTCCCATTCATTAAAAAAAAAAGTAGAATAAAAATAAAAAAGTGGAATTTTCATACTGTTAAGGGAATTATTCGCCAACCATGATATTTTTTGCTATTATTTGCCATTGGTTTATTATTTTGGGGTCTTCTCAGTTCATGAAAAGTAACCAATACTGTCATTTCAATGAAAAACTATTGCAATTATTTTTCGCTCTAGTTGCAATCTTTGTTGCCATACTGCCTAAACTTCATGGTTTACAGTTTACATCAAAAATGATGTACTAGGGCTTAGCTTTCCAACGATATATATCTCATTCGTGGGCAATAGGACGACCAAAATGCCCATTCTCCTTTGTTGGAAATAAAATTATCTTTTATTTGTCATCATTTCTGCGTGGACGTCGTTTTATTTTTATTTTTTACTTTTTTACTTTATCGCATTTTTCTCATTTCGTAAGAAACTTACATAAATTGTTCTCATAACACAAATTGTAGACCACAAAGTTTAACAAATTTTCATTTGTATTTGAACATGATGCGATATCCCAGTCCAAAGTAAGAGCTTTTGGAAAATTAGCCGCTAAATCAGTTGAGCCCATAAAGTACAATAAAGATAGACTTTTTCGTGGAATGAAATATTGGTAAGCTGATTTCTTTATAAATGAAGGAGGGCTATTAGAAAAGCTTATGTCTGGGTATTCGAGACTCCATGACCGTGACGATATCCACCATTTTGACAAATGGGAATGGACCTATATCACCGAAACTATTGATATTAGAAAAAAAAACTGTAAGGTTGTAGGCAATTCAACCATCTTTTGCTTACATTTTTTTCGGTGCGGGCAATAATTTCAAGGTTATGTCGTTTTATTTTAAATTTTTTTGCAATTACACATTTTTAACATTACTGAGGAAACTTACGTGAATTACTTTCCAAATAAGATTTTTAGAATTTCCTAGTTTTTTAAATTAAATTTGAAGATGATGCTATACCACAGTCAAAAGTTACAGCCATTTTGGTATTTTTATTAATTTTAATAACAATTTAATATTTTATTTACTCAGGAGCTTTCATTTTAGCGCAACCAAAATGGCTGCAACTTTTTCCTGCGGTATCGCATCATCTTCAAAAATATATCAACATTTTGGAAATTTAGTGTTCTAAAAATCTTATTTAAAAATAAATTCACGCTAGCTTATACGAAACCGACAAAAATGTGTAGATGTGAAAAAAAAAACAAATAATAAGACGACATAACCTTGAAAATATCGCCCGCACCGAAAAAAATGTATTAATGAACGAAAGATAATTTAATTGCCTACAAGCTTGGCCTTACCATTTTTCCTCTAAAATCAATGGTTTCATAGATATATATCAATTCGCGTTTTCCAAAATGGCGGATTTCCCCAGGGGGATGGCGTCCCGAAAAACTGGACATAAGCTTTTTAATAGCCCTCTTTCAGATATATTTAAAAAATTCAGGCGTTCAATATTTCGTTCCACAAAAAATTCAATCTTTCATGTGCAACACCTAGAACGAGGCAACTACCTGTTTGAAATTACCTTCAAGAAAAAATCGCATTTTTTCTCCAGAAGTTATAAATAGAAATGCCATACACCAAATTTAAACCAATTTATTGTACACCAGTTTAAAGTCTAGCTTGATGTACATTGTACACGTACAGAGGACGTTCGGACGAACATACCATCGAACGTCATAACGAAAACCACTTTTTACATGCTCCAGTAGTGGACATTTTAACAATATGACGTATTTGATAAACAAAAATCTTTTATCACTAACAAGTAATGAAACCAGAGTCGACCTCTTATAACCATTTTCTAGCCAATAATTGGATACGACATACGAATTTTCGCAATGAAAATATTCATTAGGTTCTAAGTAATCAAAAAAGCTTTGAAAATTCACACTTGTATAATTTAAGGATTAATTTTTTTTCATTAGGTATGTAAATTTCATTTTTCCGTATTATTGTGTAGGTATTATTAAACTTAACTAAAACCAACAAATTAATGTTTTACTTACCTACCTACCTATACAACATCATTAACAGGGAATACACCTCCCAGCAAATTCATGTTCTATGTTTTTTTATTTTTCAATTTTTTTGTTTAAATATTCTCCCTTCCATCTTACAAAACACCCTCATCCAGTCCAATAGACCCTAAGCAAGGAATGCCTACATTTTGTTGATAACCATCCAATTACGCTCCTGAAACATGCAAATAATGTTTTTATTTTAATTTCACTGAAAATACCGCAAATATTCATGCTGGTACACATCCCCACAGAACGTTAAAAATTCATAAAATAAACTACACAACAAAGGTACACCATCAGATATACATAATACACCAGAAGCCATAACATATAAAAGGCCATGCTCATAGGATTTTTTTTTTTTCATTTCCGATAAATAAACATTTTTGCTTAATAATGAATTTTTGTCTATTCATTTATTTATTTAAAAGCATCGATCCCTGATGCCCAAACAAACAAAAAATTATATATTTTATTCCTATATCTATTGGTTTTTAACCAATATAAAGAACATTCTTTTATCTAATACTTTTTTGTGAAATTTACACTACGGATTACTGAATTGTGGTCGCCGGCTGGTTACATTTCCAGAGAAGGGGAGGGTTCGTATTAAATGAAATTTTAAGACGAGCCCCATAACAGTAGGTATAGGTAAATTCCATCATTCTCAGTCAGTCCCTATCCACATCATGCATATCTGTGCATCTGAACGTCTTACTTATTTTTGATGGCGCTCACAGCCCAGGATGGGCTTCGGCCTCAACTAACAAACCCCTCCAGCCAGCTCTGTCCCTAGCTAGCCGTGTCCAGTTGTACACACCGAGTGCTTTGATGTCGTCATTCACTTGATTGCGCCACCTGTTACGGGTTCTTCCTCTGCTGCGTACCCCATCAGGGTTGGATTCGAAGACTCGTCGGGCAGGTGCGTTGCTGTCCATACGCTCCACGTGCCCCAGCCATCTCAGCCTCTGTATTTTCAACTTTTTGACCAGGTCAGCGTCGCTGTATAGCCCGTATAGCTCGTCGTTGAATCTTCTGCTCCATACTCCTTCGATACACATCGGACCGAAAATCACACAAAGAATCGTCCTTTCAAAGCACCCTAGCTCCGAATCTTTCAGTGTCCATGCTTCTGATCCATAAAGCAGGACCGGGATGATTAGGGTCTTGTATAAAGTCTCCTTGGTTCTCTGAGAGAGGGCCTTACTTCTTAAATGCCTTCTTAGACCGAAGAAACAATGGTTGGCAAGAGTAATTCTTCGCTTGATCTCTGCACTGATGTCATTCTGCGGTGTAATAGTGGAGCCCAGGTAGACAAAGTCCTTGACAACTTCGAAGTTATATCTGTCCATCGTGATATTTTGCCCGAGTCGACGATGTTGAGATTCCTCTCTCGATGACAGCATATTCTTCGTCTTGTCCTCATTAACCGCCAATCCCATTCTAGCCGCCTCCGATTCAATGCTCGCAAATACCCCTGCCACAGCTCGCTTCGTTCTGCCGACAATGTCTATGTCATCCGCATATGCAAGCAATTGAACGGACTTTTGATAGATTGTACCGCTGGTGTTGAGATGTATGTTGCGTACAATGGCTTCAAGAACGATGTTGAATAGGTTGCATGATAACGCGTCGCCTTGCCTCAATCCTTTCTCAACATCAAAGGAATCGGTGGAGTTCTTACCAATTTTGACGGAGCAGCGAGATTTCTCAATCGTCATCCTGCACAGGCGGACGAGTTTGGCAGGGATGCCGAGACTCGACATGGCTCTGTATAATTCGTCCCTTTTCACGCTATCATACGCGACTTTAAAATCGATAAAAAGGTGGTGTGTATCGATCTGGAATTCCCGGGATTTTTCTAGAATCTGTCGGAGTGTGAACATTTGATCGACGGTTGACTTGCCTGGCCTAAAACCGCACTGATAGGCGCCGATCAGATCGTTGACAAAAGGTTTTAAGCGGTCACTGCCCTCTGTAGTTGGTACATTTCAGCATCTGAACGTCTGGGTATGTCATTCTGTGGTGCGTTCTTTTTCTCTCCAAAGCTAACTATAGTTAACTATAGTTAACTTTCATCGTTCCTTTATTATAAAAAAAGTTGCTTTGATTTACTTTATGACGTCATCGAGTCGTTCCTCAATTCAAAGTTAGAGTGTCAGAAAGTAACTTTTTGTAACTTTTTCCAACTTATCTCCGTGATATGAGTTGAAAAGTTAATCTGTCAAAAACACAGCTGAAATTGGAATGGTTTCATTTTGTGGTTAGCTTTTGTTTGTTTTTCGTCTTTTAATTGGGAATTGTTTTTAGTTTTTTATTTATTTATTTGCAATTTTTGTTCTTTTTTTATCGATTTTGATATTTGGAATATTGTTTTCTGAATAATTTACTTTCTTTTGAAATTGTATTCTTCCAATTTGGTAAACTGTTTAATAAAAAAAATGTGTGCCGATAAGAATGAAAGAAAAAATAGCAAAAACAAATTGCAAATCTTTTGTTTAATGATTCGGTTTTGTAAAATAGAGGCATTTTTAAAATGCTAATTACAATTTTTTCAAATAAATTTGATGCTATAACAATTTTTTCTTGATTATTGTTTCTCATTATTTTCGATTTTTTTTTTTCAAACCCTTTCGTTTGACAGATCAACTATTTTTTTAAACTTTGATCGTTCGTAAATGAAAAGTAACCAAGAGTATCTTTTTTAACTATGACATTGAAACTCTTATTTTTGACACATAAGCTATAGTTAACTATAGTAACAAAAAAGAACGCACCACTGTAAATTAAGCTGAGCCTAAACGGGGTTGCTTCAACATTTGGTACAATTCACTGAATGACAAAACTCGAAATGAATGGATCATCTAACTTTTATACCATTTTTTAATTTTTTTTTTTAATGACTAACGATTTTTTTTTTTTTTTTGTTCAACTTTGTTTAAGCATTTATGTATTTATATTATATTTATATTATAAGAACAGTCTTTCAGGGTTTAGTTAAAAATGAATGTATTTTTAAATGCCAATTAATGTAATTTATAAAACAAAATCGTTCTTCAAGTGTATACATACTTAAGTGACGTGGAGTGTAAAAGAACCCACCGTTAAAAAGAAAATTTTAGGCTATTATTATTGTTTTATGATTTTCATTGATTTTTTTTGTATTATTGTTTTTAACCCTGCGGTATTTTTATTTACAATTAATTTGGTTTTTAATAATATGATTTTAGAAGAGACAAACAAATACAAGAGTTCAATATTAAATAAGCGTTGCTTCGTAAACCGTGTTAATTACCAGAAAAAACAGTTGAACAGGGAATTTAACCAACAAAGCGTTAATATTTGTATAGTCCCTAGCCTACACAAAGCAATAATTACTAATTTAATAAAAGCGCCTAAAGTGCACCTAATAAATTATTTTATGAAATTCATTTAATTATATTTTTTTTGTCTAGGTTCGTTCGTGTACTTTTTGGAATAAAAAAAATTCAATCTTTCCAGTTTTGGGGAGTGAAGATGCAATTTTTTTTAGAGAGAAGAAAAAAAAGTACTAGAACTTTGTTGGGCAAACATTTCTGCAAATTTTTAAACATCAACCCAAGTTAACAAAAAATCCTTTATAGAAACTATAAACTAGAAACAAGAAACTATAACTCCTCCTGTAATTTTATATTTTTAATTAAATAAACAAAAACGATGTTTCTTAAATTACATTTTATTGAGTAATTTTCTTCCTCATAAAAAAAATTAAACGACATAAGATTTTTCGAAAATTATTGCATTCAAAAATAAAAGTTTAACAAATAAGAACAAAACTTCACTTCTACCAAAATAAAAAAAAAGATACTAAAAATAAACAACAGCCAATTTGTATTTTTGCTGAATACAAAACTTGAAAGAAAGTGGCAAAAATGTATTTTCTCATAGACTGTGTTCACATTGGACTGACTTTTCCGACTATTTTTGACTTCTCTAAAATTTATCTCACTCCCACTTCATGGTTAGAAAGAGAGTAAAGTAGTAGTTTTAGACTAGTAAGTGAACGCCTGAACGGAATTAATTTCAGTTGCAGTGAATGCAGAAAAAGTTTGAAGTTTAAATGTCAGTTGCAGTTAACAACAAAAATGAAAAATCCTTCAAAATGTTGGGTCTCAAGAAATAAGAGTATGATGATGATATAAACCCGGATAAGGACCCGTTGCATATGATCCCAATACTACGTTTCCACCGACCACTAAACCGAGATTTAGGTAGTAAGATTTATTTTTTTTGGCTTGATAAACCTATGATATCGAAAAGATTTACTTAAAATGAGTTTTATTTTAAACCTGCATTTGAGGATATGTTCAAAGGGAAGGTATGTGCATTCAAGAGGACACAAACGTCCATAGGTTTTTCTCAAAACACACCTTTGTCTAACAACATTCAAAAGGACACAAACGTATACAAGGTTTTCTCAAAACACACCCCTGTCTAACAACTCCTTCTCTAACCTCCTAGTGGTGAACATCGGAGGTACTAGACCTCAGATCAGGGATGGGTTTTTAATCTCTTTAGAAAGTAGTTGCGGACATCCAACGAGAGGGGGAAGGGGGTAGTGTTCCCACTTAAGATGAATTCCCCAGGTGGAATCAATGGTAGCGTCTACAGTTTCAGTCAGGCTGAACTACTTATATGGGCTACTTCGACATATTCAGAGCTTAGGCCTAAAAGGAGCGGTTAATCCGGTTAATTCTAATAATCTGGTCCTCCAGGTCGTGCCATCGGGGTGACTACCCGGCCACGTAAACATTATTTAGTTGCATTATTTAGAATATGGGCGGATTTACTGATGACAAACCAAGCAAACGAAATAAGGACAGCGAATTTCAGAGGTGTAGGTGGAATGTATAAGAGGCCTAGACCGCTGGAAGGCAGATATCACCGCCATCCAAGAAGTGCAATGGAATGGACCGCGCATACGGAAGAAGGTAAAATGTGATTAACTACGGCAACTGCTACACGAACAAAAGCAGTGTTTATTTGGATATGGATTCGTCGTTGGAGCCAGACTTCATCAACGCTAAATTCGCCAACGTAAGCCTCATATGCGTTTTTGCACCGCATAAGACGAAAGATGAAGACACCAAAGACGAGTTCTACGAGCTACTGGAAAAGACGTACGAACAGTGCCCTAGCTATGACATTAAAATTGTCCTATGTGATTTTAACGTGCAGCTAGGAAGAGAGGACGTTTTTGGTGACATTGTCGGAAAGCACAGCCTGTACGATACCACCTCCGACAACGGAATCATGCTGATTTCTGTGTGACGAAGCTATTACGCAGTTTCCCCACCTCGTTTGAGAACGAGTGGCGGCAAGCACATGTATAGAAGCAGCAGGCATACAAGGCTTCGCTGCACAGAAGGCCCAGAACTGCTTCGAACACCGGCTTCTCAGAGATAAAAGGAGGGAGCATGAGAAGAGATTGATCAAGGAGATTGATCCTGTCCTAACAGGAATGAGGTTTGGAAGTTTAACAAAACGTAAAAAGAAGCTCTCAGGGCAACCAGGGCACGAACCGAAGCCTGCAAGGACGAGCAAGGGAACATCGTTAAAGATTCGCAGTCGATGCTGATAACTTCTGTAGACTGTATAACAGCGATAACGAATCTAATTCCGCTGTCAGGCAGATAACACCATTCAACTTAGACGATAAAGATCAACAATTCCGTCTACCCGACCTCGGCGAAGTGAAGATAGCAATCCAATATCAAAGCTTAAGTCAAACAAAGCTGCTGGAGACGGCGGACTCGCTGCCAAGCTATTCAAAGCAGCAGGAGATGACTTGGTTAGGAGTATCCACCAGCTCATCTTTAAAATAAAGTACGAGGAAATCATGCCCAATGAATGAAACCTCAGTATTGATTGCCCGATCAACAAGAAAGGAGTCCCTCTAAACTGCGCCAACTACAGACAAATCAGTCTCCTTAACGTTGCCTACAAGATCTTCTCAACAACCTGATACAACCATATCAGTGTGGCTTCAGACCCATGACGATTTTGACATAACTGGAAGAACAAAGCATGATGTCACTGGAGCTTTTGCGAGTATTGAGAAGGAAGCGGCAAAAATGGGTTTAGCGGTGAATGAGGACAAAACAAAGTATATGCTGTCATCTAAAAATGTCGCTCAACACCGACGCCGACGTCTTGGACAGAACGTCACCATAGACAGATATAACTTTGAGGTAGGTTAGGACTTTGTCTGGGTTTAGCGGTGAATGAGGACAAAACAAAGTGTATGCTGTCACCTAAAAAGGACGCTCAACACAGACGCCGACGTCTTTAACAGAACGTCACCATAGACAGATATTACTTTGAGGTAGGTTAGGACTTTGTCTACCTGGGCTCCGCTATCTATTTAGACAATGATACCAGCGCTGAAATCAAACGAAGGATAAACTTTGTCAATCGCTGTTTCTTTGGGCTTAGAAGACAATTGAGATGTAAAGCTGGCTTTAGACTTTCGGTGTTATCATCGGTGTACGTTGTTTGTTGTTGTTCTTTCGCGGAACAACGAAAATGTAAATGAGAAAACCGAACAACGAACTAAGAACGAATGAAGATGGTGCAAATTCAAATCAGGTCAGAAATTTCGGTGTTCGTTGTTCGTTGTTACCTTAACAACTTGTGTTTAAATGCGAAAACTGTTTAAATGAACATTGTTTTGGAGTGTCGTGCAACTTGAAGAGACATGTTCGAAGTTTTTTTGATTACTGAATGGCAAAAGAAGCCTAGTTATATAAATAAACAATTTTATAAATAGAGTTTAACTTTCTAATGTAAATGCTTTCTTCGTTGTTCGTTGTTGAAAGAAGAACGAACACCGAACAACGGACAACGAATGAAGAACGAAAGTCTAAAGCTGGCTTAAGGCCCTCTCTCGAATGACTTAAGTGTCTCTGTACAAGACACTCATCATACCGTTCCTGTTGTATGGTAGAGAAGCATCGACCTTGTTAGCGACGGATGAGTACGCTTTAGGAATATTCAAGAGAAATATTTTTCGGGTGATCTTCGGTCCCGTATGCATAGACGGGGAATGGAAAATAAGATACAGCAACGAAATGTATGGGCTGAACAGCTACATCGACCTAGTCATAAAAGTGAAAAGCCAACGACTCGGATGGCTGGGTCAAGTAGAGCGGCTGGATACCAATGCTCCGGCCCGACAACTCTTTGAATCCATCCCAGAAGGACGGCGGGCAGTAAAGGAAGACCTCGAAACCGGTGGATCAGGCAAGTGGAAGAGGACCTCAACCAACTTGGCATGCGAAACTGGTAGCAGCTAGCTGGGGACAAAGCTGGCTGGAGAAGGCTTGTTGGTTGAGGCCCTGGTCCACCCCGGACTGTTGCGCCACCATTAGTAAGTTTGAGGAGATTTAAAATTTGTATGGCAAATTTTTGAAGATTTGAAAGAGATTTATGATAAGATCATACTAAATCTAGGTTAAGGGATCGGTGGAAAAGTACTATTAGGATCTTATTCGGGTTTAATTGTATAGGTACGGGTTTCACCTTCATATGACGAGTCGAGGAGATGAGTCGATGTTAAGGGTGGTTGGCAGGTAGATTTTGACAGGTCATGGCAGCCTTGTTGTTTAATCTATTGTTTATTTTTTTGCTTTTATTTAGCAAAGTAAAATCATCTTCAGCAACGAGGCTCAATTTCGGATGAACGGGTATACGTCAACAGGCAAATTTTCGGAATTTGAGAAGATGATGCCAATATAAACGAGGTCCAACAAGTGACAATGCATCAGCTGAAAATCATTATTTTGTGCATGGATTGCAGACTTTTGGTATCATCGATTGGTTATTATTGAACTGGCACGAATTCAATCACATCTGAGGACTTCTGTTAAAATGCGAAAATTATTCTTGGACGTAGACAAATACAAATATATGAGCTTGGATTTATGAATCCTAAGAATTGCCTTGTAGTCAAACTAAAAAGAACATTCGAAGGAGAATCATTCTTCAGAAAAAAAATCTAGTGAAGAGTTCCACGAAGAGTCCAATAACCGTTTGCTACAATTGAGCTTATTGACTAAAACAGACAGACGAACAAACATAATAACTTTTATATTTGGCTTTTTTTCAAGATTGAACTTCTTTCAAGCCATAAGTTGCTCTTATAGGTAATACCCGTTCTTGACTCGTATTTGTCTAATGCAAGTAAAAAAAATCGTATTTATTTGTCAGCAATCGGCAATCGAATCGCCTGGAAGAATTCTTTTGTATCTTGTTTTTCTTTTTATTATTATATTTATTTAAATTTAATGTATTTGTTCTATATTAAAATTAATATACTTTTTTAATTTTATATTATTTTTGTTTTTTAAAACGTTTTTTTTTTTTGTATTTGATTACAATAAATAAAAATATAACAATGTATAAAAGATATTGGATTTATTTCATTTTGAAATGAACAGAAATGATTAAAGAAAAATAAATATATCTAAAAAGAAAAAGGAATATCGAGAGAGAGAGAGTTTTCTTGTTGTTGTTCTTGTTGATGTTATTTTTGTTTCTTCTTTTTTGTTGTTTTTTTTTCTTAGTTGTTAAAAATAGTGAGTGTTTTCATTGGTGAGAGTGAAAGAGAGAGAGAGAGAGTTCTTTTCGGTGTGAAGAGAGTCTTCTTATGTGTTTTGATGTTGTTGTTGTTTTTATTTATATGTAGTGAGTTAAAGAGAGATAGAGAGAGCGTATATGTTAAGTAAAAATAAAATATTTATTCTTCCTCTTCCTCCTCCTCCTCTTCTTCTTCCTCCTCCTCTTCTTCTTCCTCCTCTTCTTCCTCTTCCTCCTCTTCTTCCTCCTCCTCTTCCTCCTCTTCTTCATCAGCGACCTCCTCTTCTATCTCCTCCTCATCTTCGATGATATCATCATCGGCCTTAGCATCCTCCTCACCCTCGGGGGTTTCTGGATCTCCAGCTTTTTTGCCTGGTCGTTCGCCGAACCATTTAGGCAGTTTGGCTATATGGAGGAAAATAAACAAAAAACCATTAGTTCATTTAAATCTTAAGTGCGTTAAACTAGGGGTTAGAATATATATGGTAGTGGAACGACAAGCAGGATGGGATCCTTCAAAACATACATGGCATACCTTTCTGGCGACCACTGTACTGTTCTTTCTTTTCATGCCACAGTTTCTCGTTGACATCCTTGGTGATAGCATCAAAGCCCTGAGCAACATGAAACAGAAACAGAGAAATAGGTTTTGTTTTTTGTGTTAGGGGAGAATGTAATTATGTGTTTTTATTTTTTGTTTGTATTTTTATGTTTAAATATACGTGTGTTGTGTAAAAAGTACATTAAAATAGGTTAACAAATTGAACGAGGTTACAGGTAGGTATTATACTGTTTTATGCTTTAATTTTTAAATGCGGTATATAAATGTGTTCGTTTTTTTGAGAATTTAAGATAGCATAGTAATTTAGGCTATGTGAATAAGTAGTATCCTACAAAAATTTTTCTGCTAACAGAGCCCTATCTATAAAATCGTTGGTTATACCTACGAGGGAAATGTATTAAATAATATCGGATTAATGCGTAAATGCTGTTTAAACACTTTAATACAGTACTTAATCCATCATGAATACAAAAGAGTAATTGCTTAAAACTCCACTTTTCGGAGCCGGAGCCAAATTGTTGATAACTTGAACTTTTTGAGCTTCTGTTCAGTTTTGTATATGGATCATGGTTGCAAAAATAAAACAAAGAAGTATTTGATCAATACTCCGGCTTTTAAGAGCAAGTGCTTGATTTTGTAAGAGCTTTTGATCAATTGAATTTTCATATTTGTACATACAGAATGGTTGCAAAAATAAAACAGAGTATTTGCTCAAAGCTCCGGTTTCAAGAGTAAGTGCTTAGTATTGTAAGAGCTAAATTTTTGATCACTTGCACTTTCAATTTTTTATTTTATTTTATATGGAGCATGGTTGCAAAAATGAAACAAAGTAGTTGCCCAAGACTCCGCTTTTAGGGGCAAGTGCTTATTGTTCTTTATAAGTAAGTAATATCTGAATTTTAATCGTCAACTGCCCAGATTCTTGTATGAAGCGTTGTTTTATATGTAAAGCAGAGTATTTGCCCAAAAGTTCGATTTTTGGAGCAGCTGCTTTATTTTGTTTATGAATTTAATTCTTGATCACTTGCACTTAATTGATTTCATTTTATTCTCAGTCTCACGAGCTTCTGCCCAGATTTGTATATGGAGCACTTGCTCTGAGTACGTACTCAGTTTTATTCATACCACGCAGAATATTTATCAGAATTCAATCTTTTGATCAAATTTATTTGACAAACAATTGAGTAGACACTGGACGCGTTAATTTAGACACTAGATGAATTGAATTGTTTTTCAAAAGACATCAATTTAAATTTTGTTAAACTGGCGACATTGTGTTTGTTGTAACTCAAGTCGGTCAGAATAAAAATTCGTAATGTTTTCTCAAATTAAAAATGGTTTTAAATGAATAACGTGTTCACCGTATGTATTAATACGTTTTTAGTAACAAGTATAATATTCGGTCTGTTCGTTGACTCACCAAAACTGCCCATTTTTGTGCTAAAGTTCTTTTTAGAATTAAAATTGTCAAAACTTCGGACTGAATCAGTCAGGAAGTTTTAGGAAGTAAAAGAACAGACATTTTATTTGGCTTACAATTATAATTCTTTATTTTAATTTAATTTATGTCGTTTCCGATAAGATTTTTAAGTGTTTCTCTCCTTGTTGATTCAAAACGAAACATTAAAATTTGTTTTCCTAAGTTAACATAAATTAATTTAGTTAACAAAATGGATTTTGACATATTATTCGAAGAATAACTTTGCATATGTTATATCTGCTCATTTACTTCCCAAAGCTGACCGTCTTTGTTCATATTTGTCAATATTATTTTTAATAAGAACTTTGACAGAACTTTGACAGAACTTAAGAGAACAATCGGTAGAAATTGACAATTTTTTGTGAGGAATCAAAAAGACCTAATATTTGTGTCGAAAAACATTGCTTGAAACAGTCGATAGGAAACTTTTTGAAGAATTAGGAGTGAAAAAGGATTAGTTACTCAAAACTATCCAAATCAAAACTAAATAAGCTTATTCTTCCTGCTTGCTTATGTTCATTTTAAATTCTTTTGTGTTTAAATGTTGTATGGGAATGTTTTTTTTTTTATTTAAAAATGTAAACATTTATAGAAAAAAAGAGACAGTACGAAAACGGATAAAGTAGACATTGAAGGAATATTCAAACCTGTTATTATATTGTCCTTGAGCCTTAATTATGGATGGATGGACTATAAATTCCCACAGTGGGTATACATATAAGTCTTAAATACTAATCAAATAGTACACAATAAACATTATTTGAATCTATTATAAAAATTTGTTGGGAAATAACATAATTTCGAAATTAAACGAAACAACAAAAAAAATGGAAAAACAAACTTAACGAACATATATAACGCAAAAAACCCATCAATATTTTTTTGGTAAACAATTGAAGGCTTGCAAAATCTTACATTTGGACCGCTGCATAAATCTTTCGTTTCTTTCTTGCCATCTTTTCTCTTTAAGTTCAGCATATACCGTATTGTAACCCTTTTTTATTTTAAGATAATTACATTTTATGAATAATAATAAAATATTTTACAAAAAAAAAAAAAACTTCTTTTTTTTTCATAGAAAAGAAGTTAAAAGCGATAGTAAATAAGGTCTTAAGAATACTTACACCCTCGAAGAGTTTTTTCTTGTCGTCGTATGAGCGTGTGTCGACACGTCGTTCATACTTGGATGCTACTTGGATTTTGGGCTATATAAAATTGAACGAAAACATTTTAAAATGTTAGTTAAGTTTTCTTTAAATTGTTTCTTTTTAATAATTTTTGGCTTACCGGGTATTTTCCAGTTAAAGCTTCAGGGTCAAGACCCTTCTTTAAGGCTTTATGCCTGAGTTGTTGTTTCTGTCTTTCCTTCAATTCTTTCAACTAGCGAAAAATAAAAGTATAAGAAAAGTTTTAGTAAATTAGACATAAAACAATTTTCTGTTTGAATTTTGTGTACTTACATCGTAGTCCTGACGTTTCTGCCTTTCTTCCAAGTCATACTTCTCAGTTTCCAATTTGACGATTGCTTCCCAGAGTTCTTGAGCCTTCTCGCGCAATTGGTTTTCGCCGAGATTCTCAATGTTGAGGGGCTTAATGCGGAACGACAGTGAGATTTTCTTTTCTTCTTCTAATTGTTCCTTAGTCTTGTTTCGCTCCATTGCGGCTGATGAAAGACCCAACTTGAAAATTTACAAATAAAAAAATATAAATCGATTGGGAAAAATTATACACCGCAGATCATGATGATAGTATACGAGAAGAATTCATTTATTTTGAGTGTCTTTTTTTTTGTTTCTTCAGTTTTTGAATATTATATCTACCCTTTTGCAAAATTTCACATTTGTAAGGCTAATTCGAAGAAATTTGTTGCCATGAGTTTAAAAAAAAAACTCAATCCATGAAGATTTGCTGGTAGAAAATTTTAGTTTAGTGAAAAGAGATTTGAATGCATTCAATCGAATGAAATCTTTTGAATACATTTTTGTCTAAAATTGAAGTCAATGATTGAAAATTGTTCACTCAAAAAAAAAAAAACTATATGAGTTCTCTTATGTGGTACATCAATTAAGTATAAATAAAATTATTATTAAAACTTACAACTCCAGCATCTTTTTTGGCAATGGTAAAATTGGGACCCTTCTTGTCCTTATCTTTCATTGCTTGCACCATAGCTTGACGTTTCCTTTCGGCCTCTTCGAGACGTTGACGCTTCTCTTCAATTTCACGTTGTTTTTTCTCTTCGACTTCACGAACGCGACGCTCTTCTTCCTCCTTCTTACGTTGAGCCATCTTTTGTTCTTCTTCAGCCCGAGAAACTTTGCGTTTGGCTTGCTTTTCCTTGAGTTTCTTCAACTCATCTTCTTCCTTTGCTCGCTGTTTGCGCCATTCATTAATGTATTCTTTTAATTGATCATCAAGATCGGAACGTTTTTGATCCTGGCGCTTAATGAACTCTGGATCTCCTTCACCTCTTTAATTTGGTTAAAACAAAAAAATAAATTAATTAAGAATTATTACTTTTTTTAAGGTTAAATTAAATTTTATTTAGTGTTTTTTTTTTTTTTAATTTTAAGTTGAAATTGTGAAGCTTTTGTTATGAAGCTCATTTTTGAGTATGTTTAATATTTTATTTTTTATTTTAATTGTTTATAATCTTTTTTGGATGTTTTTTTTTTTTTTGTTTAATTAAATTTAATGTTGAAACTTGGGACACACAAAAGGCATTGACACAACAAAATTAGATTTAAAACTATTCAACTATAACAACGACAATAATTATTGGTTTATATATATTTTGTTTAGGGAAATTAATTATAAATTTTACATAAACGCTTGTCACAATAATTTTTTTTGTTTATTATTATAAATTTTTTGTTTGTTTTGTTTTGTTTTGTTTAATTTTTTATTAGAATATATTTACACTGAATAAAATGTGATGATATTTATTATATAGTTATAATTATTGTTTGTTGTGTGTGTGTTTTTATGTGTGTGTGTGTGTATATAGGGGACGAAACATCAATCACATACATTAATACACAAAACGAAATTATAAAATAAATTAATTAATATTATTTTTTAATAACTAGTAGATATTAAATAATTATATATTTTGTGTAAGAAAAATAATAAAATAAAATTATTATTATTATTATTGTTGAGTTAAAAGTAAAAGCATGCAAAAAATTAATATATTAATAAATAATAATTCTTATGTATGCTGAATTTACTTTAATTAGTTATTAAGTAATTTAATATTTTTTTAATATTTAATATTTAGTTTTAAAATTGCAATTTATTTGACTTAAATGCAGGGAAATCAGATTGTTTACCATAAAATTTACTTTTTCTTTAGAATTATTCATTTTATTATATTTTATTTTGAGAGATTATTTTTTTATATATCAAATAAAAATGTCCCTATTAAAAATTAGTGAATTAAAAAGGAAGAAGAAAAATTACGTGTATTTTACAGATTCAAAAAAAATAAAATCATTTAATTGAATAAATGCTTGGAGCTGAATAAACGTGAATCCCGGACAATTTTTATGTTTTATAAATATAAATCAAAATATTGGACATCTTCATAACTTAGTGACGTTTAAATTTGTATCTTCACAGCAGAAAATACAAAAGTTTTGCTCTTGAAGAAATACATAAAGTTGCCTATCTCGAATGTGAAACTGTGAAATATTTTACAATTGTTGTTGTTGTCAATGGGTTTATCTCAAAAAATACATATAATGTATGTTGTCAATGGGATTATCTAAAAAAATACATATAAATTGTATACGTTCAGTAAAAATAGCAACATTTCAGAAAAATTCAAAAATAAATTTAAGAAACCAGCATCTAGCTCATAAATAATTGCATGTGTGCTTAAGAATATAACATTAACTGCTTCCTACAAAAATTGTTCTAATCTTTCCCTGCATTTATTTTTTTTTTTTTAATTTAAACTCGTTTAATAATGTTGCAAAACAAAAAACAAAGAAGACCTAAATTGGGAATCAACCAACAAAAATATTTTATAAATAAGTAAGTTAACTGTATGGAATAAGTTTAAAAATGCTTCATGTATCTATATGTATGTTTTAAGAAAGTTTAATTTAATTGTGTAGACATAAAAAAAAACTCTACCGAGGGTGTTAGCCTTTAAAATGTATGTATAATGTCAAATTTATGTATGAGTTTTGTGTATTGAAAGTATGAATAAAAATTGTAATTTAATGATTTTTTTTAATTAATTATTATTTACCTTATAAGAAAAATAATGAAAAAAAAATACAGAAAAATATTATGATTCTTTGTTTCAGAAAAAGTATTAACTAAATCGGGGACAAAAATCAAAATTAAAAAAAATTCTACATATAAAACGTTGTTTTAATTTTTAATTTCATGTTTTTAATTTGTTGCGTACATATTAAAAACTATTATTAAGTAAAAAAAAAATTATTACTTTCCCAAAACTACATAGACAACGAAGCTTTGAAAATTTTGATCATACATTTTGTTCTTTTTTTTATCTTCTAAAGAATATTATTATGTACGTAAAATTTAATTTTAAAGCTTCATTATTTTAAAACGTATTGGTTTTTTTTTTAATCAAAAAATAAAAGGCTTTTTGGTTATAGAATAAAATATATATGTAGTTAAAGTTAAGTTAACAAAAAAATTAGGCTTTTATAGCAGCTTTACTTTGAGCTAACAACAGATTTTATAGTTAATCTCTATAACTTACTCGGCTGATGGTGTTTGAGGTGGTTTTCTTTAGATTTTTATGTTTTTTTTTTTTTTGAAAGTTTTTTTTTGATTCGACAATGATTATTTCGATTTTTCGTCAAAAATATAATTTTTACACGATTCCCCGCATACAAAAATGTTTTTTTTTTAGTTTGATTTAACATTAGTTTAATGTGTGAGATTAATTTGTCAAAAAAAGAAAAAGAGAAAGAAGAAAAAAATTGTTTAAAAATTGTGCCTTGCTAACAACAAAAAAAAAATTAGAGAAGAATATTTTGTTTAGCCAAAAAATCTCTTAAAACAAAGTTGTTTTTTGTTTTAGTTTTTTCTTTTCTACAGTTAATGAAAATTTGAAAATGATAAATTTGTAATGTTAAAATGTGCAAGTGTGTTGTTTTGTTAATTAATAATTTTTGGTTTAACGGAATTTTCAAATTAACATTTTTTTGTATAATAATTATTTAAAATTGTGCCCAATTATGTTTGAAAAATTAATTTTTTTTTTGTTTACCAAATTTTGAATTTTCTTACGATCTACAAATATAGTCTTATTATGTGACTGATTGTGTGTAGGTATATATGTATTTATATTCTACATGGATTCACTAAATCAGGGTACACTTACTTGCTGCAATTAAAGAGAAAAAAAATAAAAATAATCAATAAAAATGGTGCATAGGTTTTTTTCTTATTAATGTGTGGTTAGTTCTTCCAAAAAGGTATTTACTTTAATTTAAAAAAAAAAATATGTTTGATTATTTTTTATTAACTTTTCACATTTTTTGTTTACTACTTTACTTTATTGAGATTCAAAGAAGACTTTTTCTTAATGATTTGGTATTTGGAATTGGATTTAAACTTACGTCTCCTCTTTGGTCTCCTCGACGACCTCCTCCTCCTCCTCTTCTTCAGAACTAGATATTCGTATTTTTTTGTTTTGATTAATTTATCAAAAGGGACACAAAATGGGAATATTGTGATGGTTGGGGTGAGGGAAAGAAGGTGAAAAAACATAAATTGGTTAAAAACAATACAAAGATATTTTTTGCAAATTTATACATTTAGGATATAGGACATTCTAAAATACTTAATTATTACTCTGAGATTCTCTTTTAATTTCCTTAAAACAAAAATTAACATTTCCTTCGTTGAAAACCTACACTTTAAAAAAATATTTTAATTAAATATAAATGTATAGATACATGTATAAATATTATACTTGCTATAGTAAATCAAAAATTGAAAAAAAGTGCTTTTGGAATAAAAACTGGTGCGAACAAAATATTGAACAAGAAACAAATATTTTTATTTTTTTTTAGTTCACAAAAATGGTGATACAAAAATTCGTAGGGAAATACATAAATATTTAAAATAAAAACTAAAGGTACATGAAACACTTAACAGAGGATACAAAAAAAAAACTTCTCATTCGAAACATGACAACAAAAAAAAATATGTAGGTACATATGTCAAAATCATGTTGAAGAAGAAATTTGTGCAAAATATTTATAAATAGAAAAATAGAGAAATATTTGTTTTTGTGGAAAAATATTTTTACAAAAGTGTTTGTTTTTTTTTTATTTTATATGATTTTTTTGTGCTTAATGTGTCCTGATTTTTTTTACATAATCTTATTTAGGTTTAAACTTACGTGTACTCTTCATCGTCGGACATGGTTATGGTTTGGGATTAAAAACCTGCAAAGAAAAAAAAATAAAATTAGTTTAATTTTTTTTTGTTGATACAGTTTTTATTTTTAAGTAAACCAAATCAAAAGAATATCAAGAAAATTATTCAATAAACTATACCATCAAGAAAAATTAAAAAAAAAAAAATATAATATTAAGAAGCTTTATCTAGGTTTGTTCAATTTCTCCCATTTAATTACTATTTCTAACGAATCCAAAAATTGGTACATTTTTATTTGTTATCATTTACATATGACGTAACATTAATGAAAAATTTACGACACTGACAATATAAAGCAATTTTAGTTCAATACATTATAAGCATAATAAAGATAGTTCTAGTACTATCTTTATTTGTATCACATTGAAGAGGTCACAAAATAGTTCCAATATAATACATTATAAGTGTAAGTCAATTCCAAAGAAAAAAATCTGATACAAAAATACAAAAATAAATATTCTATATCTTAGAAAACAAATTAAGTAAACATATTAATAGTTGTAAACATTCTTATGACAGTAAAGAAACGTTATAAAAAATTTCATGTAAAAATGTAAGATAATCTCTGAGATTATGCGTGACAAACAAAAAAAAAACAGTTTTTACTTTAGATAGAAGTAGAAAGTATAAAGAAGTAGAAAAGTACTACAATTGTACCGTAATTATTTTTTTTTTTTTATAGAAGAATTCCTTTGTAAAATTTTTGAATGTAATGCTATTTTCAGAAGAAAACTATATATCTATTATTGGTTTAGCTATTTAAAAGGTATGCAAGAATAAAACAAAAAAAAGGCAATTTCCTAAGAAAAAACACTTCGCGTATACCTATTTCGGTTCAGTGATTTTTATTTTTGCAAAAAATCTGAAAGACGAAACAGAGATATCGGAGATTTTGCTTCGTCAAAAGCTAATCAAGCGAATCCAAAAAATTTGTCCTCAGTATTTTGGAAGCCAAACGTTTTTTCTGAGGAAACCTGTTCAGGCAATTAAGATTGCTGAGGCCCTCCGATATCTCATTTTTCTGAACACGCCTAATTACTTAAAGCTTGTCAAATAAGAAGTTTAACAAAAATCGTTTGAACCATTTTGCAAAAAAATAAACAGAAATCAACGTATGACGGCTAGAAGAACTAGAACAATAATGTTCCTTCTAAGAAATCGAATTAAAATTATCTGTGCCAAATCTGAAGCAAATAGGTATGTAAATAGGATATGTATACGCTCTGATGTACACGACTGTGACGACCGACGCACGATGCATGCCAACGCCACGCGCAAACAAACAAACCTACGGCATTCATGCCAAATGTCACTTTATTCTTTATTGGACTGTTACTTTTTTTTCAAACGTACGTAATTTATTTTGTTTGACAACCAAACCAATACTTGCCCTTATAGAGGAAGTACAAATTTATTTAACATTACCTTTCATCTTTAAATGCTTAGTTTTGAACATAAGCCGACATCAACATGAAGAAAACATGACATTTAATTAAAGAAACTGAATAAACTATACTATTCCTCACGTGTCTTTTTTAAAGCATTTGACATTTTGAAGAATTAATGCGGAAACTTCAAAATAATTAATATGGAAAGTACCGTTACAAGCAGAATTCCCTTTCATAAAAAACTGATTAATGTCTTTCAGACTGTTTATGTCTTACACCGGGTATCCCTCAGGGTTCTATTCTAGGGCCTATTGTATTTTTTACATCTCCTTAAATATCTCCATGCAGGGTGTATGGTTACTTTGGATCAAAATAGAACAAATTTTTCTCTCAAATTTCACGAGCTGAAAGAAAGTCTGAAATCTCATAACGTAGAAGCATTTCTAAAATGTTTCATCAACATAAATACGGAACTTTACAGTGGCACAAAAAATATTTCTATTAGTATGGGCGCAACCTTAAAACAATAAATGCTTTTGAAACAACGTAAATGTATTCCTTAATTTTTTTGCTATGTATTATTATTTTTTGTGAACCCTCTTTGGTTTCATTAAAGTTATATAATAATGAAGAAATAATATTTTCTTTATTCGTAGACAGAGAGTTTTTTAAATAAAAAAAATAAATTTAAAATCCAATTAAAAGAAAAATACAAATTTAATTTTGTAAAAAAAAAAAAATATACACAGAAAGATCATCAATTAAAATTCCACACAAAAAATAGAAAAAATAATTCTTGCATCTATAAAACTTGCTCAAACAAAATTAGATCATCACTAGAAATATTTATAAAAATAGATTTAGTCTGTGTTCTATGTGTTGTGTTTTATTCTCAACAAATCTCTTGTTCTATTTGCTTTATTGACTTTGCTGTGTAGCATACATTTTCTCCTTACAAAAAAAGAAAAAAAAAAAAACAAATAAACAAAAATTCATTTTCCTTTTTTATTTTTGTTTTTGTTGTTTTTTTACTTTCAGGGATTCATTTGTTGCTGACGTTTAACATCAGTTCTTCTACTACCATACTATGGCTCTTGTTATTTTTGTTGTTGTTGTTAATATCTTAAATATATCACAGTGTTTGTTAGCCACTTGGTCGTCGTCGTCGTTCGCTCTTCGCTCTTAGCTTGCTCTTAGGTCTGTGAAATTTCTGAGTGAGTGGCCAAAATGGGATGTGTATTAGTCTTGACGCTGATTATTAATAGAACTCGGGATTGAATTTCCTTTACGTGCGAATTCTTTATGCGAACGTTCCCACCAATGCCTGTCAGAAACCAAACAGCCCCAACCCAAGAGTAGAGGAACTATATTGTATGCTGTTCATGTATGTCGTATGGGGAAGATGAAGAAAAATTGTTTTCTGTTTTTTTTTTTTTTTTTGTTAATAGCTCTTGTGTGCCTTGATTTACTGCAAAATATTTCTGACACATTGTAGGTGGGGTATGATATAGGCTAGGCGTAAAATTGATGTAGGATATTTTGTTTATTTTATTTTTAAAAATTTAATGCTTAATGGTATTTTTATCACGAAAAATGTAGATAGTGCATGAATTTATTAATTTATAATCTTCAAATTGCTTTTTTTTTTTTTAATTCTGCTGAATATGTTCAATATATATAAATTTAATTTTAAATTATTATGTTACCTATCGTTACTGAAGCTTTCCTTAAATTGAAATATATTTTCGAAATTTTTAAAATTAGGTAGCAAGCATTTCAAACATTTGAAATTGAATTATATTATGATATTCAATTTTATTAAGTGGGATATTGGGATTAAGTGGGATTTCTGGAAATATCTCCTTCATAAATGTTCTACAAGTAATTTAACTAAAATTTTGTTAAGTAAAAAATTGTTCAAACAACAAAATTAAGGTATTGGATTTTAATGCAAAAAAATGAATGGTTGACTTCAAATTTGTACCGAATGGGAAAAGTGGACAATTTATTATTTTTTTTATATATGAAGGCCCAATGAAGGAAAATTCTTTCATTAAAAATCAATGTGTTACAAAACTTTCAATTCAATTTTCAAATAAATTTTATTTAAGTTAAGTTTGCATTTCCTTTTATTAACTATTTTATGATAGTGAGCCTTTTTGGCCAATCCCAATGCTTCTTAGGTTTTCATTTTGAATTAAATGTTTTTTTTTTATATTGAATTTAGTTAAACAAATTGTTAAAAAAAAAATAAATAAGTAAAGCACTCGAGACCAAACAACTTAAGGAAAAAGCTAGTTTATCACACATATCTTGAAATTGGTGGAACCGTTAAAGAGATGTACGGAAATAAGCTACCAAGGTTATTTCCGTATTTCTCTTAAACGGTTTCACCAATTTTTTTTCATATTATGTACAGAAGAAAAACTCCTGGATGAAACAAATGCAACGACACCTGCATTAAGTTGGCCTCAGACATGGAACAATCCAAAACCAAGAGGCCTGTCGACGTTTTCTGAGGTCAACCCGGCGTACCCCACAAGTGGAACCTGAGGCGAAGCAGTTGAGTGGGACAGTTGTGGTCCCCCTCGAGATCATGACAATCGCCGGTAAAATGAAGAAGAAGAATAATTATGTACAGATACCTATCAGTCATAAAATTGATATTAACTCCAAAATTTGGCAAAAAGTTTTCTATACACAAACAAATCAAGTTCACACTTTTTCGTTAACAATGTTATTGTTGAAGTTATCTGCTGGATATATTTGGAAGACTTTGATACAGTGTGATTGTTTTCCTTCGCAGCAAGTTTTTGCTAGTCAACAGAATATGTCAACAAAACTGATAATACGAGAAAAAATGCTATTATGTGGCAATCCAGTCATCTTAATTAATATCTCGTTGATTTTTATTTTAAGAGTCGTCACGTAAATATTACCAAAAAGCCGTTGTTTCTGCTTTAATTAAAACATTTCAGAAAAAAGTCTACAATCTCAGAATTGTGCTGCAAGGGCTTCAAAAATTTACATCCTCATTTAGAATAGCACCGGCAAAGAATTAATAGGAAGTTGGCAGGCCTGCCGGCCGGTGTGGTGAAGCAGAGGTCATCTGTTTTCGAGATACGTCAAAATTACAATAAGATAATAGAGAAGTCCAAAAAATCATGTCTGTTTTTGCGTGCGCGTCATAAATTTTGAGCTAGAGCTGTCAAACCTATACCTAACACTGATGACAAGAAATGAAATTTTTCAACAAAACAACAAAAATCTTACGAAAACACAGAGGATAAATATTCATGGAGAGTTTTTTTAAATTGCAAATAAAAAAAAATTTAACGAAACAAATGAAATAAACAATCAAAGAGGAACATGAAAAAAAACAAATTCAATTTTTCCGCAAACAATTTTTCTACGGGAAAAGAGAGTGGAGACTTCTCCAAATAGTATATATAGTTTTGTATATACAATGATAACACACTTGTGAATGCATTGTGAAAGTTTGACGTTTGAAACGACAATTCCTCAAATGCCTATCACAAAACTGTCACAGCTTTAGCAATATTTAACCGTAAATGGGTTCCCAGCTTGTGATAACAAAAAACTCTCCATTTTGTTCTCCACCCGCCTTCAATACCACGTTGAAGGATGAACAAAAAAATCCAAATTTGTAAGGATTCACAACATGAATCACAAATATATACGAATCTTAATCATAAAATTGTTTTGCCGAACAGCGTACTGCATAACTTAAAGAAGAACCGAAACTTTTGGTTATGATTTCGTTCTGTTATTTCTGTATCGAATTTTTCATTTCTCATCAGCAGCGTACTAGACTTAAACGCACCCGATTTCTTCAATATTTAGATCAGTTCATGTGATTCCCTTCTTTCGAATCAAAAATTTTCTTGAAAACGGTTCCATACATTTTGATAAAACTTTGTCTCAGTAATATTAAAAGCGATGGTAATTTAACAGAATTTAAGATTTCAGTTTTCTTTAAAGAATAAATCACATGACAGGTGGTTTCGACGCGACGTTTCTTTTTTTTTTGACAAAATTATCATATTTTTCGCTTCATTACGTATGTTTTGTTGATGGCTGGACAATTTTTTCCAATTTGGTACACAGATACTTCTCAGCTATACAAATAATATTGCTTTCCAAAATATTTCCCAAACAAAAAAATTGTTTATAGAAAAAAAACCACAAATTTATTTTTAACTATTTATGCACTTTTCGGTTGATTGGACTATGGCCCAAGATTGTTTAGAGTTTTCACTTGAAAATACTAAATATATACCAAAAATATACCCGAACTTTTTGGATCATTTGGAGTTGGTTGAACCACAGTAAAATCCATTTTCCATTAATTTTATTTTCTATCAAACATGTAGTTTTTAGCATTATGCAGTTTGGGTGTGACCTGATTCAAGTAGCCCAAGGCATACTTAATCTAAATACGCCACTGTGTCAAACAAATGTAATAAGGCTAATGCCGTACATCATCTATCATTAAATTGTTATTTTGATTTTAATTAGTTAAATAACAATTATGTTCACATCCATAATCTTGTTTATTGTTTTGAAAAGTATTTCAATAGTCAGCAAATATTTTGGCTTTTTATTCAAATAATTATAAATAAAATTAATTATTAGCTTATATGTATGTAATGTACTTAATTCGCTTTGTGGTTTTATTTTAAGTAGAATCAACAAAATTTACTATATTGAAATAAAGACTGTTTTTTAATTAGTCATTAATAATTCTACTGTTTTGATTTTAAACAGAGCTACCTAAATTGAACACATAATTAAGTCAAGTACCCGTTTACGTATTGTGGAGTAAATGATGCAGTTATAATGTGTATGTTTTTTTTTTTTTTAAATTAGTCCAATTATTTTATTTTATTATCATTTATTATTTTATTATTAAAATTGTTGTGGAAAATACAAATTATTGACTTTTAATTCTTTATATTCAGAATTTTAAAAATGTGCTACTTAATCACCCCTATTGCGATTGTGAATTACTGATTGATAATTGATAAATATTGAAATTTTGCATTTAAGAAGGCAATTTATTAAAAATCTAATCAATAATTCATCTATTTTTGTCAATTTTCTTGTAATTAACGACGGCCTGCATAATTCTCAAGGACCCAAACATAGGGGTGAATATTTCTCAGAATACTCAAGAACTTATAAATTTTGAATTTGAAAGGATGTACAGTACATATAAAGAAGAAATTGTCCTAGAATCAATTCTAAATCCATTGTTAATAATTTCAGAATTGATAAATCAATAAAACTCTTGCTTAGAGCGATTAAGTTAAGTATTCTAGTTTTGGACACTTTATGTCAATTTGACAAGTTTATTTTTTAGCCTTCATTAGTATAATTGCAATTGGCTGCGCAATGCGTTTATTGATCTATGCAATAAAGATTTTTAGTCTAAGCCTGTGGTGCAAATACTCAGTTTATTCTTTATAAAAACATTATGAATTTATGACGTCAAAAAGTAGTTCCTTAACTCAATGTTGAAGTGTCGAAATGTTGTAATTTTGTAAGTCAGTTTGAAAAATAAAAGCTGAATTTTTAATGGCTTTTATTTTGTGGTTATGCTGAATTCTTTTGTTCTTTCGATTTTGCATGTTTTAAGTATTGAAATGTTAATGACACATCTTTAGTTTTTAAAAAAATACTTTGAGTATGTTTCTAATTGGGCTATGGGCTAGACTGCCCGTGGCCGCCATTTCTACATGTTTCTAATTCCAAAGTTTAAAAATCAATTATTTAAATGGCGCCTGGGAGATAGGTTGTAAAGTAAAGCTATCGACAAATTCAAAAAGATAACTCAATTTCAAAAAGACAACTCAATTTGGATTATGATATTGGTAGTTGAAATTTCACTTATTTAATCTTATTAAATTATTTCTTAAATGGCGCCCGGGGAGTTGACCAAATCGTTTTTTTTTTTTTTATTTTAATTTTTTATAGGACAAATAATGACAAATAAATAAAGATGGGAAACTAAATAAATCTTTTTTAAATTGGTATTAAACTTGTTCAAACACACAAAATTTATTTGCTTAATGGCGCCCTTAACCAAGCCATTTTCTATTGCAAAATATTCATTTAGGTATATGTAATTTTTATGAATGTTTGTTTTGTAAGAAAAAATTATCAGGAAAATAGTAGACGAGTTCGGGAAAGTGAGATTTCGGAAAGCCTCAGCAATCTCAGTTGCTTTAACTGGTATCCTCAGCAAAAAACCTCAGTTTGGCTGTCAAAATATCGCTCTTTTCTGAACGAGCCTAGTGTCAAAAAGGTTTTTTCCACAAAAGATTAATGTACAGTATTTTTCTTATGATCTTGTAGAGTGTCTCGTACGATTTTATTTTTTTTTTTTCAAACTTTGTGCCTATAAATAATTATTTTGGCATCTTATGTTATGTGCAGGTATTTTGTACCTATAATTTGTATGTACATACAAAAGTTGTAAGAAAATGTATACCTGTCTACATAATGTAGTTGCTACATTGCGGAAGAAAAGACAAATATTCAAAAACTATCTGAATTTGACAATTTTAACCCAATTAATCAGAAAAATAGTATCGAATAGCCAATACCACCTACAGGTGTGTTTGAAAATTTATATAATGTACATTTACAAGTGTGTGTGAGTGTGTGCTTGTGAAGGTGGTTGTGGTGGTGATGGTGGTAAAAGTGTGTGAATATACAAGTTTCGTTTAATCGATTAAATAAATCATTTTATATAGTTATTCTTTTCTTCAATTTTATACTTAAAAAACGGTCTTCTTCTTCTTTTTTTTAGGAATTTTCCTTTCGACTTTTGAATTCACACACTTTTAGCACACAAACACAACCACACACAATCAGCCATATAGTGATTCACATATATTTTCTATTTTTTTGTTTATTTGTTCTTCATTTTCTTTTTTTATATGAGATTTCTTTGCATAACTTTTTTTATAGAATTGAGAGACAGAGAGAGAGAGACATTCTGACTTTCAGTATGTTCGTTTTGTGTATCATGTAACACTGAGCTCAAGAGATTTTCTAATTTTAGAACAACCATTTATTTTTGAATTTTTTATAATTTTTTTTTTTTAAGATTCAGGTTATTTTTTTTTTTTAATTTTTTTTTTTTGAGTTTATAAAATTTTTAACCACTGTAGTTTTTTGTTTAAGTTTTATCACCGTGACACTTTGAATAAAAAAGGGTTAATTCTGAGTTCACTTTCGTAACTTAGCTATCCTTGAACACTGTTATTCCTTTGAGGTCCTTTTTGGAGAAACCAACTAGTTCCACACAAAATTCCAACCATAAACCAGTTAGATAGAGAGTTATATAATTTTATATTTCACTTTAGTTTAAGGTTATCGAAGAAAAAAAAATAAGTTGCAGTTTCGTTTGTGTTTAATTTTTAAAAAGAAATCGAAAATTCTTTCTCACTTTATATATAAAAATATTTAAGAATAATCCTTCTTGGTAATAATTGTAAAGTTTTCTTTGTTTAATTAAAAAAAAAAAATATGATGGAATAATCCTTGAGATTTTGGTAGTTTGAAAACTTACTCGAGGGAAAGAAACAAAATTGAAATCTCTACGATAGTCCGAGCAGCTGACGTCTTTGGAGCGAATGCTGCGGTTCGACTAAACTGACTGACGGTACACCAAGAAACAACACGTCGTGCAAGAAGCCGTTTCTTTCTATCTTGATAGAAATTTTGAATTTTCTAATTTAAAAAACAATTTTCAAATACACACACTCGACATCGACATGAGAACAATAAAATTCAAAACAGACACATTTTATTTGTGCTTTGTGTGTATGTAGTCAATTTGTTTATGTTTGTGTTAGTTAGCCAGCAAAACAGCTCAGTTATGTGAAATATAAACTTTTCCAACGGAACAATTTTTGGTATGATGTGTCTATTTTTTTGTTGTTGTTGTTGTTGTTTTTCTATTCAAAAACCGCCCACTAGAGTTTTTTTTTTCTTCTCAATATTAAAGGCGAGGAAAAGCGATTTTTCTTTAGATTCCTGTAGGTGTGGTGTCGGCTAACATAGCACACATATACAATCGCAGCTCATGGGCGAGTTGGCTAAAAAAAAATACAACATTTTCCAATGAATAAAAATAAAATTCTAAAGGAAAAATTACATTTTTGAAAAATTAAATTTTATTTCAAAAACCAACATGAAAATATGCACTGTTGGGCGGAAAACAGCATTCCCCACACATAGCTATATGTATATTATAACCTGCAACAATATTGTGTTTGTGTAGATGAAGAGAACGCCGCTGTGCCATCATTTCATATACCTAGCTAGCTAGTGACGATACAAGGCATCAGTGTACTATTCTGCTATTTAACCTGGTTCTAATTTCGTATAGTTTGGCGGCTGCTGGTAGGTACAGCAATGTTGCAACTATTTTGTGCGGTATTTTTGAATTACTTGGTGGGTTTTCATTATTTCATTTAGAAACATTTTATTTTTATTTTCAGTGTTTAAAATTAAATAATGTTGTATGCCCAGAGTGTGTTCTTTTTTTTTTTTTTTTTTGAATTTCTTTTAAATTAAAACTACTAATTGTAGAACAGAAGAGGTAGGAAAGAATTTCACTTTATACATTTATCATTGAGATTTTAGGGGTGAAGCCAGCGCTTCCTTGGGTTGAACACACAAAAAATTAGAGAATGAACTTGGTTTGTTGAAAGTATTTTTTTTTTTTTTTTGTTTTGTTTGTTTAATGTTGTTGTTTGCATTAGAATTGCAATTTAATTGATATATTAGGACTAGGTTAAAAGATCATTGTTTCATAAACAGAAGGAGATACAAAAAAATGAACTTTTTTATAGAATTTAGAATTCTGTATAGTGCATATTTTTGAAAATGCATACATTCTTCCTTCATCTAATTTCAAATGAAAATTAAATCTATTAAAATACTTTTCAACAAGTCTGCATTCTATTGACTTGTCGTACGAATACGAATAGGACTATGTTTACGGCAATATGGGAAATATACATTTTGAGGATAATAATCCTCATTGACTAGATTTAGACTTTCAAACCAGCATCAACAGCTTTTCACATTTTGATGCTTTTCATAAATTTTTTTTTGTTTAATATAATCTTGGCTTTAAATACTTGTTTTTAAGATCCTAATGAATTAAAAAACACTTCACTTCCATATTTTATTTGATCAAATAATATATACCTGCTCAAAGCATAAGATAATATGCACGTGTGGTTCTTATGTTCAAGTGGATTTTGTACATTTTTAAAAATTTTATGTACACACACATGAAATTTGGGCCCAATGATATCACTAAACAAAACACGAAAAAGAGGCTGAGTGACAGTTTCTTCCCTATGTTGTACTGTTGTTATTTTGTTACAAGAAAATTGACAATTCAAAAGCTTCGAGAATCTTATTAGACTTTAATATGCAATCAAGTGGAAGTAAGAAGATGGTGCCATTTGACCTCGAGACAAAAACACAGACGTAATTATATAAAGATTTGGCTTAAACATAGTCATAAAATATTTATAACCAAAAACCTAAAATTCGCTCATTTTCATTTCCATTTTTGACTGAGTAAAAATTTAAAATTTTTAAAGCTTAGTATACACGATTGGGAGGTCTTACAATATTGGCACACCTGTCAAAAGTCTTCCAATAGCTTCCAATGCAAATTGTCCGTTTATCTAAAAATCAGGCATTTTTTTGGTAGAAAATTCGCTGACATAATTTGGAGACTTCAAAGATTAAAAAATTGGACTCATTGGAAGACATTTGTCAGATGACAGAGAACCTAAAACTTTATGGGCAGTAATTTTGGCATTTCTGCATACATGTTTCCTTTCAAAAAACACTTTTTATGTTTTTTTTTGCGCAAAATCTAACACATGTGAATAAAATAATTTTGGTCTTTCTACGACAAAATACAAAACGGATCTGCCAATTAAAAATTGGAAGATGTTTTTCGCACAAACATCTTTCAATATCCAATTAGCCTGTCAATCATCCAATTATCTGACAACTAGGAAAATTGTGTGTTTAGACGTTAGGTTAGGTTAAGTTGATGGGCTGCCGGTAGATCTTGTTCCCGTCACACTTAGATCAATGTTGATGGATTGGACCATCCCTATAAAATATATAATATATGAAATCTTATGGAGTAGGTTAGGTTAGGTAGATGGGCTGCCGGTAGATCTTGTTCCCGTCACACTTAGATCAATGTTGACCCCTTGTGATAGCCCGATGGATTGGATCATCCCTATAAAATATATAACCTATGAAATCTTATGGAGTATCGAGCCATTTGGAGGCGTTGATGAATTTCATTAAATTTAAGATGTTCTTATCTGTTGACTTCGAGATTTCTGCTAAATCGTTGAAGAAAAAGCTACCCAAAAATGTTTTCCTTATGTTGCAGAGTGCCGGACAGTGCCCTAGGTAGCGAACGATGTCTTCCTCTATTTCTTCGTCTCCGCAGCCTCAGCATAGGTCTACAGTATTAAGACCCATTTTGTTTTTATGATACCCTAAGAGATTATGTCCTGTGATAGTTCCTATTAGAAGATGCAGGGATCTCTTTTTTAGGTTCATAATTTTGTGTGTTTTTTTCTTATTGTAGCTGGGCCACAGATTCTTTGTAGTGGTACAAGTTACCCACCTGTCATTGGTAAGCTCCACTATTTTCTTACTAATCGTCTGTTTAATGGCACAGGGTGGAATTTTAACACTGGAGTCTGTTAGGCTTGGGTCTAACGATGCACCAGTCTTTGCGAGTTTATCTGCTTTTTCAGTACCTTCAATTCCACAGTCCAGGGACCCAACATAGTCTGATGTTGTGCTGTGTGGCAAGAACTTTAAGCTCTCACGACAGCATGAAACCAATTTGGATTTGATTTCTGTGGCAGAGGTGGCCTTGATGTAGTAGAGTATGATACATCTATGGAAAGGTGGCCTAGATCACGAAAATGAGATATGATAAAGATAAAGTTGATTTTTCAACTGCTGTCAATGTAAAAAGTGATATCAGCCCGTGGTATCGCCATCATTAGTATTTGTTCTGCACCCTTAATCACTGCCAGAACCTCCGCTTGGAAGACACTGCTGTAATCGGGGAGTCTATAAGATTTGGCTAAATTGAGGGTTTCCGAGAAGAATCCCGCACCTACACCCGTATCCATCTTCCATCCATCGGTGTATATTTCTACCACCGGTTCATCTGATTGCTGTAAACCAGCATCACATTCCTCTCTTGTGGGGATGGAGACACAAAATGTTTTTTTTTTTAAATCTGTACGGGGTGATGTGTAGTCTGTGCATGCATACCCCCTCATAAATTTATTGATAATTTGTGCGTGACCTACAGAGTTCCTTTTCCAGCTATTGGTTTGGCTAAGTCTTAGGGCACTGTAGGCCGCATTTTCTTGTACAAGTAGATCAAGGGGCTTAAGGTTGAGTATCGTTTCCATTCCCGCAGTGGGTGTGGATCTCATTGCCCCTGTAATTCATATACACGCTAGTCTTTGAACTTTATTAAGCGTTTTGCAATTAGTTGCTTTGTCCATCGTGCTCCACTAAACCAGGTTACCATATTTAAGGATGGGTCTTATAGTGGCCGTATACATCCACATTATGATCTTAGGGTTTGGGCCCCAGGTCTTACCAAAGGTTGCAGGAGTAAAAAGCGATCATGGCCTTCTTGGCTCTTTCTTTAATGTTCAAACACCAATTTAGCTTTTTGTCAATTACTACGCCCAGATATTTGGCATGTTCTGAAAGACGAAGTTGGGTTCCTTCTTTTGATGGTAGGACAAAATCTGAAAGCTCCTTCAATGTCCAGAAAAGCATCTAGAGTGTACTCTTTGTTCTTGAGTGTTGGTTCTACTATGCCTACTAAGTTGTGGAGTGCTGTTTCAACACTTTTTCCTTTCGTGTAAGCATGTTGGACAGGTGACAACACATTCGGTTTTAGAGTACTTCGTATGTGTATATCTATTAGTCGTGCGAAGGTTTTTAAAACAAACGATGTTAGACTAATGGGTCTGTAGTTTTTGGCTTCCGCGTGGCTTGGTTTTCCAGCTTTCGGTTTGAAGACTACTTTTACTTCACGCCATGCCAACGGAATGTATCCCCACTTAAGGCTGCTAACAAAGAAGCGCTTGACATATTGGGTGACATGTTAAGTGTTCTTCTGTAACATCAGTGGGAAGATGCCGTCTGCTCCCGGAGATTTGTAGGGTGAAAACGAGTTTATCGCCTAGTTTATTTTATCCTCCGTTATAATATCTGGTGGCACCGGGTGCTCCATTTGTTCTGCATCTTCTGTGTTATTAACATCAAAGTAACAACCAGGGAAATGAGTTTTGATAAGGAGCTCCAGTGATTCTCCACATGATTCAGTCCATTGATCATGAGGACCTTTAAGAGACCCTAGGAGAACTGGTTCTTTTGCTAGAATTTTTCTAAATCTTGCTGATTCGTTTGTTCCTTCAATTTGGGTGCAGAAGGTTTGCCACAAACTGCGTTTCGCCCGTTGTGTTTCAGCTTTGAATTTTCTTTGACTGTGTTGGTCGAAAGAAATTCCAACTTTGCTCAAATAAGCACAGAAAACTTTATAAAAATTATGGATTCGGATTCAAGGGATCACAAATTTAGAAACTTCAACATTTTTGATAAGATAAATCAGACCAATTCCAACAATAACAGAACGATAACTTTCAATAGGATTTTGCAACATCCCAAAATATGAAAAATCATCCCAAATGGTTATTTAAATTAATTAATTTGTGTTTTGATTGGTATTCATTTAACAGTTTTGGTTTTGTTTAATTTTTAATTGATTATCGGGGTTAGGTACGAATGATCGAAAAAAAAAGGTCGACTGGTCAAAATGTCGACTTTTTTGAAATTTAAAATGCCGTCAATTTTTTGGTCGACTAAAAAAATGTCGACGTTATGAAATCTCGACTTGACAAAATGTCAACTGCGTTGAAAAAATTCGAGCAAAATATCGCCTTGTCGATATTTTTTCTCAAAAGAATTATACAATTCCGACTTTTAAAATATCGACTTTTATATGATCGACTTTCATAATCTCGACAAAAATGTCGACACATGTTTAGTGTTCAGCCGTAAACAATAGCACAACGGGTGATTGAAGACGATGCGAAACCAGCCAGTGAGAGATTTTAACTGTCGACATTTTGATAGTCGACATTTTGATCGTTAAAGCGCGCGCGCTTGTAAACATCGTTCCATAAACCGTAATCTGATCAAAATGTCGACTATTAAAATATCGATTAACAAAATGTCGACTGTGAAAATCTTGGTTATTAAAATGTCGATTACAGTCGATATTTTGCAGGTCGACATTTTGAAAATCGCATTTTAAAAAATCTGTCTCGTTTTTTTCGATATTTTGTTCAGTCGGTCTTTTAACCAGTCGACATATTTTCTGTCGAGATTTTGAAAGTCGATCCTATGGAGTCGATGTTTTGAAAGTCGACATATCGTACCCAATCCCCATCATCGTAATGTTAGTTTTGATTAAAACCTCGAAGTTTTGTATGACACGAAATTTTGTATAAAACAAAGAAAGAGAAAGTACAAAAAAAACTTTAATTCGTCTCTTTTTAGTAAATTCATGTACGATCGAACAATAATTAACTTCATTTAAGGCGCAAAACATCAACAAAGTTACAGCCATGAAATATTATTTATCAAATTGTTTTTAATAGTTTAAAACATATCTAACCAAAAATTCTCGTTAATTTTGATGCAATCTAGCCTCGCTAGCTATAACAGGATACAGGAAGCATTGGTGGCATAGACTTTCAACATTTAAAAAATAATAAAGTAGGTACAATGTACAACATAATGAAATTCTGCATGCATGAAAACTGATGCATTTCATTTGTTTTAATTATAATTAAGTTCCTTTTGAAACATGATATTGCGTCATGCTATATGCACCAATCTCTAATTTAGAATAATTACAATCTCATCTTTTATAACGATGGCATCATTATTATCATCACACACTGACACTGCATCTCTGAATGTTTTTCTCGCCAAGAGACTAACCGTACAATTATTAATTTGCATATTAGATTCACAAAAGCCCCCCAATCTATCTGAGCAACAAAAATGAAAACAACAACAAAAAATACCACCTCAACGTCCAAACTGTCCCAATTTTGATGTCAAAAATAAAATTTCAAAACTCAGATCCTCAAAACGAAATTAAATTACAACAACAACAAAATTAACAAATAAAATAATGCGTTTTTCTACAACTGAAAATTCGAAAATAGTGTTTTGCCATTAAGACGCGGAGCCAACGAACTAGGCAACTACAACAACACTGACAATATTTTCGTCTGGTTTAAAAATTCATTGCCGCCAAAATTAAGTCTTAACGATTGCTTAGTGATAAATTATAAAAACCGATTGCATATTTTGATGGTGCTCATTAAAGGCTCGTGCATCACTTGATGGGGGCTAAAAATATTAGCTGAGTGGCATTTTTAGATCGATAATACTTTAAATTCATATTTTTGTACATGCGGAGGGTTTCATCATCATTTAGATGCATCAGCAACTATATGTATAAATAATTTACATATTAGCTTTTAATTAAAATGCAGTAAAGTAAATAAGAAAAATTGTGTGCCCTCACAGCTACCGCTAATTTCGGAGTAGTTTACAAATTTTAGACTGGTGAGATTGGTAGGCCATAAAAGACGGTTATGAGACGACAAACAATTAGGTAGATGCAAGAAGTTGTTATATTCAGGCTCGAATGAAGTTCTGATCATTTCACATTGACAGTACTTATGGGAGCGATTATATTTAGTTACAGAAAAGCATTATAACACATATGTAATAATAATAAACCTATACATTTGTTTACAAGCATAAGAAAACTTATCCAGGAAAGGTCTCTATCACTAATCCAACTAAGACCGCTTTCACACAAGGAAACTGAGTTGCCAGAAACTAGCTAGTTTGTTGGCGAGAAGGGTGAGAGGGGAGATTTTTTGTCTTCCTTTTACGCTCTTCTCGCCGACATACTAAAAATCGCCGGCAACTCAGTTTCCTTGTGTGAAAGGGGTCTAAGGTGTGGCTTCGGTAGCGCGATATCGGTGTCTGGTTCCGAATTCCAGTCACAGAGTTGATGTCTTAAGTTCAATCCCTATTAGTCTAGGAAAGATAGGGACAAATTATTTCATAAAATTTTGTTGCTGGTATCGACGCAGAATTTTATCCTCAACAACATATCCAAAGTCCCCCAAAAACCCTGAATTTTTAAGAGGTGGAGAATGGAAGAAGGCGGGAGCTTGTCAAGCTGAAAAATTTGTTCTATTACAATCTAAGCATATGACACATGTTTTTAGGGTGCTTTTTAACGCTGATTCTAAAGAGACCAAATCTGAAAAGATACATGTATCCTTTGGAAAGTAAATTTCATTTTTATGGAATGATCACTTTTTTTGTAAAGTACAACAAGTAATATATTACCCAAAACCATTTTAAAATAATGGGATATTAATGAAATTTGGTATAAATGTTTCATTTGGCATGCTTACCAAGAATCAAAAGATTCCCCAAAAATATCTTTGGTTAAAGGGTGTTTTTTTGACGGAGAGATGCAAGTGCGTGATTATTACCATAACATCCATGAACAAATTCTGAAACTAATGAACTTTGCTAAAATTATTAAATTTATATTGATACCCAAGGATTAAAAGAGTCCGTACAAATATCTAAGGTCCAAGTGTGTTTTTTGGGAGTGTAATGTTTGACCTGCTTAACGGAAAAAACAGTCATTTCTGTTTCAAAATTAATCTAACTTTTTTAAGGGTGCTTGTATTATATTGGTTTTTCTTTTATTAGATTCGGCGTTAAAAAACTACCTTTAAATCTAATATCATATGTCAAATGTACTATCTCGATTACACGAAAATACAATTTTTCGTAAGAGCTAACCAGGCTTATTCTGCCATATCTGTTATTCTGATGTGAATTTTTCTGTTATCATGCATAACAGATCTCCACTATAAAAGATTTTTATAATTGGTATTCAGGAGTTCGATCTTTTATAAAAGTCTGTTATGGAACTTCGAATAAGACACATCTATACGAACAGACCTAAAATCTGCTATCAGCTGTAGTAAATAAAAAAAGTCGCCACTGACGATAGTGACCAAAATAAAATTAACCCGTGAAATGGTCGTGTTTTGTTTCGCGTAGATAAATTATTGTTCTATTTTATTTGTCTATAACAGTTTGTGAATTTAATATAAACAGTTTAAAAAGTTATACAAAACCAGCAAGATAAAGCGACTTCTTTTTTTATGATTTATTCATCATCTCTGTGTTCTGTGCTTTTGTGAATAAAAATAATTTAGTTTGAATTTACTTATGTGTGTTTGTTATTATGTACTTTAATATTATTTTGATATATCTGTCTCCTTTTAAGAACAATTCATTAAATAAATAAAAGTTTATACTTCATGTATTGAAATCTTTCATGATAAGTCAAACAAATCTGTCTTTTATTCTGTTATGGTTTATAACAGATTTCATAACATAATTCGATATGCAGAATACCAATTAATAAAAGAATAAAAGGTTTTTTGACAGTTCGAAAATTTTTATGGAAATTCTTAAAAGAATAAAAGAAAAAGTTTGCGCCGAATAGGCCCAAACATTTAGCTCTGTATAGGGCAGGTCAAACATAATCTCTCTAAAAAAAACTCTTTGGATCCAGTTATTTTAATGGACTCTTTTGATACTTGGAAACCATGAAATATTTAATATTTTTAGCAAATTTCATTTGTGTCAAAACTTATTCATAGATGTTATGGTAATAATGACACATTAACATCTCGCCCTCAAAAAACCATCCTTTCACCAAAGATATTTTTGGGGACTCTTTTGATTCTGAGTAAACATACCAAATGAAACATTTATACCGAATTTCATTAAAATCCCATTATTTTAAAATGGGTTTTGGTAATATTTTACTTGATGTACTTAAAAAAAGTCATCATTCCATAAAAAGGACTTTAACTTTCAACAGGATACATGTATCTTTTCAGTTTTGGTCTCGTTAGAATCAACGTTGAAAAGCACCCTAAAAACATGTCATATGATTAGATTGTATTACAACAAATTTTTCAGCTTGACAAACTCCCGCCTCCCTCCCCGCTCCACCTCTTAAAATGTGCCTACACAAAAAGTCAATGCGGCGATTTTGGGGGACTTTGGATATGTTGTTGAGGATAAAATTCTGCGTCGATACCAGAAATTAAATTTCATGAATTAATTGGTCCCTGGTCCGATCCTATCTTTCTTAGACTATAATGAGCTGACGGGTTAAGCTTTTCAAATAAAAATGAAAAAAGTCTGTTGATTGGGTTCGCGCTCGCGAAGTAGCTATAACTTCAGCCATAAAATAACTTGGTGGTAGAACACTAAAGTTGTTGTTGTTGTGTCATTCAGAATGTTGTCTTCGCAGCGTGACTGCATTGTATGAACTTTAGTTCATACAAAAATCCTACTTAATAAGCTGTAAGATTCTTTGACTCAACGAAAAAAAAACATAAGGGCTTTTCGAAAATTTCCTTTGTATTTCAAACAAAAATTGAACAATATCTTGTTTAAAAACCACATTAAAAAATTAATAGAAAAAAACTTTATTTGATAAGAAAAAAAAAATCAAAAACGTTAAAAAAAAAGAGTCTGGGGTCGACCCACACTAGTAACTTCCCATTGGTGCACTTGAAAACCATATACATTTGCACATTTTACTTAAGTGGTGGGTGGTCGAGTATATATTATATAATTTTATATTTTATAGTTTAATAACTTTGGGTTTTTGGATAATCAGTATATAGGTAGGTATAGATATAGAGCTACAGGGCAAAATGTGACATTACCTATATTTTGTACTTTAGCTATTTATAATGGTAAATTTTTTACATTTTTTTTTTTTTGTAGTTAACTTACAAAATTCTAAGAATCTTACTTATAAAACTTTTTTTCCTAACTCTTCTCGGTATGGAGGTATTAATTATTGAATCCAATTATTTCAAAACAGACTATTGGCTAAAAAAAATACAAAAAATCAGAGGTGTGTATTTAAAAAAAAAACACATTTTCAAAGATTATAAAACGGCAAATTAAGTGTCGTATGCAAAATTTCGATTTTGAAGCGATTTTGATTGTAAGAATTAAAACATTTTTGAAAAGTTTTTTCTTGCAACATTTTGATTTTTATTTTTCAACTGTTTTTCTTAGTTAAAAAAAAAAGTGTATGTTGATTTTTTTGTAATATTTACCCATTTGGTATTGTGTAATTGTGTGTAAATTAAAATTAGTCTAAAGTGAAAATCTTATTCCGTTCTCCAGATATTCCAGATAAATGACATTTTACAGCTCCTTTTTAAATTACTGTAGTAAAAAACGCTTTGTTGAATTTGTTAGAAAACCTTTTCAGCACGTTATGACAGTATTATCTGTAAAATAAAATGTATCCGAGGTTGATATCTTTATGCGTTCTCGAGATTTGATGGACGAAAAAAGTACCCCGAACGTACGTACATACACACATACAGACATCTTGCTAAAAACGACGGATTCTGATTCTAGAGATCTCAAAACGTAAAGATTTTCAAAATTTTCAATTCGTAAAATCGCACCAATTACAATAACTTCCAATGGGAAGTTAAAATCGAAATAAATTATTTCTAATTTGTTTTCATTACATTTTGTTATGCAATTTTTTTAAAAACTTATTACTTTATGAAAAAAACTGCTGAAGATCGAGAGAGAAAAAATAAGACAGAAATATATAATATTAAAGTATTTATTTACTTAAAAAATCGAAATAATATTATAATTTAAATTTTTTAAATGCATTTTTGAATGCAGTTTTTTAAATAAATCAATCAGAATTCACAAAAAAAAAAATTAGAATAACTGTTAGTAGTTCCAGAGAAAAAAAAATTAAATGTGTAGAGTGTAAATTTCCCATACAAATTTGTATTGGAACAGTATGAACTTAGAGGCACAGTCAATAATTTTTTATTTCGGCATAAACTTTCAATTGACGGTGTGTGCTCTGTGCTATCCAAAAAAATGAGTTTGGGAAATAACGGACACCCTAATGTTCTGTACATACAACATATTATATGTATATACCTACATAATGTAGCATGTTTCAAAATATTAAAGCGATAAGTTGCCGTTATTATATTGCATTAAACATAAATCCTACAAATTGTCCTTCTTGTCAAACCATACGTTTAATTATAGATTTCTTCTGCATCTAATATTAAAACATAGCTACTAATACCAATATTATTTTTCTTTAATTTAAAATGAAATTCTTTCGTCACAAAAATTATCATTATTTTATTTGAAAATACACACATTCAAGAAAAGTAATGAAAATAAATTTTAAATTAATTCAATACGATATCAAATAAAATAAAATAAAATAAAAAAAAATTAAATAATATAAACGATAATGTACCCGTACCAACACATACACGTACATAACTAAGTATACAAACGGTCTATAATCTTTATTGCCTGTGATGTGACAGTCAAATGATTTATCATATTGGAATATAACGAATTGTCTTATTATTATTGTTATTATTGTACTATTCGTACTAGAATGTCAGCTTATTAGGCTTGACCATTCTTTATTCCGACAATTTCATTGAATTTTTGAACAACAACAACAACTTAAAGGTGCTACCACCAATTGTTTGGCTGGAGATATAGCTATTTCGTGCTTTGCCACTTTTGCACTCATCAGTCTCCTTTTTGTGGTGCTGAGCTTTAATCCAATTTTATTTGAAAAACTTTTTATGCACACCATAGGATTCGAACTCACGCATATCAGATTTGCTCAGTCTTAGCAGTCGTGTGCACTACGCACTCCGCCGCTTTAGACCACTGACGTCACAGGTCGAGATGTGTTATTTGTTTATCAAATGCATTTGGAGCATCAGCATTTTTGTAAGCGCCCTTAAGTATGCTGTCTTGTTCCGCTTCCATTTTTCTCCATACCTTATTTCGATAGACTACAATTCGCAGTACCAAAGGGGGAATGGTCGGAAGATCGCTAACGAACGAATTGTTATTATTGTACTATTCGTACTAAAATATCAGCTTATTAGGCTTGACCATTCTCTATTCCGTCAATTTCATTGAATTTTTGAACAACAACAACAACTTAAAGGTGCTACCATGGAAGCGGTACAAGACAGCATACTTAAGGGCGCTTATAAAAATTTGATAAACAAATAACACATCTCGACCTGTAACGTCAGTGGTCTAAAGCGGCGGAGTGCTTAGTGCACACGACTGCTAAGACTGATCAAATCTGATATGCGTGAGTTCGAATCCTATGGTGTGCATAAAAAGTTTTTCAAATAAAATTGGATTAAAGCTCCGCACCACAAAAACGAGAATGATGAGTGCAAAAGTGGCAAAGCACGAAATAGCTATATCTCCAGCCAAACAATTGGTGGTAGCACCTTTTTTTTTTTTTTTTTTTTTATATTCCACGCGCGCAAAAGGGGTTATGGCTACCCTTAAAATGTTTTTAACACAGCACGAGCGATTAGGTAAGTAGGAGAGGATTTAGAAGGAGATACCGATGCACATTGGTTTTGAACGTTTGCACATCGAAATGGGAGGGGAAAGTCGAGTCAGGTAAAGCATTCCACATTCGTGTGCTGCGACTGAAGAAAGAATCTCTGTACATTACAGTACGTCCGAAGTTGGGATCGAGGGTGAACTGATGGGCATTCCTAGAGGCGCGAGTATTACGGTTCAATTTTTAAAGGGGGGGAATGCAACTGGCTATTTCACTAGAACACTGATTATAATAATAGCGATAAAATAGAGAAAGACACGAAACATTACGGCGGTGTTCGAGAGATGTAATTGTTTCTGTTATAGATATTTCGCCTATCATTTTAAAGCTCTCTTTTGAATTCTGTCCAACAAACTCAAGTGAGTTTTTGGAGCTCCTGCCCAAACATGAGAATTTTACTCAAGTTTTGGACGAATAAAGGCTTTGTAGATCTTTGTAGACCTTTAAGTTGTTGTTGTTGTTCAAAAATTCAATGGAATTGTCTTATTATTATTATAGGTACATTTATGTACATAATTATCTACATAGCTAAGGAAAATGAAAATAAACTGAACGACTGGATCGCACAAACTTTATCTCATAGCTAACAACTTTAACGTAACTAGAAATTGACTATGTACAAACATGTATTGGTTCCATAATACTTTGATATCATTTAAAAAAGTCTTACAAAAAAAGTTAAAATATAAATCTAATACTCCTCCGAAACGGCTCGACCGATTTTAATGAAATTTGGTGTGCATATTTGGTAGGAATGAGAATCGGTTTTAAAGTATTCTTCATACCGATAAGTGATTAGGGTGGCCCTATCCAGAAATATTTTTTTTTTTAGTTTTTTGACGAATTTTTTTTTATTTTTTTTTTTATATTTGTTATCAAAAAATACCTCTTACGCCAAAACTTCCAACTACCCATTTTTTAATCGCGATTTTAAAATGTTCGTATTTATTGTTCATACAAACATAATTTAGCCGTTGCGTCGTCACCGTTCTAAAAGCCAGATGGCGCTACGTCCGCATAATCAAACTTTCACAAGGCAGTGCGTGCAAAATTACTCAAAGTATCAAAACGCAATGCGTGCAAAATTTTCCACGATTTATTTTAATTTACAAGAAAAAAATATGTGTACTTAAATGCATCTTCAAAAGAAATTTTGTTTAAGACTAAACAAAATTAATAATTTCTCTCAATTTGAAATATGTAATCGTGAAAGTGTTTTTTTTTTTTATTTTTAAATTTTACCCGGAAACCAGAGTTTAAATAAAAAAAAAATGTACGTCTTTTGTGAATGTGAAAGGTTGTTTAAATACCTACTTAAAGAATTCGAACATTATTGGCATACCGTTATTCACCAGTAAGTACAACAATTTGATGAAATATTGCGTTTTGGTAGAGAAATCCTTCGTTTTTTGAGTTTCTTAAACAAATATTTTTTAAGATACGGAGTTAAGGAATAAACGGGACGTCATACATTGAATTGAGAAAATGAATGATTGGAATTTTTTTAATTTTTATCGGAGGTCATCGTGCCCGACAAATTCATCAACAGCACACTTTCAGTTTAATATTTCGCTTTCGATCCATACTTACATATGCATATACCATTGTATATAAGACAGCAACTATCAAAAGTAACGGTTATTAACGGTAAAGTTCAGTATCTTGAAAATGCATTAATGATTTTTTTTTTTAATTTTGTTGTATTAATTACTAAAAATTCGCATACCAAATTTTATTTTTAAAAATGTTCAAAAATATTATATACTATATACAAAATAAATGTTAAAAAAACTATCTTACGATCTTAGATTTTTTGTTAATCATGTACATATGTATTAAATAAATCGGAAGGCATACCTACTATGTATATTTTCAGCTCTAGATTTTCTTAGCTATTAAAATAACAAAATTATATGGTATAAACTAGCTAACCCGGCAAACGTTGTTCTTCCATTTTTTGTTGTTATATAAAAAATAACGAATGTATTTTTAATTTTAACGGCCTTTAGTCCATAAAAATTGACATTTCGTCCCGGCGTTCTCACTTGGACTCTTCAGTTGACAGTGAGGGCCTTGTCAAGACGCAATTTTTATTAAGTTCAGTCCAGCTTACATTTTTAGTGTATTTGATGAATATTTTAATGATCGATGAATTTGATGAAATGTGATTTATCGATTAATTGATTATCGATAAAATTGGATGAATGAAACTATTTGAGCGAAAGTGTGTTTGACGTTCGTGATTCTTGTTTTTATTGAGAAGAAAACTGTTGCAGCTTGCAGCACTATATTTTGGAGGGAGCACTTAGGAAATATGGGTGCAATAGAGCATTTGGTGGCGTATCTCGTCGGTTTGCTTGGACACCCAGGTGTTTGTTACAAAAAAAATTAATCCCTTGGATGATATTTCTAAAATAAAATAAAATAAATCGGCCCAGCTGCCCACCACCTAAAAAATTACATCGAAAATGTTTTTTATTTTTAATAAATAAAATCTAGAATGAAAAACAGTCTTTGCACGCGAAAGAAAATGTAACAAGACCCAAGCTTAGGTCATATCGCTTAAGTTTAATAACAACACAACTTTGGATCGAAATTAAATTTTTAAATTCGATCGTTACATTTGAAATTGCTTTTGAGCAATATTTTATTTTATTTAAGCTTTCTGACACCTTGTCTTGTCAAAGTGTGTCAATTTACATATGTCGTTTGATGACTTGATCCTAGCATTTAGTTGTTGGTATAAGGGATGTGATATAGGTCCGTTCCTTTACTTTCTTTCTTTGATTTTCTGTGCATTTGTGTGATTTTCAGTCCTAAGTCGTTCCCGTTCTCAAAAATTTCGCAGTTTTTGACAAAAGACAACGCTCACGAGAGAGTAAAAAAATTCCCCTGCCTGTGATTTTCTGTCCGAGAAATTTCTTCGGACAGAAAATCACAGCACATCCAAATGCCATTTTGAGAGCGATAGAATGAAAGCCAAAAATATTTCCGTATACTTGTCTGGTACATAAGATACTACGGAATTTGTGCAAATTTGCGTTTTTTAGGTCCGATCCTTTACTTTGTGCACAGAAAATCATAAACTGTCAGATTTTGGAGAGCAACGTTGAAATATTCTCAAAAATATCAAAACGGGAATGCAAATTCAATCAAATTCCGTATTACCTAAAATGCCAGACAATAACGAAACAATGTTTGTCTTTCATTCTTACTCTCAAAATGACATTATGCTTTGCTGTAATTTTCTGCCCGGAGAAATTTCTCGGACAGAAAATCACACGAAGGGGAAATTATTTACTCTCTCGTGAGCGTTGCCTTTGTCAGTCAAAAACTGCCAAATTGTTTAGTACGGGAACGGCTTTGGACTGAGGATCACACAATTGCACAGAAAATCACAGAAATATAAAGTTAAGGAACAGACCTTTGATTTTTTTCTATTTGATAGAAAATTAAATTCGATCAAGAATTTTAAGTGTAACTAGATAACAGATTACATAAATGGGCAATAAGGCCCATTTATTAACAAATTTTCATGAAAAGTTTTCTTCTGTTTTCATTTTTGCCTAGTTTTTAATTTTCAAAACAATTTAATTGAATGAAAACAACATTAACTCAAATTGCATTTATTTTTTTTTTTTTTAAGTTTTCATGCAACTGATGTGAATATTTTTGAATACAGTATTTTAAAGATGTAGTAGCCCGTAGCGAAATGGTTAGTGCGTTGGACTGTCACGCTGGAGGTCTTCGATCGCTTCCCAGCCTCGTCCACCTAAAAAACTAAAAAGTTTTTTTTCAGGGCTACTGCCTCTTGCGAGGAATTGACAAATCCTCCAAGAGTATCACTTGTCACGAATAAGTGCTTCTCGTCTAGCCGTTCGGATTCGGCATAAAATTGTAGGTCCCTTCCATTCCTGTCGAAAGGCGCACACAGGAATGGTTGCGAGTTGTTAGTCACTAGGCCCTGGTTCTTCATGAGCCGTTGTGCCACCCGATTTATTTTTTTTTATAGTATTTTAATGATCCGTTGAGAAGGGATTTAGATGTAATAATCACAAATATTTACAAGAAACTTGTACCTAATAATTTTCAAATTTTAACCTACGATCATTCTAGAATATTCGGAAAATAGTTTAGTTATTTGAGGGAAATCGTCCGTTTTTAATTTTGTTTGAAAAAAAAAATTATAAGCTTCAGAACAACAAGGAAAATATTTGTTTATATTTTTTTTCTGAAAGGTCTTAAGGTCATAACCAACTTGCAAGGTTATACATTATTCTGGGATACCCTTGCACATAATAATATGTATGTAGGTAAATTAAGAATATTTTAAATATAAAAACTATTCCAACATTTTTGTAAGGACTTGATGGGCTTTCTTTTACAATATTATTTTTGTTTTCAATTCAATTTTTAGTCAAAAACTGAAAACTGAATGAAAAGGACTTTTGCTTTTCAAGATATTAAAAAATAAATGAACCAATTTTCTCTTATAACTAAGAATAATCCGGCTAAATAATGATTTCAACAACCGTTTGATTTATCATCAGTTTCGTTTTTATTGTGTTTTTAATAAGAAGTTGATTTCTTTATTTTTTCACATTTTGAAAAGTAAAAAGTCCTAGAACCATTATACGGTGTAAAAAAAAAGGAATTTATAGCTGTTCAACAAAATATAGCAGGTTATTGTTACCGTTGTTTTTAAATATTTGGTTTTCCTGTTTTAATGCAATTTATTTTTTAAAATTGCGCCTCCTTTCTCGACTTAACATTTAAGCTCTAGTCACACTTTAGGTAAATCACCACAGAAAACTTGTTTGTTCTCAAAAACGGTTGCATGGATTTTGCTAAACAAATTTTTCAAGGAAGTCACCAATTTGATAATACACATAACAAGTGCAAGAAATCTTTTTTTTTCTATTCCTCGTACAACAAATTTCAGCTTAACTTAAGTAAACACATTTGCATAAGCTTGAGCAATGGGAACCGAAAACCTGTGACCATCAAGTCATGCATTTAATTTTAGTTTAACGAAACGAATTAAACAAACCTCATATTGTTTACACTACGAGTGTGTGATAGCCAAATTGTCGGATGTCGGTGCTGCATGATCTTTATTCTGCTAACCATTTGGCCAGAAATATACTTTTCAGATACACAATATACCCACCTCTTGATACATAAATAACAATCCACCCTCACCTCTCTAAGCTAAAATGTTTCTCGGCTAAAAATAGATATTTTGTTTTCTATTTTATTTATTTGTTAATGAGGAATAAAAAAATATTTAATAAAAAAAAACTATGTTCTGTTCAACCATGTATTTTAAATGCAGCCATGGGCAATTTGGCTTACTTTTCATCTCCTGGATTTGAATATACAAACCTACTCGTATCGAATAGTTCTGTGCTGAAGAAGAATTATTTCGAAAATGTTCATTCGAAAACACAATTGAATTCTAAAAATAAATCGATAGAAATATATACAAAACTTTAAAGGTGTATCAGGAAAGGTATCTTTTTTAGGGGTTTGCCAAATATTTTATAATCTTTTCCAAATCAAATGAACACTTTAGGATTGTTGAAATTGAAATGAGAAGACTTTGAAGATGCATATAGAATTTCCTATAAGAGATTCGAGAATTTAATGTTCCGGAAATAAAGGTTTTCAATATAGGAAGCAATATTATATTGGGAGGATATTCAAGACTATTTTTGCTTAGGGTAGGTCTAAAACAATTATTATAATAAATGGTAGGTAGATAAAATGGAGCACAATTTTGTCAGCAAAGTGGTATTAACATGCCAAAAAACAAACAAAATAAGTCAGTTTTTAAGGGAAAGGTTAAAATCTTAAACAACAATAAATGTGTGTTTACCAATGAATCTTTTTTTAAACATAAAAGAAAAATGTGTTTTGTTATAAAACCTGCCATAAAATACGTTAATTAACGGCATTATATTAACCAAGTTTACAAAGGGTATTATACTGCGCAGGTTTAAAGAAATTTAAAAATGACTGTCTTTGTGATTATGAAGTAAACACAAATATATTGTGATAATTGTTTGAAATTAAATTTACTATTGATTTTGACGACAACTCAAGTCAATTCCCCAAATTCGAATGGCAAACTCGATTTTAACTACTAAGCTGAGGTGATCTTGCACTGAAAAACTGAACCTTGCAGAAATAAAGACGATCTGAAATTATTTTGGAAACTCGTCCCTGAAAAACAGTGCCTTACTAAAAAATATAATTGAATATTTTATTTTCAACTAAGCTACCATCCTAGTTTCTAATCTTATTTAAAAATCAGAATTAAAATCTACAAATAGGGGTATTCATGCAAACGCGGAAAACCCGTAGAAAGCTTAAAAACCATAGAATCTTACACCGGTAGAAATAAACTGTCAAAATTTGTACGGGAAAAATATTCTGCAAAACATTGAAGGGGTATTCATGCAAACGCAGAAACCCCATAGAAAGCTTAGAAACGATAGAATTTTCTATCGGTAGAAATGAACTGTCAAAATTTGTATGGGTAAAATTTTCTGCAAAATATAGAATTTTATCTCACAAATTTGAAGCGGAAAGCGTAGAAAAAAACTCTTAGAAACTTTGTGACGTTTAATTTGACATTTGACTTAACTTAGCTGGTTGTTTCTATCGTGTACGCAAAAATTTCTAATGGGGTGTTCATGTAACCTTTTGCGTTAAATTATTTTTTTCTACCAAGCGAATAATTATCTCGTTACATGAATATCCTTATAGAGTTTTGTCTCACAAATTTGAAGCGGAAAGCGTAGAAACTAAGACCCCTTTCACACACGGAAACTGAGTTGCCGGCGATTTTTAGTTTGTACGCGAGAAGGTCGTAAAATGAAGACAAAAAATCTCCCGTGTCTCACCCTTCTCGCCAACAAACTAGCTAGTTTCTGGCAACTCAGTTTCCTTGCGGTCTAACCAGGCTCCTATAACACAGAACAACAAGTCAACTAGTTAACAATTACTTGTTCAACTATGTTTGTCAAACAAGTGAAAATCATTTCTGTAACACAATAAAAACCGTAACAAATTGTCAATAGAAAAAATTTCCCTTCACTTGTTGAATCAGTTGAACAAGTAAATATACCAAGATAAGTCGTGTATGATAAGTGAAATTCTTTTAACTTCAGGCCAACACACTTGTTTTTGAAATTCAATGTCATTTATTGCAAATGTGACTTCGTTTACACATCGATAAACTGTCATTTTATGAACACCATGAACGTCACATATAGCATGGTATTGAAATCCAGTTCCAAACTAAATTCAAAGGCTATAAATATTTTCTTCCTTGCACTTAGTACTTTAGTTTTATTAGTGGTGGAACGTAATTAGGGGGAGAGACTTTCGATTACACAATCAACAATTTTCTACGGGCACACAAAATTTTTCAAGATATATGGGGTTCTATTTCTAAGTTAATTCTTTCTTTGAACACTTTTGTAAATAAAAAAAAAACATTTTTTGAACAAAACTCTTATAACTCTAATAACTAACCCACTTAATAAAATTCTAAGCTATTTTTCCAAAGCTCCAAGTATTTATTTCTAACTAGTCCGAAACCGTCGGTTGAAATTTATCAACTATTCAACAAGTTTACTCTACTTTTTCTTAACTCTTGTTGTTTCCAGTTACAGAAACGATGGAATTGTGAAATTTCCCAATTGTTGAAAGAAGCTAAAACAATTGTTATAGTTCTCCTAGACTTGTTGTTCCATGTTACACAACTTTAAAGATGTTGTTGAATTTCACTTGTTCAACAAGCACTTTATGTATTGTGTTATAGGCCCCTGATATACTTCGATAAGTCAAATGTGACGTTTAATTTAATGATATCCCACGTTTACGTAAGTTTTTTTAATGGGATGGTCATGTTACCATCTTGCGGAAAGTTAGAATTTTCTGCAAATCGGAAAATTATCTCGTTGCATGAATACCATTATAGTGTTTGCGCTCTGAGAATGGTAATGGGACTTCTCAGAGCGCAAACAATATTTTAGATTTTTATACTACGTTTTCATTGAAGCCGAAATTAAGTAATTTCGAAATAAGCTCATTTGGAACATCGTTTTCTTTACAAATTTAACGTTCCAAATGAGCAAATTTCGAAATAACGTCATTTCGGCTCCAATGAAAACGTAGTGTAATACTGATTTTTAACCTTCCTATACCCGCGTCAACAAAAATAACACGTATACCCATCACGCACGGTATCTCGGACCGAAATTCAAAAGCCCGTAGTTTTTAATCGTTATCTTTATAATTTTTTGTTTAATCTATAGAATAACATATTAAGCCTGATCCACATCTGGGTCGTGTGTTGTGGAGTCGTTTGTCGCTATCGCGACATATTTCATATGTGTAGAACCATATTTGTCTCGTGTGTTGTGTTGCAGTGTGGCGCATAAAATATATGGAATGACAGCGACACACGACTCCACAACACAACACACGACACAGATGTGGATCAGGCCTTAGTAACGAAATAAAACAAGTTTATATTAAGCCTGATCCACAGCTGTGTCGTGTGTTGTGTTGTGGAGTCGTGTGTCGTGTGTCGCTATCGCTACAATGTATTTTATATGCGTAGAACCATATGTGTCGCTAGTGTTGTGTTGCAGTGTGGCGAATTAAATATATGGAATGACAGCGACACACGACTCCACAACACAACACACGACACAGATGTGGATCAGGCTTTAGTTTTTTCATTTAGTAAATAAATGGCAGTATTTTTAATAAGCCTCTTAAAAAATGTACTTTTTCATGAAGGGTACAAAAACTGTTCTTTCAAACATCAACTTGATCCTTTCGGACTCCATTTATAATAATCAATATAATATACACCTAATACCACAATAATTATGAGAAATACAAAAGCAAAAATAAATGCATAAAACAAAAATTACCTGCTCAAATTTTTTACGTGTATACCCGCGCCGGTCTCACAGACCGAATGATGCCTCAAACCACTACTACACAAAAGATTAAACCACACTAAAATAAGGGATAAAACAAATCACGAAGCTACCATAAAGCACACTGTGCTAAATTATACCGTTTGCTAAAATATTTCGAAAAAGTAATTTTACGATCTCACAGACCAATGCGCGGGTATAGGAAGGTTAAAGAAGATAAAAACTGACGTAGGAGTTGTTGAAAATTTAGTTGACAAAAATACCCCACATTTTTAAATAACCTCAAAAATAGCAACAACAAAAAAAATCGGCCGACAAAATTGGATCGCGTTGGTTTGGATTAGCCTCTACGTTTGAATTTTAGATGCGTTGAAGCCTTTGAGTACATATAATATGGATGGAGTGCTCGTTCCTATCTCTAATGCATTATAGTACTTGAGACTGTGATAGAGGGCGTGATTTCAATATAGAGAGAGTATTTTGACAGCTGGCAGCTACTGATGGTGTTGTTGTAAAAACCCTCTCTATATTGAGAATTGAATAACCACATAGATTACGCGCTACTTTAGTACCGTTTTCTACAGCACAGGCCAATCTACCAGTTCAATCACCTATGACCACCCAGTTCATAATCGTACTTCTTGGTGCCATGATAATTAATAAATATTATGCAAAATGTAAAAATAAAAATAATTTATATAGAAATCAACTCCTAATGACAATTGACAATAGTTTGACATAAATTGGGACAGAATTATGTGTATGTGTGTTAACGACAATTTCAATTACGTTACATTGCGTAATTGAACTGTCAAAGTAATTACATTTTGTTAATTATTTACTAAACTATGCTTTTCCAAATTCTAAAAATGGTTTTCCAAATTTGAGAAAACCAATCCCGATCGTTTGGTACCAAAAAAGCCCACTTTTGTTTCTATGTGCTGCTAAGTATACGCCAAACCTTTAATTGTTAATAAATAATTAACTAGAGTTTTCCAAATTCTAAAAATGGTTTTCCAAATTTGTCCAAATGTTTTCCAAATTATAGGAATCAAAAAAAATGAAATTCCTCACATAGTGCTGCTAAGTATACGGCGGTCCCCTAAACCACTAGTTTTGATAAACCACCAGCCGTATCTATAAAATTATCTTAAAATGCCTTTTAGAGGTTATTTAGTTAAGCTTGCTTAAATATTAAAGTTGCCTTTAAATCACGTTACTTAAATTTGTATCTATAATCAATATTCCTTTCATACTTAACTAAACAACCGTAATGTAACGTAACGCAAGAAAATTGACAATTCTGATACAAATTTCTAGTACATTTTTCACTCTCAGGCTATTTCTGTCAGATTGCAAAAAAAAATTTGCAAACACAAAAGAGTGCACAAATAATAAGACAGAAAGAGAAGCAACTGGGTGTATGTGTGTATGCATCGTCAAACACAGAAGACAGAGGAAATGAAACCATTCCACTTTAGTTTTTTTTTTTTGATTTTGTTTTCAGAAATTTCCTTCCTATATTGGTGAGAAAGTATATCATTTACTATATTATTTTCTTTAACAAAAAAAAAAAAAACAAAACAAAACAATTTAAATCCGGCCATCGCAGTACACACATAAATATTTCCTTACTCAACCTACGCACAATTTGTTTTGATAAAAAAAAAAAACAATTCTCATATGTCAAAATATATTTAAGTTGGCTTTGCGTAGCCTTTAAACGCTTTGGATGGTGTTTAAGTTAAGAGGTGTTTAAGTTACGTTGCTTAAATGTGGAAATTGATTATAGATACCGATTTCACACTTAAGTGATATTTAGAGGTAGTTTAGAGTTAAGAAGCCTTTAAAATTTCTTTATAGATTCGGCTGCACAAGTTTAAAATAAAACCTGTCGATAGAAAGTTGGATTTGCAAGGTTAATTAAACAAAAAACAATTTGTAAAACATTCAGCACTCCATTTAAGTCAAATAAATAGCTGACGAGTTGCTGCCAGGAAAAACCAACGCTCTGTAGGGCGAATCATTCACAATTACAACAAAAATGACAAATAAAATATACTAAATAACAACAAAAGCTTTAAGGCTCTCCCAAACCAATGCGAAACATTCGTTGCGGCGAAAAAACATTCGCATGTCAAAATTTATTTACATGGTGATATATGAGAGTGCCCACACCAACGCAGTGGAGAAACATATGAAATAATTTTGACTGACGAATGTTTCTTCGCCGCAACGAATGTTTCGCATTGGTTTGGGAGAGCCTTTATGCGAGATTTGATTATTGCCCTTAATACTACGTTTGAATTGGAGCCGAAATGAGGTAATTTCGAAATTAGCTCATTTGGAACGTCGAATTTTATAGGAAATGACGTTTCAAATGAGCTAATTTCGAAATAACCTCATTTCATGTTTTCATTGGAGCCGAAAGGAGGTAATTTCGAAATTATCTCATTTGGAACGTCATTTCCTATACAAAATTGACGTTCGAAATGAGCTAATTTCGAAATTACCTCATTTCGGCTCCAATGAAAACATGAAATGAGGTAATTTCGAAATTAGCTCATTTGAAACGTCATTTCCTATACAAATTCGACGTTCCAAATGAGCTAATTTCGAAATTACCTCATTTCGGCTCCAATGAAAACGTTATATAACTTTCGCACTATAAATTTTCAAAATGGTCCTTTTCAAACACACAGGATAGCAGTTGGTGTCAAAAAATTGAAATGCCAAATGAATACGCGTACATTTTCGGTGTCGCTTTTAAAGTTATCGTATACCTATTGCCGAAAAACCCTTTATTGGTTTTGTGTGTAGAGGCTAGTACCTTAATTGTGTGCTAGAAATGACATCTGGGTTTGTTTGTTTGTGTTTTTGTATATTGTTATATCTCTTATTTTATTTTATATCTCATGATAGCATGGCTTTTCTATTTTATTTCTTTTTTATTCGCAATTGGTGAAAACTCACAATTTCAATTAAATTTAAATCGCATCACGACACATACCCTTACAAATTCTTAGATTCAGTTGCTTCGAGACTCGGACCAAATTTGACAGCCAACATGCATGTAAACAAAACAATCCTAACCCAACTTCTATTTCACTGTCGCAGTTTTTATCTCAACAAATTACAATTTTATAAACATTTAAAAGAAAATCCTCTAATAAAATACAAACATGAAAGAAACTCCTCTATCCATCTGCGAAAAGAATTTCGTTTTACAAACCATCAAAAACAATCAAGTAACTATTCAATTCATCAAACGAGGTCTTGTTTATTTAACTCTAAACTTTTAGCGCCTCGATGGCCGCAAAAACGAAGAATTCCGTGCTGCAAAAATAAACTTCGGAACCGATTGGGGCAGTGTTCATGTATCACTCGGTGAAACTCGTGTGCTCGCCCAAGTCAGCTGTGAATTGGGTCAACCTAAAGCAACACGCCCGAACGAAGGCATCATGTACATCAACGTCGAACTCGGTCCAATGGCAGGGGTGAGCTTTGAAGCTGGACGCAATTCAGATCTGGGAGTGCAAATCAATCGAACACTCGAGAAGACATTCAAAGAATCACGTTGCGTGGACTTAGAGTCACTTTGTGTTACTGCTGAAGACCGTGTTTGGATCCTACGATTGGACTTGAATGTTCTCAATCACGCAGGAAATCTAGTTGGTATGTTCAATTTTATGTTGATTAAGCAATGCATGTTCTAAAATTTGTGATTTTAGATTGTTGCTCTATTGCTGGTCTGTGTGCCTTGGCACATTTCAAGCGTCCCGATGTCTCGGTGATGGAAGAAGAAGTGCTTATTCACACAGCTGCTGAAAAAGAACTTATTCCAACAGTACTTCATCACTATCCGGTGTGTGTATCCTATGCTACCTTCAACAATGGGTAAGTCATGATCTAAACATTGCTTCGTCATCCTTTGGTGAGTTTTTGATTTCAGAGAAATTGCTGTAGCAGATCCAACAGCAATCGAAGAACGCACAGCCGAGTCAAACATGATCTTCGGAATAAACTCCTATCGAGAATTGTGTTGTCTGAATCTTGGTGGAACCACACTTACCAGCTCCAATCTGCTCCTACAATGTTCACAAAGAGCAGCCAATCGGGCAAAATTGATTGTCGATCAGGTCAAAAAAGTCTTAGAAGAAGATTCTAAATGTAGGGAAGAGAACAGACCTGTTGGATTTACCGAGTGTCTGAGATTAAATAAGATTACTGCCTTGGCCGAGGATCGATTGGCTCTGAAACTTCGACATTTCAGCTTCCAAAATATTCACGATGATCATTTGGCGAAGGACGAGCATATAAGCGACGATGAAGAAGACAAAAAGAATGGTTTGTAATAGTTACTTGTCCAACAAACCCTTGGGAGGCTTCTAAATCTCTATTTTTTAATTAGTGATTTCCATGGGTGAAAATACTGGAATTCTAAACTCTAACCAGGAATCTATTAATTGGGTACCTGAAGGTGTCAATGATGATGACGACAATGAGTTTGGCTCCGAAAATGAGGATGAAGATGATGAAATGGATGATACTAACTTAGAGCATCAAGTTGAGAATGCTCTGCATAATGTAAATAAAAGACTGAATCAGCCAGTCAGTAAGAAGATAAATATTCCCTTGTTGAGTCAGAAGAATTGGCAACGTAAGTGGTTATGTGAAATTCAGTTAACAAAATAAAATTTAATATATTTGATTATTTTAGAAGCATCTAGTGGCAGTGAGAGTGAGGAAGAACAAACTTTAGTTTTGAAGTGAAATTGTCAATAAATATTTTTGTTAAAAAGAAAATAAGCAGAAAGGTGTTTTGTTTTTATTCCTTCCTAGACAAACTTTTCTATTTTACACTAAAACTGTAAGACAGTACACATGAATTGGAATTTTTAGTAAGGATTGCGATATGAGAATTTTTCATAAGGTCAAGAATATGGTACTCATACATAATTTGGGATCGATTTTGCTCATTGGAGCTTGTTTTCATTGATTTATTATGGCTTTGATATCAACATTGAAGCCTTAAGTGTAATTAAAACAATTGTTTTATTTTGAGAAGATCCATAAACACTGGGACTCATTTGAGTCAAAAGTGACTCATTTTTTAAACTTTGCTCAGGGACTCATCTTTATTATCATACACATTGAACATATTTTTTACTGTGACTCATTTATTTTCAAAATGACTCATTTTTTCAGCCCCCAGGACTCATTAAAAATTAACCTTGCGGTAACACTGTCCATAAATGACTTATCGGTTTACCCCAAAAAACGACTATTAAGCCAAGTTTCCATCGCGGGATTAAAGTTAAACCTAACTTTAAGCTAACTCAGCAATTTGGTAAACCCCGACATCTTTTTTTAGAGTATAATTTTTCTTCGGATTTCCTAAATATAAGTAAGTTGCACATGCGACACCAAATTCAGAACAATAAAACGGGAAAAAGCTTGTAATTAATCATTTGATTATAAGAAATTAAACATTTTCGATAAGGTTAAGAAAAAAATCACCACCTGCCATTGAGCGCAGAAAATTCTAAATAAAATGTTGAGAGTGATATGCTGATTCGCGAAAAAAAGAACTCAATGTAATTAAAAATTGTGGCAACCATGCAAGAGTTTGATGGACGAAAATTCGAATTTAAACTTCCTATATCGTACCCAAACGAATTGAAAAGAAAAAATGGCTTCCCTTATTCCATATTTCATATAAAGATTTCAAGATGGCTGTTGGAAGAATAATAAATCAGTCTGTGCAGAATGACAGAAAAACGACCCAAAAGATTGTTAAGTACTTGACGTTAAATTTTAATTCTCGCCCAATACCAATGTTTCAAAGATAAGTTCAATTAATCAGATACGCTTTGAATGTTTATTGAGAAAGCGGCGAAGATGAGTCAATGAGTATTTAAAACCAAATACATATGTATGTCGTCGTCGACTCAAAACCAAAGATCATTCTCAAATCTTAAAACTTAACTAATTTCTAGAATTAAAAAGTCGGATTTAGCAGATCCAACTTTTTCCGGTTTTTGTTATGGTTAATCGCCAAGGCTCAAGAAGCGACAATAGACGTTTCAGCGAAAATAAGAGTCGTTTTCCTGAAAGCCCGTAGCGTAATGGGCTTTCAGGCGTTCGACTGTCACGCTGGAGGGTGGGTTCGCTTCCCAGCCTCGTCCACCTAAAAACTAAAAAAAAAAGTTTTTTTTTTCAGGGCTACTGCCTCTTGCGAGGAATTGACAAATCCTCCAAGAGTATCACTTGTCACGAATAAGTGCTTCTCATCTAGCCGTTCGGATTCGGCATAAAATTGTAGGTCCCTTCCATTCCTGTCGACAGGCGCACACAGGATTGGTTGCGAGTTGTTAGTCACTAGGCCCTGGTTCTTCATGAGCCTTTGTGCCACCCGATTTATTTATTTTTTTTTTTTTCCTGAAACTCCGATTATTGTCGGTTCGAGAACCTATTAAATTTGCCTTTTACCCGACGATTTGATGTTATTGGAGTAAACACACCGATTTATCGAAAACAGTTGATAACTTTTTGAGTAAATGGTACCACAAAATATCGTTAAGTTTTTTTTTTTAAATATAAATATACAGGGTGGTTCACTTTAGGTGTGACAAAAAGCGTGTAGTTTAAGTCGAGGGGGGGGGTTTATTCCACTTCGGTTAGGACGGAGGGGCAATTTTCTAAAAAAAAAGACTTAAAACAGAAAACAACGGCAACACTTACAATGACCTCATATATACCTTTTTGCAAAGCCAGAAATTCCTTTTTTTTCGTTTTAAATAAATTTGTTTTAATAAACCGTTTTTGAAAAATTAGACGCGTTCACGAAACAGAGATTTTGCTCTGTCAAAAGCTAAGCAAGCAGATCCAAACAAGTTTTTCCTCATGCCGTTTTCCATTGGTTTCACACAAGGTTTCACTCATTCTGAAATCTAATGGAGCAGTCCAAGATGCTTCTACTCAATTCTGAGGTTTGGTATCTGTAAAGGTGAATCGTTAAATAAAAATTATTTGCTACCACACAAAAAGTGAAATGTAAAATACGAGTGTATCAACTCCGAACTTCCAAATAATATTTTGTGTTTGATACTTTCTTAATTTGTTTATTAAAATTTACCAAAAACTTTGATTTTGGATGCAAATTATATTAAAATGGACAGCTATAAAAAACATGAAGTACATTGCAGTTTGTTGTGACGTTTGAGTTTGAATGTATTAGTGCTTCTTGAGTGGATTCTGATTTGAAATCAAGAATCGAATTTCTCTTCTCAGAATCGTCAGAAGCGTACTTTTTGTGCCAATGGAATGGTTTTAGAAGACTTCCGGACGCTTCTGGACGCTTCCGGACGTACATTGAAAAACGGCATCAGTATTTTGACAGCCAAACTGAGATTTTTGCTGAGGAATCCAGCAAAAAAAACTGCGATTGCTGAGGCCCTCCGATATGTCCCTTTCCTGAACACGCCTATTGATTTTTATTTGAATTTTGCAAAAAGGTATAGGTTTTCTGTTTTAAGTCAATTTTTGTAGAAAGTTGCCCTAACGCCTAAACGAGGGGCAGGGAAATTTGGCCCCAAACTTAAAATAAAAAATGTCCTCAAAAAATGTATATGGGAAATAACAAAAACAAAAGAAGCTTTAACATTTGTAAATTGAGGCCATTTTTCAGGATCTTGGGGCTTTCTTCATTTTTCAGTTTGAGGCCAAATTTCGTTATGAAAAATGACCCCAACCTTTAATTATTGTTGCCTACTATGATTTTAATGGGCCATCACACACAGGCTCAATTTTGAACTAGACTAAGCTGTGGAAATGAAAGTTTGTAGGCAAGGGAGATGAAGTGTGAGGAAAGAAACGACTGAAATGTTCATTGTTCATCCTTATTTCGAGCGGTCCAACAAAGTTTAATTACTAATACATACACAGTTGTTCGTTAGGCAAAATAAACAAATCCTTTGTCATGCTAAACTGAAAATTTTAAAGGAAATTATTTTTTTTTTCGATTCTCAAACTGAGAGTACTAATACAATTAAAGCCGGTTCATGTACACAGAATTTTCAGCCAGCTTTGCTGAGCTCGTGTGTGATTGAAGGAAAAGTAAGTCTGGCTTTAGTTCAGCTCAAAATTGAGCCAGTGTGTGATGGCCCAATTAGATTCACCAAATTTTAAAAGGATACTTCTGGGACATTGATTAAATATTCGTTGTTTTATACAAAAATTATGATAGCAGACCGACTGACAGCATAGGCGCCTGCCAGCATTGTATATAAAACCTATAGTACTATCAATCAGTCGATTTGAGTCGATTTTTTTCACGATGGTCTACGCCTTAAAGTGGTGTATTATCGCTAGGGAGATTTAATAGAAAGCTTCAATGTATCTATGTATCTCTACATTATCTACAGAGCAAATGCCCTCCCAGGACTGTGCGTTACCTTAGCGACGGGGTCGCGTGAGCGGTATAGAGGCAACAAAAAGGGAGTTAAAATCCTTGAACCCACAAAGGGTGCCAGGAAAGGTACTTTTAAGGCTTTCCCAAACTGACACGAACCATTTTTTGTACGATTTTTTAATCAAAATAATATTTGGTAAATAGCATTAAAATAATCGTTCACAAAAATCGCAAGAGTTTTATGTACGATCCTCATTTTTCTGTTTTTGTTGTGTATTTTTGGGGTAATATTTCATTTTTTGTTTGGGCCATTTTTCCATTTTGGAAATGGGCCTATTTTTCGATATGAAAAAAGCATCAAATGACAAGAAAAACCCTCCCCCCCCTTCCATCGTAGGGTAGAGTTGCCAGTAGCCGGCCCCTTAACGAAATTTTCCGACAAAACTTATGATTAAGCCTTGAATTTTTAACCTTTTGATATTGTTTTATTTACCAAATTGTTCATTAGAGATTTCTTAAGAGTTACACAAACATAAAACAATAATATTTTAACGTAAAACAATAATATTTTAACGTAAAACAATATTTTTCATTGTTTTTCTGAAAAAAACTCACATTTTCCTGTTTTCTGCCCCTTGGATCCTGATTCCGGCCTTTTTGTTTCCTATACTCAGCCCCCTCAGTAAAAAGGCTATATTTACGAATTCAACTATTTTATTTTTTTTTCCTTATAACAAAACAACATACCTACCTACTTTCGTTTTTAGTTATATTAGAAAAACAAGTATTAAAGTAAAAGTATTAAACATAAAATAATACATTTTATGAGTTTCTTGTCTCCAAGTTGTGTTCATTATAAATGTTTAATCTTTAAATAAATTTCAAATTAATAAATTAAATACAAAATTCAAATTATTTTTCTAATTTTAGTTTTAATTTTTATTTTATAGGTACATAGGTATATTAAAACTTAATATCCCGATAGCCCAAGGATGGAGTAGCACTCCGAAACACGTCGCATAGTTATATTTAAAATCAAAAGTTGTGATATGAAGTTTTAATATATAAAATAAAAATTTAAATTTAAAATAAATTAGGAAATGATTTTTGGGTATATTCTAAGAACAAAATCGTTGTACGGTAATGGTCTATCTCTAACTGTTACATCTTTTATCGGGGATTTAAGAAAAGGCTTACTTTGGTGTTCCCTTAGCCATGTTAACAGAAATTTCTCTGTTAATACTAATGATAGAAAATTCGTTTAGGCTTTGTAGAGGAAATACCAGCCTTTGTAATTGCGTTTAAATAAATTTGATTTCGTTTTTGAGTCTTCAGATATCCTGTTTGTAGCCTGTACCATTTTTCTTTTTGACTTTAAGGTCAATTTTTATCCAGAAAATAGGCTTTTTCTTTTTTAGCTCAGAAAAGAGTTCTGAACAGAGTCCGAGCATATCGAGAATGCTCTGAACATCCTCTGAACAAAGCGTGTTCTGACTTCTGAGCGCTCAGAATTATTTTCGAAACACACCTGAACACTTAGCTGTCACTATTTAATTCAAGTCTCCTGAAATAAGACCAAGCCTTAAAAAAATTTTGCTCTTTCTGAGGATTAAGTACCTACTAACTGACTGCTTAACTGACTATTGAAAAATTTGCCTTTAGGCCTAATTTATTCAATACCCATTTAATTTTTATACAAATTTGATTAATTTCCCATTTTTAATAGCAAATTTAAATTTAATGTAGAGTGAATAAGTTAGGACCTAATTTATAACAAAATAATTAAATATAATAAAATTGTGGTATTTTTCCTTTTGTTTTTAAAGGGGCCGAAATAAGGAGACAGACAAAAAATAACGTTTCCTATCTTCGACCGAGGTGGCCGAATATAAGCAACAGAGGTTTTTTGTGTGTCCTATTGCCGGCCCGCTTAAAAAAATCGTAAAAATTACTTTTTTTTTCCTTTTTAAATTAGATTTGACTAAAATATAACGTAATAAATAAATATAAATGCATAAAAGTCATTTACTTCCAAATATTTCAAAATATAACGTAATAAACAAATATAAATGCATAAAAGACATTTACTTCCAAATATTTCAAAATAAACGCTTATTTTGGAACAATGTCCAACCAACGTTTTTGACAACAAAACTTAATAAAATCGTGTGCCGGCGAGATCGCACAACTACAGATGTAAGAACTGAGCTAGTATACTTGTATAATGGAACGAAAAAAGTTGCAATTAGTAAGAGAGATGACAGACCCTTTAAAAACTCTAACCACAGAAGTATCACTACTATTTCACTAATTACGAGCCATTTTTTGGTAGGCGGAATTAGGCAACTCTACCCTATATTGTTTTTTTCTTGTCTCGACTAAACCTACACGCTCCAGCTTTTTGTCACACCTTAGGTTTATCATCCTGTACAACTAGATTTGATGCGTAATTGGTCGAATTCAAATGTTCACTACTATTTGAAAAAGTAGTATCGCCTCGAAAGGTAAACAAACTAGAGTTAATCAGATTGCTTCGTTATAATCCATTGTTTTAGATACATATTAAAGTTGATCATAGAAACACAAATTAAAGAAAAACACAATTTGTTTTGCTTTTGAATATTAAGCTCTTCTTCTTTATGATTTGTTTGCTTTAAAGACAACAAAGGAGTCTCTCTCATTACACGACAAATACTTAAATTATTTTAGACTAATATAATATATTTTTATTATTATCTTTTTTTTCTTTCCTTAAAAACTAAACATCGATGTTTATTTTTTGTGGGTTTTTTTATAGTTTTCTATTTTTATTCCATCTTTTTTTTTACATTTATTTTTATTACTCTCAATATCTCTCTCTTAAGGACTTAACTATTGTTATTTTATGTTTCTTTTTTAGTTTTGTTTATTTTTTTTTTTATTTAATATAAACTCTTACTTTACAGATTACAAAAAATAAAATTAAAAAAAAAAATAATATTAAATACAAATATTTCGCAAAAAAAAAATAAATTTAGTATGTATGTTACAATGCTAAAAAAATATTTTTTTCTTCTTTTTGTAAGTAAAGTGTATTGTAGAACTTAATGTTTAGGATTGCTCTCTGCATTGCGTTTGGGCGGCGGTGGCGGCTGAAGTGCTACTCAAGTGGTGTCATTTCCTATACCGTTTTTCTGATCTAGTTTATTCGAATTCGATTTGACCATGTAAATGAAATACGTGATGATTTCTTTTTCTTTAATCGGTATCGTTTTGAAATGTTTCATTATTGTCTGTTGGGGAGAAAAATAAGATTAAATATTTTTTATCAAAATATAGAAAAAAAATAATAAAACAAATTTCTATAAAACAAAAGCCCACAGATATTTATTTTATACACTGTGAGTTTGGTGACCAAGTCAAATAATTTGTGTCAACTGTTTTACCTCGTCGAACGGCGAAATTATTAAAGATTGAGAATGCAATTCCATATAAAATATATCATATATCGTAATAGTTTAACCAACTACATCACCAAGTATGTGTGCCAATTAAATAAACAAGAATAAAACCGATTAACAACAACTTTTACTTTTATTATCTTTCTTAAATAGTTTAGAAAGTGAAACTTTAAAATTACAGAATCTCCTTATAAATCAAAGTTAAAATATTTTATTTCCGAAAGTATCTGGCCGTTGGTCGTGTCTTCAAATTTTGTGTCGAAGTTAAAACTCAGAACTATAAATCGTTCAAAGAACAAGATACATATATTATAAAAGGGGTTCGTTCGGTGAGAATAGGAGATACATAGCAAAAAGGTTTGTTCGGTTAATGGGAATTAGTCAGACTGATTAGCTAGGTTTAGATTCTATGTCTAAGGGTGCATGCAAACTGGTTAGTGATTTTATGACAAACTACATTATATGCAGAAAGACATATCTAAATATCTGATCTGGTATTCAGACTCAGGTCCATTGGGAGAGCATGCGGCGCAGCTAGGCAGCCCTCACATTACCAACTAAATGTGGCAATAGGGACCAGCAGAGCAGAAAAAGAAAGTAATTGCTTATTGCCTCTGTACATTTTCTGCTCTGGGTAAGAATGAAAGCATAATCAGTTTAAAAAACGAATTTTTTGATGACCTCAACGAAATCTCCGAACTGAAGATTAATAACTTGATTACTTTTTTCAACTCGAAGATATGGTACTAAGACGGTAACTTTTATACCATGTTCTCCGTCAGATTCCGCCAACAAACGGACTGCGGGTTTTGGGGGGATACTCGTGGTGCATACAGGCTGGAGAATTACATGAGCCGTCTTTTTTGAGAGAGTGACTAGCAACTCAGTAAAAGTTTTAGACGGAAAACACAAACAAAATTCTCTATAATAATTTGTTTTGTTATTGTTTTGCGTGAAAACATTTTGCTGAGTTGCTATTCACTCTCTCAAAAACCACGGCTATAATCTACAACCTGCTGCCTAGTTCGGCACAATGATGAGATGGCTTCAGGTTCGGGTACCTATCCAACTGATTGAGTGTCCTAAAATCAAACCCTAATCATTGTACTAGCTTAAACCATACCACAACCACATAACCTACATCCGTTGAATGTCATCCAAGGAATTTCTATGTGCGGAGGCATCACTGCACGTGGAGACCGCAATCAAAAGCCCACTGGAATTCCATATCTGAACATAACGATCCCTTTGAGGCATAAGATACTTAACCAAGCTGACATGTTTTTGTCGGGCTCAGAGCGTGGTCGATGTTCCACTAATCGCTATAGCACTACTTCCTCATATAAAACTCATCGAGAGCGCTGAAACCAGTTATGAAATAAGAACGGCGCATTCTAAGGCTAATTGGGTAACCGAAATAGCTTGCTCGTAACCGCCATTCCTACCTTTTTATATACAAATAAAATTAGACAAACCTTTACGGTTATAAATATTACTATTTATGATGAAAGGTTTCATAATTTTGAAAAGCAATACAACTTACAATTTATATAAAATATTTTTAATAAAAGAACTACAGCCAACTTAACAAAAAATCGGTAAGGGATTTTTTTATAATATTCAGGCCGAAAAAGGAAAAAAAAAACATTTTAATTTTAAAACCCCCGACATACATAGATACATACATAGGGGCATATTCATAGTCTACTACAGTTTAAGACAATATTGGCTCAAGGAATACAGACCAATTTTAATTACAAATTGTTGGTTTTATATTTTTATAAGATAATTATCTTGGTATACTACACAAATAGCTTAAAATATTTTGAAACGATAATCTTAAAAAAATAGAATCAACGTCCGAAAATTCAACTAAACCTATGTTCATACGCCCTATAGTGTAAATCTATTTTTTTATATTTAATTCACTCGCCAATAATTTGTATACACGAATGTAGCCCTACGTTTAAGCTTTTTTTTTGAAGATATTAATCTTGAAGACCCGACCATTAGAACTTATAAGTTATAATTAAAAAAAAAAGAAGAGTTTAAGGAACTAGTCGCACATTGAAAGTTTTTTTGTGAAAACGTTGTTAGGAAAGCAAATCACTTTCAGAAAACACTTTCAAGAAAGTACTTTTCGCGTCTTCACACTGAAAGTTTTGATTTCAGAAGACGTTTTGCTCTCTGAAAGTACTTTCCTTCAGTGTGCGACGACACCTTTATAATGATTTTTGTTTAAAAAGGATAACAGGAGCATTCCCACTGGTGGACGATGCGATGGCAATGATCATAGCTGGAAATTTTGCTTAATTTTGTCCGATTTCCTGATGTTTTTTTTTTTTTCTTATATTTTGCGCGCGCTAAAGGGGTTGCGACTACCCTTAGAATGATGTACACATCACGAGCGATTAGGTAGGTTGGACTGAATTTGAATGGAGATACCGATACACATTACTTTTGAATGTCTGTAGATCACAATGGTAGGGGAAAATTGAGCTGGGAAGAGCTCAATTTAAAAAAATCGATTCCGATGCTAATATACCACGTAGAGCAACAAATAAAGTATCAAAATAATTGTTGTCTTATTGGTATGAGAATTACAAAAAAAAATGAATCGATAAACGCACTCCAGTCAAGAAATTTAAGAATTGAATTTTGTCATTAAAAATCCAGAAAAACCAGCTTTTCGTCCACCAAAAAGATACAAATCAACGAAGTCAATAATCATAAACATCATCATAGAAATTTAATGCTTTTTTACGCTCAACCGAAAGGAGTCTTTTTTGTATGTATTTAGCGCGCGCTAAAGGGGTTGTGACTACCCTTAAAATGTGATACACAGCACGAGCGATTAGGTAGGTTGGAGGGGATTTAAAAGGAGCTACCGATGCACATTGGCTTTGAATGTCCGTAAATCACAAGGGAAGGGGAAAATTGGGATGGGTAGAGCATTCCACATTCGTGTAGTGCGACTGAAGAAAGAATCTCTGTAATTAACAGTACGTCCTGAGTTCGTCTCAAGGGTAAACTGATGGGCATTCCTAGAATCGCTAGTATAACGGTTGAATTGTTAAAGGGGAGGAATGCAACTGGCTATTCACTAGAGCAATGTTTGTTGAAATAACGGTAAAATAACGAACGGCATGAATCATTTCAACTGTGCTCAAGAGATGAGAATGTTTCCGTTATAGTTCTTTCACCTCGTTTGAATTCTATTCAATAGACTTAAGTGGGTTATTGGAGCACCTGTCCAAATATGGGAGTTATACTCAAGTTTTGGACGAATAAAGGCTTTGTAGATCACAGCCAGATCAGAAGGGGACTAAAATTTCTTGCATCGACGGAGAAAACCTAAACACTTAGAAGCATTTTTAGCGATGTCAAATATGGGGTAGTTCCATAAAAGGTGGTCTGTGACACATATACCAAGGGCCGAAAGCTGTTCAGTTACTTTTATGCAAGTGCCGCTCAGGGATAGCAGCATTGGGGGTGGGCTCCGCTTTAACGACAAGAGAAAGCATTGAGTTTTAGAAGCATTAAATTCTACACGTTTTTTTATTCCCCACTGGACAATACTGTCAAGATCAGAATTAAATGAGCTTATCATACGCTGCCGTTCAAGTTCCACATCCGAAGGACATGGCTGTGAATCTGGAAACAAATATGAAAAGCTGAGGACACTGTCGTCAGCGAAACAGTTTAATGGATTAAAAGTTCCAGATAAGAGATCGTTTATGAATATGAGGAAGCGGGTCTCTAACAGAAGTGGCTATTTTTCTTGAAATCACCCTTTACGGTGAGCTAAGCTGTTACGCATAAAAAATGACGACCAATTACACCAAAACTCATCGGTTTTCTTCGCTGAATAATTAACAAAACACCAAAATGTGGTGCAATACCCCAATGGAATTGCGACTCATTATATGTATTAAATGTTAAACAGTCTCATATTACAATAACATACTTTGTAATGTTATTTGCTATATAAGTAAATAATTTTTTTTTTTTTTTTCAAAACTCATTTATCAGTTATTATTAAAAATTAAATCAAAATTTATATGTTTCGAACATTTTAAGGCCAACCGATGTACTATGTATAATTTAAATTTAGTCAGTAGAGAGTCGTAAAATAAAAAAGACTTCTAAAACATTAAATTGTGTTTTGCTTTTAAAAAATTGTGTTCCCTTAACAAATTGTTATATTAACGTGCTCAATGGAATGTTTACAAACACTCATCGACGAGAAAGACTTGGTATGTCCAATTTGTTGATAAATTAATTTTGTTTAAATAAATATATTATGTATTTTAAATATGAGTTGGATTTTATTATTCTGGTCTGGATTTGATCAATGACTACACCGATTTATTTCTTCCTTATTATTCATGTATACCTTCCTTCCTTTTCAATCAAATCAAAAGCTATCCCAACCATTTTCGGATCTGCTTGGATTTACATTTCATCTGTTCATTTTCCTTTGAGTAGGGTCGTTTTCATTTGGTTTGGTTACGTATCCGGTTTTGGTCGTTCGAAAACATATCAGATTCTAACGTATCTCCGATACGCCATTGTTTGTAATGCCTAAGGAGAACAGCTGATGACCAAAACAGCTGATGTTAAAAATAAATCTCAAGGTATCGCGAGCGCGGACTTTGAAAAAATTGGTTGGCAGTAAGAGTTAAGAGATTCGACTGGACCAATTGGATGTAAATTACAACGCCAATGTCTAAGAAAAAGAAAATACAGACAATTCTCAACAGGTGACACTGTATGTGCATGTTTCGTTTTTTCAGCAGGATAACTCGAGAACGGATCGTTCGATTTTGACGATTTTGGGTTTGATGGTTTTGTATTCGTCCAAAGAAGAATACTATGAAGGAACATCCCGGAAATTTACAGGAAAATTGGAACGCTGAGAAGATTCGATTTTTAGTGAATTTCTTGCCATTTAATCAAGAATTAGAGCGATGAATGGATTTCGATCGAGTCATATTAAGTCAGGAAGTTTTATGCCAGCTGGCTCAGCGATATAGCTTCCTGCTGTTTCTGGAATAAGCCCTTGATGCAGCGTTGTAGCTAGTCCTCCGATTGATAATCCTACGATTGCATAAGAGCAATTGCCTTCAGAGTAAGAGCCATCTGTGTACAAAATTTGTTGAGGACTTATTTGTTGAATAAGGTCTTTATGGAGGGTCTGAATCATTGAATTTGGGTTTGAGTCTTTGCCGTATTTTGATAAACTAGAGTCTATTTGGAGGGTATTCCTTATCCATGGTGGTATGTGTTTTAAATTGTTAGGTTGATCTGGCAAGTTTGTTTGGGAATCATGGAAGATTTGTGAAATGTTTTCAAGTGCTGATCTAAGTTTGAGTTTACTTTTACGAGTATGTTCATTTAAGGCCTCATTGATACTGGTGTGTAATATGTGTGATCTGTCATTAGGGATTTTGAGCCGGTTGAAATTGCTCTGAGTTTGGAAAAGGTCTTGAAAGACAAGAAAACTGCCTGTTCTTAACGCCTCGATTGGTGTTGTTCTGAGTGCACCGGTCGCTGTCCGGTAGCATTCATTGATGGCAACGTATTTTCTGAGCGTTTTGTTTTGTTGCCTACATATAAGTTGTTAAACCGTGTTGTAAGGTTCCTTCGACTTAAGTTTTGGTTATTCGAACAGCTATTTCTATGTGGGGACCTTTTTTACGAAAACAAATCTTTTTGAGAGCATTGTTACGTTGTTTTAAAAAGTTGACGATATTTTGTGTCTGTATGTTCCATTTTAGATTTTTATTTAAGAGGATACCAAGTATCTTAAGCTCATTTTTTAATTAAATATCTGTGTCAGACAGATTGATCGAGTTTGCTATGCAGTTCTTTTTTTTACATACATGTAACGCCTCCTTTTTTTGTTGGCGGTATGATAGCCCCAACATTTTTTACCCAAATGGAAATCAAAATTTGGAGTTTGGAAACTAATTTTATCAGAAGCTGCTGTTGGCTAAATGGATAATTCAAGTTTCCGACTCCGAGCTTGGAAAGCAACATTTGTAAAAATCCATAATAAAACGCGAAGTGTTGTTATTTTTTTTAATTAAAATGTTTTAAGCCTTGAAGGACTGATTTCGAGTTTATACCACGCTCTACGATTTGGAAGTAAATACATTTGCTACAATTTGGACCCAAAACCGTCCTATAGTTTCACAGCTTTAGCTTAGCAATAATAAATTTGTAGTAACAAAGGTGATATTTATAATATAAACAGTACAAGAGTAAAACATAAAAAAGGGCGGTTGGCATAACATGCATCAAAATACTACTCCGTTAAGGTTGGGTCAAATGAAGAAATGCTGTTTTTTTTAAACTATACTCCGGAGCGAGTCTTTGAAGATAAACCATCAGGTTACAAGGCAGACCGAACCCGGCAAGCCGAATCATCTCACTCGGATCTCAATGGATCGATTACGCTTCCCAGGATGTGTGCAAAGGTAGAAGTTGAAGATTGGGCAAGATGTGCCTCTCTGAATTATCCCGAATTCTTAATCAATTTCAGGATGTTCTTTAGTGGCAGAAACGAAATATCACCCAGTTTATAGAAAAAGCATTTTCTGAGGACTATATATCTGGTTCTAGCTAGACTAGGGCATTCGCAAAGAAAAGTGAGATGCACCCTCCTCCGCATCTTCATTAGAATTCCAACCAACATGGAATGTTAAGGCTTGGTGTTTGTTTTTTTTTTTTGCTTTAAAATCAACGGCCAAAGTTTTCTCGAAGCCCGAAAACTTTCAATTAGTGACTACCTAACGTTTGTGGCTTAGAGGAAGCTTTTGTGTAATCCGCTCTTTGCACCACTGGCGACTGGCATAAATACAAACGATTCGGTTTGGCTCGGATCAATGTGTGACCCGTATTTTGCATATTCGTCCTCGTTTGATATTTCCATATACTTCACAGTGTCCTAGGGACCCATCTCCGAGGGTAACTGGGTTTGTTGCGCTAAGTAATCTCAACTCACCACGACAACAATCCACCAGTTTTGGCTTTGTGACAACTGTCATTGTTCTTGTTAACTAGTTCACATGTCGAAAGATTTTCCTGCGTCCTCACAGACTGCAAATACCTCCGCTTGAAAAGCTCGAAATCTTTGTTGATCTTTTTAAGGTTGGATTTTCTCAAAATATGTCTGACCCGTCTTGGAACCGTCCGATACATGATTTGGCCCGGTTTAACGTCCAGAAATTTATTTTAGGAATATCTATTTAAGCGACTTGTTTAAAATAAAAAAAAATAAATAAATTGGGTGGGACAACGGCTCATGAAGAAACAGGGCCTAGTGACTAACAACTGGCAACCATTCCTGTGTGCGCCTGTCGACAAGAATGGAAGGGACCTACAATTTTATGCCGAATCCGAACGGCTAGACGAGAAGCACTTATTCGTGACAAGTGATACATACTCTTGGAGTATTTGTCAATTCCTCGCAAGAGGCAGTAGTCCTGAAAAAAAAAACTTTTTAGGTTTTAGGTGGACGAAGCTGGGAAGCGAACCCAGACAGACCTCCAGCGTGACAGTCGAACGCACTAACTATTGCGCTACGGGCTAATACTGTTTAAAATCAATGTATGATAAAATAAAGTCTGCTTGAATGTCTATTTCAATAAAGTGAAAGGAAGTAGTCGTCATGGCACTGGTTTGAAAATATATCATCAAACGAAACGGGTGTTGCGTAGGTCAAATTGGGCCTTATTTTTACCGTGCCTATTTAATGAATGGTTGTTGGGGCTGAAACCCCATCTTTTTCCAAGAATTCTACTGCAAGTGCTTTCTTCTCTCTTACTTGAACGAAGGGCTTGCTTAAAGCATTGTGCTCAAAATGGAACAGGAGGAAAACCAATCGTGATCGTCAACTTGTTTTTGGCACTAGTGTTTTTTTTTTTTGTAATTCAAACTTGGATTCTATGTCAATGCGGTCACTTTTTGTTTAACAGTTTTGTAAAGTTGAAGGAATTGATAAGTGGCGTTCTAATGACCACAAACAAAAAGTTTCTTATCAGTAGGTGGGCCTTTAAAGAGCGTTTTAGTGTGGAAAACGTACAATAAATCTACAGATAACAATTATTATCGCTCATACCGATTTTGGTGACCCGAATTGAATCAGCAAAGTCAAAAGGGCAAATACATGATCTGGCAAAAGAACAGAACAAAAAAAACGCCCACCAAAAGCGCTTGGCTTTCTAAATACATCTCGCCATTCCGGTTTTTTATTATTCCACAAAATACCAAATGGGAGCTGTTCTTATTTAAGTTATGCACTTTTGGTTGAATTAACGAGTGGAATAAAATAAGAACAAACAAGAATCAAAATGGGAAAAACCTTCCTAAAAAAAAGAGCAAAATAATAAAGGTACTCACGTCAGCCAGTTGGGCTCTTTTCATTCCGGGCCTTGTGGACACCTTGTAATGGCGTTTGTATCGTCGCAGAGTATTAACTTGCAGCTGGTAGAGGTCGACTTCGGGCAGATCTGTGTCGGTCTCATTGCTATCATCTTCGGAATCCTTTCGTCGGCGTTTTGTTCTTGCACTCTGGATGCGCCCTTTGTGGTAGTCACAGATATATATGTGTTGGGCCTGGATTTAGAGTGAGTGGGAGGAGTAAGAAAAATTCCATATTATATAAATGATTTGCCAAGGACAATGATAAAAAAATATAAATGTAGGTAACTAACTGTTGGATCACTGCTGAGCTTAAGTCTTTTCTGGGCAACAGTCTTTTGTATACGTTTGCTATATGAAGCGTAGCCAGCTGCTCGATGGCACCGTTCATTGTCATCGATGAGACAACATATCTGGTCGGTGTGACCACGCGAATCCTCTTCGCCCGTACTAAAGCCGTTGTTCATGACGACACCGTTCCTGTTTCTGCTTGGGATCCGATTTTTTGAATTAAGTTGTGCCTGGATTTTCTTCCTCGCCAGGAATATCACTATGCTGGTTGAGCTTTTTGCTGCCGAGATAGTTTTTTTTCTCCGTGTTTTTGCTCTTTTAATCGAGCACCGAGAATTTTATTTGTAAAACTTATATGACACAATGAAGTGGCGGCCCGGGAAGATTATTAATTTTATAAAATTTTGCACTTCTGGTTGGTGTAATTTAAGTTGTATTTAGTCGGTATATTAGGAATTTTTGAAGAATTGCACTTAAAGTCGGCGTAACAACTATTGAGGAACAAGAAAAGAACAAGCTGACGATTGTAGAAGTCGAGATATTTGAGGATGAAAATGACAGCAAAACACCAAACATAACTTTCGCTTGAATATTTTTTTTGGTCATAGAAATGAATATGATTTGATCAAGGGGGACGAGGGCGGTAGGTTTTGTATTCACCCAATATTCATCGGTAGTGCAGCAAAAGTTCATCTACAAATTTTAGTTCGGAGTTTGTGTGCGTGTGTGCGTTGGTGAATTAATTTAAAATGTTCATCGGATTGGTGGGTTTGTTATTGGTGAGATTACCATTTAATAGCAGTGATACCATTTTATTAACTTAAACCAAGTACGATTAATGGAAAGCTAAATAAGTCCACATGCTGCAACTTTTGGGTTAGTACCAGCGGCCAAAAAACATATATACAAATTACAGATCTATTCTGCCGTTGTGAGGGTCACAGGTCACAATTTTGTGTGAGTTTGTTTTTGTATAAGGCGGTCACAATTTCGGATTCTGTGGAAGCCCTCATAATAACCCTCACAAGAACAACGTGAGTTGTGATCTGCCAAGGAGCACATCATAATTTTTAAGTTTTTATGAGGCGAGTTTACCGCGAGTTATGAGGTGATTGTGACTTGTGAGGCATCAGTGAGTTTGCCAGAATAAGGCTGTATCTAGAATGAATATGCCTTCCACCTGAACTGCGAACTTCTAAAGCAAATAAATCGTTTAAAGCAATTTCAATATCAAAAAAAAAAAAAAATGTTTGTTTTAACTTGTTTTTATGTAAATGCATGTTTAAAGGCTCTCCCAAACCAATGCGGAACATTCGTTGCGGCGAAAAAACATTCGCATGTCAAAATTTATTTACATGGTGATATATGAGAGTGCCCACACCAACGCGGCGGAGAAACATATGAAATAATTTTGAGTGACGAATGTTTTTTCGCCGCAACGAATGTTTCGCATTGGTTTGGGAGAGCCTTAAGGCCTTAAGGCCTGCGGCGAAAAAACATTCGTCACTCAAAATTATTTCATATGTTTCTCCGCCGCGTTGGTGTGGGCACTCTCATATATCACCATGTAAATAAATTTTGACACGCGATTAGTTTTTTCTGATGTTTCCACTTTTTGACAGATTGGGTGAGGGGTGTAGAATTTGTAAAGGGAAGGTAGTAACGAAAGCAGGAATGAGAAATCCAAGACTTTTTCTGGTTGAGCTTTGAAGTTTCTAATTTGACAACCATAAAAAATGCTCCTCTATTACCCCGTTTACAAACAGAATCGAGAGCTTGAGTTGGATTAGGGTCGGATTTTCGACCCAGGTGTTTCGCCACGTGAGTTGAGAGCCCCATTTGAAGTTGAGTTGATATGGTGTTGAGATAATACAATTAATGGAATGGGCAACAATATATTTATTTTACACAAAAACAGTTCAAATTTAATGAATTTTAGTTAATACTTCACATAGCTATCAAAACAAATACATAATTTTACTCGCAGATGCGAAAAACACTGTGGTGAACACATCCTCAAGACCGACTGTTCGACCCAGGTTTTTTATCAACAATTTCGACTCGACTCCGCTCCTGAAGTGGAATCGAGTCGGTTGAAGCTCATTTCAAGTCAACGCATACAAAGGGGCCAAAAGCGAACTTGAAGCTCGCTCGAATACCTCATGTAAACGAGGTATATGTTAGCAAAAAACGATTTGAAAAAAAAAATAATGATTGAATTTAAATTGTTTTCCGAAATTGGATATATGTACGTAAGACCCCGACTCCAAACGCCATAAACGATGTCCATAATCCAATCCACTATCTGATTTGTATGGATATGTCATTGCTTGGACATGGACTTTTGCGACTCCATTGGATTTTTGTATACATGATCTACACACAACTAACAATTCAGCTTCTTTTAGCTAACAAATATTGATGTGCCGCAGGTTTCACTTTATATAAAGCTTCGGTACGGCCTTTGGCAGAATTAAATTACTTATACATGTAACGAGCTGGATAACTGCTTCTTTAAAGCCGAATAGAAATAAGAACAAGAAGACTTACCAAGCTTGCGAGCTGTCACTCGAATAGGCTTCTAAAATTGATGTTACAGAAGATGATTGAAGATGTCACTTTAAAAAGGCTGCATAAAATTTTTATATAAGTTGCTGTCTTTAAAAGTTTTCTGTAACCATTTTCAATAAGCTTTCGATACGGCTTGTTAAGTCTTTATTAAATAATCATAAAAGAATGGCCACGTTCGGGTGGTAGGCAGACATATGGTATCTACTTTAGCATCTGATACGTTTTCGAACGACCAAAACCGTGTATGTAACCAAACCAAACGAAAACCAAGAAAATAAATAGGTGAGATATCAGCTGTTAGTATGAAGTATCTCTCCCAAACCAACGCGCTAGCGGCGCGGAACATTCACCAACAGCAGTTTTTTTTTGTTGTTAAGCATTATTTATTTGTCATTTATTTTTTATGATTGTGAATGATTCGCCCTGCATAGCGAATGTTCCGCGTTGGTTTGGGAGAGCCTTAATCCAAAGAGATCCGAACATTTTTGGGATAGCCTTAGATTTCTTTTTGATATCAGCTGTTTGGTTCGTCGGCTGGTTTTTTCTTTAGGCATTACAACAACACGAACAAATCTAGATACCATTGGCGACGTACCCGAACGCGGCCAATATGTCAATCTATAAAAAAGAAGCTCGAATTTGTATAAGTCATTTTAAAGAAGCTTTTTTAAAAAAACTCTATTCACATTTATAATTATATATGTATATTGAATAAATTGAACACGTGGAGAGAAAGATAATTCATTTTACTTGACTTGTTTTTTTGAGCATTCGGAAAGCTACTTTTCGTTGGTTAAGACACAAGCTTCAATGCACGATAAACAGAAACGAGGTTTATGCTCATCAGATAAACATAACATTCGGCATTTTCGTATATCTGGGATTTATGTGACAAATAAAGTTAATTATTTTTCTTTTCTCCGAACATAAGCAGATGATTGTAACGTCACACCCTAATGAGCATACCTTGTTTCTGTTAATTGTGCTTAAGTGGCCGTGTTTTTCGGACTGAAATTATCAAAAATATATTAATTTAAGACTATTGAAAGAAAAATCGTTTAGGTACATTTGTTCCCTCACACGAAATGTATAAGAGAGTTAAAGAAATCTTGTTCAGTGTGAAAATTTTTATAGAAGCTCGGATTTATTTAAGGAAAATTTAAAGTTTTTAAAAAGGAAAAGGCTGATTAAGTTTTTGCATCTTCCAAATTATATCTAAGATGGCTGAGTGGTTAGAGTGATGGACTGTCACGTAGGAGTTCCCGAGTTCGATCCCTAGTGAGGTAAAAATATAATTTATGTTTTATAATTGTTTTCAATACTATAATTAATAAATAATTGAATTTGATACTTGATTTCAGATAAAAAGCAGTAAAAATCAAATTAATAAATAAAAATGAAAATGTATCTTTCTTTTTTTTATTTATTTTTTGTTCACCTTCTATAAGACTTGTATTTCACTTTTATACAACCATGTCCGAAGCTATCTGTCAAGTTGAAGTGTCATTCAAATTTTCAATATCGCTCGTTAAAACTTCGTATCGGCTTCTTTAGGCCGCTTGTATAAATTTCTCCTTTTTATGCTTAAGTAAACTTAACAAATGTATTATGAAACTTCTAAAGCCTATTCTAATAAGCCGAACCGAAGCTGAAATTTTAGTTGGGTAAGGTGCTATAGGAGTTAAAAAGTTCTCCTCTATGGAGTACTAAAGAGAGATTAAATGAGTGGAATAAACGATTATTAATAGTTTCTATGGATCAGTATAGGAGTAAAATTGTTACTTGGGTTATCATGATGTGTATGAAATTTAATAAGTGCCACTTTTTAATTAGAAAACATTTTTTAAGTTTCGGTTCACAAATACTTTCATAGAACCACTTTTCATATTTTGAACTTTCTCATTATTATATTAACTGATCAAAAAAACTTGGTTTATGCCAATGCTCTTGAAAAGTACAAGTAATTTTGCGTATACAAATTTTCAAACAGATTTTTTTTGTTTAAAAAAAAAAATACGAATTGAAATTTTATCTGTATATTAATGATTACTTTTAATTCACGTTCCAAACTTTTTTCTTAAAAAATGTTATCGGTTTTATCATTAACACTTTCTTTATTCCGCATACGACAAACAAAAAGCAATTCACACGGAGCATAACACGCGACCAGTCTAAATGCAGCTTAAAGCAAGATCGACACATATAGCCTGATCCACATCTGTGTCGTGTGTTGTGTTGAGGAGTTGTGTGTCGCTGTCATTCCATATATTTTTTGCGCCACACTGCAACACAACACACGAGACAAATATGATTCTACGCACACGAGACAAATAATGGTTCTACGCATATGAAATACATTGTAGCGATAGCGACACACGACACACGACTCCACAACACAACACACGACACAGATGTGGAGCAGGCTTATTATCTCGTGTGTTGTCGTGTGTCGCTATCGCTGAAATGTATTTTATATCGGTAGAACTACATTTGTCTCGTGTGTTGTGTCGCTTTGTGGCGCATGAAATATATGGAATGAAAGCGACATACGGCTCCACAACACAACACACAAGACTAGCTTAACACCCCGACTCCACAGGCCATGAACAATATCCATAATCCAATCTACATTCCAATCCACAATCTGATTTGTATGGATATGTCACTAATGCTTGGACATGGATTTTTGCGACTCCATGGGATTTTTTTTTAGACATGTTCCATAGTCCGGCCATCATTTATGGCCTGTGGGTGTAAGACACAAACGTCAAAGATTTGAATAAAAACAAATGACGCTGTTTTATTTATACCCTTCAAGCAAAATCACGGACCCAAATTTCTCGGTTCACTTGGGACTCCAAAAAAAAATGAGTGTCTCACACACAATAACAAATTTTCTGTGTACGCATGTAAAAAGAACGAGAATCGAGAGTATTTTTTTCAAGCATCGAGAAATAGAGAGAGTATAGGCAAAATATACAATCATTTTGCCTTAATTTCCACCACTTTTTTTTTAGTTCAGTTTTGTAGGTAGCGTGGCGAAGACGGTTGCTTTTTTATCTCTTTTTTCTTGTTAACACTTTTAAACATTTCCAATCAGAAATGCAAGTTTCTAATTATTAAATGTAAATTTATATTTGTGGAAATATGTCACGTTTATTAGTATGAAATAGTCTTTAGAAAACATTTTATGAATGATAAATAAAAAAAACTCTTGAAATGAAAAAATTCAGATTGTTTTATTTTTGTAGGCAATGGAGAAACTGGACTAGATGGGAAGTTTTTTTTAATACTTTTGGGTTGGGTATGTTGGGTATCAATTAATTCATTTTTTTCGGAACCGTTTTATATTCCATTTGGTTTCGGTTCTCCGAGTATGGTGAATTGAAAAACTCTCTCTCTCACAATACATTCACATAATGGCTCCGTGGTGATTCTAATTTCCATACTAATTTGAGCCACAAAACGCAGTTTTTCGATCCGTATTTGGATCCGAATGCGAAGTCGTCCATACGTTGTTTGATACGTTTGCGGACCGAAAACGAGCTGGCTTGCTTGAAGGGTAGTACAGTACTAGATGGCAATAGTTTCTATTAGAAAAAAATGCTTGTATATGCTAAGTGGCAACATATGGCATCAGGAATAATTTTTAGTATTGCCACTTTGCGCCAATAGGCGCTGTTGTCGCTTTCAGTCGGTGGAACCATCTTCAATGCAATTTTTGTATGGGAATGCTGACCGGCTAGCAGTCCAGGGTATACTACGTCCATGATTTTCCAAAATAAAAATACAATTCCACCACGTACAAATTTCACATCACTATACAATTCACCTCAAAACAACTTGTATTTTTTGTTGTTTTTTTGTCTGAGCATGAGCAGTTCACCATAAGATTATTCGGCTTCATCCAAAATAGTTCATCTAAATCCAATTCACCCAACAAAAACATCAAAATAAAACAAAGATGAACTCTCCACAGCGGCAAAGGTTTGCTGGCGCTGCTGTCTACTTCGTTGTCGTTCGCCGTCGAATTCATTTTCGAATAACAAACCGTTTCGTCGGGTTCGTTGCGTTCGTGGTGGTCTCCTTCTCTCTCTATCTTTGTTTTATTTTAAAACACGGCAAACAAAAGGAAATATTTTTTTAAACAAATTAGTTAAATTATTTAAATTTTAATGTTAACTAAAAGACTCGTATGGAAAAATAGCTTTTTATCCGTAGAAATTCATCTAACCAAGTTAATTTAGATTGTTTAACTTTTATTCCTTTTGTACATCTTCAACACCGAAAGTGCACTGTGTGCGGTTTTTGAATTGTGTGGAGTCTCTCGTCGTCCTCTTGGAATCTTTTCAAGTTGTGAAGCAACACACCGATTTTATATTCTTGCTTCAAAAACAACACATCAAGAACCTCATCGTCATCATCTTCTCTCCAACAAGCTTCAACCAAAACCAACAGTGCTAGCAGCAGCACTAAACTCCACCTCATTCATATCGATTGTGTCTCGGCGCGGTTCTTCTCTGTCTTGTCTTGAGGAAGTTAATAACAAAGTGAATATAAAGAAAAGTAAATAAAATTATTGATAAAATTACTGTGTGAGAAATAAAAAACAAAAAGTAAAAGCAAACATGTCGACGCTGAGCAACAAATTCAAAACCCTTTCGGTTGAGGAAAAAGCTGAAATACAGGAAAAGTTCATAGACGTAAGTACCTAACAGCAAACAATATAGGTATTTTTTTTTTTTTTGTATTGGAAACTAGTCTGTCGTCTTTTCAATTTCAATGCCTCTGAGCAGTTCAGTCCACGCCAATATAATGCTAGTGGATTTCCATTCCGTCTGAATCTCGGTGGAAGATTAATAAATTTGCGATGTTGGGGAGAATTCACGCCCAAGATTGCAAATCTCCACATGAAGTCACTTCCTACGCATCTCGCATGGAAAACAACTTTGTATTTCTGTTTCAGTGTCGTGTCTTCTGTCATCTTTAGTTCTTCTTTACCCGCCCTCCCGCTCCACTTCTGCTTACCTTTTTCGGATAAAACAACTCCCCAACTGTGGTTCCACTCCTATACTCCAGTTTTATTTAACTTCATCTTTGCGGGGGTGCTTTCAAGCGTTGCCAGCAATCAAAAGTTTATTTAAAAGAAGTTTCTGTCATAAAAATAATACCTATACAGTCGAATAACAAAGTTGACTCGTGAACCTATGACGACACTACTGTCTGCTACTGCTAACGACTCACTAGGTATGAAAATCGCTATCAGTGCAATTGATAAATGGTTAAATCAAAGTCTGGGATGGAGCTATACATAATACGTTATATACATTTATGTATATGTGAATACCCTTAAAGTGATAAACACCGCACGAGCGATTTGGTAGGTTGGAGGGGATTTGAAAGGAGAAACCGATGTACATTGGTTTTGAATGTCTGTAGATCACAATGGGAGGGGAAGGGAAGGTACATACCTGTATATACAAGTAAAGCATAAATTAAAGAGTGTGATAAATCGATTCAGATTTAAAATCTGGAAAACATTATTATGGAAAAGTTATGAGATGTTGTTGTTTTGAAAATCAATATGTACGTACCTTAATAAGAAAGTAATGTGATTCCATTTTTACAATCTGTTGGGTTGTTACGAAGCCAAAAACCTAGTTGGCCGGAAATAATTTCTTCGAAATTTAAGTTCAAAAGGGCACTTTTCCCTTTTTGTAGGTAGGTAGGTAGAGATGGCTGCCACAAGCATCCTCGATCGATGACCCAATTAACGCTTTAATGCGCCGAATATAGAAGACTCTTTAAAGAAAATAAGGTTGTTTGGTGATAGAACCCCATTGAACATCGCTTACGCCCCTAGTTTGGCTGCAGTATGCTAAGCTAAGCAATTTGCTGGTTTACCCAAGACGCATACGATCTGATCCATTAGAGTGATCATCTATTCTTACACTCGGATATGATAATCTCTGTCCGCCTCCGTCTGTTTACACAGCATGACTTGTGGTTACCAGACAAAATACCACCCGCTCGTATGACCAGACGTTTTTTTTCGATTCTGACATGGGACACAATTCACATGGATTTGGTCATATGAAAAACACTGAATAGGTCTGAAGTCCGCAACTAAAAACCATCTACACTGTGCCAACTAGGTCATCTTGTTGACTGGTATTGAAGCGAATATCGGCCAAACCGTGTGATCGTCCCGCCCTTGTGCTCCATGATCCACCTTCAAACACCCGTAGTCTACTAGCTCACAATCATAGGAGTTCGAGGAGGAAAATGTTGTAAAAGGAAACCGAAGTTGATTCTAGATCCAGTGTTCCTTTTTTTGTAATTTGCAAAACATTTTTCTGAAACTCCTATCCCTGGATTAAGGACGTGCCTCTATACGTAGCACGTAGTATATTAATATGGTGGCAAAATAGCTCGTGAAGAACTAGGGTTTTGTAACTCAACTATTTGTGTTCGATCGATATAGCACTACAACTGGGAACTTGAGCAATGGAGGCGATTTACGTTTTCGGATTAGTACAAAATTTGTCCCCATGGAAACCAGGTCGTTCGATTACTACTAAAGTTTCCGTCCAGTCACATTTTGTACTTATCCGAAAAACGTTAATCGCCTACATGGTTCAACTTCACAATTATTGTAGTAGGTACTTAATGAAAATTGTAGTCGAGCTTGTCACTGACTTGCAGTTATTTTTGTTCCCATGGCAGCACAAGGACATTTTGGACTAAGGTCTGCTTCTTTAAGTCGCCGCTTAACTGCCCCTTGACTAACTACCTACACTTTATCGTACCCGTCTATGTTGTTTTTGGACGTTAACCCCAGTCAAGAGACGTCATCACAATAAATCCGTCATCACAACGGTAACATACAGATCGTGGCCTTTACACAGACTTACAAAAGATTCCCTGAACCTTCTGTCGATCTTTAATATAGAGGATGAGTTTAAATGGAGCTGATGGGCCCCATCACAGTGACTTAGTCCTTGTTGAAGTAGTATGACAACTGGACGTCGTTCTAGAGGCGTTGTATCCATTTGTTAACAAGGCTAGGCGTAATATGTCAAGATATATAACAATTCACTTTTAAACGCAAACTGAAAACCAGAAACCAATAATGGGTGAGAATATTGCGCATAAAATGTTTCCAACTCTTGCCTACTTTAACAAGTATAATGGTTTTTTTTTTTTTTTTTTGATTTTACCCATAATTTAAAGGATTAAGTTAAAGCTTTAACAAGAGACCATTAAAAATTTATCATAAATATTGTACCTATCCATCGCGATTCTTGTTCTTAGATAGCTAAATGGGGTAATTCCATTTGTTTGCTCGCAAGTCTATTTCAGTATTAGTGAACACATATTGGGGCATATTCATAGTCACAGATAGACCCAGGTTTAACTCAACTACAGTTTAAGACAATTTTGGCTCAATGAATACAGACCGATTTTAATTACAAATTGTTGGTTTTATATTTTTAATAGATAATTAACTTGTATACTACACAAATAGCTTCAAATATTTTGAAATGATAATCTTAAAAAATAGAATCAACGTCTGAAAATTTAACCAAAGCTGTGTTTAACTTAGACCCAGGTCTAAAATGACTATGAATACGCCCCATTGCTATCAGTATTGTTCTAGCGGATTACTTAATCAACTTATTGGTCTTTAAGAACCACCATGTCCAAGAGCGAGAAATTTTAACAGTTACAAAATTATATCCCCTTGTCAACCTACTTCTTTAATGAATGTATTTTCAAGTTTGGACACAAAATTCAACTGGCAATGCCACTAACAAATTCTTTCATCCAAAACAGACATGGAGCAAATAACCAAGAGACAAAACAAACACACGAGAAAAATTCTTAACTCTCGAAGAAAAGTTCTGAACAGGTTTATAAAAAAAAAATGAAGAAGTCGTTTGGATGTTTCTTATTTATCGCCCCTCGGCATCGACCCTCTCATTCCTAATGTACGCGTAAATAACACACGAGGAGCGGCTTTGAATGAAAAATAAAAATACATACACATAATTCGAATTCCACATGACACCGGACGGAACCCCAACCAACCAGTAAACTCACACTTATAATTTTGGGTGTTGTCAGAAACGTAATAAAAAAAATCATCCCCAAAAAAATATTGTAATTTAAAAGGGTGCTGCTGCGTGGCGCATCTAATTTTTGCTGCATAGGCTTAAGCATGTGCGTTTAGAAAAAAAAAACACGACCAAAGCAAAAAGGTGCAATTCCTTGGACTCTTGGGTCGTGGTTCTAATTGGAATCATAAACCCAATAGATTTGGTCTAGAGTCTGGTACCTACTCTTGTTGACTCGAGGGTTGTTTTTAATTCTTCTTAAATTCCGGTCTTTCGGAAAGTAACTAGTCGTCATTTTATTGATTTTTCGAGAAAAAGCAACGACGAGGCCAGAACAAAAACCGGTTGTCCAATAATTCAACAATAATAAAAACAACTACAAGAACGGCGTCAATGACTACAACGACAACGAGAACGACAGACTTTTGCATTCATTTTGCTGATTCCCTAAAGAGAAAGGCAAATGCAATTGTTTTCAAAGCTCGTATCGTAGCTGGCTGACTTACTGACTGCTTGCTTTGGCAATTAATTTTGCTGAATTAATATAAAATAAAAATAACTCTTCCGCTGGAAAGTGTGTAGTATTTCTTTAAAGGCACTTGAAAATAAACTCTAGCGCTGCGCTACACCACCACCGGGTCGGAATTGAGTTGGGTGGAGGCACATGCAATTGGGTGTAGATGTGGAGAAAATATACAAATAATAAACATACCTAATTGGATCGGTTGCTAATGAAGTGGAAGCATTTTTTTGTTTCCAGATCTCTCAAGCAAGTGTAATTGATATAGGTATTTGTGTATTTTTGCTTTTTTAATTACTTGTTAACCCTCTTTTTCGTTTTGAATATAAATATATAATTTATTTTCTTTATAGTATGATTCTACCCACACTTATGTACGTGGAGTTAAAATGTTATGGAATATAAAAATTGGTTAGTCATGTCATGAGTTAAGAATTCTTCAGTAAATCTGTAAACAATTGAGACTAACTACTTACGTTATGTATGTATGTATGTATGTACTGAGTTGAATGTTGCTTCTTTCTTTTTTGTATATACAGATGTTTTGCACGATAAAAAAGAGTTTATTTTAGAATGAAAGGAATTTAATTGAATGCAGCAAGTCGTCTCTATTATCATCTTACAACTCTTTGTATTTATTTAATGAAGGAGTTCTTGGGAATAGCATTAAATTAATATTATCTGAGTGAGGTTTTGATGCAATCATGAACTTTAAAAGGCTTTTGATCCACCACCAAGGGAGTTTGTCATTAAATCAGTTCACTTATGAATATTCCAAGAATTCAAGTGAAAAAAAAAAAAATGATTTAAAAGTGTCCTAAAAGGATGCTTGCATTTTTAACGATTTGTTTAATGGATACAATGCAAATTTCATCAAAGCCAGATAGTGAACGAAAAACGCAGAAAAATGTATGTAAAACAAAAATTAGACTGCTATTTAATCAGCTTCTAATACTTTATGTACTTAAAGGCGAGACACTTAGAATATGAAATCAATATTACAAAAAGTTGCGATAAAGTCGCAAAGAAGAGGTTAATGTTGGCTTAACAAGTTCTTGTATAAAAAAAATAAATAGATCAGGAGATAATGATATTTTTAGAGGCAGACCTCCCAAATGAAGTAAACAACAAAGAGATATAAGCAAATATTAGGATCGTATCTCTTTAACGCAATGCTTTACGTGCGTTTATAATTGCCTTTAATTACCACTCTGCCGTACGTTCTGAGCTAGATACATCAGCTACTACATCAGCTACAATGTAGTAGTATAACAGTTGTATTACATCATTTCTGTTTCAAACATACATTGGTTTTTCAGGTGTAGTACATCAATGTAGCATTGGAGAATCGACTGGAAATATTGGAAAAAAGTATGATTCTGTTTCACAGCTTTTGATACTACATTGTTGTAGTACAACTTACTGTAATTTTTTGTTACATTTTCACAATAAAAATATTTGCTGTGATTGCTGTAACAGAATAAAATTGCTGCATTTAAAAGAAAATATACGAATGTAAGTATTTTTTTTTTTTTTGTATTTAAACATAAGAAATTCAAAAAATGTATGATTTATCTTTTGATTTTTTGTATAGCCGGTGAAAATTGACTCGTTGTAAATACACTCTCGGTCTTCTTTCAATTCTTATGTTGAATTCAAAATCTTCGTCGAAAATATTTATACCGAAATCCATTTTTGATTTGCTTTTTTTTTATTTGTGTCTCTTCAAAGTTCAAATATCTCACTTCTAAAAAAAAAAACAATATAAATGGCCTCGTTCACTTTGCACTGAGATATGTTATCTCGAACAATTCAACGTAAAATGTAAATTTGAAGCCAGCTGTTGTTGACATTTCTCTTCACACGTTCTAAATATATATTTTGCCTTCTTTGAACTCTTAAGGCAAGACCGCACTCAACTTCAGCGGAACTACGCTTCACGTATCTTCAGAATAGATATTTATTTCTCACTTTTGTTCTTTTGTACAAAAGTAGGCCTATGTAGTTAAGCCTTTATCCAAATCGTATCTTGCTAAATTATGGTGGATTTACATGTATTTGCGTCTGTATAATGCAGAAAGTAGAGCAGGACAGATGCATACAAAAAATCCGGGCGAGTGAAAGGGAACCATTAAGAACATGAACATGTTCTTCTTCATTTTAGCATTATGGCACTTTCCTATCATGCAGAAACAAAGTTCTTCTGCATTTTGATCTTTTCTCTCTATCTAACAAATATACAATTTGTATTTTGCATCCCTTTTTTTGTGCCCAAATGCAGATACATGTAAATCCACCATTAAAGACGAAAGATAAAACAACCGAAAAAAAGAATGGTGTAGTCGGGGTCTAGGTCTACATCATCCAGCTACATCATACAACACTTCCAGTGGGATATGTGAAACAGAAAAATGTAGCTGGTGTAGTTGTAGAAAGTAGTTGTATGATGTAGTTGATGTAACTGATGTAGTAGGGCTGAAATAGGCCCCTGTATGGTTCATTATTTACATATATTCCATACTATCATGGTTCATTGTACTTTAATATTTAATTTGTCTCTAACATTGATTATTGACAATGCCCTTTGTCTACATCGATTTTAATTTAAACAAAACAGTACAAAATAAATAGACCAGGAGATAGTGATATTATTAGAGGCAGACCTCCCAGATGAAGTACACAACAAAGAACTATATAATTATGTAGGCATACATTAGGATCGTATCTCTTTAACGCAGTGCTATACGTGCGTTTATAATTGCCTTTAATTATCACTCTGCCGTACGTTCTGAGCTAGATGCTCGTGAAATGTTATCATCAGCTTTATTGATAACTTTTAGTGTGATTTTATATCAGTAGAGTGTAAGTCTCGCAAATGGTTCTAAAAAAAAGAGACTTTAGGCATTACCAATAATTAAATTAAGAGCGACTTAAATTTAAAGTAAAATGGACCATAATGATTTGGGCAGAACATGGTATGGCATCAATATTTAAGTACATCCTTTTTCACATTGAGTACAATCTAAATTATGAAACACACCTGTATGGTTCATTATTTACATATATTCCATACTATCAAGGTTCATTGTACTTTAATATTCAATTTGTCTCTAACATTGATTATTGACAATGCCCTTTGTCTTCATCGATTTTAATTTAAACAAAACAGTACAAAATAAATAGACCAGGAGATAGTGATATTATTAGAGGCAGACCTCCCAGATGAAGTACACAACAAAGAACTATATAATTATGTAGGCATACATTAGGATCGTATCTCTTTAACGCAGTGCTATACGTGCGTTTATAATTGCCTTTAATTACCACTCTGCCGCATTTTTTGAGCACGACCATCTTAGAAATTTTATCATCAACTTTATTGACAACTTCTAATGTGATTTTATATCAGGAGAGTGTATGTCACGCAAATGCTCTTATCTTTCTTCGTTAGTAATCAAAAAAAAAGACTAGGCCTTACCAATAATCGAATTTAGAAACGATTTAAATATTAAAGTAAAATGGACCATAATGATATGGACAGGACATGGTATGGCTTAAATATTTAAGTGCATCCTTTTTCACATGGACTCTAAAATATGAAACACACGTTTATGGTTCATTATTTATATTCCATACTATCATGGTACATTGCACTTTAATATTTAATTTGTCCCTATATTTGATTATTGATAAGGCCCTTCGTCTACATCGATTTTAATTTAAACTTTGAGAGCAACGACAGCTCAAAAATAAAAATTGGACAAAATTCTGTTGGCATTGAAGTTAGAAGAACTGCGTATTGTATGGAAAATGAAATAGGTAATCATGTTCTTCATTGTAGGTTCTAGAACTATTGATGTTTATTTTCATCGTTTTTAGTTAGTCTTATTGCTTACTTCCAGACCCGCCCAGCTTAGCTGGGGCAAACAAAACTTTGGATACAAAATTAACAAAAGAGAATTATAAACATTTCAGAATTTCACTTGAATCCTCGGAACTCTTAAACTCACTTAAATATAAGCAATCGGATATATTTTGTTTTCAAAATATGTAGCCGTTATCTAGAAACAAATAAACTTATTACTTTTACTATGTGCAATCTACATATTTTTTTCAAAGTATCTTAAAGCACTCCACAACTGAACGTCAGCTTAGATGTTTCCGTGACAGTTTTGTGTCCGCTCTGAGGATGGTCCTAGGCATGTTCCTCAGTCATTGTAGCATCTTAATTTTAGAAATGGCAATGAACTATTAGATTTTCATTTATGTAAAAGGCTTCATTTAATATCTTTTTAACAAATCCACTCATCGACTTCAGTATTAAGAGCATTTGATTTTAAACCTTAAAACCTCTTAAAATCATCGAATTGAACCATAAATCGTCTCAAAGGCGGTTGTATTTATGTACTCGAAGGCATTCTGATTCCCTGTGTCATGCATTGAAGTGTGTCGTCTTTAAGTACTCCCTTCTTATAAAAAGAACCACTTCTTCTTAAGTATAGTCGGTACTGATAATAATATTTCTGCGCGTCCTCGTTTTTATGTTCGCTACTCTATATACAGCAGGCGGCAGCAGTACATTAATGCATTGTTATCTTGCCTAAAATCCCCGGTGACGCCAGTTGACTATACTTCACATGTCGACACTACTGCTTTTATTATTATATCATATATAGGTACATATATGTATGTACGATTATTACAGAGCGCAAACCAATATAAAACGATCACACTTTGTGTATTGTTATCATTATTTTTGTTGTGGTTGTTGTTGTTATTTTGACAAAACCTTGAATTCTTCTAGACTAGGTATCGATGTATATTTTACGTGTGCGATGCGAATGCGACGCCAAGATAAGAACGTGATCGTCTTGGTCGTCGTTGTCTATCAAATGGTGTTTTTGATTGATTCTCCATCATGGCACATGACACACCTATTGCATAATACCTTCCTTATAAACTTCAAATTGTACAAGAAAATGCAGACAAGTTTTGTTTATTGATTAGTTTTAAGATGTGAAAGTGAAATAGAAGCATAGAGTCAACTTCTTGAGAGCAGAATACAAATCACTCTGCAGCCATTTAAGTGGATTTAGTTATAGCTTATGCAATAGAAGCAACATACATGCAGTTACGTATTTTCAAGTGTGTGCGAATCTGTTTTGAATCTTATATCAACAATTTTTTCATATGGTAAACCTCGGGACTGGAAACTTGGCGCTTTAAAAATAGATCCTCTGTTAATCAAATGTTGACGTGCTGTATAATAGGTAATGCGATTTCAATAATATTTGTTTTTACTTAAATTTTAACAAACAAAGCTTTTAGTTGTTTTGTCCAAGACTTTGAAATTGATCGAAACCAAAAATCGAATCAGAATTCGAATTCCATATAAGGTAATGTCTGTCAAACGATTTGCGTGTACATTTTGCTAATAAAATATGCAGTTTTTTTTTATGAACATTTACATGACTAACTCGAATTTTTCTGTCAAAGGGAAAGTTATGCATGATGAAGACGAACAACAAGGCCAACCACAAACATTTGTCATCGATTTTCAGAAATAGTAAATGGGAAACAAAGTAAACTGTTTGTATTTTTTTAACACGATTTTTGAATAGTTAGCAAGTTGTAGGAAATGACTAATTCAGTCTTAGCAATAAGTTAAGATTTATTATTTTGTTAGAATATCGTTTTTAATGGAGTGTCAAAAGTTTTTCTAACTAAAGCACTCATGTATTAAAAAAATGACAGTTCTGCAAATCATCATCTCATGCTCACACGATAAAAGCTGGTCAGAGCATAATTAGTAAATTTAAGGACAGTTTGTTCACAGTGGATTAATAATGAATTTTATTTTCAATGGTAATAACTAAATGGCACTTAACATTCATAGAATTTAAGTTTCATAGAATTTTGAATATACAACTTGGAGAAGGGCGGATACCTTTCAGCTGGGTCATTAATATTTGAAAACATAGAAGCCAATGGTGGTTAAGTTCATTTCAAAATGCTTTTCAAAGCTACCCATATTAAAGTTAATTTGAAACAACTACATATCTATGATAAAATAAATAACAGCGGAATTAAATTGTTTGGTGAAACATCTCGTGCAGAACCAGGGCCTAGTGACTTACAATTCTCAATCATTCCTGTGCGTGTGTCGGCAGGAGCGGCTAAGACGAGAAGTACTTTTTGATTACCAGATAAGTTGTCGGAGCATTGGTCAATCCCTCCTTACATGCAGTACCCGTGCAAACAAAAAAAAAAAATGATTTTTCGTTTTTAGGTGGGACACATTTTATTTTTAATCAAAACTGACTCTAAATAATATTATACACACAATTTACAAGATAAACGTCGTTTCAAAGTAACAGGACATTAAAAGGAACTACATACATATTTGTTGTGGTTAATACGGAAGATTAAAAACACTTAAATAAATATGACTTCCAACAAAGTTTAATTCTGAATATACCCATTAAAGGTTAAAGAAAAATGTTTTCAATGAAATTTGCTATCTTCCATAATCTAGGTAGAATTGTTGAATTTTTCGTTTAAAACGGCATCCATGTTGCTCAAATTCTGTAAACTATTGTCATTTTTCATTGGTTTCACTCAAGGTTTGACTCATTCTGAATTCCAATGGAACAGTCCAATATGCTTCTACTCAATTCTGGGGTTCGGTATCTGTATAGGTGAATCGTCAAATTAAAATTATTTGCTACCATACAAAAAGTCAAATTAAAACACGAGTTTTTGATACACTCCGAACTTCCAAGTAATATTTCTTGTTTGATTTCTTCTTAATTTGTTTATTAAAATTTACTAAAATCTTTGATTTGGGATGCAAATTAAATTAAAATGGAAAAAAGCAGGAAGTACATTGCAGTTTGTTGTGACGTTTGAATGTATTAGTGGTTCTTGAGTGGATTATTATTTGAATTGAATCGAATCCAGAATCGAATTTCTCTTCTCAAAATCGTCAGAAACGTATTTTTTGTGCCAATGGAAAGGTTTCAGAAGACTTCCGGAAGATTATGGACGCTTTCGGACGTCCAATGGAAAACGGCATATGTATCTGTTACTATTTTCTCTATAGAATACAAAATGATTTCGGGAGAGAGGTCGCCTAGACGGCTTTTTCTTATAGCGTACGAGAAGATGATATATGTATGTAGATACGAACAATAAACACAAGCTATCAACTCAAGATTTGGTAGATCAATTATTTAAAGTTGAGATTAAACACTTCTGGAAGCACTTTTATGTATGTACAGAAATTCATCCACTGATAGTTTTTTATTTGTGATATAGGTACTATAATGGTAAGTTATGGATTTGTAAGAAAATAGAACTCGAGATATGTAATTTCCTTAACACGATTATAGAGAGCGCGAAAAAGTGGGTCTCGCAATTCTGTCTGCCTGTCTGTCTGTCCTCTTGAAAACGACTTGGTCAATGTTTTTAAAACTAGGTGTAAAATAATTTTTTATTATTTTGAAGAATACTTGAAAAAATCATGATTCTAAATTCCAAAATAACGGTACCTTCCATATAAATGTTGAAAAACCGTTAAGAAAAAATTTATTTTTCTGGAAAACGGCTCCAAGTATTTTGATAAAATGATGTGCGTTTAGTATTAAATAAAAAATTAAATTGGGTGGCGCAACGGCTCATGAAGAACTAGAACCTAGTGACTAACAACTAGCAACCATTCCTGTGTGCGCGTGTCGAGAGGAATGGAAGGGACCTACAAATTTATGCCGAATCCGAACGGCTAGACGAGAAATACCTTATTCATGACAAGTCAAGTCAATTCCGCGAAAGAGGCAGTAGCCCTAAAAAAACCCTTTTTAGTTTATGGGTTGACGAGGCTGAGAAATGAACCCAGACCTCCAGCGCGACAGTCCAACGCACTAACCATTACGCTACGGGCTACTAATTTACTATTAAAGGTATGGTCAATATTTTGATAAAAAAAATGTTTAACAATAACGTTTATTTACGGTACGGATTTTTTGGTTTTCAAATTTCTCGTTAACGGCTACACCGATTTCAACAAACATTTTTATACAAGAGCTCCTTCACAATTCAAACAATTTTGCAAATACAAATTTTTGAAAAAATAATTTTTGTATTTTAAAAAAAATATTGATATTTTTTTTTTGAAAATTCAATACCTTGAAAACGGACTCATGAATATTTTTTATTTTGTGTAAAATTGTATTTTATTAAATACTAAAAGTTGGCATACCAGATTTTATTTTTAAAAATTATTTTTTTTAGAAAACCGCTCCAACGATTTCTGTTTTTTTCATAAATTCATATTTATCAAAAAAATCAGATGGCATACTTTATTTTGAGATCTAACTTGTTTAGCCATTAAAATAACAAATTTATAGTAACTTTAAGTAAAACAATTATTTTTAATTATTGTTTTTAAACTTTTTTTTTTAATGATATCATAATAAAATGTACCTCATCAATTTCTAGCTACGTTAAAGTTGTTAGCTACGAGAGCAAGTTTGTTTGTTATGCGCAAATGTTCATGCATTTGATTTTTTGTTTTTTTTTTTTTCATCATAAGCATACATCATATCTATGTTTTTAACTCAATTTAATATTACGTCATGCTATTTTCGTTGGGCTTAATTAAATATTCACAAAGCGTCTCTTTAGCCCTCGTCATATTAATAATTATAAAGTGTCCCCTATGGAAACTTTAACACTCAATATGTATCGAACGGTTATTTCATTAGACATAGGCATGATTAAAATAAATATGAAATCGAGCCAAGACCCTTGGTAGAGTAGACGTATGTACATATATATTACTGAATATTCTCTTATATTTTGTTATGATAAAAAACAACTGAGCGAGGGTTTTTTTGCGAAGACAAAACACTACATGGTCTCACCCTTATCTAAATTATACATACTGTGATTCATCGATGTTGATATCCGTTTCTTAAATGACCAATGTCGAAGTCTCTCGTTTGGAGTCAACAACAAACAAAATAAAAAACCCAAGCTTAACCTAAACATTTTCAGGGATTTTTTTTTATGTCGGACATTATGTACATAATATGATCTGGTAAACGATGAGCTGAAGGCAAATGAGTCATAAATCTGCATATTATGCTCTATCGGTGAAGTATTAGCGGTTTCTTGAAAAATTCAAAGGTATTAGACAAACACGGCGTACATGCCAAATACGTACATAACAAATAAATTGCATGAATGATGTGTCACAAATACTTGCAGTGTTAGGCCTCATTCGTGTGGTAGCGGTAGGTAAATATGGTATCTGAGATACGTAAGTATCTGATATGTTTTCGAACGACCAAAACCGGATACGTAACCAAACGAAAACGACCCTGCACAAAGAAAAATGAACAGATGAGATGTCAGCTGTTCGTAAGTCCAAGCAGATCCGAAAATTGTTGGAATAGCTTTAGAGTTCTTTTTGACATCAGCTGTTTGGTTCGTCAGCTGGTTTTTTTCTTAGGCATTACAACAACACGAACAAATCGAGATACCTTTGGTTACGTACCCGACCGCGGCCATAGTTATATTAGTACATTTGAGATTATGTACTCAGGAAGTTATAATTTTCTTTAGATTTATCAAGATGACAAGAAAAAAACGTGTGTGACACTAAAAAAACAACATTGAGTTTTAGTACGTTTGAGTACGTTCAGAGAATGCCCTTTTTTCTTTGGAAAACGGCTTAAAAGGTTTCTGATAAAATTGAATGTGTAATATTGGCCAAATGATCTATCTTGTGGTAAAAAATATTATTTTTTTAAATGTTACTAACGTAATTTATCAAAGTAGTTCTTCATTTTATTTCAGACTTTCGCTACCGATTGGTATTAACTTGTTTGTGCTAATGCTTCTAGCACAACAATTTATTTATTTATTTACATTTACATTACATTTTTTTGAGAAATACAGTTAAAAGGTCGGTACATTGTAGATACATATTTCCAAGACGACTTATTGATTTTATAAATGAAATGAGGAAGCCTTCAATTAAATTTTTCAGATCGACTAACTAAATATCGATGAAGATGTTTGTTGAAAGCGACATTTTCTCAAAGAACAACTAAAAAATGTGCTATTCTATTCCAGTTTTATCGAACTAAGCTATTAAGCATCTAAATGAAGCTTAATTGAATGAAAAAAAATGTAATTCCATTATTATTCCGATTAAATTAAAACAATATACCTAATCACTCAAAAATAGATCAAACTAGGTACATAATACATTTTACTATTAAAACGGTATGTGCTTCTTATTAAAGAGTCTAAGGCCAATGATCTCTGACCATACCCCAAGGATAAGTGTTTGCAGTTTCACTGCACATTTGGACAAAATAAACATTCCAAAGTAAATGGTTGTTGTTGAGATTCATTGTATGCCTACTCGTAGTGTGTATATTTTGATTTCAAATGCGAAACAATCAAACAAAGATATGCGCTCACGGTTTGTTTATAGTGATTTTGATTTTCTTCTCCAATAAACTTTCTTATACATATGTATGTTATATACGTATGTGAATTCATGAAAGATGTGCAACAGAAAATGCATTTAATTTATCCCCATTCGAATTGAAAATTACATTTATCTTTGCATTCCATCAACTTTACAGAGGAGAAGAGTACCTACATACATATATCTAATTAAAAGATGATGAGCTACAGATTGAATTCATTCCGAAAAAGGGGAACAAGACAAAAATGTCTTGACTTGTGGTGCGTAAGGGGAGGGCCCGTTGTGATGTAGCGTGAGGTTATTTCTCTATTTCCGCTTGAAATTCAAGTCAAAGGTTAAGAAAGTTAAATGGATTTACATTGTTTCATACAAAATCTTGCCCTCGCATCAAACAATAATAAATAATTTGACAAGTGTTTATTATTGAACACATTGTAAGGTAATTACTTTTAATGTGAGACAAATCGAATGATATGGGTGTGGTGACTGGTGAGGGATAGACGCGTGTCTATATAACTGAAATCTTTTAAAAACTCTAATAACGAAAAATCTGTTGTTTCATTCTATGTGAGCTTATTCATTCATTGTGAGCTTATGAGAAATAGGTCGAATTCATAAATGTAGAAATTCGGTACTAGTGCAAAATTTACTTTTCATTTTTCTGGAGAAAAAAATCTGTCTTTTAGATAGCTTAATTTTACATACATATAGAAGAATTGATATTTCCTTTTGAGAATGACATCTTTTTACCAGAAAAGCAACCAAATAATACCATTGTTGTATTTTGTAGTCATACAGTATTTTAAGTTTTATGAACGCGGGGATTGATTACCGAACAAGATGTCACTGATAAGCAAAGGCTGCTCTAACTCGTAAGAAAAAGTTTTTTAATTGCAAGATTTAAGTAAAACTCGAGTTAATTTAACAAATTTGAAGGGTAAACTAAAAAAAGTTAATAAACATATAACAATGGTCTCTCAATTTTTGCAACAAACACTCGCACACTCTATACCTACCTAATAATACGATCACGCAACAATAAACCTATTTTGTTTAAATTAATATAAATTGAGACGCATTTAATCGAAGTTCGACACTTTCCACGTCATGTAATGTCATCATATGTTACAAAAAAAAAAAAATAAACAAACAATTGTGACAATCACGTACGGGCCTGTTGGCGGCCCACATGTTCTGTCTGCTGCACTTTGCCATTATCACACAATATCAGCTCCTTTTTTCGCCACTGCCTTTTTGTTATGCAAGTTGTTTGCTTACTCGGTCAAATGGCTGTCTTAGTCAAATGGAAAATAAAAAAAAATTAGCGCAGCGGCACAATGCACAAGCACTCCATGTACGGAGAAGTGTCACAGAGAAATAAGTAATTTAGAGTCTTATCACGATCGTTGTAAATCAAAGCGGAGTGTTGTAACAGAGAAGGCGGTGGATGGGGAGGCAGCCGCTAATGGAAGGCCATTACTTACATACATACAGTCCAAAAGGTAGAATCAAATTTGGAAAGGTATAATAATATTAAGTCATTTGTACATTTGTATATGTCTGTATACTTTAAATGGAATATGATTCTTAGCAAACTGATACCTTAAGTGATTACAGCTATTTACTAGATCAATTAGATCTAAATAAATGAATAGTGAATTACAAATTTATAAAATTTATTTCTAAACATGGGTATGTATTTTCTAATCGTGGAGAAACAAAAAAACATTATAAAATGAAAAATAATAAACATAATTCATCATTTTTGTTTGCTGGTGATTTTGGTTCAATGGTTTTTCGTGTTGATTTGATATGATTATTTCTTTAGAAAGCCATTTGAATTGAAACGACCGTCATATTAAATAGTATTTAGTGTCATGTTAAAAAGAATCTCTTCCATCAAAATATTCCTCATATTAAAATACCATGGAGTCCTGTAGACTGAATATGTTACTCACTTGTCAGTCAAACTTTATACTGTGTAGTCGTAAAATAAATTATTAATTTAACATACATAAATGTAACAACAATTATTAAACCATTTTGCACCTGATGATGTCCATATACATGGACGAAACGTTGTGACAAAAAGAAAATATTTGTTTCATTTGACCTAAAGCCCGTTTAGCAATAATCTATTATAACAAAAGGTCACCAACATCAAAATATATGTTACTCACCTTAAAATAAAATTTTGATTTTCCCACCGAAATAGCATGACGCTTCCTATTGAACTATATAGTGAACGTCCTGTTTGCTATTTTGCTGAAACTGTTAAATCCAGTAAATTCGATAACTACTCGGTAAATTCGTTCGAAATATTTGTTGTTTTTAACTTTTTCTAGAATACTTAGAAACAACTTTCTGGTAGATTCAAAAATAACGGAACAACTGTTATAAAACCATTAAAATAAGTATTGTTTTCTCGAAAACGGCCTTTATAATTTTGATAAAGTTTTTGTTGGTTATTTAAAAAAATGTTCTTTGATACTGTTATTTTACAAGGTAATTTGGAATAATATGCGAAAAAATCTAAAGCGTGTAAGTTTCGTCGAAAAAAGTAAACAAAGTGCGTTGGGAAGCTCTAAAAAAAATTACTGAAAAAAAACATTTTGAAATCAAGTTGTTGTGAGGAATAGTTTTTGCATTATTACATTTTTACTTGCGACAAAGGTCCTATAGGGCAATTTTTTTCTAACATTACGATGATAGAGAATGCAAACAAAGCGGATCCGACAATTATGTCTGTCTTACTGCCTGTCTGTACCTCGACCTGCAGCCTAAACCACTGAAGCGATTTTCTTCAAACTTTGGACTTAAAGTTGTTAGGTCATTCCCTTGAGGAGAAATTGAATTTTTGTTTAGGTCAAAAAGTAACGATACATCCCATACAACTATTAAGAAAAAATTAATTTATCTGAAAAACGGCTCTATAATGATTTAGATATCAAAATTATGAACTACTATTAAGAGTATGGTCAATATTTTTATAAAAAAAATGTTTACCAATAACGATTATTAACAGTACCTGTCATAACCGATTTTTTGGTTTTCAAATTTCTCATTAACACCGATTGCAACCAAAATTTTCAAAAAAAAAATATTGAAAAGATTGTTTTTTGAAAATTCGATATCTTGAAAACGGGCTCATGAATATCTTATTTTTGTTTGTGTTTAATTTTAGGTATTTTATTAAATACTAACAGATCGTTTTTATTTCTAGTCTTGCATCTGGCCTGGCTGTGTGAGCTAAAAAAATATATATTCCAACAGAGTTACCTTACCCATTAAAAGCAATACAAAAGAGCTTTTTCAGTGGTTTTTATAAAATAGCTTTCCGTTTCAAGATTTTTACCCCGTATTTTTACATTTAATGGAATGGCAACAATATATTTATTTTACACAAAAACAGTTCAAATTTAATGAATTTCAGTACATACTTCACATAGCTATCAAAACAAATAAATAATTTTACTCGCTCATATGGTCAACACATCCTTAAGACCGACTATTCGACCAAGGTTTTTTGTCAACAATTTCGACTCGACTCCGCTCCTGAAGTGGAATCGAGTCGGTTGAAGCTCATTTCAAGTCAACGCAGGTATACAAAGGGGCCAAGCGAGCTTGAAGCTCGCTCGAATACCTCATGTAAACGGGGTATTTGAGAACAGAATTAATTAAGGTGAGATATAAAATAATGCTAAGTACGGAAACCCTATAGAGCTTTTACTTGAAATAGGTATATGCTAGCCAATGCGACTAGACAGAGATACAAACGTCCTATCTTCCGTGTACTGACAATTTTTGTTGAACAGAGTATAACTACGTTAAAGTTGTTAGCCACGAGAGCAAGTTATTGCAATCCAGTCGTGTCCATTTTTAAAATGTTTCGTAGCTAGGTATATTTTAGTTTGAATTTTATGGACAAAAAACTTAGAACGGACAAGAAAGAAATGATTACTAATGAGTAAGGTATAATAAGCATATGACGTCAACCGAACATATGACGTCAACATAACGAGCACCAAATACGAATATTATTATTATTTTCTTACAATTTTATATGTATTTATTTGTTTTATGTTTAGAAGTAGTAGAGGCTTAACAGTCATACAAGCCTTATAAAAGCCTACAAGTACTCATTCGTGTCCTTTTTTGTGTTTTCATAAATCTGTTACAATTGTTTTAAACACACACTTATTATGAGAGCAGATACTAAAAGCTTTATCTGAACAAAAAAACACAAGTAGGTGTCTGAATTACATTTTATGTAGGTTGTAGTTATTGATTTTGTTTAAATTCAGCTTAGTGAACAATGTGCCGGTTGAAAAAATTCTCATCCTTAAGCTCACTTCTACACCACCTTTCATATACATCTCTTTTATTCGTTCAAAAGTATTGAAAACAGATAATCCCCATTTGTTCTAAAACCTCTTTCTATTTATAGAATTTTATTGATTGAAGTATCGTGACATAAATAAAATGCATAGCAGAAAAAAAACAACAACAAAAAATGATATATTGTGCAAAACTTTTACCTTTTATGTCTCCATAAAATTCTATAAAAGGCAACAATACAATACCTATAGAATTGATGCATATGTGTGCGTATGTATATTACACGTAGGTACATTTAATTCAGAAATTTTACATCAGAAATGTATTTTATGGTGTCAAAGGAGTTGAAAAGTCCCACTCATTGGGTATGTTTTTGAATTGCTTTTATAAAAGTACATTTACACTAAGTTTTGACATAAGGCAAACATTTATAACAACGGACTTTGAATTTTGTTGTTCGCCTTCTAAATCAAAAGCAGGTATTATCCAAAAATGTTACGTATTCCGCTTCCCAAGGCCCGCCTCCGATTCCGTCCCTTTTATTTTTTAATACGATTTGTTTAAATTCATAATGGTGTGCGAGAAAAGTTTTTATGACAGAAGACAGAACATAATTTGTCTTAATTCCGACTAAATAGTGGCTACAAATTGTGACAAAAGGCAAGAGCTACCTACTGTTAACTCTTTGATCGCATGAGCCTGATTACACTATTCCTTTTGTTGATTGTTTCGGCTTTAGTCTTTTTGACAGATCGAGTGAGGGGAATGTAGGAATCAAAGACTTGAGATTTTTTCCGGTAGAGCTTCGGTTTTAGCAAAAATAGTAATCAAAAATTTAAAAAATTGCTTTTCATAACTAAATATGGTAACGAAAGAAATCGATTGACGGTGTTCACATTTGACTGACTTCTCTGAAATTTATCTCACTCCCACTTCATAGTAAGAAAGGGAGAAAAGTAGTAGTAAGAAAAATAAAAATTTGTGGATTTTTTTTTGACGTTCTCTTTTGTAAATTCGGAGGAGTCAGTCTAATGTGAACACCATCAAAAAGACTAAAAACGAAATGACCGAAAAAAAAATCATATAATCAGGCTTTTTCAATTTGACAGTAAATAACTTTCGAAAACAGTTGTGAACATGTCATAAACGTGTACCTACCTGTAACTTTTGTCATTTTCTTTTTATGAAAGACGGTGTTCAAATTGGACAGTGTTCACATTCTCGTTCGACTTTTTTTGATTTCACAAAAGAAAACGTCAACAAAAATCTATAAAAATTTTAAAGTTTTTTAAAAATTTGTGCATTTTTATACGTTTTCTTTTGTAAAATCAAAAAAAGTCGGAGGTGAATGTGAACACTGTCCAATTTGAACACAGTCTTTCATAACTGGTTCCTCCGAAATTTGTAATTTTTTTTTCGCAGCTGTTGTTTCTTTATTGCAGTTCGAATTTGTTTTTAGATAAGTTTAAGTTTTTTTTTTTTTAAGTTTTAACCAAAACCGTTAGACAAACTCTAAATACATAAAAGATTTGTTTTCTTCTCAAAATTGATTCAATTCGTGCAATTATAAAAAGTTGATATAATAAAAACTTTAGAAATTATCTGTAAATATAATAGGGCATGTTCAAAGTCGACGATAAACTCCAGTTTTACTAAACTACAGTTTAAGACAATTTTGGCTCAATAAAAATGCAGCCTAAATTTAAGTATTTTTTTTTTTTGTTTTTATATTTTTATAAGATTATCATTTTGTTATACTACTAAATTTACGTATTTTTTTTTGTTTTTATATTTTTATAAGATTATCATTTTGTTATACTACACAAATAGCTTCAAATATTTTGACATGGTAACCTATTAAATTAAGAATCAAACTATACAGTTTAAAAATGATTATGAATACGCCCCATTGTTTTTTATGTTGAAAAAACTGGTTTCGATATAACGAATTGGCTGAACATTATGGGGTCAGTCGCAGATAGACCCAGGTTTAACTTAACTACAGTTTAAAGCAATTTTGGCTCAAAGAATACAGACCGATTTTAATTACAAATTTTTGGTTTTATATTTTTATAAGATAATTAAACTTGGTATACTACACAAATAGCTTCAAATATTTTGAAATGATAAACTTAAAAAAATAGAATCAACGTCCGAAAATTCAACTAAACCTATGTTTAACTTAGACACAGCTCTAAAATGACTATACGCCCCTATTTCTTTCGTTATATTGGACGTCCAGTGTACTGCTTTTCTTCCATGAAGTGGGAGTGAGATAAAGTACAGAGAAGTCAAAAATAGTCTGAAGTGGCAGTCCAAACAAAAAGCTTAAACACAAAGTTATATAAAAATCAATTTGCTGATTTATCTGAGATTTGAGGAGAGACACTTAAACTTTCTTACAACCAATACATTTCGCTCCAGAGTATGTAAGAAAAGAAAATTTATGTCATTCCCAGTGTTGGAATTAAGTTTTGACATAAAACATTTCGTTGTCATTCGGCCCTGCACATCACAATAATTCTGTATCTCTACTAATGCATGCAATGATGACCATGAAGAATAAAAATAAATTCACTGAGCTCGTCTTAAATGCATAATTGCTATATGACTTATACACATGCTGACTGTGACTGACAGAATGTACGGCCGCCTGATTGTAGATTCGTGAGGTTCCAAGTTCCAACGTTTTCAGATTGGGCTTGGATTAGATGTGTGATGCATTGTTATGAATACAGGTACAAGTAAAGTTGGATGGGTAGGTAGGTATTTCTTGAAAGTTTGAGAGTCAATAAAATGAAGACGAGGTGACGGCGACGGGGTATTGCATTTCACACTTTTCACGAAACTATGCACATGCACATTGAATAGCTTATGCATTGTGTATATGTATGTAAACCTGGTGAGTGCAAAAGAATGTTATTATTTTGTTACACAATACGTTTTAGTTGGAAGGGTAGAGTCAGAGTAATCGGCGCGGGGGGCAGCTACCTAACGTTGGCAGTTTTTGCAATAGTGTACATTATACCTACTAGAATGCAAGACTATAAAGAATATGCCGACACTGAGACGACGTTATGTGTGGCACTGAATTACACTGTTTAGTTTGTTGACACTTAAAATGAGGTGTCATGGTGGGTTTATTTTGTTTGTTTCTGTTGTTTTTTATTTGCGTTGTCTATGGTTTGGCTAATTAGAGCGACAAGCTTTATTGTTGTGCGTTTTAGTTTGTTTTTGTGTTGTGGGTGTTGGATTTCCCTGCAATGGAGAGGTTATGTGGGTCAATGGTTTACTAACCTATGCCAATTATCGTATCATTTACTATCGTTTATGCAGGGTAAGGCTGAATTGTATGGTTCAATGATTTTTTATAATGCAAAACGAAATTGGCATTAAAATACAAATCTATCTGTTTTTTCATACCAAAAAAAAAAATAATAATGGGGTATGGTAAACATAGGTAGGATAACCAAATGACAACAAATGTATGACAATTTACTAAAAAAATGAATATTAATCCAAATTTTGTTAAAAGTTTACTTTATTGTAGTTGAACATTTAGGTCCAGTTTCACAAAGCATTTACGACTGCATTTTTTTTTTTTTTTTTTTTTTTTTTTTATTTGTGCGCGCACTAAAGGGGTTGTGACTACCCTTAATATGTTGAACACAGTGCGAGCTTTAGGAAAATAGGGAAGGATTTAAGAGGAGGAACCGATGCACATTGGTTTTGAAGTTCTGAATATTAAAATGTTTTGGTGATTGATGATAAATGGTTTTGTAAGCAATAAGCTCAGCATCACCATGTCTGCCTGGTGGTAGGTAGGTCTATGACCCCTTAACCCCTAAAATATTAGCAAACTATATTATTAGAACTTGGTAAAAGTAAAAGAACAAGCTAAGATGCGACATTTTTGATTAAATCTAGTTTTCTATTACTCGAAGTAAACAAAAATTAAAAATGAATCTTTTGTAGCAACTTCTATTATAAAAAAATAACTACATATGTATGATCATACAAAATATGTACAACTCCTTAGATAAACAAAATATCATCAAATTAAAAAAAAATAATCTTCATGTTGCCATTAAAGCTGTAACTAAGCCTAAATAAACTAGATATTGTGCTATAAAAAAACATTAACACAATCTACTCACACTCTGTCCTTACTTCGATTGATATTTAACGTGTCATTCATTTAATCTAAACAAAAAATATTAAAAACAAAATGAGATGATAAAAGACACCGCCACGCTGCTTTGCGCCGCTAAAAATTAATCAATCGATTACTTCACTTCAGTGCACACATAAACCCGACGATATCTAAATCTATAATGTTGTAAGTGATTTATAATAACACAAAATTGTTGACTGATGCTCATGTTCACGGTGCACCGCGGTGGCATACATCGGAATCTATAACATGAAACCTGAAAATTAATTGAGACCAAAATTAGAAAAAAAAACTCTACTTGGTTGCACTCATATACACTTTTATGGAACTTTAACTCCATGTTAATCAATTAATTACATTAATAGACAAATATGTACCTAAAGTGAATTGCGTCAAGTGTGGTATTTATATCAGTGCTCCAAATCAAAAACGTCAAACATCTTTTGGTAACAATGTATACCAGATAAAATCTAAAACATTAACGAATTTGAAGTTGTACAAGAGGGTTTTGTTCTCCTAAGAACAAAAGCAATTTTTCAACAAAAAAAAAAAAAAAATGGAACTTGAACTTCTGGTATGTTATCTCCTAAGATTAAAATTTAGTTATAATTGATTGTTTACCAATAATTGGAAAGGGGCTCAGTTGTTTAAGTTTAAGAGGAGTATATTTAATTGTTTTGAGGAAGTTTATTAGGAACACTTTTTGAAGTGAAAATGTCTCTTTAAAAAAGGTTGGGGGGGAGGTGGGTTACATTGCTTCGATTTTCATTCAATAGTTCTCGGGACATATTCTGGCATCCCAAAATCCCTAATGCCAAAAACTGATAATCTAATAGACAACGCGAAAAAAAGTGGGTCTCGCAACTCTATCTGTTTATATGTCTGTCTGAATCTCTGTATGTTTGTCTATATGCCTGTCTGTAAGTCTGTCGTCCGTATGTCTGTATGGATGTCCGTCTGTATATCTGGCTGTATTTCTGTCTGTATGTATGTCTGTCTTAATGTCTGTCTATATATCTGTCTGTATGTCTGCATGTTTGTATGTGTATCTATATGTCTGTCCGTATGTCTGTCTGTACGTCCATCTGTATGTCTGTCTGTATGTCTGTATATCTATCTGTATGTCTGTATTTTTGTCTGTATGTCTGTCTGTATGTCTGGATGTATATCTGTCTGTATGGCTGTCCGTACGTATGTCTGTATGCATGTCTGTCTGTCAGTTCGTCTGTCTGTCAAGCTGCAGCTTAAACCGCTGAAGCGATTTTCTTCAAACTTTGGACTTAAGGTTTATGGGCGATTCCCCAGAGTGAAAATTGAAATGTTTGTTTTAGCTTAAAAAATTACTGTACCTGCCATACAACCGTTATGAAAAAACCTCATTTCATTATGGTTAATATTTTGGTAAATAAAAGTTTTACCAGTAACAGTTATAAAGGATAGGTACCTGTCATATGAGCCCATTTTTTGACCTACAAATTTCTCGTTTGCGGCCTTACCAATTTCGAACAATTGTTGTGTTCTGGAAGTCATTTAAAGTTTTAAAAATTTTGCATTTATGTATAATTGCATGTTACTTTCGGATTCTTAAAAAAATATTAAACTTTTATGTTTTGACATTTAGATTTTTTAGCTTATTTAGATGGTTGGTTTAGCTGTTTAAATAACATTATAAAAATGTACATCTCTTGTCTTAGCCATTCGGATTCGGTAAAAAATTGAAGTTCCTCTGGATTCCTGCCGACACACAAACAGAGGAATGGTTGAGACTTTGAAGTCACTAGGATTCGGTTCTTCTTGAGCTATTGCTTCACCGGAATTTTCAAAGCTCTTAAATGCAATAGGTTTCATTTTAAATTTGTTGCCAACCAAACCACAATTTTCTAATCAAGCCTTTCACTCAGGTCATTGTTGCCCTATAACTACATCTTGTTTGTCCTAAGAGAATCGAGATAGCAAATAGTGCACTCTCATTATTAACCTGGTAATCCAAACTAATAAAATTAATCTGCCAGTTGTACGGTTTCCTTGTGGGTGGACTATATGCCAAGCGCCAAAGGTATAGACAAGAGCAACAGTTTTTCAATGTGAAAATGTTCCCCTTCAGTCGTATAGCTACATTGGCCTGCATTACATCTAACATCATCCACTGGTTGCAAGGAATGCACAGCAAGCCAAACAACAGGGTAGAGACTATTTACAAATTGTAACTTCATATCCCTCCGACGCGATAATGATGGTTTAGTCTTTGGAGTGCAGGCACTGAAATTCAAATTGAAAGCAGCATCATTGAACCGAAGAGATTCCTTTTGCTGCTGCTGGCCGATGCTGCAGCATTGTCGTTGATATTGTTGGGTTAGGCTAAAAATAGAATCACCGAGAAGTCAACAATTTTATTAAATGCCTGCAAGCTACATGCACCTAAGACCCAAGAGTGTGGATGTGAATCCACCAAGGAGAGAGAGTAAACTGTTGTTTATTTTTTCAGTTTTATTTTTGTTGTTTTTCTGCAATTTCAATTATTAAATTAAAACTCTTGCCGAGATGAGAAGAGCTATTGGATAGATTAGAGGGACCGGAAAAAAATATAGCCGGCAATTTGGTTGAGACATGCTAATGTATTTACTGCGTGCTATTTAAAAGATTTGTCGACAAATGTTTAAAAATTAAGTGTGCGAGTTTGACGATAAAGAAAAGTGGTATGAGATTGCTAACTAAGCGGCCAGCCAGCCTGGTAGGCTTAATACAAATACCTGAACGCGCACACCTGGGGTGTTTGTATATTTTTGTTGAATGTAGAAAGTTGAGCGAGAGAAATATGATGCCTTATGGTGAGAATTATTGATGATGGGGATGCCTGAGAGGGGAATATGCTGACATGGATGATGGTGATGGCATGCAAAGACGATGCAAGTTTGTCAACTCGAATCTTCCGGCGTCGTCGTGTCGGCATTGAATTAATTTCTAATTTATCACTTTTCTTCAACCGGAAAGAAATTTTAGCAACTTTGTAGAGATTCGCATAAATAGACTGGAAATGAAATATTTTAATCATGTCTTGTTAGAATATTTGAAATATGTTTAAGTTTACTTTAAATCTTTCAATCTTTGGCTTTTTAAACATGTTCTTGGAGAACTTAGACCTCAATTGAAAGTCACGCATGTTTGAATGAGGTTTAACTATCAAAAGGAAAACTTAGGCGAATAGCCTTGCGAAGTAAGAAAGAGAGTAAGCATGGTGGTAAGCATATGCACGAGATTGTTATAACTTGACCTTCACAAATGCATATAACGGTATTGATCAAATTTTATTTTTGTAATTTGTAGGTTAGGTTCTGAGTAATATTTAAAATAAAATGCAAGACTAGGTCGCACGTACTTGCTCTTATCTGCATTAAAATTGGTTTTAAAATATAAATAAGTTTTAAATTTTTTGTAATTATTAAGTAATGTTTGAATTTGTTATGACTCATGGAGTTCTAGCTTTATCATGATCTGAATATTGCAATTTTATAAAGGAACTTTTTTGAAATACATAATACGTTTAAATATCATATTGGAAGACGCAATGATGCAATTTATCAAAGTCGGTATGACCGTTCAAGAGAAAGTCGAATATGTTTTAATAACCGTTTTATGGGCGGTACCGTTACTTTACATTAAAATTTATATTTAGCAAATGGTCGTGGGAACAGATGCGTCGAGCTGGGAACACCACAACGGAATTTTGAAAATCGAATGATGCAGGAATTAGGGGCTAATTTACTGCTCCAATCGTCATTGAGTACTTAAATCCCTTCACTCTTAAACTTGTGGTGTTCCCAGCTTGACTCAAGCAGAAAACACCACACCCCCAATGCAAAATGTCAAAAAAGTAATGATGCAGAAATTAGGGACTAATTTACTGCTCCAATCGTCATTGAGCACTAAAATCCCTTCACTTTCAAACACAACAGAAATTCAAAAATCTAATGATGCAGGAATAAAGGGCTATTTTAGGGCTAATTTAGTGGTCCAATATTAAATTTAGGGAACACCACAAGATTATTGGAGCACTAAAATAGCCCCTAATTCCTGCATCATTAGATTTTTAAAATTCTGTTGTGGTGTTCCCAGCTTGACGCACCTCGTGGGAACCGTATGTGAGAAAAACAAAATATTCCTCAATCGTTAAAGAAGTTTGTATAGTAGGTTCCGTTTTTTTTTTTTTTCATCAAAAAGTATTTAGAGGTGTATTTCCCAAAAACCGTAAGATACCAAATTATACAAACAAAAATCTATGAAAACTTTAAGGATCTAGCCGATGCTATGGCTGCGGAAGAAAATAAAATAACTCTTTTAACTCTGCTTGATTTTTCAAAAGCATTTGATTCAGTTGAATCAACAATATTATGCAGAAAACTTTGCGAACAATTTCATTTCTCACAGCTCAACTCATGCATTCTTATTTGGAACACCGCTCGCAGGCTGTCTGCAACAAAGGAGAAGTATCATCGTTTCTAAACTTAAAGAGGGGTGTGCCACAAGGTTCAATACTTGAGCCCCTCTTTTTCTCGTTGTTTATAATCGATCTTCCACTTGTCCTGAAGCATTGTTCATTCCATATTTATGCCGATGATGTTCAACTATATACAAGCTTTCGCTTAGGTCTTGTTGAAGATGCAATTGTGAGAACAAATGAAGATCTAGCTTCCGTTCTTGAATGATCAAATCAAAATCAATTACTTTTAAATCCAACTAAAACAAAGTGCATACCGATTAGCACCCAAAGACTCGAACTCGAAGATTTCCCAAACATAATTCTAAATGGCCAGGTGGTTGAGGTGGTTTCTTAATTAACCCTAGAAAGATAACCCTATTTCATGTCCCATAAGAGTTACATGTAATTGTTACGTCGATTCGACGTAGGTTATCTTTCTAGGGTTAAGAAACCTTGGAGTTATTTTTAATAATTCTCTGACTTGGAAGGACCATATCAATAGCACAGTTGCAAAAGTCTATGCTTCTCTGAGAAGTTTATCTATTTCAAGACACTTTCTACCAATTGATGTGAAAATGAAGTTGGTAAAATCTCGGATTCTTCAAATTCTGACCTTTGTTTGTGAAATTTTTGCTGATTTGAACTCTGAATCACTTCGTAAATTAAATTTGGCTTTTAACTCCGTTACTAGATTTGTGTATGGTCTTCGAAAATACGATCATGTATCGAGCTATGTACGGCAAATTCTTGGATGCAATCTTCGTTGCTTTTTTCGCTACAAATGTTTGGTTCTACTTGTCAAAACTCTAAAAACTAAAACGCCAATGTACCTATGTATTTCAAATGTTTAACCTGTCGCAGTCAATGCGAAGTTTAACCATTCGATCTAAAGTATTTAGCTGCGTTACTTCGCGTCGCCAGTTTTTCATTCACGCTGTCAAATTATGGAATAATCTCCCTTTGACACTCAGGACTAAAATTGAACACAAACAGTTCTTATCGTTAATTTTTTCGTTCTTGTCACTGGAATTATCTCACTAAATTTAAAATTTTAAGATTATTAATTCTAAAATATATGCTCTTGTACTTTATTCTTTTTATCCTTTTCTTTTTAAATTACAATAAGTAAATTATATTTTTAATTCATATTTTTATGTTATACTATCTACCTGTACCTACTTTTATAAGAATTTATTCTCAATGTACAGCGATTCTTGAAATAAATAAATAAAAAAAAAAAAATGCTCCAGACATAAAGTGAAAGCACAATATTTAGAGCCATGCGATTTATTTTAATACTCAGGGACAACCCCACCTACCACTACCTATTTCAATTAGGTATAAGATTCGATCAATTTGTTATTAGTTATGATCTTTGCTTCTACCTAACTGACCTCACTCCAGAAACAATAATTTACATCTTTGCTTATTCACAAGCTTATTTAGAAGTAAATTAACGATTCGTCACTTACACACACATGTTCAACGTTATTGCATTGGAAAATCAGTTTAAAGTCTAGAGCTAACCGCCATTAACTGCAACCGCTATAATAATTCCTCCAAAACATGTTTTTTCTTTAAAGAAAGAAGAAACGATTAAGAAATAAAATAAATTATCTCACCATTTAACCGTATCGTCGTCGTCAAAGACGACAAAGGACTACTTATAATCCAAAATGTTTGGGATTTAGATAATTTATTATATTAAATTCATTTTGTCTATATCATAAGTCACAAACCAGATAAAACCTTTAATGGAAAGTAAACCCGTTAAAAATATACTGCTCTCCTTTCTAACAATCTTTCATGACAGATTAACAAAAAAAAAAAAAAAAAAATATCACGAAAGTGAAATTAATTCAAAATGACAGCCATGATCAATAGATTTACTTTTAGAATATCATTTCCGCAGTTCATGGTGTTGTTGTTGGTATTTTTAATTTTTGTTTTTTTGTTTAACTACTTCAATCGTTACTTTGTTCCGAACTCAACCGAGTGCATATTTTAAGTCGTCACGTCATTTTTTTTTTTTTTGTAACGAACTCACGATGGTATTGTAAGACATGATCATTTTTAACGTTGATGCATGTTAAGCCGTACTTAAATAATTGAAAATTTATAAATTCTAACTTTCTAGTCCCGTTTGGATAATATAATTACTGTATAGAACAAATAAATCATTAAATTAAGGAAATAAACAGATAAGCCCTTTATCAGTGTTGCATTAATTTATATGAGTTGTTGATTTAATTGGATATATCATTTCATGTACACCTTTCCCCCACTTTTCTGTCGATCTTGTTTTCAGTGTGTGACAAATACATTGCTTCAAAATTTATTATGAATCATTTCTTATTTGAGAAGAAGTTATGCGAACGCATTTATTAAAGTTAAGTCTAACAATACTCGACATGAATAGTAAATAAAACAGTAAACCTGCCAAAAAGAAGAGTGATACATACAATATATACAAAAATTAACATGCTGGATTAAGTTGTTTCTGAGAGCCATAATTTATCTACCTATTTTGCGGGCATACCGTATATAAGCCAGCGTGTTCTATCTACTTTACTTCAACCCCGGAGAGCCTAATGCAAAATTTTCGGTAAAAGATTCACTTCGTTGTCTGTTTGAAGATACTTGTGTAACCAGCGATTGTGATCAAAACAAAGAAAATGAACAATCGGCATCAGTTAAGGTTGCAAAAAATTAGTTGTTTACAAATGATTAATTCATTCATACTTTCATCCGAACTTAAAAAATCAAATCAAAACAATTAAAATGACATAATATGGGTGCGTTCAGTACTTGATTTGTTACAATTTTGAACATTAATCTACTACACTCATAAAAGATTACGTTCCGTCAGCTTACGTAGGTCGCGATCCCAATACGTTCACTCGATTGTTGAGTGACGTAATTTTCACGCGATTCGGCCCCTGGTTTGGATTTGATCATGATTAACATAAACACTCAAGATAGGTATAAGCTTTTTAAGCAAACCTTAATCATCTTTTTTAGAGACTTTGTTTTGTTAATTTTATGAGTTTTATAAATCTCCAAGAAAAAACGAATTAGGTTTACTTTAAAAGCTTGAGTTCTATTAGTCGGATCATCAAGATTATGGTGCTTGGACTTAGGGAAAATGACAGAGCATCATGATGTATTCTTAAAAAAATAATTTAAGTGATAATACCCCTGATAAGAAATTTGGAAAATCTCTATATAAAACAACCCCGCCCCCGTCAAAGGCTGAGAAAAAAACCTGCCAGACTTTTGATTTCGATATCACAAAATATGCCTTTTTAAACTCTAATACTCAGATTTTGGCTATAAATCCACTTCCAAAATTTTCTGTCGGCTCTTGTACTTTTATTTTTTAAATGAAAATGAAAACCGAATCGGATCTGAGGGAATTTAAAACGCAGCTATTGTTATGCGAGATTTACACCAACGACGAAATGTCATTATTCCTGTCATTAAGTACCTATTTTTGACATTATTATGACAAAAAGAATGAATTTTCTCATTCTTTTGTCATAATAATGACAGAAAAATGCCAACTTGTCACTCGTGTAAATCCGGCATTACAGTTTAATTTTTACTTACTCTTTATGGTAATTATTGGTTGTTAAAAAAATCATATCCAAGTCCAAAAACCTTATTTTCGTATGATGTCGTGTAGGACGTACATTTTGTAAATGTTCATCGTGCTAGAGTAGAAACAGATGGGCCGATAGAAAAGAAATTAAACGCTTATTTATAATTATCTTTGTATGTCATTTTCTGTAGACAAATTGAAAAAGATAACTACATAGAGCCCGATTACACGATTCGCTTTTTCGGTTGTTTCCTCTTTCTTCTTTTTGACAGATTGGGTGAGGAGTGTGGAAATGAGGAGGGAAGGAAGTAACGAAAGCAGGTATGAAAATTTCAAGACTTTTTCTGGTTGCACTTTGACGTTTCGGATTTGACAACCACAATGTTCCCTGGTGTTAGCAAAAAATTATTTAAACAAAAATGTTTGATTGGATGTTTTTCGTGATTAGATGTACCTAATAAACGATTGTATTTGAGAAATAAGTGATACAAAAATATATTAATTTATTGCTACTGATTATTTTCTGGCAAAAAACCACAAATTCTATGAACGTCAAAATGACGAAAGGAAGTGCGTACGTACTTTCACGAACCATGTAATCATTAACGCTCGTGCCTGTCAAAAAGGTGAAAGAAGAAACAACCGAAGAAGCGAATCGTGTAATCAGGCTCATACACTTGCTAATGGTTAAAATTCAGCATTAATTGATAGCAAAATACCAGAAACAATATTATGATTACAACAATCTTAAGTGGATTTAAATAAAATATCAAGAAGAAGCGAAAGGTGAGTGTGTTGTTGCTGTCAAAGAATTAAAAAAAAAAATAAAAATAATTTCAAGTGTTTGCCTATAGGCAATGCGGAAGCAACGACAACAACAACGAACACCGATCAAAATTTTTAATTGCGAATCGATAATTCAACTTGAATTAATACGCGCTTGTCATTATCTATGAATTGAATATACCTACAACCGCAAATGGTAACGAAAAGAAAGCCCAGCGAAGCGAAGAAGACAATTATAGTTTCCTTTTGAATGAAATGTGTATAGAGTATAGGTACTGTAATTAGAACTTGATTTCACTTGGTTTTCAATTCAATTTATTATTTGAACACCTACTTGACGTGAGTAGGTATATGACAACAACATGACAACCTGTAATGTATGTCAAGAATTTGTTGAGCTGTCATCTTTTATTATTATTTTATGTATGAAATTATTCAACAAGGGGAATTTTGTACGTTTATTTTGTGTGTTTAACTCACACAAAAACAATACTATTACCTACTCCTACAAGAACACGTTTGACAATATTTGAGGCAATAAAATGCCTCGATATAATTGCCCAAAAAATCGAAACGTCAAAATTTGTTCACTCGAAGACGGGAAGCGATAATTGCTTCTTATCTACCGGGCAATATTGCCTTTGCCAAAGCGTCTTCAAAGCAATTTAAATGAAAGTGGTAATTTGTTGCCTCAAATATTGCTGGGTCACCTACATCTTACAGATTTGTCTCCGTCAAAAGGTGAGCAAGCAAATCCAAAATTAGGTGTCCTCAGACAGCCAATATTAGAGATTTTGCTGAAGAATCCTGTTCAGGCAATTAGGCCATCTTTTCAATTTCAAACCAAATCTGAGGGAAACAAGTTCTTGTTAATATATGTACATATGTACATAAATTAATTTAATTTGTAAAGCTGGCTTTAGACTTTCGTTCTTCATTCGGTGAACGTTGTTCGGTGTTCGTTCTTCTGTTAACAACGAACAACAAAGAAAGCATTTACATTAAAAAGTTAAAACCTATTTACAAAATTGTTTACTTATAAACCTAGGGATTCTTGTGCCATTCAGTGATTAAAAGAACTTCGAAAATGTCCCTACACGTTGCACAACAACCAAAACAATGTTCATTTTAACAGTTTTCGCACTTAATCAAATGTTTTTTCGGGTAACAACGAACACCGAATTTTCTGACCTGATTTGAATTTGCACGTTCTTCATTCGTTCTTAGTTCGTTGTTCAGTTTTATCATTTACATTTTCCTTGTTCCGCGTACGAACAACGTACACCGATGATAACACCGAAAGTTTAAGGCCAGCTTAAAAGTAAATTCTTTTGTTTAAAAACAAAAACAATTTTGTCTGTCAGTTTCCCCACAGTCGAGATTGCTGACCCATCTGAGATCTCTTTTTTCTGAACACGCCTAAGGCGTTGTTCACATTGGACTTACTCTTTCGACTTTTTTTTTGACTTCTCTGTACTTTATCTCAATCCCATTTCATCATTAAAATGAGAATGTCGGGTTGTGTAGGGTGGGCTGTCATATTTTGTTTCCACACTATTCTACATAATTTGGTTCCAAATTTTTTGACATGTATTAATACACAGTGGGCTAGCGTGGAAGACCTTTAAACACTGTCTAAAACGTGGATTCTGTTTTATTGACATACATATGTTTTCTCTGTCTTTAATTTGTCTAAATACTACTGAATCCATTTGTTTTCAATTGGAAATTTTCTGGTTAGTCCCGATTTACAATGTCCCGATCTACATTGACCGATTATTGTCTTACCGATAAAAATGTGTTGTAATCGTGAGCGATTCGGAGGTTTCGGCCGACTTTTCCATTCAGAACTGGACAAATCAATGAATGTCCCGATCTACATTGACCGATTTTTCCAGTGCTGATTTTTTGTTGTTGTTGTAATCGTGTGAGACTGAAAGGAACAATCGTAATGAAACAGGTCGGATGTACCTCACAATCTCACATAAATACAACAAAGAAAAATCGTTCAATGCAGATAGGGACAATGCAAATTGGGACAGTGACAGATTTTTCCAGTGCCGATTTTTTTCTTGTTGTAATCGTGTGAGATTGAGAGTTCGCATTTGCATTGTCGAAAATTAAAAATTAAGAATTTATCATTTGATTCGGACTTTCCCCGAAATTTCAGTTGCAAACAAGCAACAAAAACAATAATACAAAAGTTTCCAAAAAGTGACCTTGACCTAAAAAAAACTTGAAATGGGATCATTTGCTTTTATCTATTTTCTTGGGCTGTGAGCATCACAGAGTTCAACCTTAAGCAAAATGACAGGTAGGTACGTGCAAGGTACATATATTAAAGGTAATATATTTAGCGTTTTCATTTTCGTTCAGTTCTGCGCATGTGTCAAAATCCATAGTTTGTTTTTTTTTGTTTGTTTTTGTTTACTGTGTATTGGCACAATGGACAGCCATCTTGAAATGCGCAATATAATACCTTAGATAACCCACAGTACGTGGATTATTTCGTTTACATGTACTTTTCTACATTATACCTTTTATCTGGAATCATGTAAAACTACTCTGCACAAGCACTATCTAGGTATGTAGAGGGCGCATAAGACGTACACATGATGCACAGACCGAAGACGATGGCGACACATGACGTATGGTATGATAAAAAACAACTTCTTCGGAATTCATTCATCTAACAAGTTTCTTTTTGGTTTCTTACAAGTTACTAAACCAAATTCGGACCTGAATTTATTTCCCCTAATTATATGCATTTCAACTGAGTTTGACTTAAAGAAAAAGAGATTTCTCTCTGGCAAATAAAATTGTATTAGTTCAGAATTATGGTAATCTTTTCTCAATTCAAAAGTCATTATAGGTGAAAGAACACGAAACTCATATATTAATTCCAGTTTAAAGAACTTGAACTGAGTTTTATTAAGCGTCGTCGTTTTATTTACAGGGAAGGATTAAACATATACTAAGCTTCGAGTGTTATGCTTTCTTCTCTAGAAAACTTTCATAGCTTCCATGATTGCCTTAGCTTTATGGGAATATGCCATATAGATTTTCTGAATTATTGTTGCTATGATGATTTAACAAGATCCCGTTAATTTCGCGTCTATTAAATTTCCAAGATGGTAAGTTTTCTTGGCGAAAACATAGCATAAGACAAAAGGAATGTGTGGTTATATCCATTTTTTGCGAGTCCCTATCATTCAAGGCCCAAATATTAAAAGATCTACCACTGTAGTGAAGTCATTCGTCGCATAGAATCTAATCACCAAACAACATCGATAGATAACTAAATGATTTTGTATATTTTTTGTTGTTGTTGTTGCTTTTATCTAGTCAAACTTGCAAAGTATACAACCGATAGCATTCCAACAATGAATGGTCTTTTCACTCCAAATCGTGGTATTTTACAGACATAAGTTAATCAATCAGACTTGCTAACCTTTTCAGTCGTTTTCGGTGCTGTTGGCTTTTCGCATCGTTGTTTTTTTCGGGTTCGGAAGTTCCAAAGTTTCCGTGTTATTTATTTTTTGTTTTCTTTTAAGTTGTGAATTAGATATATACATTTGTTAACTATGGATATCCAAGAAATAGAGCAACATCATATCCTGGAGGAATACCAACATCATTTGCATGAGTCAATTCCGAATGTAGGTAACAGAGGCCAACCGATCAAAAAACGGAACAAGCTTTATTGCTGTTTCTTCTTTATTTTTTTTTTTTCTGTTTGGACTTTGATCGAATGCAATATATCTTTTTATACTGCAGTTGATAGTGTGTGATTTTAAAAGTGTTAATATCAAATTTCGCATCGAATGATATCGCAATTATTAACAATAATTTTTCTGAGAGTTCAATATGACAGAAGAAAAATATGAGATCTGATGAAAGATTGTCAGCCGAATCTATAAAGAAATTTTAAAGGCTTCTTAACTCTAAACTACCTCTAAATAACACTTAGGTGTGAAAGCGGTATCTATAATCAATTTCCACATTTAAGCAACGTAACTTAAACACCTCTTAACTTAAACACCATCCAAAGCGTTTAAAGGCTACGCAAAGCCAACTTAAATATATTTTGACACATGAGAATGGTTTTTTTTTATCAAAACAAATTGTGCGTAGGTTGAGTAAGGAAATATTTATGTGTGTACTGTGATGGCCGGGTTTAAATTGTTTTTTTTTTTTGTTTTTTTTGTTAAAGAAAATAATATACTTTCTCACGAATACAGGAAGGAAATTTCTGAAAACAAAATAAAAAAAAACTAAAGTGGAATGGTTTCATTTCTTCTGTCTTCTGTGTTTGACGATGCATACACACATACACCCATTTGCTTCTCTTTCTGTCTTATTATTTGTTCACTCTTTTGTGTATGCAAATTTTTTTGCAATCTGACAGAAATAGCCTGAGAGTGAAAAATGTACTAGAAATTTGTATCAGATTTGTCAACTTTCTTGCGTTACGTTACATTACGGTTGTTTAGTTAAGTATGAAAGGAATATTGATTATAGATACAAATTTAAGTAACGTGATTTAAAGGCAACTTTAATATTTAAGCAAGCTTAACTAAATAACCTCTAAAAGGCATTTTAAGATAATTTTATAGATACGGCTGTGTGGATATTACTTTTGTAACCGTCTAACCGACTTAAAGTGCTACTGGTGTTACATGGGTGTAGAGTGCATAGTGTGCGAATACTTTGTGGTGCGTTGACACTACTGGCGTTGTTAAAAGAAAACCGCAAATCAGAAATAAAAAAAAAAACAACAACAACTACTAGTACATAAAATAATTACTTTGCTCAAGACCTAATTAATATGTCTCACTGACGTGTAGTTTGCCACATACGGGCTCTTATTAGGTGAATCGAAGTGTTTTTTTTTTTTTGTTAATGTCCACTGTAGGTAGTATTTTTTTGTGCTGTGATTATAATTTCGATGACTGTGCGTATATTAAAATAATATCAAAAATCAGATAACAAATAGCTAACTTTATATTTATTTGTTAGCTTATCGATATCAGTTAAATGTATTTAGTAATACAGGGTGTTTTGTAGCCTGAACAAATTTGCAAGAGGAAAACCCCTTAAACTGCGCTATCGTAAGCATTGATGTTCAATTTTTGGTCAAGTTGTAAAGCTGAGATCTCAGACAAATAAATAGCGCGTTCACGAAACAGAGATATCGGAGATTTTGCTCCGTCAAAAGCTAAGCAAGCGAATCCTCAGTATTTTGACAGCCAAATTGTGATTTTTGCTAAGGAATCCTGTTCAGGCAACTGAGATTGCTGAGGCCCTGCGATATCTCCCTTTTCTGAACACGCCTTATATTTCTCCTTTTCAAAATTTCTCATTTTTTTGTTGTCAAAAACTATTGCTGGATTAACATGCTCGACAGAAAATCAATATTTCTGGCATTTTTTTTTTTTTTTTGCATCAAACACGATAATGAACTTTACCCAGGTGTGACCCAGGAGTTCTTGCCCACCCCAAAAGTTGTCAAAAAAAAAACACATATATTTTGTTCGTTCTAAAAAAACATATCTAGGGTTCTTGCAGTCGCTTCTCAAGGTTGTGTGAGTTGGGTGCATTCGGCCGGTGCTCAATCCACATTTTCAAACGTTTCCATCGTCTATTTTTATCTATAAATTAATTAATTTTAAATTACTTTTTTAAAAATAAATAATTTGCAATCAAGAGCTTCACAAATCATGTCAGTTTGACAGTTTTATTTTTCATGGCGAGTTCAGGGTAACCCAAGTTTTCAAAAAACACAGATTTTGATCGCAACGTGGCTGGAAAAATGCCAAGTTTCTGTCTAGTTTAGGAAAGGCCCTAGTACTTGTCAGATAGTTGGCAAGCCCTTGCTGGATTTCAGTACCAAAAACTTAGACGAGGGAAATTTTTCAAACACTTGTGAGGCCCTCCCTAGTAAAAATTTGTTGAACATGTTTCGGTACCCCATCAAGAACGTCTCTTGTAGACCAAAAACAAACATTTTACCACCACCATGCAATTTCAGTATCATACGACACTTTTTCTCTCTTTCTTTGTCTTCTTTTTCATACCACACTTTTTACTATGGTTGTGAGACATCTGTAAAAACCTGTTCTTAGATGTTCCACCTAGAAGCAGGTGTACATTACATTTTTGTATAGCGAGTTAGCCCAGTGGGTAGCGTATTGGTCTGACAAGCAGAAGATCCCTAGATCAAGTCCCACATAATCCAACTTTTATTTTTGTTTTGCCTGACGAGGCAAAGGGGTTGATAATAGCCAAGGCCCTTGTTCTAGCCTTTGCTAACCCTTGCTAGCCCTTTGCCAGGTTCTATGTAAAACTTTCTAGTGTCTTGTCGAAAATAGATGACATTTGATTTTTTTTTTTTTTGGTTAATTATTTTTTTTTTCAGAAGATAATGTGCTTTGAAATAATTAACACCCTTTAATTTAATAGTTTATCTATGTTTCATGTGATACAATTAAGGGTTTTCACAATTCGTTAGATTAACCATCATGATTCATTTGACGAAGAAACTTGATTTATTACTTCTAATACAATAGACCCATTTGCCAATTTTAATCATACAATTTTGTTTTCAGAAAGTTTTAAATGAAAAATATTTCTGCGTACTGGTCAAGTATTAATACTCATGGCTTATGTTAATGCATGTATTATATATTTAATACAGAATGGATGATGGTGTTATGTGTATGAAACAAGATTAAAATTTAACATTCCAACTGCATAAATTCTTTATCTCAAAATTTAAAATGTCATCAAATATTACCGGCAAACAGTTTTTACGACTAAACAATGATAGCAATTAAAAAGTAATAAAATGTCTACATTTTCAATTCTTTAATGATGTTTCTCAAGGATACTTTCACCTAAATTAAAGTTCTTTCTTCTTCAATTAAGTTTAAATTCAGTATACACAGATAAAACCAATATACATATGGGTATACAGATACCGGTTTATGTACCTTCATTTCCCAAAAATTCGAACAAAATGTTTTTTCCTTTATAGTTCAAAAATATAAAATAATTTCTTATCGCATTATTGAACAACTTTTGGAATTTATTTACCTTTTGTCACATAAACACTTAAAACTTTATCTTATCTATTTTTTTTATTTGTTTGAATGTGCTTCATAAGCTGAATGTTCGTAGAACATTTCATTCCAGGAACACAAAAAAAATAATTTTAACGTGACTATGCAGTCATCTAAATTTCAAAATAAAAAAAAGTCCACATTAATAGTTTTAAAAAGAATCAATATTTGCTCGTTGTTAAAATTTCAATTTAAAGTCATACCGTGTAATTAATATATGTATATGAAAAAAAATGTCGCTTGCAAATATGAGGTGTGTCCTGGATGGAAGCAGGAACACGAAGAAAGGCAATTTGTTTTAAACTTCACACACTACAATAATTCTTAATGGCGAGCTATTAGCTAAATTAAAAAAAGACCACACCCACGCCCTTGCTTTCCTTACGACTTGACACTGCAAATTGCATTTAATCAATTGGACTCTTACCTACCTATTTTATTTTGCATCAGTGGAAAAGTAATTCAATTTTATGTTGCATATACGACTCGCTTGTACCTATCTACCATTTAAAATTACCTTTTTGTTATCTTAGGTGAAATAAGAAAGAAAACAATTCTATTTTCGGTTATCAGATTTAATTTTTTTTTTAAAGCAAATATTTCAAGTGAACCTTAACGCAATAAGCTTAATTTTGTTGCAAATGGTTCTTTGGAGATTTTGCGGTTAACTTATATTTAAAATAAAATTATGTTTATTATCAATTTTGTTTTTATGTGGCTTTCGACTCTCAACCTCAAACGATAATCCACTTCTTTATTAAACTCGATCTTCACCTCGGCTCAAACAACGCATAAAAGTACATAATATGTAATTGCATGGAAAAATACACCAAAATTTGTATTAATTCTCTGTTGTCGGCATTTAAAAACTCTAAAGCACATACATATTGAACTAAAAACCACTAAAGGCATCTAAATGACAATAACTCAAGGTGAGTTGCACACAAGAGTGCGAAAAATCAAGCCAACTTTTACTTCTAACATTGAATATTTAGTTGCCTGGGGACTTAACAAAAAAGTCTAAAAACATGGTTTGACAATTAACCTTACCCACGACTTCTTCAATGTTAAGTTTTATTGAAAAAAAAAAAAATAATCAGTAAGAAGTACTCTAAAGGACATTTTATGACCTAGACCACTGCTTAAAGTTACATATATATAAAGTTAGGGGAAAATCATTTCAGAATAAAAGTCCAAACAAAAAGGCAGACAGACGGATATACTGAAAAACATAACAAACAACAATCTGTCTCAAACATGTCCTAATCCCATTTTATTAAATCAATACTTTTATATTGAAAAAAAAGATGATTTCCGATGTCATTGAGCCGTGTCTGTAAAAACATACGTTTTACCATAAACATTTGTACGGAAAAATATTAAAGTAATTAAAAAAAAACAGATTTTTACTCACGAACTACAGCTGATACCTACTCTTATTTCGCTTTTGATTTTTGTTTTACAATAATCATCCCTTAAAAATAACACATTCAAAAATTGGTTGCTTGAAAAATTAGGTACCACATCGCTGGCTCGATACTTCAATGTTCTATGTCATATAAAATTCACAAATAGGTTTTTTTATATCAAAATGTTCGTCTTTTTGTCGACTTTAAGAAAATGTATGTTTCATTTTTTTTTTTTATCAACAAATGGCTTTTTATAGCCCAAACAAACAGAAACATTCCACAGATTCTTAGTTATGCTCAGTACTTAAACCTTCATATGCACCATAAAATAAATTAAATCAATAAGACAATGATCAAAAAGTATTGGCAAATGGGAAAAACTCTATTGATATACCTACTTCAATCTAGAATTTTGTAGTTTATATGTAATTTTTAAGCATAAATAATAGTTTGTTACGGTCTAACAATCGCAGTTACCATTTTTTGCAATTTCACTGCATATTTTATTCCATTTTTCTCTAATTATCCATTGCTTTCCATACGTCTCCCTCAGTGCTAAAATGTTCTATGTCCGACATAGAACAAAAAACTTACAAAAAACACAACAAAGTTAGAAAAATGTTCTATGTTAAAATTGAAAAGTGTTAAGTAAATCGATATTTAATACAGAAAAATAAAAGTAGGTCCTTAATTTATTTAAGTTTCTTAGCCGTTTTAATATTTTAATAATTTTTTTTTAATAAATCATGATATTATATATATATTATATTATAACTTTGCAAGCGATTATATCTGATTAATGAAAACCTAACATAGAACATTAAAGTATTGAGCCAGCGATATATTTAAAGATCTAATTGTTTTTATAGAATTTTTGTACATACAATTTCAAGAGAGGCCTTTCAAAGAAAAGATTACTTAACAAAAATAAACCAAATAAACAGAACAGCTAGTATACTTAGAATGAGAGAAAGTAATAAGCCGTAAGAACAAACAATCCTTACATTTTTTGTTTTTGAATTGATTTAATTTAAATAAATCACCCTGTACAAGATTTGTGCTTATGTTTTTATAATTCGCATCCATTATTTCAAACTTTTACTCTTCAAAACATTGAGTTTTAGCCCGCTATTAAAATCCAAAATATTCAAATGTGCATCGGAGCACCGTGGACTCGAGGAGTTGTGTCGACAGTAATAAAATAAAAACACCTTTCAAATTGGAACTTGGCTTAAGGGCCTTATTTCACGGTATAACAGTTAGTTCCTATTCATATTTGTGAAGGAGTTCTAAAGTCAAATTCTATCCTACCTTGCAAGATAACTTAGAACCAAACTTACTTCACTTGGTCAAAAAAAAAACCAAAAACTTCAACAATAAGGTCTCTTTATTTTCTACTATGTGAGAACTTATTTCCTCAATAAACTCAGTGGTGTCGAGGGATGTATTTCCATAGACAATTTTTGTTTCTATTGTTTTCTTGTGAAAATTTCCATTCCATCATATTTGTAATTAAGCAATATAATGCCCTTCAATGAATTAATTCTCTTCGATAGAAGCGAAACGAAAAAACAAAAAAAAAACGAAGCGTTTTGGATAAAATTCAATTAATCCAATCTTCCTGCCCTAAATACATTCATTTAGCGGTTATTCATTATTCTTATAATGTACATCATACTCATTCATTACAAAATTCACATCCGATATGGCTGCGGTAGCGGTTACAGTAATGATAATTATTTTCGCACTCTCAATATAGATATGTATCTGTATGTATGTATGATGTATTTATCGTCATCGTTGTTGTTCATTTTACTTAATCAATCTTGACTTCACAGTAAATTATAAACGATTTCAAATTCTGTAACGTCCCACTCTTATTTTATCTACATATTTGTCTAAATTGAAATTACACAGATTTGTAGACAGAGTGAAAATGTTTTTTAAAATGGCGTAATAACACCATAAATTGTGTCACTAGAGAAAAATGCAGTCTTCCCATGACTGACAAAATGGCAACACAGACTCATTCTCTTGCTGAAAATGCATAAACATGATTTAAATTGACAGACTGCCTATATAATAATAATATAATTGTTTCTTTAACACCACACAACGTCTATGTAATATTCTATACCGTAAACAAAAACATTGAAACTTGTTTTTTTTTTTTTGCATACCATTTCATGTAAATATTTAATTTTTTTTTTTGAATAAAATTAAAATGTTTATTTTGATGACGATATTGCAATGGCAACTAATGAAGCACACAGTGCCATGCTGACTCTAATTCTTTATCTTAAGCAATCAGATATAGCTTTTCATTCCAGCAGTTGTTGCTGACTTGTGATGATAGTAATGAGTCAGTGTTGAATTGTTAGGTAACTATATCATGAGGCATGATAGGTATTTTATATACATAGATATGTACTTCGCGCCGATAATGCTACGTGTGATAAATGTTCATGTGATTGAATCTCACCCACAAACTCATCTTATGTAGTTATATTGATTGTAAAAATGTATACTAATGAATACTGAGGTATTTCCTTGAAAATTTAATGTTGTGTGTCAGCACATTAAAATATTATTTACATTCTCCGATGAATCAGAGAGTGCATGAGTAATCAATAGAAAATTAACAACTAAACAAACAATTCATAGGTCTTATTACCAACTATATATAAGCTTTGTTAACATAAAAAAGAAACCAGGGCAAAGGATTATAAAACCACAAATTAATACTTTCGGCCTAAAATATATAGAATATCCGTCATATATAATTTACTTCTGCTTAAATACATATTTTAATTTTTTTTTTTTAATTTACAGATCGATACAAACAAAGATGGTTTTATTGACTTGTCAGAACTTAAAGAAGCTCTCGATCAAGTTGGCTTCAAATTAGCTGGCTATCAAGTTCGTGAAATGATCGATGAATTCCGTAACAAACAGCGAACAACCCATGCTGGTAAACTTAATCTTGAAGAATTCGAAAGTCTATGTTTGGATTTGAAGTCAAAAGATGTTGCGAGCACTTTCAAAACAGTTGTCTCGAAAAAAGAGAATCTTGAAACATTGGGTGGCATGTCATCGATCTCATCCGAAGGAACAACACATTCCGTTCGCCTCGAAGAGCAATTGGCCTTTTCCGATTGGATAAATTCAAATTTGGGACACGATGTCGATTTGAAACACTTATTACCAATCGATCAGGAAGGCAAACACTTATACCTATCCATTAAGGATGGTATCCTGCTGTGTAAAATCATCAATCACTCCTGCCCGGACACAATCGACGAACGTGCAATCAACAAAAAAAGTTTAACCGTCTACAGGGAATTTGAGAATTTAACACTTGCTCTGGTGTCGTCACAAGCTATTGGTTGTAATATTGTTAATATTGATGCTCATGATCTGGCGAAAGGAAAACCACATTTGGTTTTGGGATTGTTGTGGCAAATTATTCGAATTGGTCTGTTCAGTCATATCACATTGGATAGTTGTCCTGGTTTGGCTGGACTTTTGTTTGAAGATGAACGTTTGGAAGATTTGATGAAGCTTTCACCAGAGGCTATCCTCCTGCGTTGGGTTAATCATCATTTGGAAAAAGCTGGCATCTCAAGACGCTGTACTAACTTCCAGAGTGACATTGTTGATTCAGAAATCTATACACACTTGTTGAAACAAATTTCGCCAAATGACTCTGGAGTCACTGTTGAAGCTTTGAGAGTAAGTTATTTCCATCGAGCGTGTTATATCATTGATAGTGAAATAACTTTTTTTATCATTTCAGGAATCCGATTTATCATCGAGAGCTGAGATAATGTTGCAGCAAGCTGCAAAATTGAACTGCCGCAGTTTCTTGACACCACAGGATGTTGTCAATGGAGTTTATAAGTTGAATTTAGCCTTTGTTGCCAATTTGTTTAACAATCATCCCGGATTGGACAAACCGGAAGAAATTGAGGGTCTTCAGACAATCGAAGAAACCCGAGAGGAAAAAAGTAATTATTCCTTTCTCTTTTTTAAATACAGTATAATTCACTTGCTAATATTTGTTTGTTTTACAGCTTACAGAAATTGGATGAATTCTATGGGTGTAGCCCCACACGTCAACTGGCTGTATTCCGATTTAGCTGATGGTCTAGTAATATTCCAACTGTTCGACATAATTAAACCAGGCATTGTTAATTGGAGCAAAGTACACAAGAGATTTACACCACGAAAGAAGTTCATGGAAAAATTAGAAAATTGCAATTATGCTGTGGAATTGGGCAAACAATTGAAGTTCTCTTTAGTTGGAATTGCTGGACAGGATTTGAATGATGGAAATGCTACCTTGACATTAGGTATATTAATTAAAAAAAAAAATTATAATGTTATATACCTACTTAGAAAAGAACTGTAATTTGATGTTGGAATTTTTTTAAATGCTCTTTTTAGTCGACCGACTTCCTTTTCATATCGTTTTTGGTTTTTTTTGGGCCATTGTTTCATGTCTTCATAGCTCTAGGTGCTCAACATTTTGGTTTCGCCTTACTCCAATCTATTGATTACATTTTTTATATTTTGTTTGTTTGTTTTAAAACGTTTGTTGATTCAAAGCAAAATTTTGATCCTTTGAACAGTCGAGATGCTACACCATCATCAATTTTAGCATAGAAATAAGCTTTCAGCAAATTTGCGATTTTACATTTTTATTTACAACCAAAGGGTGTAAGGCGTCAAAAATATTTTATAAAATAATAAAAGTATTGAGGAAAGTCGAGCAATTTCTGAACCATAATCACAACAAGCAAGGAGGCGTAATGGTGTGGGAAACAATATCCCATTATGGAACGATTAACGTGGTAGTTTAAAGTACCAAGATCAATGGTTTCTATTCATCTTGGTACTACAAAGCGTCGCTAGAGTCACTGTTTCCCCAACCCACGATCTTTTCGGACGTATTTCATGTATGTTCAAACAAACAACGCAACGCCCCTTATCATACAGTACGAGTGTTTAAATCGTCAATTTTAAGCCAAAATGCTCTATTGCTGCCTTAACCACCTATTCGATGATTGCTTCACACCATGAAATTGGCCTTGAGTGAAATTTCACTTGATTATATGGAATCACTGTCTAACTCTTAAATATCCAATTTTTCAATTTATTTTAAAGGTTGGCAGCAGCACGCATTATTAGCATACTAATAAGTCTAAGAAAATTAAAAAAAAAATAAACCATTGTGTTTCTTTAATTTTTGTATGTGCTTTAAAAAAGTGACTCAGCCAACATTTAATTTCTTAGCTGATGTTAACTTTTTTTTTTAGTGCAGTCGTAGGTTTGTCTACGGCATATTTAACAGTCTTTCTTGTGTCATACAAAATTTTGATCTCTTTCGCAAATAACAGTAGAAATTTCAGATTAAATTTTCACAAATGCCTGCTTATAACCTTAAGACGCGCAGTGTACTTTTGTCAATACAATTTTTTTTAACATTTATCGATTTATCGACTAAAATACATAAACAAGCTTTGAAGAAGCCCTTTTAAAGTTGTTTCCAGGCACTGATTTATTAGTGCAAACAAATATTGTTTCCCAATTTTTCTTGAAAAATATACCGAAGAACTTTTGACCATCATTAACATTCCCAATTATGGATGAAGTCGAAAAACGCTCCCACAGTCAATTTTGAAAAAAAAAAAAAAAAACAAAACAAATAGCACTAAAGCCAACTTTTCAACTTTGGACAAACAAAATAAAATAGACGAGTTGTTTCTGATAAAACAAACAACTTTTCCGCTTAATTTAATATTGTTATGTAGATAAAATAATGATTAAGAGTAATGCAATGTGAATATATTTTCTCCTTCCAGCTCTTATCTGGCAATTAATGCGCGCCTACACCCTGTCGGTTTTATCACGCCTAGCCAACACTGGCAATCCAATAATTGAAAAAGAAATTGTTACATGGGTGAACGAAAAACTAACATCTGGAGGCAAGCAAAGCAGTTTAAGAAACTTCAATGATTCTGCAATTGCTGATGGCAAGATAGTTATCGATCTGATCGATTCAATTAAGCAGGGAAGCATCAACTATGACTTGGTGCGACATACCAACACAGAAGAGGTAATTGTCAATGAAAAACTTAAAATACAAATAATTAATTTTTTTTTTACTTTTTGACTTAATCCTCTATTAAACAAAATCGTAGGACAACCTTGCCAATGCTAAATACGCAATTTCAATGGCCCGCAAAATTGGAGCACGCGTATATGCCCTACCCGAGGATATCACCGAAGTGAAACCAAAAATGGTGATGACTGTATTTGCGTGTCTGATGGCCATGGATTACATTCCCAATATGGATAGTGTACAAAACAACATTAACAGCAATTAAGAAAAAGTTCCAAAAACAAAAACAAAACAAAGCAATACATGTATTTTTATTATATTCTTAAAATCAACAAAAACAAAATAACTTGGAGATGTTAAGTATACAAAAAAAGAGAATGACAATAATTCTCGTCCATATTTACTTGAATAAATTTCTTTTGCGGACTTGGTCTATTATATACAAATTTCCTACCTACCAAGCAGGAATTGGTATTCCAACCCAAGCCATAAGCATACAACAACAACTAAAAATAAAAGTAAAATTTCAAATGTTTAAACAAACAATACCTTTTATTTTTATTATATTTGTTTTTAGTATTTTATTTTCTCTTGTTTAATTTTTTTTTAATGGAATAAGAAAAAAAAAATGTAACCTAATTTTATGTAGGTGCTGTAATTATTATTATAATTTTATATATATAATTATAAATATATTTAAAGTGATTATTTAAATTATGTATTAAATTGTGAACATAATGTATTTTTAAATTTAATTTTAACATTAAACAAAAAAAAATAATCTAAACAAAACTTATTGCTAAGCAAAATGATGACTTTTTTTTTTTAAAACAACATAATATTATAACACAACATAACAACAAAACAGTAAACATAATATAATGTACAAACATGTACAATATTGTTTAGTTTGATGTATTAAAGAAAAAGCTTGAAGGCTTATTAATTAGGTATCACAATTGTTTTTATTTGTTTTTTTTTTTTTTATTTTGTTTAATAAAACAAACTATGATTGGTAAAATGAGTTGATAAGTTGGTAGATAATACAGTGTGACCATTCTGCCTTGTTGTTGGATTTAGTAATCGATGGCAAAGGCGAATCATTGTTTAAGAATAAAATGTTTTGGTACATTTGATGATAAAACTAGTCATACTAAGCAAACATACTGACAAATTTTGAAGTGAAACCCAATTTTTATAATTTGATTAGTCTGTTTTTATTTTTGGCCAACATATTTGTATAGAGCAGCAATTATAGTAATATGGCGATCCCATCAGCCCTGATATCTTTCTTCCATTGTCTTGATTGCATGTTCGGTTCCAGTTTCTCTTATTATCACTGAAATCAATCGCCCTCGTTTCCAGGAAACGTAGCAAAATGTGTATGAAAGAACATAAGTATTTTAATAAAGATAATTAGCTCTTAGTTTTTCACCAATTTGTTTTTAGCATTTTGGAAAAGCTTATAGTACATCAAAATTATATTACACAACAAGACGGACTACTGTAAAACTACGCCATTTTTTGTTTACACACATCTCTCATGACGAAGTCAGGTTAAAACACTAAAAATGGAAAAAAGGAAGCCTACCTCATCGCGGCCTTTTGAGAAATATGAGACGTGTTTTTTTCAAGAATTTTAAAATTATAAATAAACAACAATTGGATCTCAATTAAAATCAAAACATCCCAAACAAAAATAATTATTATAAAAATTTAATAATTCCACAAAAAATAAATACATGCATACAAATTATAAAATCTATTTATAAAAAAATAGAAATTAAAATTTTATAAAAAGAAACCTTTAAACATTATCTATAATTATAACACTTTTAATAACGAATTTTATACCTGCTTCATACAAAAATAAAAAAAAATGCAAACAATATTTACATACATAATAAATAAGCAACACATTTAATAAAAGTAAAATCAATTGCTTTGTATTAGAATTGAAATTAATTAAACTGAATGCACTAATCGAGTAAGGAATTAATATTATTTCAGAGAAATGAGCACTAGTATAGGCTCGTGGAATATTTTAACCTAGCCAAAAAAAGAATAGTGTTGTTTATAATATTTTATACTATTTAAACTACCACTTTTTGTATAAAAAAAAAACAAATATAAATAAAATGACATTAAGGAGCTATTTATTTTTTTATTGGAAACCAAAGAAACGATTATGTGCGTTGACATGCAGAACGATTTCGTTTGAAATAACATTTTGTTTTGTTGAGCAAAGAGAAAGAAAAGTGAAAGGGTGGAATTCTAATTAAAAAGGATTCTGATTTTTTCAAAATGTTCGTCATTTTGGAGAAATTAGTTTATCGAAGGGGACTTCAGAACTCATTGTTTTTTACTTGCGATATACGTAGTATAGGGCAAGTTTAGGATTGGTATACAAAATTAAAAAAAATCGAGATAATTAGCCCTATTGAGTGAGTTACGCGTGAAAGAAAATACGCCCCGCAAAATTACATTTCACTGTTCCCTCATTCTGAGTTTCTGGCGAAAAGATTTGCATTTAATTTTTGGTGGCGAACGGGGACACTCTTATAAAATGGAGAGTGTAACTCACAATAGCTTTGAAAAATCGGGCGAACAAAAAATTTTCTGGCGATATGTTTTCCGGGTGAAACCCACAATAGGGCTGAATAATTTTTCCTAACATTACGAACGCAAAAAAAGTGGGTTTCTCAATTCCGTCTGTCTGTCTGTACATCGACCTCCAGCCTGAACGACTGAATCGATTTTCTTCAAAATTTGCACTTAAGGTTTTTATGAGATTCCCTAGAGGGGAAGTTGAATTTTTTTAGCTCAAAAAATAACGGTACCTGCCATACAACAAATATAAAAAAATTGATTTATTTCAAAAACGGCTCTAACGATTTTGAAAAAAATTACGAGCTATTAAAACTACTACATTTTATATTTTGGTAAAAAAAAAAATTTATAACCAGCCCAATTCTAAATAAAAATTCCCGGGGAAATACTTCCCTTTTCCCAACTCTCCAATTATAAATTACCGGGAATTTGTTTCCCTTCTCCTTAATTTAAGCAAACTTCGAATATGAGAAATAATACTACGAGAAAGAAGCTGGCATTCTAAATGTCCAAAAAATGTAAAATGTAAATATATTTGATGTGAGGAGCATTTTAAATTTGGGAGAACAAATCTCCCGGGGAGTTTTTTTTTTCCGGGGAATATTTAGAATTGGGCTGAACGGTTCTTATTAACGGTATCTGTCATAGAACCGATTTTTTTGTTTCCAAATTTCTCGTTAACGGCTACATCGATTTCAACCAAATTTTTTATGTTAAGAGGTCCTCTGAAGTTTTAACAATTTTGCTATACAATTTTTCAAAAAAATAATTTTTGGATTTTTAAAACAATATTTAAATTTTTTTTGAAAATTCAATATGTATCTTGAAAACGGGTTTATGCTTTTTTTTTTAATTTTGCGAAAAATTGTATTTAATTAAATACTAAAAGATGGCACACCAAATTTATTTTTTTTTAATTTTCAAGAATTTTTATGTATACAAAATTATTTAAAAAAAAATGCTTTTAGCAAACAAATCAGATGGCATACTTTTTTTTAGATCCAACTGTTTTAGCTATTGAAAAAAAAAATTTGTAGTAATTTTTAGTAATAATTTATATTTTAAATTGTTTTTAAAACTTTTTGAATGATATCATAATGTTTTAGAACCAACATACGCACATTGTCAATTTTAAGCTACGTTCAAGTTGTTAGCTACGAGAGCAAGTTTGTGCGATCCAGTCGTGCCCAAGAAGCTAATTCTTTAGCTTCCCTGATGGAACCAACGTTGGCGTTTACAGTTCCAGTTAGGCGAATCTACTTAGTGAACAGAACACCTTTAATATTTGTCACCTAGAAACCCATCATTTTTGAACATAAAATAGAAAGCGAATCGCTTTCTTAGAATAGGAAAATACAAATCCGCCACTAAAAGTGATCCCCCGCTCTTCGTGGAATAGCCCTACCGATAAGATATGAAGTTTTTTGACAACAGAATGACAATTCACACTTGGGTAAGGAATATCGAACAAACCTATTGATACATTCCTACTTTAAAACAGTTTGAAGCAAACAAGTACCTACCTAATCAGAATTTGAGAAATCTTAGCACGCTCATAACCCAAATTTCTTAAATGTAGTTAGTAAGCTTTGATAAATCAATTCACAAGTTTTATTAGCACATCATCCAACAATAGTTGTGTTTTTTTGTCCAATTTATCTTAGCTTAACAAAAATTTCCAAGTAAAATATGCCAGAAATTCCAATAAGTTAGTCGAGTTAAACATGCTTATGAACTAAGCAGAATACTTTATGACAGGAATATTCAGCCCTATCAGGAGTTTCACCCGAAAAACCTTTCCCCCGAAATATTTTTGTTCTCCCGGATTTTAAAAAGCTTTCAGGAGTTTCGCCCGAATAAGATTTCACTTCGAATTTAGAACTGACAGTTCGAAAAATAGGTATGCTCAGAAAACAGCCCTCAATAAATGGAATTGAATTAGAGAATGAAATCTGAACATACGTTTTTTCTTGAATATAAAAAAAGTATAAAATTAATGAGGTGTTTCAATTTCCTGTTAAAATTGTGGTCACTGAGTGCCATGATACGCTTTTAATTCTTCTCCTATCGATTTATTTAAAAAAAAAAAAAACATTCTGAGTAAGCGGATATACAAAATTTCCCTCTCCGTTTTTACTCATGGTGTCTTTGCGTTTTCACAAAATGAACAAACCTACTACCTGAATTTTTGTTTTGACAGCTGTTGTTGACAACCAGCAAAGATTTAATCAAGCGACGAATATAAATAATTTGTTTTTGTTTATATTTTCTAGTGTTGCAAGAAAATGTACATGATTCAAGTGTCTAATCTAAAAATTAAAATTATAAAGTAAAAACAATTTTAAAGATATAAAATTGCAAAACATATAGCCATGTAGATATATCCTATTGGTTGGAAGGAAGGAAGGAAGAAGAACAGGCAGCACTGTGACGAATTGCTTGGAGGCAGATTACTCCAATCCTTTGGAGTTAACTGAACCATTGTAAATAAAACAAAAAACTAAAAAATGTGTGGTATTAATAAACAATTTTGTCGAAAAACTAACATTTTAACGTTGTTACCATCCTCTTCGCCTCCAAAATTTAAGTGAAAATTTTAGCTGAAAAATGTGTGACATTTCGCCCGAATTGAATGCTCATGATAAGGGGAATCTTTCGAAAATGATTTTTTTTTTTGGGTGAAACTCAAAATAAGGGAAAAAGAAAAAGGGAATATTTTTCGGGTGGAATGACATTCGGGCGAAACTCCTGATAGGGCTGATTACTTTCATACCTATGTATATAGGATTAGCAGCAATGGTGGTTTTTGGTTCTTTTTTTTTAATACATAAAGAGCACAAAAAGACACCTTAAATTTCTAGGTAGGTACTTTATTTTGAAAATCTTATGATATGATTTTACTTCAAATTCAGGAAGAAAACCACTTCGAATCTACACTACAATTTTACATTAAAAAACAAATTTTATAAAAATACAATAATACAAAAGTTGTATATGAAAATTAATTAATATGCTCTGAATGCTGAATATGTGTTTTTCTTAAACTTGGGCTCTGCATCATTTTTAAACGAATAAGTTACCATTCTTTTGAAAACCTTCTTTAATGCTGAATTCTTTTTGGAAGACTCGTCCAGGCGACGTTTTTTTAAGTTGTTCTTATCAGTAATGCATTCACGAGTGTTTTCTAACGCTGATCCGCAATAAAAACAAATCATTCCATCTTCAATTTTCCTTGTACATTTCGAGGTGTCCTCAGGTGAGGGTTTCAAAAACTGCTCAATACTTGTCCTCCTTGGTTGAAATTTAGTTTTTTTATTTTGAGAAGTTTCACGCTTGAATGACCTTCCAATTTCAGAACTTTTATCATCATGATCATCACCATTATCATTTTCGTCTTCATTATCGCTGGAGTTTTTTGTTGACTTTTCTTTGCTGTAGCCATAGTTTTTGGGTTTAACATCAGACGAATAAGAACAGGTCTTTGATTTTTCATTGGTTATTGGGTCTTCGCATATCTTACAATTTTGATTATCAATTTTGACGCGTTCACATCTCTTTGATCCTGATGACGATGATTTGGCTTCTTCTTTTGATTCATATTCCACTTCGCCATCTGAATGTTCATACGGCGCTGCTTCATCAATATCTTCGGCTTTTTCACCACCCACGTCTTCATCGTCACTAGTTTCATCAGATTCTAGCTCTTCTTCTCCCTTAGCAAAGTACTTACTAACAAAATTTTCATATGCTTTGTCATAATCGTATTCGAATCCAGACTTTTGGTTATCATTGAGCGAATCATCACCATAATAAACTCTTCGTTCTGCTTGTTTCAGGGGGGTCTCTTGAAGGGGAGTGTAAAAAACTTGTGCATCAGAAGTCAGTGCATCAAGACTTCGCAACAGATCTCCAGGCCGAAGAGGTAATTTCGGTAGAAGATGTTCCTTTTCGTTGACTTGATAAGTTAGTCCCAAACTGCACAGGGTACCGAAGAATAATAACAAAATCGAATTCTAAAAAAAAAAATATTTATTTTTGTGGGATTCCTTATTTGCAAAGATGATACACCTACCATTTTTTATTGTATTTTTTAAATCATGATATATTAATGAGATTCAAGAAAACACTGAAGAGGGTCGTGATTCTTCTGCGATTTTTATAAACTGGAAATGTCTATTTGAATTGAATGACATTCGAAGCGTGTCTTTGGTCTTTCTTCTGCGGTTTTTCACTTTCTCGGTTTATTGAATGTCTGTGCAGAGTCACCGATTGATCGACTATGAAAGAACAATTTATTGGAAGAGGAAGTGTTTTTTGCTGACAAAAACCAATGAAGTGGACCAACACAGTTTATTAGCTTTTGATGCTTGATTTAGATTGATACAAAGTTAGTTTATTAGCTAAATATCTTCTTAATTGGTTTCAATGGTCAACATGTACAGGGTATCCCATATTCAATGTTCCAAACTGAAAATAGAGAGGAAAGTCAAGCCATGTCTTTTTAGAATTTGGTAACTTTTGGATACCAAATCACATCGGTTTTCGATTAACTGCTAAAGTTTTTTAAAAAATCCTACCATGACACAGGTTTTTGCTCACTCCATCCATAATTTATTTTTTTATTTGCAATTAAACATTGGTACCTTTACATAGGTAAACAGTTACACCAGTTTTATTTATTTAAATAGAATTAATAGATAATCTTCAATTCTGATCAAACCTAATTATTGTATACTTATTAATAATATTTTTTTTTGTTCACTATTAAAAATACGACCTTGAAATAAAACGCATGATTCTGTATCAATTCTGAGAGGTACGACCTAACCTTTTACCAGTTTCAGTTTGGAACTTGTATAAACCATAAGTATCAGTCTGTACCTTTTTAAAAGTATTACAGAAACAGAGTTCATTTAACTTACCTACTTTCATATCATGGTTCCAGGTTAGGTTTGGTTAGGTAGATGGGCTGTGATACCCCGATGGATTGGACCATGCCTTTAAAATAAATAACCTATAAAATCCTATGGAGCGTCGAGCCATTTCGAGGCCTTGATGAAGTTCATTAAATTTAAGATGTTATTATCTGTTGACTTCGAGATTTCTGCTAAATCGTTGGAGAAGTGGTTACCCAAAAATGTTGTCCTTATGTTGCAGAGTGCCGGACAATGACCTAGGTAGTGAAGGGTGTCCTCCTCTACTTCTTCGTCTCCGCAGCCCCTGCATAGGTCTACAGTATTGAGTCCCATTTTGTTTTTATGATACCCAAAGAGATTATGTCCTGTGATATTTCCTATCAGAAGATGCAGGGATCTCTTTTTCAGGTTCATAATTTTGTCTGTTTTTTTCCTATTGTTGCTGGGCCACAGATTCTTTGTAGTGGTACAAGTTGCAAGTGAGTTCCACCTGTCATTAGTAATGTATGGTGTAATGGTGGAATTTTAACACTGGAGTCTGTAAGGCTTGGATCTAACGATGAACCAGTCCTTGCCAGTTCATCGGCTTTTTCATTACCTTCAATTCCACAGTGTCCAGGGACCCAACTGAGTTGGATATGTGCTGTGTGGCAAGAACTCTAAGCTCTTCACGACAGCATGAAACCAGTTTGGAGTTGATTTCTGTGGCAGAGATGGCCTTGATCGCCGCCTGGCTGTCAATGTAAAAAAGTGATATCAGCTCGTGGTATCGCCATCAATATTTGCTCGGCACCCTCACTCACTGCCAGAACCTGCGCTTGGAAGACACAGCTGTAATCGGGGAGTCTATAAGATTTGCTAAATTGAGGGTTTCTGAGAAGAATCCCGCACCTACACCCGTATCCATCTTCGATATTTCTACCACCGGTTCATCTGATTGTTGTAAACCAGCATCCCATTCCTCTCTTGTGGGGATGGATACAGAAAACGGTTTTTCAAAATCTGTACGGGGTGTTGTGTAGTCTGTGCATCATACATACCCCTACGTAAAGTTATTGATAATTTGTGCGTGACTTACCGAGTTTCTTTTCCAGCTATTGGTTTGGCTTAGTCTTAGGGCACTGTAGGCCGCAGTTTCTTGTACAAGTAGATCTAGTGGCTTAAGTAGTAGTGAGTATCGTTTCCATTCCCGCAGTGGGTGTGGATCTCATTAACCCTGTAATTCCTATACAAGCTAGTCTTTGAACTTTATTAAGCGTTTTGCAATTAGTTTCTTTGTCCATCGCGCTCCACCAAACCAGGCTACCATATGTAAGGATCGGTCGTATAATGGCCGTGTACATCCACATTATGATCTTAGGGTTTGGACTCCAGGTCTTACCAAAGATCCGTCGCATTTGTGTTACAGATACAGCTCTGTCTTTGGTCACGTTCGTTCTGCTTGGTTCGAGGGAATTTTCCGCATTTGGATTGCATTTAGGGCTATGGCCCCTAATGTTTTCCTCCTGCGTTTCCTTCCCTCTGGCCCTATCATCGATTGTCTTTTCAACTTCGAGACAATTAGGAGCAAGAGGCTGCATGTTTTGTCTAGTCCTTGAGAGCGACGGATCTCTGATGCTGCTTGTCGTGTCAGTAGTACCTATGGGATTTGGTTTATTCAAAACCCCTGGGTTGCGTGTGGGGCTCTATGGCCCGCTCGTTTTCCCAGGTGCACGAAATTAACAAAATTCCCACCCGAGTTACTCGGCTCCATCAGTCCCGTAGGAGCGGGAGGCTCCTTGCAACGACTGGTTGACTGCTCCCCTGGCTTAGGTTTTTGTTTGTCTACCAGTTGTCTGGTTGATGGTGTCACCTTCCCGTTATGTTGGGTTTTCCCTTCGCAAGAGTTGGGTGGTCCCATCAACTGCTTTATACACAGGGCTTTCGCATCAGAAACCTCCTCCGAAGTACAGGCGTGAGCCCGTTCTTCTTCGTACTTTCCTGCTGCAAAAAGTCCTGTGCGTTTTGTAATCGTTTGCGTTCCAGTTTCGTCATAAGCTCCCCACCAACGTCAAGGTCAAACTCTCGGGGGAGATCATGGTACATTTTACATAAATTCGTGAACAAAATTAAACTTGATAGATTGTAATCACAAAACAACGGTATATTATGAAAAATTAACATAAATCCAACCTTTCGTTTTATTTTCCAGGGAATGTTGAAAATATTTCTAAAGGGACCAAAAATAACGGTACATGTAGAAAGACTTTCATTTATGACTTTTAGGCTAACGGTTTTTACTGCATTAAAAGATTTTTTTTTTATATTAAATGGTATGACTAGTTTCTCAAAACCGTTTAACTAATTTCCTGCTGATGTTTTTTTTATAGAAAATTAAAAAAAAAGCGCGCCAGTACTCGTGGCATAATTGAAACTTCTTTGGCGATCTAATAGGGATCGATAGGGATAGTAAGCTTATATGCGAAAGACAGGCGCGAACGCAGGGGGGTTCAAACCCCCCCCCCCGAAATTTTTTTCCTGCGTTCGCGCCTGGCGTAAGACGCAGCTATGTGTTCTATATCAAAATGATCGATGGGTTGGGGTTGTAAACTTGAAAATTAAATAATAATGGTGGAAATTTAAAGTTAAAAAGGTGAAAATTTAAATGATATATATCAGTTTATTTGAGTAGGTTTTCCGACTATTTCTCAAAAATTCCTAAACTCAAAATCTCTGCAAAATCAAAAATTTGTATATGACAACTTTAATTTGGTCTTATTTATTTTGCAACCATATATAATTCAAATTTTAGCGGAATCTCCTTATTTAATTCAATTTTTTGAAATTAGCCTATTTTGAGATAAAATTTTTAAAATAATTTATATCTCCATACCAGTAGGAGATAGATAAAAATCTTAAACTAGTAAGATTCTTATAATTTCATTATGTATTCACCAAAAAAAAATCGAAACTCTAGCATTCTAATTAAAGAAATTAGAAAAAAGACATACAAGGACATTTTCCCTTTTATCTGCTACAATAATATAGATTATCAAAAAATCCAAACTTATTGCACTATTAAATATATTAGCCTATCACTATCACCACTTAGCTAATCAACGATCTCAGCGTTGCACATGTGGCGTTACATTTTTTCGTTTTACAAAAATTCAACCTTGAAATTTCACTCTCAACGCGCCCAAAGAAGTTTCACTTCAAAAATTAAAATTAAGAAGCTAAAGGAGAATGAGCATTTTGGCCTACCTATTGCCTACGAATGAGATATATATTGTTGGAAAGCTTAGTCCCAGTACATAATTTTTTTTGTTTAGACATAAAGCATGGGTTTTAGGCAGTATATGTACATACATATTATGTCAACGAAGACTGCAATTAGAGCAAAAATTAATTGCAATAGTGTTCCATTGAAATTACAGTATTGGTCACTTTCGACGAACTGAATAGACCCCAAAATAAAGGAACTTTTTTAACAATGGCTAATAATAGAGTATAATGTCATGGTTGGCGAACAATTCACTTAACAGTATGAAAATTCTCCTTTTTACTTGCGATGTACGGAGTAGGGCAAGTTTAGGATTCGTGCAAAAAAAAAAATTCGAGATAATAATTTTCACTTACATTACGATGATAGAGAACGCGAAAAAAGTAGGTCCTAAACGGCTGAAGCGATTTTCTTCTAACTTTGGACTTAAGGTCCTTTGGTGATTCCCTAGAGGGGAAATTTAATTTTTTTTTATCTCAAAAAATACCGGTACCTCCCATACAACCAATATACAAAATTGATTTATTTCAAAGCGACTCTAACGATTTTGAAAAAAAAATTACGAGCTACTATAAGCACTACAGAAAAAAAAAATGTAACGGTTATTAACGGTACCTGTCATAGAACCGATAATTTGGTTTTTAAATTAAATTAAAATTTAATTTAAATTAAGTTAACGGCTACACCGATTTCAACTTAATTTTTTATGTAAGAGGTCCTTTACAATTTTAACAATTTTGCATATAAAATTTTTCAAAAAAATGATTTTTGGATTTTTAAAAAAATATTGAAATTTGGTTTTTGAAAATTCAATATCTTGAAAACGGGTCAATGAATATTATTTTTTAATTTTGTGTAAAATTGTATTCTATTTAATTCTAAAAGTTGGCATACCAAATTTCATTTTTAAAAATTTTCAAGAATTTTTATATATAAAAAAATAATTTTAAAGGAAACCGCTTTAACGATTTTTGAATTTTTTTTTTCATAAATTCATATTTATCAAAAAAATCAGATAGCATACTTTTTTTTGAGTCCAATCTGTTTTAGCTATTAAAAAAAAATAATATTAAATATATAAAATATAAATTATAATAATTTATATTTTAAATTGATTTTAAAACTTTTTTTTAGTGATATCATAATGTTATAAAACCACTATATTTGTACATTGCCAATTTTAAACTACATTCAAGTTGTTATGTTAGCTACGAGAGCAAGTTTGTGGGATCCAGTCGTACCCATTTTTTTTAATGATATAATGTTTTGGAACCAATAAATATGTGTATTGTCTATTCAAAGCTACGATAAAGTTGTAAGCTACGAGAGCAAGTTTTGTGCGATCCATTCGTGCCCATTTTTATAATTGATTTATCGAAATTAATGAATGAGAATAATTGTCCGTCTAATGCCCACAATTGAGATATACAACATTGGAAAGCTTAGTTCAACAGCATCATTTTTGTACAAAATATATAACAATTCGTCTATAATAATTCGAATTTGCAAAGTGTTTTTCTTATTTTGTTGGTCGCTTATTATAGCCAAATCCCACTGTTTATCACAAAAAAAATTCATGCTGTCATGAATAAATTTTACTCCAAAAATAAAATAAAAGTACTAATATGCTTTAAAATTCAATTTAAATATTTTAATTTCATTTATTAGTTTTTGAGAAACCGCTAGTTTATTTTTTTGTATTCTTCAAATTACCCTACATTACCATCAGACTAAAGATCAAAATCTTTTGTATCTGAGCCAATCCAGAAAAAGAAATATTACCATTGAAATCAGTATACTTGAATTATCTTTGAATATAATGAACACAGCGTGGCGGAAAAAAGAGTTTTTTTTTTGGAGCAGTTTAATTTGTTAATAAATATGGACTAATCTCAGAAACCATATATCCGATTTCAAAAATTCTTTTTTTTTTTTTTTGAAATGTTAGATTATGTTTAAAAAATGGATACAGCTGTAATACCCAATTTAAAAAAAATTCTTTTTGTTTTTAAAACTAATATTTAGAAGATGGACATCAATGATCACTGTAGGGTACATTTGTCAATACTAGCTATATTCAGCTATTTCTAAGGTGTTATGGAGCCACGACAAAAAAATAGTATGAGATTTAAAAAAAATTCTTTTTGTGTTCGAATAATAGCTTATAGTACAAGAGCTTATAATTTGCTGTCGGCTCTTAGACTATAATATTTAGAGGTTAAAATCGGCTAATCACTCGAAAGCTACAATTTATTTCAATATTTAGCTATACAGGGTGTCCCATTAACAATGGTCCAAATCCAAAATTGATGAATGGCCAGGTCATGGCCTATCAGAATTTGGTAACTTTTCCATACCGAATGCTAGCGGCTATGTAACGGGTATTTTTTTGAAATTTGAAAAAAAACATAACTTTGAACCAGTTTTTTTCTCACCCTGTCCATAGGTAATTTTTGTTTTTTACATTTTTTGCATTTAAACATTGAATAATAGTTTCACTAACTTAACTGAGTAAAATATTTTTCATTGGCATCACCATTTGCCTACAATTCATTAGTTAATCTTGGACTTTGCCAAACTTAATTTTTAACCTCAATCTTCTGAAGAGCTCCCTGAACAAAATTCTAGCATCTCATATATGCGATATTCGCAAAAAAAAGTATGGCGTCTAAAAGGTCAGTAATTGGTCAAATAGTTTCAGAAATTTGTCAGCCATAGGAAATTTTTAATAAATGTTTAAAGTTTTTCAAGGTCACCAACTATTTTTGGCACCTCATTTATGGGATATTCGCACAAAAATTTTACCATTCGATACGCCACCGACTTATGATAAAAGGTCAGCTAGTTTCAGTAATTGGTCAGCAATAGGTTATTTTATATGAATTTTTGAAGTTTATTGTTCTTCAAGGCCGTATAAACTTTTATCACCTCATTTACCGAATTTCCCCAAAAAAATACCATTTGAAAGGTTATTAAATCCTCATAAAAGGTCAACATGTTTCAGAAATTGGTCAGCCATATGTTTTGTTTAATGAAGTTTTAGATTGTTTCAAGGTTACAGTATAAGAGTCTTCATTAAAAAAAAAACTGTGGCTGACCAATTACTGAAATTAGCTGACCTTTTATCACGTGTCAGTCTCCTTTTAATTGGTATATTTTATTTGCGAATATCCTATAAATGAGGTGCTAAAAGTCTTATACGGCCTTGAAAAAAACAAAAAACTTCAAAAAATCATATAAAATAACATATGGCTGACCAATTACTGAAACAAGCTGACCTTTTATCACGAGTTGTTGGCCTTTCAAATGGTAGGTATACTTCTTTTCCGAATATCCCACAAATGAGGTGCTAAGTCTTATACTACCTTGAAAAAATAAATTTAAAAAATTCAATTAAATAAAAACTATGGCTGACCAATTATTACTGAAAGTAGCTGACCTTTTTTGACCAAAAATAAAACATTTTTGTTCAAATATTTCGATAAATTTAGAATTTCACTTCAAGTATAACTCCGAAAGGGCTGAATTTTGGTGGAGAGCTTCATTTTGATGTCTTACGCTTTTCTTAAATAAATACCTTAAATTTGGACATAGAATTCGATTTTCTGTGGTGAAAGCGGACAAATCCAGTATTTTTGAAAATTTCTCGAAAACCATCTGATTTTTCAAGAAGTGTCTTTGGAAAACTTGTTGCTTATAAAATTCTACAGAAAAACAGATAAAGAGATTTTGAGAAAACGGGGACAAAATGTGTTTTTAATTTAATGTGGTATTTTCCACAACATTGCATTTGCGCACGTTTGTCTCAAAATTTATTGGTCTAACGGAAAAAAGTATCCTAATGTTTTTCTGAGAATGTTATAAGCTACAAGTTTTCCAAAGACACTTCTTAAAAAACTTGATTCTCTTCGAGAAGTTTTCAAAAATACTCGATTTTTCCGTTTTCACCACATAAAGTCGAAAGTCCTTGCCCAAATTTAAGGTATTTATTTAAGAAATGCGTAGGACATCAAAATAGAGCTCTCAAGTGAAATTCTAATTTTATCGAAATATTTGAACAAAATGTTTTGTTTGATTTTGAAACTGTTTGCTTTGGTTCAAACGGTTATAACTGTCTATTTAAACATAGCTTTGGCAAGTATTATACCTTTTTTAAAACTACAAAAAAATATACTTTAATAGAATAGAATTGAAATATAAAACCTGTATTGAGCCATACAAATTTTGTTCGGGGAGCTCTTCAGAAGATTGAGGTCAAAAATTAAGTTTGGCAAAGTTCAAGATTACCTAATGAATTGTAGGCAAATGGTGATACCAATAAAAAATATTTTACTCAGTAAAATTATTGAAACTATTATTCAATGTTTTAATGCAAAAAATGTAAAAAAACAAAAATCAATTATGGACAGGATGAGAAAAAAACTGGTTCAAAATTTCAAAAAATAGCCGAGAACCGCTATGATTCGGTATAGAAAAGTAACTAAATTCTGATAGGTCATGACCTGGGCTTTCACCAGTTTCAGTTTGTATGTATATAAGGTGAAATAGGGAAAACAAGAAAAAAAAGAATGCTGTTCTTGCGATTTAAAGGATTCTTTTTGTGTTTATATGGCCTTGTTTAGTTTGGAGGATAGGTTTGAAAATAACCTTAGGGATTGGGGATGGATAATGTTTTGAAATTTAGACACTTTTAGTGTGAAACAGGGTTAAAATAAAAAAATATTTATTTGATTCAAAAAATTCGGTTTGTCGGACATTTTACATTAAACAGTTTGGGGCATATTCATAGTCGCAGATAGACCCAGGTTTAACTAAACTACAGTTTAAGACAATTTTGGCTCAATGAATACAGACCGATTTTAATTACAAATTGTTGGTTTTATATTTTTATATGATAATTAACTTGGTATACTACACAAATAGCTTCAAATATTTTGAAATGATAACCTTAAAAAAATAGAATCAACGTCCGAAAAATCAACCAAAGCTATGTTTAACTTAGACCCAGGTCTAAAATGACTATGAATATGCCCCTTTGTGTTTAAAGGATGGACTTCATAACCGAATTGATCCAAGATCACTTTCGTCAAATACAAATATTCATAAATGCATCTAACCAGCATAATTTTTTCTTTGAAGTCACAATTGCAAATTTGCATAAAATGATGAGCAAACATCAAATTAAAATCAGTATCAAGAAAATTTTGGATGCTTTTTTTCTCATACATTACATTATGAGTAGTGGCAAGTCTAAAATTTATAAATATAAATTTAAACATAGTTGCCACATCTTGTATTTAATTAATAAAGTAGAAAAGTTGTTACGAAACTTAAATTAGTCTAATTGTTCAAAGCTGGTTCGGGTAGTCTAGACACGAATAAAATGGGCCCTCAGAAAGTGGGGAGCAACAAACTAAATTTTTTTTTTACCGAATAAAAGAACGTGAATAATGCTAAGTTTTTCTTGGAATTTAATTAAATCGGCAATACATTTTTTCGGCTGACGATAGCAGACAAATTGTCAAGAACAAAAAAAATATTCCGGAGGAATTCAAATTCCCCGTAATAGGGACCTTACTTATTTAATTAATAAAGTAGAAAAGTTGTTACGAAACTTAAATTAGTCTAATTGTTCAAAGCTGGTTCGGGTAGTCTAGACACGAATAAAATGGGCCCTCAGAAAGTGGGGAGCAACAAACTAAATTTTTTTTTACCGAATAAAAGAACGTGAATAATGCTAAGTTTTTCTTGGAATTTAATTAAATCGGCAATACATTTTTTCGGCTGACGATAGCAGACAAATTGTCAAGAACAAAAAAAATATTCCGGAGGAATTCAAATTCCCCGTAATAGGGACCTTACTACTAGCCTGTCTCTGTGATCCAACCATACAAGTAAATTAACAACGACCCAAAATAGAATTCCGTAATTTTCCCTGTGATAGTGATAATACAATAATTATGTTAAATCTCAATTATTAATTTTGTGAGATCAACCAGAATGAGATATTACATTGAGTTTCTTCTGTTAATTAAATAAAAAAAATTGATCTGTTTTTCGGCAATTTGTATATATTATGTAATATAGGCGCTTCTAAATTTAAAATAAAATATATTAAAATCTTTAAACAGGTAATATTAGTAAGTGTTTAGTTTTTGTTTGTCTTTTTCTTAAATTAAGCATTCGAATCTGCTAAGGGCCAATATAAATGAAGAGTTTAACAAAAAATACTTCAAGTTTTATCCTAGGCGTACGTAGAATAAAACTTGGAATTTAATTTTAACGAATGTTGAAAGTTTGTTTATTGAATGAGAAGATTGATTGCTGGTAAAGGAATGTTTTTAAATACTACAAAACTGTTAAGAGACGATTTTTCAAACATCAGTGGAGCTATCAGAGGAATAAATACTATAGCAACAGGAAACAATTTTTCCTCTATCTGAAGAATAAGTACTATCTGATATTTAAATGACCATTGAAAAATTGTCCTTAAGATTATTAAATATATACATATTATGTACACTTAAGAAATCATCGTAAAATATGTGTCAATTTTATCCGAAATAAAATTCCATTACATTTCCGTCGTATTTCAGACGACTGTATTCAATAACCGTGGGCAAAGTATATTGCAATCGAAAAATAAATGAATTTAAAGCCAATTAAATCAAAAATTAGAATAGAGCTATCCGTTTTAGATGAGTAAAATCAAGAAAATTGAATTTGTTTTCAATTTACATTAAATGCTTTGTACCAAATATTAAGGAAATGCTTTTAAGAGTAGAGTGCGATATACAGATAGACGTGTATGCGCCCAGACTGACGAATTGTGTACGACGAAAGCCAATATTTTGGACTTTTTCATCATCACTTTCATTAGAAAATTAACGAATAATCGAGATTAATTCCTCAAAGACAAAACCACTACTTAGCATTCAATTAACAAAAATTACAACAACGAAAACCAAAAAGGCTAATTAATAAAATACAAATATTATGCTTAAAACCTTAATTATAAACTCTTTTTCTTCCTCTCCTCTATTTTCTTAAATTAAGTAGGTACTACGTGTTTCTGGCTCCAATTCTTAAAGCAAAATTCTCGTGCCTAGGACTATCATTAGCAATTCCATTGTTTTTCGATTTTTGATTAGCATTCTTTTGATGGCGCAATTCCTTTCGTTTCTCTCGAATTAATTGTTTAGTGGTTTCTGTGTCGAGTTCTTCCCAACCACCAGGATCTTCTTCCATCCAATCTTCCAGATCGGCCTACAAGTTGATGTTGTTTTGAGTTTTCAGTTAGGAATGGATATTGTCTTACTTACGTTAACAGTAATGGGAACATCTGATGTTGCTTCTAATCTAGAAAAATCACGTTTATCTTGTTCCTTGTCTTGACCTAGATATACTTTGAGTTGAGGCTTTATTTTAGGTGCCATCTCCTGCAAAGTTAAAAAATATTAATGCGATGCAAAATTATTATTAGAAAAAAAGAATGACTAACACTGAAGAAGTCCGGTTCTGGTTCTTCATCTTTTGGAGTTGGTGGTTTAGCTATCTTCTGTCTATATTGTTCAATATGTTCTTCGACTGTGCGTGGCGCATCGTCCCAGGAATTCCAGTCGCGTTCCTGTCCCTGTCCCTGTGAAGATAATTTAGTTGTATTTCTTATTTACATTCAATAATGGACTTTATCAATTTTTGTTTAACTTGATTATTTTTCTTGATGTGATAATTATTATCAGCAACAACATTGACACATTGCAGTGATTCTGATTCGGACATTGAGGATTTTCGACGCCGGGAAAAACAGCACATTGCCCGGCGGAAAAGACCAATGAGGCTTAAAAGAATCACTTTGATTTGAGTTAGCATTGTTGCGAAGAGAGTTGAATAAAATAATCGTTAATCGAGGAATAAATTATCTGGGAAAAGCTGAGTTTTATAAATTGGATTGTAATTGGAAAAAAATGCAACCAAGACGAAGAAGATGGGTTGGCTAATTTGTTTTCTTTCAGTTTTCACTTGGTTCAGGGATGTAAGGAGGCTGGGAGTAAAAAAAAAAACACAAACAGATGTTTTTGACATCAGTCAGTTGGGATGTGTTCAAGAATATTCGATATCTGTACAATAGGGTGTCTCAAAATTAATAGACAAACCCATTATATAATGGTATACATGGACTCCTAGCTGATTGTTATTCCCATATAAAAGTTGCATAGAAGATGCCCAGCTAAAGCCTGATCCACATCTGTGTTGTGCGTTGTGTTGTGGAGTCGTGTGTCGCTATCGCTACAATGTATTTCATATGCGTAGAACCATATTTGTCTCGTGTGGTGTGTTGCAGTGTGGCGCATAAGATATATGGAATGACAGCGACACACGACTCGACAACACACCACACGACACAGATGTGATCAGGCTTAAGGCTCCAGTTATAGCTTTTATTGAAAACCATCATTGAAAATTTTGTCTTTCAATTTTGATGCACTTAAACAATTAAAACTGATGGCGTTTTGGTACCAAAATTAAGGTTATTACTTATATATTTTTTTTAGTCAAAAAAATGTTTAATTTGCTTTAACACTTTCTAATAAAATCACTTTTAGTTTTTCAATGATGAAAATCGTTTTCAATGAACTGCTGATATTTTGTTCCCAAAAGTAGAACACATTTGTTCCAATGAAATGTGTTTTTTTCTCTTCCTGTTCTCGTCTGTCAGTTTTTCGTTCAATGGTCAACTCTAACTTCAAAGTTGTTTTTTGTATGGGTAATGGAATTTTTAATGAAAGAAAATTTCATAATGCCTATAACCGACTTGTCAGAAAATATTCCACTGTTTCACTGATTTATGTTTCAATGATGGTTTTCAATGAAATCTATAATTGAAGCCTAACATAGAACTACACATAAATAACCGGAATATGTGCGTAATAGAAGTACTTCTTTTCCACTGAAAAAAGATAGGCGCTCGGGAAAAAACTCAGTTATATACCTCTGAGAATACATGAAGCAGCTATCTCTTTCTAGCATGCGAAATGTAGTGAATTTCCCCTCCATTAAAGTACTGACAAAGACAAAGGTACTTCAAATGTATATCAGCGAAGCAACTACTGGAAGTACTTCTAATGTTTATTCGCCTGTAGTTTCTTAAACCATAGCGAAAGCACTGAAACTTGAAAGTACTTCTTATGCGTATACATTTCTCCGGTTATATCCGTACTACTACAATTACTGAGTTCTCGAATCTAGAAGTACGGATATAACTGGTGAAACTTGTACGTAAAAGAAGTAGTTTGTTTCTTCTAAAACTGCGAGCATTTTGAAATTATATATGAAATAAATTTATATGATATATTAAATTTTACGAATAGTTTTCAATAACTAGTCTTAATGAAAACTATTTGTTTAATTCAATTGTTCATATAAATTTGTATCATATTATGCAATTTAAAAAAGGATTTAGTTTCAACAAATTCACTAGTTTATTGCGACTTTTATAAAAAAAAAAAAAATAAAAATATTGTTCAGACTTTACAGCCGTTCCAATAATTGAACAATTTGCTGAACAATTTCAAAATACACGACGATCGTCGAAAATGGTTTCCTTCACCCTGATGAATCTGAAATGCAGTAATAACAATAAAGTATAAAACACTAATAAAAACATTTGTATTTTTTATTTAAATTTAATTACAATAATTAAATATAATTTCTTTCCATTTATAACCCTCGCTCGCCGATAAAATAACTATTTTTGTTTGTCATGTTGCGCACATACGAAATGAGACAAAACTTTGTGCATAGTATACATCGCACTCTTTCTTCCCTTTTAAGATAGAAGAGTTTTATTTTTTTTAGGAGAAACAAAAGAACTTTTTTTGAGGCGAGAGATTTTGGTAAATAAAGAAAGATATACATTTATAGGATGCGTTCTGTTTGTGGTTGTGTTTCAAGGCAAACTACTGAGTTTTGGTTTGCAAGATGGCTCAACAGATTAAAAGCGACAGCAGTGCTACGAATGAATGAAGATTCGCCCAATTTGACATTTCTTTCACATGTCATCTGTTTTAATTCGTTGCGAATGACGAATAAAGGCTCTCCCAAACCAATGCGGAACATTCGTTGCGGCGAAGAAACATTCGCATGTCAAAATTTATTTACATGTTGATATATGAGAGTGCCCACACCAACGCGGCGGAGAAACATATGAATTAAATTTTACTGACGAATGTTTTCTCGCCGCAACGAATGTTTCGCATTGGTTTGGGAGAGCCTTAAAGGTTCTCCCAAACCAATGCGGAACATTCGTTACGGCGAAGAAATATTCGCATGTCAAAATTTATTTACATGGTGATATATGAGATTGCCTACACCAACGCGGCGGAGAAACATATGCATTAATTTTGACTGACGAATGTTTCTTCGCCGCAACGAATGTTTCGCATTGGTTTGGGAGATGCTTTAATCAAATACAATAGTTAAGCCCGATCCACATCTGTGTCGTGTGTTGTGTTGTGGAGTCGTGTGTTGTGTTGCAGTGTGGCGCATAAAATATATGGAATGACAGCGACACACGACTCCACAACATAACACACACACGATGTGGATCAGGCTTTATTTTGGAAGTAAATGCGCACGAACAATTAATTCGTTGCAGTGTGGATGGTATGTGGAACTGGAACGCGAATAGAGTTTGACAATTTATTAGTAAAGCCTGATCCACATATGTGACGTGTGTTGTGTTGTGGAGTCGTGTGTCGCTGTCATTCCATATATTTTATGCGTCACACTGCAACACAACACACGAGACAAATATGGTTCTACGCTATGAAATACATGGTAGCGATAGCGACACACGACTCCACACCACTACACAACACACCAATGTAAAACATTCGTTGCGGCGAAGAAACATTCGTCAGTCAAAATTAATTCATAAATTTCTCCGCCGCGTTGGTGTGGGCACTCTCATATATCACCATGTAAAGAAATTTTGACATGCGAATGTTTCTATCCTGCAACGAATGTTCCGCTTTGGTTTGGAACAGCCTTTATTCGTCGGTCACTCTAATGTGAATAGTCTTTTACTGGCCCGAAGTGGCAAAGCAATTCATTAAGGCTCTCCCAAACCAATGCGAAACATTCGTTGCGGCGAATAAACATTCGTCAGTCAAAATTCATTTACATGGTGATATATGAGAGTGCCCACATCAACGCGGCGGAGAAACATATGATTAAATTTTGATTGACGAATGTTTCTTCGCCGCAACGAATATTTCGCATTGGTTTGGGAGAGCCTTTATTCCTGATGCCATCTGCTGCCACTTAGCCTATGCAAGCATTTTTTCTAATAGAAATTAAATGCTATCTACAACCATCAGGTGCTTATAAGAGACAGAGTCATCTCTGATATTACTTAAGCTGTTACGCAATTCGTGTTCCAACTTCCAAATTGATGAAAGATGAAAATCCTCGGCTGTCAATCCGGTTTGCCTACAAGCTGAGGAAAATAGTATGTTGCATTAGTGCAAGATACATATATTACAGGTAATATCACCAGCATTTTAATTTTATTTCAGTTCTGCGCATGTTGTCAAAATCAATAGGAAACAAATTGAATTTCAAACAATCACAAAGAATTTGTTTTTGTTTACTGTGTACTTACACAAAGGGCAGCCATCTTAAAATTTAGAAAGCTGCGCCTGATATAACCTTAGATATGTGTACTGTGGAATTAGTGTACATTAAATTCACGCATACGGATGCAACATACTGATTTCTAACATGGCTGACTTTGTTGTTGTTTTATTTCCAGCTCGCCTCATAAAAACTTAAAATTATGATCTGCTCCATGGCAGATCACAACCCACGTTGTTCCTGTGGGGATTCTTATGAGGGCTTCCACAGAAAACGAAATTATGAACACACAAACAAAAACAAAATTACAAAAAATTGTGACATGTGAGAGCCTCACAGCGGCAGAAAAGGGCCACAATGGCATGTTTCATAATAATAGCCATAATTCATGTTTGTTTAATTTAAATCAAGCTTAGGTATACCTAGGGTGACCACCTTTCCCAACGCTGATTTCGGTACACAAGAAAACATTTTTTTTTTAAATCTGAATATTTGAATGTGTAAATACAAATAAATATTTAAAATATCGTCCTTTTTGAATGAATATTTCCCATCCGACAATATTTCTCAAACATTTTTGGTTGATCGGTCAAGAACTCGAAGAACTCAAGACATGTACAGCCGAATCCATAAAGAGATTTTAAATGCTTCTTAACTTTAAACTGCCTATAAATATCACTTGAGTGTGAAATTGATATCTATAATCAATTTTCTCATTTAAGCAACGTAACTTAAACCCCTCGTAACTTAATCGCTACGCAAAGCCAACTTAAACATATTTTGACACATGAGAATTGTTTTTTTTTTTGTATGAAAACAAATTGTGCGAAGGTTCTGTAAAGAAATATTTATGTGTGCACTGCGATTGTAATGGCCGCGTTTTAATTGTTTTGATTGTTTTTTTTTTATAGAAAATAATATAATAAATGATGTTTGGTTCCATTAAATAAATTGAGGTATTTGTTTGTGTCACATACACAGGGACGTATACAGCTTTAGTTCTTGGGGGGGGGGGTCATGCAAAAAAAAAATAACACAAACTAATATTTGTTAAAAGTCAAGTGCCTTATTTTTTTTTTTTCATATTTATAGCTATATAAAATAAAAGCGAAAAAATCATAATTAACTATACTAAAGGGTTTTCCAATAGGGACGGGTTGATTTTGGCAGCTCGTGGCGGCCATATTGTTTCTTTTACTTTCGGTCAAAATATCGTCTTTTAATCATTCACTACAGACAATCATCATGGTGAGTTACAGCGTCGAGCAACACGTGCAAATGATGTTTTAGAGCAGTTAGAAGTTTATCCCAATTTTGGTCGAAAAATCATCTTTAGCGATGATGCCAAATTGGGTGAATGGGTACGTGAGTAAGCAAAATTGCCGGACTTGGGACGACACTAATCCACGCGAGATTTACGAGGTGCCAATGCATCCAAATAAAGTTACTGTTTTGTGTGGATTTTGGGCTGGATGTATGGAGGCGTCATCGGTCCGTATTTCTTCGAAAATGATGCTGGCCAGGCCATCACCGTCAACGGCGATCGCTAAAGGTCGATGATCACCAACTTCTTGTGGCCTAAATTGGATGATAAGGACACTGAAGATATATGGTTTCAACAGGATGACGCTACGTGCCGCACAGCCTAATACACAATCGATATTCTGCACGAGCGGTTTCATGGTGTGGTTATCTCGCGCCGAGGCAACGTGAATTGGCCACCAAGATCGTGTTATTTGACCCCTTTGGACTTTTTCTTGTGGGGCTTTTTTAAGTCGCAGTCTATGCGAATAAGTTGCAAACCACCTCGACCCTCAAATACAATATAATCGATGGCATCGGTCAAATTCAGCCTGATTTATGCGCCAAAGTCATCGAAAACTACATTTTCACTACGCCAATTTAGGCAATTTCCTTGAAAATATATATTTCGAACTGCCAAAGCCTATTCAAAATGAAATGAGCTACCTACCTATACAAAAAAATTAACAAATTAAGACGAAAACACTTTTTTGGTACTTGCAAAATTACCTCATTTTCGGTTCCAAAGAAAATTAAAATAAACAACTGAGTCGAAAGAACCTTCATTAGCTGGACCAGTGAACACGCTATTCGTTTTTATTCCTGACTGTTACATTTTTTATTTCGGAGGGCCTCAGCAACAGCATACAGCAATCTCCAGTTGCCTGACCAAAAAAAATCAGTTTAGCTAGCTGTCAAAATACTGAGGAAAAAAATTTTTGGATTCGCTTGATCATTTGTTTTGAATTTTATTCAGAATTTATTTTAATACTATCAAAGTTTTTATTTCAGCGAATTGAAGTTGCAGGAAAAATTAGTAAAATATCAAAGGTACTGTGCACTGTTTTCTGTTTCTTAATTTTAGTAAATAGATATAAATATTCACTACTGAAAATGAAAACAATAGCTCTGATTTTCAAAAATGACCACTTGTGTAAATTGCTCTTTTTACAATAGTGGAAAAACTAAAATACATTACTTACTTACTTTACTTTTGATGGCGCTCACAGCCCAGTATGGGCTTCGGCCTCAACTAACAAGCCCCTCCAGCCAGCTCTGAACGGACTTTTGATAGATTGTACCGCTGGTGTTGACATGTGCGTTGCGTAAAATGGCTTCAAGAACGATGTTGAATAGGTTGCATGATAACGCGTCGCCTTGCCTCAATCCTTTCTCAACATCAAAGGAATCGGTGGTCTTCTTACCAATTTTGACGGAGCAGCGAGATTTCTCCATCGTCGTCCTGCACAGGCAGACGAGTTTGGCAGGGATGCTGAGACTCGACATGGCTCTGTATAATTTTTCCCTTTTCACGCTATCATACGCGACTTTAAAATCGATAAAAAGGTGGTGTGTATCGATCTGGAATTCCCGGGATTTTTCTAAAATCTGTCGGAGTGTGAACATTTGATCGACGGTTGACTTGCCTGGCCTTAAACCGCACTGATAGGGGCCGATCAGATCGTTGACAAAAGGTTTTAAGCGGTCACACAGGATGGCCGACAAGATTTTATAAGCGACGTTTAGGAGACTAATTCCTCTGTAGTTGGTACATTTCAGAACATCTCCCTTTTTATGGATGGGGCACACTATACCGAGGTTCCATTCAGCGGGCATACTTTCCTCCGACCAAATTTTGCAGATGAGCTGGTGTATGCTCCTAGCCAATTTATCTCCCGCTGATGAAAATACATTACATATTCGTATTATAATTGAATACAAAGATTCTTTTTCGTTGCGTTTCAAGAATAGTGTGAGCAAAGTTCACGAGTGATTTCGATATGCCTCTGATTTGGAAAAAATGTATGTCACTAAGACTGCCACCGATGGAAAAGTGAAAGGCACCTTCCAAAATAAATATGTACATCAAATATACCTAATCTTTCTTACCAGTAAGCCTTTCTGATAAAAATAATGGGCAAAATTGTTAAATTCTACGAGCCTAGTCGCTTTTCGTCAATAATTCCATCCGACTGATCAAACGGTTCACCGCAAGGAGTTCCAAAAAATATCCTTTACCATAGCTATTGGCTTTTGCATTATGGGATTCATAGGTTACTTTGTAAAAGTAATCCACATCCAAGTCAATAACAATATTGTTCGATCGTAAATATTGAATAAGTGCAAACAAAATCCTTTCGTAATAGGTTTTCATCATAGTTTTATATATTTATGTCTTTTATCTTTAACATTAATATTTTTTGGTTAGAATAACTATAAATCGAAAGTTATCACTTTTTTGCTTTTAAAAATAATTTGTCATACAGAAATCAAACAAAACAATTTCTGTATGTGTTCTATAATGTGTTTAAAGATTTTATTTTCAGAAAAAAAAAAATGTTCTTTTTTTGAAAATCCTATTAGTTTTTACTTTACTGAGTGACATGACCCCGTGACCCCCCCCCTGTATACGCCGTTGCCTCCGACTATCGAACCAAAGCTGCCCTCCTTTCCGAATCTTGTGTTGAAGTCACCAAGAATGATCTTCACGTCGTACTTCGGGCACATATGCGTAACGGATGCGTAACGCATGCGTAACGGATGCGTAACGCATGCGTAACGGATGCGTAACGGATGCGTAACGCATGCGTAACGGATGCGTAACGCATGCGTAACGGATGCTTAACGCATGCGTAACGGATGCGTAACGCATGCGTAACGGATGCGTAACGCATGCGTAACGGATGCGTAACGCATGCGTAACGGATGCGTAACGCATGCATAACGGATGCGTAACGCATGCATAACGGATGCGTAACGGATGCGTAACGCATGCGTAACGGATGCGTAACGCATGCGTAACGGATGCGTAACGCATGCGTAACGGATGCGTAACGCATGCGTAACGGATGCGTAACGCATGCGTAACGCATGCGTAACGGATGCGTAACGCATGCGTAACGGATGCGTTACGCATGCGTAACGGATGCGTAACGGATGCGTAACGCATGCGTAACGGATGCGTAACGCATGCGTAACGGATGCGTAACGCATGCGTAACGGATGCGTAACGCATGCGTAACGGATGCGTAACGCATGCGTAACGGATGCGTAACGGATGCGTAACGGATGCGTAACGCATGCGTAACGGATGCGTAACGCATGCGTAACGGATGCGTAACGCATGCGTAACGCATGCGTAACGGATGCGTAACGCATGCGTAACGGATGCGTAACGGATGCGTAACGCATGCGTAACGGATGCGTAACGCATGCGTAACGCATGCGTAACGCATGCGTAACGCATGCGTAACGGATGCGTAACGCATGCGTAACGGATGCGTAACGCATGCGTAACGGATGCGTAACGCATGCGTAACGGATGCGTAACGGATGCGTAACGCATGCGTAACGCATGCGTAACGGATGCGTAACGCATGCATAACGGATGCGTAACGCATGCGTAACGGATGCGTAACGCATGCGTAACGGATGCGTAACGCATGCGTGACGGATGCGTAACGCATGCGTAACGGATGCGTAACGCATGCGTAACGGATGCGTAACGGATGCGTAACGGATGCGTAACGCATGCGTAACGGATGCGTAACGCATGCGTAACGGATGCGTAACGCATGCGTAACGGATGCGTAACGCATGCGTAACGGATGCGTAACGCATGCGTAACGCATGCGTAACGGATGCGTAACGCATGCGTAACGGATGCGTAACGCATGCGTAACGGATGCGTAACGCATGCGTAACGCATGCGTAACGGATGCGTAACGGATGCGTAACGCATGCGTAACGGATGCGTAACGCATGCGTAACGGATGCGTAACGCATGCGTAACGGATGCGTAACGCATGCGTAACTGATGCGTAACGCATGCGTAACGGATGCGTAACGCATGCGTAACGGATGCGTAACGGATGCGTAACGCATGCGTAACGGATGCGTAACGCATGCGTAACGGATGCGTAACGGATGCGTAACGGATGCGTAACGGATGCGTAACGCATGCGTAACGGATGCGTAACGCATGCGTAACGGATGCGTAACGCATGCGTAACGGATGCGTAACGCATGCGTAACGGATGCGTAACGCATGCGTAACGGATGCGTAACGCATGCGTAACGGATGCGTAACGCATGCGTAACGGATGCGTAACGCATGCGTAACGCATGCGTAACGGATGCGTAACGCATGCGTAACGGATGCGTAACGGATGCGTAACGGATGCGTAACGGATGCGTAACGCATGCGTAACGGATGCGTAACGCATGCGTAACGGATGCGTAACGCATGCGTAACGGATGCGTAACGCATGCGTAACGGATGCGTAACGCATGCGTAACGGATGCGTAACGCATGCGTAACGGATGCGTAACGCATGCGTAACGGATGCGTATCGCATGCGTAACGCATGCGTAACGGATGCGTAACGCATGCGTAACGGATGCGTAACGGATGCGTAACGGATGCGTAACGCATGCGTAACGGATGCGTAACGAATGCGTAACGCATGCGTAACGGATGCGTAACGGATGCGTAACGGATGCGTAACGCATGCGTAACGGATGCGTAACGGATGCGTAACGCATGCGTAACGCATGCGTAACGGATGCGTAACGCATGCGTAACGGATGCGTAACGCATGCGTAACGCATGCGTAACGCATGCGTAACGCATGCGTAACGGATGCGTAACGCATGCGTAATGCATGCGTAACGGATGCGTAACGGATGCGTAACGGATGCGTAACGCATGCGTAACGGATGCGTACGCATGCGTAACGGATGCGTAACGGATGCGTAACGGATGCGTAACGCATGCGTAACGGATGCGTAACGCATGCGTAACGGATGCGTAACGCATGCGTAACGGATGCGTAACGGATGCGTAACGGATGCGTAACGGATGCGTAACGCATGCGTAACGGATGCGTAACGCATGCGTAACGGATGCGTAACGCATGCGTAACGGATGCGTAACGCATGCGTAACGGATGCGTATTGCATGCGTTACGCATGCGTAACGGATGCGTAACGGATGCGTAACGGATGCGTAACGCATGCGTAACGGATGCGTAACGCATGCGTTACGGATGCGTAACGCATGCGTAACGGATGCGTAACGCATGCGTAACGGATGCGTAACGCATGCGTAACACATGCGTAACGCATGCGTAACGCATGCGTAACGGATGCGTAACGGATGCGTAACGCATGCGTAACGCATGCGTAACGGATGCGTAACGCATGCGTAACGCATGCGTAACGGATGCGTAACGGATGCGTAACGGATGCGTAACGGATGCGTAACGGATGCGTAACGCATGCGTAACGGATGCGTAACGCATGCGTAACGGATGCGTAACGCATGCGTAACGGATGCGTAACGCATGCGTAACGGATGCGTACGCATGCGTAACGGATGCGTAACGCATGCGTAACGGATGCGTAACGCATGCGTAACGGATGCGTAACGGATGCGTAACGGATGCGTAACGCATGCGTAACGGATGCGTAACGCATGCGTAACGGATGCGTAACGCATGCGTAACGGATGCGTAACGCATGCGTAACGGATGCGTAACGCATGCGTAACGGATGCGTAACGCATGCGTAACGCATGCGTAACGGATGCGTAACGCATGCGTAACGGACGCGTAACGCATGCGTAACGCATGCGTAACGGATGCGTAACGCATGCGTAACGGATGCGTAACGCATGCGTAACGGATGCGTAACGCATGCGTAACGCATGCGTAACGGATGCGTAACGGATGCGTAACGGATGCGTAACGCATGCGTAACGGATGCGTAACGCATGCGTAACGGATGCGTAACGCATGCGTAACGGATGCGTAACGCATGCGTAACGGATGCGTAACGCATGCGTAACGGATGCGTAACGCATGCGTAACGGATGCATAACGCATGCGTAACGGATGCGTAACGCATGCGTAACGGATGCGTAACGGATGCGTAACGGATGCGTAACGGATGCGTAACGGATGCGTAACGCATGCGTAACGGATGCGTAACGCATGTGTAACGGATGCGTAACGCATGCGTAACGGATGCGTAACGCATGCGTAACGGATGCGTAACGGATGCGTAACGGATGTGTAACGCATGCGTAACGGATGCGTAACGCAAGCGGAACGGATGCGTAACGCATGCGTAACGGATGCGTAACGCATGCGTAACGGATGCGTAACGCATGCGTAACGGATGCGTAACGCATGCGTAACGGATGCGTAACGCATGTGTAACGGATGCGTAACGCATGCGTAACGGATGCGTAACGGATGCGTAACGCATGCGTAACGGATGCGTAACGCATGCGTAACGCATGCGTAACGGATGCGTAACGCATGCGTAACGGATGCGTAACGCATGCGTAACGGATGCGTAACGCATGCGTAACGCATGCGTAACGGATGCGTAACGGATGCGTAACGGATGCGTAACGCATGCGTAACGGATGCGTAACGCATGCGTAACGGATGTTTAACGCATGCGTAACGGATGCGTAACGCATGCGTAACGCATGCGTAACGGATGCGTAACGCATGCGTAACGGATGCGTAACGCATGCGTAACGCATGCGTAACGGATGCGTAACGCATGCGTAACGGATGCGTAACGCATGCGTAACGGATGCGTAACGCATGCGTAACGGATGCGTAACGGATGCGTAACGCATGCGTAATGGATGCGTAACGGATGCGTAACGGATGCGTAACGCATGCGTAACGGATGCGTAACGAATGCGTAACGGATGCGTAACGAATGCGTAACGGATGCGTAACGCATGCGTAACGCATGCGTAACGCATGCGTAACGCATGCGTAACGCATGCGTAACGCATGCGTAACGGATACGTAACGCATGCGTAACGGATGCGTAACGCATGCGTAACGGATGCGTAACGCATGCGTAACGGATGCGTAACGCATGCGTAACGGATGCGTAACGGATGCGTAACGGATGCGTAACGCATGCGTAACGGATGCGTAACGCATGCGTAACGGATGCGTAACGCATGCGTAACGGATGCGTAAAGCATGCGTAACGGATGCGTAACGCATGCGTAACGGATGCGTAACAAATGCGTAACGGATGCGTAACGCATGCGTAACGGATGCGTAACGCATGCGTAACGGATGCGTAACGCAAGCGTAACGGATGCGTAACGCATGCGTAACGGATGCGTAACGCATGCGTAACGGATGCGTAACGGATGCGTAACGCATGCGTAACGGATGCGTAACGCATGCGTAACGCATGCGTAACGGATGCGTAACGCATGCGTAACGGATGCGTAATGCATGCGTAACGGATGCGTAACGCATGCGTAACGGATGCGTAACGCATGCGTAACGCATGCGTAACGGATGCGTAACGCATGCGTAACGGATGCGTAACGCATGCGTAACGGATGCGTAACGCATGCGTAACGGATGCGTAACGCATGCGTAACGGATGCGTAACGCATGCGTAACGGATGCGTAACGCATGCGTAACGGATGCGTAACGCATGCGTAACGGATGCGTAACGGATGCGTAACGCATGCGTAACGGATGCGTAACGCATGCGTAACGCATGCATCCGTTACGCATGCGTTACGCATGCGTTACGCATCCGTTACGCATGCGTTACGCATCAGTTACGCATCCGTTACGCGTTACGCATGCGTTACGCATCCGTTACGCATGCGTTACGCATCCGTTACGCATGCGTTACGCATCCGTTACGCATGCGTTACGCATGCGTTACGCATCCGTTACGCATGCGTTACGCATCCGTTACGCATGCGTTACGCATCCGTTACGCTTGCGTTACGCATCCGTTACGCATGCGTTACGCATCCGTTACGCATCCGTTACGCATCCGTTACGCATCCGTTACGCATCCGTTACGCATCCGTTACGCATGCGTTACGCATCCGTTACGCATGCGCTACGCATGCGTTACGCATGCGTTACGCATCCGTTACGCATGCGTTACGCATCCGTTACGCATGCGTTACGCATCCGTTACGCATGCGTTACGCATCCGTTACGCATGCGTTACGCATCCGTTACGCATGCGTTACGCATCCGTTACGCATGCGTTACGCATCCGTTACGCATGCGTTACGCATGCGTTACGCATCCGTTACGCATGCGTTACGCATCCGTTACGCATCCGTTACGCATCCGTTACGCATGCGTTACGCATCCGTTACGCATGCGTTACGCATCCGTTACACATCCGTTACGCATGCGTTACGCATCCGTTACGCATGCGTTACGCATCCGTTACGCATGCGTTACGCATGCGTTACGCATCCGTTACGCATGCGTTACGCATCCGTTACGCATGCGTTACGCATGCGTAACGGATGCGTAACGCATGCGTAACGGATGCGTAACGCATGCGTAACGGATGCGTAACGGATGCGTATCGGATGCGTAACGCATGCGTAACGGATGCGTAACGCATGCGTAACGGATGCGTAACGCATGCGTAACGGATGCGTAACGCATGCGTAACGGATGCGTAACGCATGCGTAATGGATGCGTAACGCATGCGTAACGCATGCGTAACGGATGCGTAACGGATGCGTAACGGATGCGTATCGGATGCGTAACGCATGCGTAACGGATGCGTAACGCATGCGTAACGGATGCGTAACGCATGCGTAACGGATGCGTAACGCATGCGTAACGGATGCGTAACGCATGCGTAACGGATGCGTAACGCATGCGTAACGGATGCGTAACGCATGCGTAATGGATGCGTAACGCATGCGTAACGCATGCGTAACGGATGCGTAACGGATGCGTAACGGATGCGTAACGCATGCGTAACGGATGCGTAACGCATGCGTAACGCATGCGTAACGGATGCGTAACGCATGCGTAACGGATGCGTAACGCATGCGTAACGGATGCGTAACGGATACGTAACGGATGCGTAACGGATGCGTAACGCATGCGTAACGGATGCGTAACGCATGCGTAACGCATGCGTAACGCTTGCGTAACGGATGCGTAACGCATGCGTAACGGATGCGTAACGCATGCGTAACGGATGCGTAACGCATGCGTAACGGATGCGTAACGGATGCGTAACGCATACGTAACGGATGCGTAACGCATGCGTAACGGATGCGTAACGCATGCGTAACGCATGCGTAACGGATGCGTAACGCATGCGTAACGGATGCGTAACGCATGCGTAACGCATGCGTAACGCATGCGTAACGGATGCGTAACGGATGCGTAACGGATGCGTAACGCATGCGTAACGGATGCGTAACGCATGCGTAACGGATGCGTAACGCATGCGTAACGGATGCGTAACGCATGCGTAACGGATGCGTAACGCATGCGTAACGGATGCGTAACGGATGCGTAACGCATGCGTAACGGATGCGTAACGCATGCGTAACGGATGCGTAACGCATGCGTAACGGATGCGTAACGCATGCGTAACGGATGCGTAACGCATGCGTAACGGATGCGTAACGCATGCGTAACGGATGCGTAACGGATGCGTAACGGATGCGTAACGCATGCGTAACGGATGCGTAACGCATGCGTAACGGATGCGTAACGCATGCGTAACGCATGCGTAACGAATGCGTAACGGATGCGTAACGCATGCGTAACGCATTCGTAACGGATGCGTAACGCATGCGTAACGGATGCGTAACGCATGCGTAACGGATGCGTAACGCATGCGTAACGCATGCGTAACGGATGCGTAACGCATGCGTAACTGATGCGTAACGCATGCGTAACGCATGCGTAACGGATGCGTAACGCATGCGTAACGCATGCGTAACGGATGCGTAACGCATGCGTAACGCATGCGTAACGGATGCGTAACGGATGCGTAACGCATGCGTAACGGATGCGTAACGCATGCGTAACGGATGCGTAACGCATGCGTAACGGATGCGTAACGCATGCGTAACGGATGCGTAACGCATGCGTAACGGATGCGTAACGCATGCGTAACGGATGCGTAACGCATGCGTAACGGATGCGTAACGCATGCGTAACGGATGCGTAACGGATGCGTATCGGATGCGTAACGCATGCGTAACGGATGCGTAACGCATGCGTAACGGATGCGTAACGCATGCGTAACGGATGCGTAACGCATGCGTAACGGATGCGTAACGCATGCGTAACGGATGCGTAACGCATGCGTAACGCATGCGTAACGGATGCCTAACGCATGCGTAACGGATGCGTAACGCATGCGTAACGGATGCGTAACGCATGCGTAACGCATGCGTAACGGATGCCTAACGCATGCGTAACGGATGCGTAACGCATGCGTAACGGATGCGTAACGCATGCGTAACGCATGCGTAACGGATGCGTAACGCATGCGTAACGGATGCGTAACGGATGCGTAACGGATGCGTAACGGATGCGTAACGCATGCGTAACGGATGCTTGTTAAATTCTACGAGCCTAGTCGCTTTTCGTCAATAATTCCATCCGACTGATCAAACGGTTCACCGCAAGGAGTTCCAAAAAATATCCTTTACCATAGCTATTGGCTTTTGCATTATAGGTTACTTTGTAAAAGTAATCCACATCCAAGTCAATAACAATATTGTTCGATCGTAAATATTGAATAAGTGCAAACAAAATCCTTTCGTAATAGGTTTTCATCATAGTTTTATATATTTATGTGTTTTATCGTTAACATTAATATTTTTTGGTTAGAATAACTATAAATCGAAAGTTATCACTTTTTTGCTTTTAAAAATAATTTGTCATACAGAAATCAAACAAAACAATTTCTGTATGTGTTCTATAATGTGTTTAAAGATTTTATTTTCAGAAAAAAAAAATGTTCTTTTTTTGAAAATCCTATTAGTTTTTACTTTACTGAGTGAAAATTTGGTAACAACTCCGCACTTTGATTTCTGTTTGGTTTAACAGGTTTTGGCAGTCATCTCAAAACGGAAACTAGCCTATGCATATATTTTAAGATTTGAATGTATTATCATATGAGAAGTTTGTTGTTGTGTTAAATTTCTTATTGAATTGAAGTTACCAACATTCAAATTCTCTATTGAATTCTAAATTAGCAATCAAAAATCCTACTAGCTTTCTAAGTAACCACCTTTCATTTTTTTTTCTATGTGGTTACTAAATAATTATTTCAGATCAACAAAATAATCTTGAGTTCTCGGGGGGGGGGGGGGGGACATGACCCCGTGGCCCCCCCCTGTATACGCCGTTGCACATACATTTTCTCATCAATAAAGGAAAGAAATTTCAAACCAAAATGGAAAGGTTTCATTTCTTCTGACTTCTGTGTTTGACGATGCGTACACACATACAAACAGTTGCTTCCCTGCTTTCTCTGTGCGCTATTTGGTTTATGCTTTTTTTTTTCAATCTGACAGAAATAGCCTGAGAGTGAAAAATGTACAAGAAATTTGTAGCAGTTTTGTCACTTTTCTTGCGTTAAGCCTTAACTACATAGACCTTCTTTTGTACAAAAGTACAAAAGTGAGAAATTAAAATGCAATTAAAACGCTAAAGAAACATGCTTGCAAAAAAATATACGAAAATTGTTCTGATACATAAATTAAAATACCTTGCACAATTTTCCATTGTTTTTTTTGCAAGAAGGTGTCTTCAGAATAGATATTTATTTCTCACTTTTGTACTTTTGTACAAAAGTAGCCAACAAAGTGGGCAGAAATCATGTAGAATAGTTGCAAAATATGAAAAGTCATTTCTTTCACACAAATTTGGCAGTCGCGTGGAATTCTTTCCCATTTTTAATTCTGACATGTATAAATACAAAGTGGGGTAGTGTGGAAGGGCTATTACGGCTGTTTAGTTAATAGCCCTTCCACAATACCCCAGAGTGTATTAATACATGTCAAATTTGAAAGTGGGAAAGAATTCCACGCGACTGCCAAATTTGTGTGAAAGAAATGACTTTTCATATTTTGCTTCCACACTTGCTTGTATTTATACATTACCTTAACATAAAAAAAAGTGTGATAGAATGTGGGATAGAAATAGAACCTTTCCTTAAATTATCCATGTATTAATACATGTCAAATCGTGTGGGATAGAATATCGGGTTGTGTAGGCTGGGCTTTCATATTTTGTTTCCACACTATTCTACATAATTTGTTCCCACTTTTTTGACATGTATTAATACACAGTGGGCTAGTGTGGAAGGCCTTTAAGTAGCATGAATGAAAGAATACAAGATTACGCCACTTCCTACGTTCTTGGAGACAAAACGTAACAACAAATGTGACAGCCAAGAAAATTTTTATAGAGATGATTTTTTTGTTCGCCAATTGTTTTATGATTAATATAGTTTTTCATTTTAAAAATGCAAATATATTACCGAAAAATGTTTTTTTTTATTGTTATTCAATTGTTTTAAATTATATTAATAGTCAAAATATGAAGCAAAAATAGAGAGTGCGATGAAAAAAGAATCAAATATCAGCTATGTTTCCTTCTTAAATTATTATTTTTAATGTTGTTTTTATATCATCAAAATATAGCCCACAACATGAAAAAAATAATGGTAAAAAATCACTTTAACACCAAGTTCAAGTAACTTAAAGTTTTCGCGCCCCTATATCTCATACAAATTATACCAAAGTTTAGTCTTTTTTGTCTCCAATAATTGAGTCACGAAGCGTGTTGAAAATTACAATAACAAAGCGAAAAATCCGAAGTGTCATAATCTTGTATTCTTTCATTCATGGTTAAGTAGTATGAAAGGAATATTAATTAAAGATACAAATTTAAGTAACGTCATTTAAAGGTTAGACCGCACACAACTGCAGCGGAACTACACTTCACGAAGCGGCAACTGAACTTCATAAAATTTCATACAAATTATTGTGAATCGCAGTTCCGCTGCAGTGCAGTTCCGTCAGTCCAGTCTAACCCTAAAGCCAACTTTAATATTTAAGCAGGCTTAACTAAATAACCTCTAAAAGGCATTTTTAGATAATTTTATAGATACGGCTGTAAATTTTTATGTTGTTCCTTACTAGGGTTGCCATGCGTTCTCGTTTTTGGGGACATGTCCTCGTTTTTACCTCGGCGCGGAACGTCCTCCAACGTTTTAAAAAATTCTCCTCTTTTTTCACCTAACAAGTAATTTTGAAAATTAAAAAAAAATCATCTAACTCTGAAATTTAAATAAAAAGAGAGATAATACAAATCTGATAGAAAATATAAAATTAAATAGATCTTATTTGACTTCATGTGTCAACCCTTTAAATTTAATTGAACGATTCTTATTACCAAAATCCAAAATAATCATTCCGAAAAAACGAATTTTGTATTGAACTTAAAAAAATGTTTCGCCCAACACAACTTCACGAATTTTGTATTTACACATTAGAAAGTAAAATTTTGAAAAATTGAATTTGAATTTTAGATGTAAATTATTTGCTAAAAATAACCGGGATTAAAAACTTAAAATTTCACTTTTGAAAATCGTACCTAGTTTATCTGAAAATGGTCGCTTGAATTAAAAAGAAAAAAACGTTGAAAGAGTGTTCTAATTAATAAACTAACAATGGACTAAGGGTAGAAATAGATTATTACCCGAAATGTTTAAGGGTATAATTTTAACTAAATTTAATTACAAAAACCTAAGCTGTGAGTAATTGTATGGCCTTATAATTAAAAGCAATATCCACGTTCACGTTGCGCTGACATACATATATCCGCATAATGTTTGTGAACGACCATAACTAGATAGGTTTACCTAGCATACAATTCAACGTAAAATTTATATTTGAAGTCAGCTTTTCTTGACATTTTTCTTCAGATAGCTGACTAGGTAAACGAGAATTTGTGGGATAGGTTGAGATTTCATTTTTGAGAACAGCTGTTTTTTCATCACCCTTTTTTCTCAAGGGATTACAATAATACAAACTAATCCGTATTGCTTTTAAGTGGTTAATGAACCATTATCCTCGTTGAATGCGTTCTTGAAAAAATTTAATCTGAAGATAAATAAATACATAACATGTTATTTATTTCTTATTTTATTTTAATTTATGTTATTTTAAATATAAAATATATTTTTGTATCAGTTCATGAACCTAGTTTTTGATTTCATTTTGTCCTCTTTTTAAAGGTAGATGATGTCCTCCAAAGTCCGGGATTTTAAAATTTTTTGTTCTAGGTTAGCTTATACAGCCATGGCAGCCCTATTTCTTATGCAATACAAAGGGTCTTTCAAAGTTGAAATGCTCAACTGGATGTTATGGGTCGCTAGACCACAATTCGTTTATCCAAGAGAACACTCTCTATTTTGGGCGAAGTCCCTGCCAAACAGAGAATGTACTCGAACATTTTGAGTAAATGATTGTATGGAATGTTTTTAAAAATGTTGAAAAAAACTCCACACATCGATGGTCAGTAGCAACGCTGTTTTCTTCCCATAATTGAATCTTTTCCACAGTAACATATTTTCGAAAAGGATTTCTTGATAAAATTGTTTTTTTCTCTTAAATTTCGATTGAACAGATTTATTCCACGCTTTCTTGGAATTTTTTTGGATTAAGTTTAATTTTTTTTAACAAACTAATTAAACCAGTAGCGAAAACTGGAAGAACCGATTGAAAAAGACAATGATTGGAATACAGTTAAAAACAAAACAAATCATATCATGCCACCTTCACAGGCCATGAACGATGGCCGGACTATGGATCATGTCTAAAAAAATCCAATGGAGTCGCAAAAGTCCATGTCCAAGTAATATACTTACAAATCAGATTGTGGATTGGATTGTAGATTGGATTATGGACATCGTTCATGGCAAATGCAAACGCTAAAGTTATGTTGATATGTTGATGAGTAAAGTTGCAAACACAAGAAAAGAAATATTAAAGGATGTGCTCTGCTTACTTCAGATTTTATCTCAATTTATTCATAAATTTCGGTACACGACATTGATTTCGGTATATTTGTGTGTATCGAGGCTATTTCTTGGTACACGCTACACAGCGTTAATTTTCGGTACTGTACCGGTCATTTCGGTACATGTGATCACCTTAGGTATACGCCTTATTGCAAAAGCCATCCATAGTACAGTACGATCTTACAAGCATTACAAATACAATATCGCTAGTAGCTCTACAGCCGATACGAAGCTAAAGTAGAATACTAATGTGGATAGATATTTGGCGTTTATTCAACACTCTACTCTATTCTACTTTAGAGTCTTATCGGATGTAGAGCTACTCTAGCGACATTGTGTTTGTAATGCATGTAAGAACGTACTGTACTATATGGATGGCTTTTGCAATAAAACACGCCTATAGATCTATATATTCTCTTCGTTTTTCGGCCTTCTATATTTAAAGATACATTTAATTTCCTGAGACCTGATTAAACAGCTGATCAAGCTTAAAAGAGGCAAAGATACTCGCACAATAATAATTTATATTTTTAAATTAATTTATTTAAGGTCATGCTTTGTGCTCCTTTTATGTTTTCGACATTTAAGGTAAACCATTTCTATTATCCATGGAAATACACAAAGTGCCATGAAAAAGTTTAAGCAATGAAAAGTTATAACATAATCTTTAGTTCGGTCACGTATATACCCCACAATTGGTCCAACTAAAAAGGTTATATTTCCCTGAAGAAACATAAACAGACCGTATCCAGATGCAAATCTTAAAAAAAAACAAGTTAAACAAATTTAAACAAAATTTTGTACATAAATACAACATGAAATTTTCGTACCGTTCCGTTGGAAGAAATTCTCCGAATACCAGCGGCATGGTGACGTGAAACCATGTGCGTAAAAATCCCATTATTCCTGTTACTATGGCCATATTAACAAAATCAAATACTTCCAAAAATGCTGTTAAAGTAAAAGAATATTATTTTATTAATTTTCGAAAATTACTGAGCCTTTTAGAAAATGGGGGCCCTTTGTAGAAAATGTATTGTAATGTAATGTAATTGTAAATGTATTGTTTCATATGTCATTACTCATTATAATTTTTGTTAAATTACATCAGCTAATGAAATGATAAGTTCTAAGAGCAAAAGATCATTATCAACAAATATTCTAGTTTAATAACTCCATTGTCCTTAAAATAATGGAAAAGTGCAAACATTATTCAAAAAAAGTTATACTTCATAGGTGGTACTTGTTTTTTGAAGAATATTATTCAAGAAGGAGGAATAGCTAAAATCGATTTTTAAATAGGAGATATTTTTTTGGCTATTTCATTTGCAAAATCTTGAATTATTGCATCGAAGTCTATGTCTTAAAGCACATCATTTTCAATTTACATATACAAGCTTTTTAGTCTCTATTAAAGTATTTAACTTCTAAATTAATTTTTGAACCTTTTTAATTTGGAAAAGGAACGCTCTCCACTGTAGTTTGATACCTTCATAGGTAGAGCTTTTTGCAAATCTGTCAAACACCCAAAAGTGAAAGCTAGCACTTTTTGCGCACTGTCAATTGCATAGGAATAATTTGAAATATCCAAAATATTCCTATCGAATTGACAGTCCCCATAAAATACTTTTGGCTTCGTAAAAAGCTCTATTGATAGAATTATTTCAACATTTTGAAAAGTGTTTTCGATTTTATCTACTGTTATAAGACTGTACCTACCTATTTCTCTGAGATAGCAATTAATATCTTCACCTTCATTGGACTTTCATTAAATACTTTACTAAATGTAAGCATTCCATCTCAAGCTCCTCTGCCCTAATTTCCTTGTGGAAAGTATTATCCCCAGTTTCACAGTGGAAGTTTAAACTCCACTTTTGGTTTAAACTTTAGTTCAACAATTTATTCAGGTTCACAGTTTCGTTTAAACCTTGAACTCAGTTCAATTTGTAGTTTTTAAACGACATCATTGTTTCGTTAAAACCTAAGTTCAACGTTTGGAACCACTATACACAATACATAATGGAATCTATTAACTTATTTTTCATAACCAATTGAATCAGCAAACCTACTATGTCTGCTATTGAAAAGTTGTTATTTCTCTTTTTTTTTGCACATTTATTGGTTTATTTGCCATTTTTTTTTAAGTTTGTTCGTGTCACTATAAACACAAAGTGTCGACAGATTATCAAAAACATGAATATAATTGTTGCTGTTTCGCGTATACTGTGCTTCAAAAAGAGAAAGAATAAACAAGTATAGTCACGTAGGTACTGTTTGCAACACGTCACTTGGAGAAGCAAAAATGTACCAACTTTTTTTTATAAAATTTAGTTGAACAAAGTTCAACTGAACTGAAGTTCAGATTTCACTGTGAAACCTGATGAGTTAACCCAAAAATTTAAACTAAGACCGCTTTCACACAAGGAAACTGAGTTGCCAGCAATTTTAAGTTTGTAGGCGAGAAGGGCGTAAGGGGAAGACAACAAATCTCCCCTCTCACCCTTCTCGCCTACAAAATAGCTTGTTTCTGGTAACTTAGTTTACTTGTTTGAAAGCGGTCTAAGTTTAAGGTTCAGCCGAACTTAGGGCCAGTTTCAAAGTCGCATAAGTGGCACTTAAGTGTCAAACATAAGATCCAAAATGCCAATTTTCGTAGTGCACACTTACTTGAATAAGTTATACTTAAGTTCCCCATGTTGGACTAACTTAGGCTGCGGAAATTACCAAAGAATACCATTATGTAAATCTCAAGCGCAACTTATTCCGGTAAGTGTTCACTGTGAAACTGGCCCTTTAAGTTGAAACTTCCATTGTGAAACTGTAGGTTATTTTTGTTTACCTCTTATTTTAACGATTCTATGTCAATGGGCGCATTCAATGCAAAATTTGACAACTGCTGAAAATAAAGTACTTAATTTTTTGTCGTTGAACGTAAAATTATATGAAATGTCAGTTTTGTATGGAGAGCCTTTTTTTTTGTATAGAAAAGCTGTCAGCTGAATTTTCAGTTGGGAATTGCTTGCTGAAAATTCAGATGAAACGTAACTAAACTTCACTAAACGTAACTGAATGTCAGCTAACTTTTTATGACAGCTGGCCAATCAGAAGGTCCATCTGAACATAAAGTACTGAAAATTTTGATGCCAATGTCAGAGAGAAATAATTTTTCCCGATTAAATGTCAAATTGCGACTCTGTTAAGCAGGGACGGGTTTGTTTATAATGGTGATACATAGTAGAGTGCAGCTATCTATTAGGCGTCCTTGGTATGTATTAATTTTTTTTTTTTCTACTTTGATTTGTGGTTGTCTATATACATATACCTACTGTTGTACAAATCATACAAAATGAAAGTCTTATACTTTCAACGTTAGGGTTATTCATGCAACGTCGGAAAACCATCGTAAACGAGAAAAAGTTTACGACGTAGTAAACGAACTGTCACAATTTGTATGAAATTTTGGATTTTCTTTGATTTTTTCGTTAAATTTTATTTTATTTATTTGTAATTCGTGAAACTCTCCATGAATATTTTTCCGCTGTATTTTCGTAAGCATTTTTTATAATAATAATAATTTTAACTATATGCTCAGGTCTTTTAAATGCAATGCACGGCACTAGCTAGAAGAAATAGAAGGAAAGGAAAGATTTTTGTTGGCACAGTGGATTGAGAATTAGATGTTAATTATATCGTGACATTCCACGGGTGGCATGGGCACCCAGTTTTAGCTGAGGAACATAGAAAAGAATGCAACCTAGACTGGGGCTCGAACCCACACGACCAGGTTAGCAGTCAAACACTTTATCGACTTTGCCATTTCCACACACATTTCGTTGTCTTTTGGAGACCACAGCAGTGTACTAGACTTAAATAATGTCCATTTTGATTTTTAACTTAACTTAATAAAATGAAACTGAAATCTTACCAAATCTTGCGATAAATGTAAAAAATGTTCCAGCCAAATATATATGGCGCGATGAAACTGTTACAAAAACAGCGCTTAATGCTATAATAACTCGTGATGTCAAATCGGCAGCGGCCCCAATTGCTATAATGTTAGCAGTTTCCATCTAAAAAAATAAAAACAACAATATTCACAGATATTAATATCTACTAATTTTAAAAACCTTCACCTTAGTATAATTCAATTCGAAGAGATACATCGGTTGCAAGGTGAAAAAAGCTATATCCGAGTACAAAGCAAATGACACCCCCAAAACAATATTAACATAGATAGGGTTTTTTAGAAGGGACAAGTCAAGAAAGTCTACAATAACTTGCCAGCAGGATGCTTTCTTTGTTACTGATGTTTGCATTTCTACAGATGCAGCATTCAAAACTCTTGGGCCGTTCCACATGCCAAGACTGACATAACTTCCCATTCGACTTGAGAGGCTCTCATTCGGTCGAACGTCCAACGAATTATGTGAACAACGACATTCTTCAGCGTCCAAAAGAGGTTCCGAACGATCTTTCGCAATCTCATCATCATCATTATAAAGTTCTATTCTTTTCATATGCCACTCCACAGGCTGCATAACGAGCATTCCCAAAATGGCATGGCCGTTTATTGCTGCAAGGACCAATAGAGCTCCTCTGAATCCATACCAGTCGTTGAGTTTTTGTATAACGACCGGATAAAACATGGTTCCTATTCCGACGAGAGTTTGACTAAATGCCATCATCATTACCCGCTTTTTGACAAAGTAGCCATTGAAGGTTGTGTAAGCGGAAGGTATTATAAGGCCAGAGGCAATACCCTGCACTAAACTATAAGCCACGGTTAGCTCGACGGTAGTTTTAACATAAACCTGCATCACCGATCCAATGAAATAGAGTATCCCACCAACAATTCCAACAGTCCTCATTGAGAATCTCTTAAAGAGGCTATTTGCAAAAAGCCCCGCAAAGCTAAGAGCGCAAAAGAAGGCACTTGTAATGAAAGCTATGGCACTCGTTTCGGCGCCAATACTATTCAGGAAGTCGCCAAATATCAGACCGAATGATGGAAAAGATCCAAGAATGCAAATCTGCAGGCAAAAAAAAATAAAGATAATTTGTCTTTGCTTACGAAGTAAGTTTGTCAGAAATTACAAAAGGCATTGCCAAGCCAAAGCACACAACAATTCCCCAACCGCCATCTGGAGCTTCCAGTTTTATGGATTTTTTCATCATCAATATATAATTGCAAACCACTTTTAGGAACCGAACAATTTAACACCCAAAATTACACTAATTACACTGTCTATGAATGCAACTAGATCAAGCTATGATAACCAAAGATAATACAAGAGATAATAAGTAATTTGTTTTCATTATATAGCTTAAAAACAAGGAGGCTGGGTATCCTCTTTGTGAAATAAGAACCATAGTATTATAAATCTTTAAAAAGTCATTAAACTATGTGACGTGCAGTAGAATTATAGCAGCTGTAATAAAAGTAAGAGTTTATCATGTTGATCTGTGCTGCTGTTTAATATGAATAATTCAAATTTACGAGGTAGCTAATAAGAGTACCTATGTGTATACAGAGATAAGGCATTGCATGGCCAATATGAAGAATGAAAAGCTTTGCCGGATAAGAGAATTAAGAAAAATTCTATACGAGAGTATCTATTTACGAATTTGTTTTCTTACTTTCCGTACAAGATAACATAATATCATTAAAATCTTAAACATCTTAAGTACACTCGGGCGTATACGTAACTTTTTGTTTGTGTTTTAACTTTATCTTCAATTTTCGTAATGCAAATTTAACTTACAAATGTAAGTGTAAGCTGAAGTTTTGTAATGTTTTAGTTTTATAATATTAAAAGATTTGTTTTGGTAAGAGTTTATAGCTCAGCACATGCTAACAGGTAAACAATAACAAACTGTTAATAGATATTCAATTTGTGCTGTTATTATTTGTGTCTAAGTTTGATAGACTGACTAGCTGCTCTCACCAAAACAAGGCTGGTATAATGCCTTGTTTTAAAATGTATGCAATAAACACACAAAAATGTTCAATGATCCTATACATTTCAGCGCACATAACATTTCAACTCATTAAATTATTAAATTTATGTAGCCAATAAATAAAATATCAATTTTCTCAAAAATGGTTCACATGATAAAAAAATTGATAAAAAAGATCGGTTAATTAATAAATAACTTTAACGTACTAGCTAGAAATTGACAATCGAGCAAGTGTGCCCGCAAACAAGTCATGGGTTTTATTTTATTCAAATCGCGACTTATGTCTCTATGGGGCGTATTCATAGTCGTTTTAGACCTGGGTCTAAGTTAAACACAGCTTTGGTTGAATTTTCAGACGTTGATTCTATTTTTTTAAGATGATCATTTCAAAATATTTGAAGCTTTTTGTGTAGTTTATCAAGTTAACTATCTTATAAAAATATAAAACCAACAATTCGTTATTAAAATCGGTCTGTATTCATTGAGCCAAAATTGTCTTAAACTGTAGTTTAGTTAAACCTGGGTCTATCTGCGACTATGAATAAGCCCCTATGTCTTCATCTTAATTTTTAAAAGAACAAAATTGTTATTACAGGGTGTCCTTTGGGAAGGTTTACTACTTTGTTTTGCCGCCATTTTGGTAAACATTAGTCTTGACAGTTCATATTTGGCAGTCGTGAAGTAGACACTTGGCAAATTTATTATAGAAAAATATTCGATAAACCAACGTGTTTTAATCGTTAAAACATTTTATCAAAATCAATCATCGATTGAACTTCAACAAGCAAACATATTTACGCAACGCATTCTTGTAAATGTGACCCGAAAGCCAAAATACCAACTTTAAAATGTACGCAATAAATAAGATGATACATTAGGCGTGTTTTATTGCTAAAGAAATCCACAGTATAGTACGATTTTACATACATTACAAATACAACATCACTAGAGCTCTACAGCTGTTAAGAAGCGAAAGTAGAATAGAGGCTCGAATAAACGCCAAAAAATCTATCCACAGTCGGATTCTACTTTAAATTTTTATCGGCTGTAGAGCTACTAGCGGTGTTGTATTTGTAATACATGTAAAATCGTACTGTGGATTGCTTTTGCAGTAAAATACGCCTATTAATATTACCAAATAAAGCCACTGAACAATTATTACACTTTGCGACTATTTTATTTTTAGAGACAGACTCCTTGTTGTCAACCGTTAAAAAACGACCATCCAAATAGCTTGTATTTTGGCAATCTTTTAGAAGATTTTTTTCTTATGGGCTTAAAATTTCAATACAATCACTACTGGTACAACCACTAGCACTAGCCCCATACCCATTAGTAGTTTCCTCTTGGGGCTTCAGAACTTTCTTCCCGAATGTGTATTTGTTGGAAAAATTCACTACCCACAGATTCTTCATTTGTTGCCATGATCTTAAATATATCAAAAATTTAAAATTATTTAACTTCAAAAAATAGGTTATAAGAAACTTACAAACGTATGTATATATGTAGGGACCTACAACTATTTTAAACTTTAATTTTTTTAATATTCATTTTTTTTGCACAATGGGGTGACTTAATGCACATACGCACAATTGTCAATAGTCACTCGTCACTGAACAATTATTGGTTTGTGAATGATCTATGTTCATACATAAGTTTAAATGTGTTTTTTTTTTTTTACTAATTTTCATAAAAGCTTTCAAGAGAGAGCATGATAACCCAGGTGCGTATACAGCTTTGCTTTGCTTCTTGGGGAACGTGCAAGTTAAATAAAATAAGTAATAAAAGAAGTTTTAAAAACGTTTTTTTTATATTTTGGAAACTTTTCTTTTATTATCTATTTGTTATTTGTTATGACCCTGTGACACCCTCCCTGTATATGCCTTGTGATAACTCATTTGATCTACAACAATATTTTACTATTATTGTTTTTTTTTTTAAATTGGATTATATGCATTAACGACAACCGATACAAACTTCTTCAAAAGCTTGATAACTACTTTCGCGCAGTCATATCAAGTTTACGAATTTCCCATCCACCTTATGAATAAAATGTTTTTAAATTCATAAATTACCAACCAGCTTCTGAATTCATTTTGTTTAATTCATAAGTCACCAACTAACTTATAAGTTAAAAAAATTTAATTCATAAGTCACTAAAAAGCTTATGAAGTTATTTTTTTAAATTCCTAAGTCACCACCAAGCTATGAATTTAATTTTTCTTAATTCATAAGTCACCAACTAACTTATGAGTCACCTACTGGCTTATGATGACTTCATGATTTTGTAATTCACAACCTCGCAACCCTGAGTCTAATACGCTGCTGAAGTGAAACGAAAAATCCCATTCAAAAATGACATGACGAAAAATTTCATTGTGCTTTTCGTTCTGCAGTACGCTATTTGACCAGTGATATTGATCATTATACCAGATTGTCTTGAGAAGTCTCCACTCTTTTTTCGCACATTAATTGTGTGTGGAACATTAAATGTTCTCAAAAATGCAATTTAGTAATTTCTAGCTATATAAAATTCAGTTTTTAAATTTTCCTGCCGTGTAGTTAGGGCGTTAAGGCCATGTTTTAGGTCAAACCTTGCACTTCTTTAGTTTACTTTTAAGAAGTGTTTCCACGGTGGCAACACTGCCAGAGCGGAGATATAAGGGTTGCCTTCTGACCATGTTTTAACATGAAATTTCACATAAATTAGCCTATAAAACGGGAACCAGACATCGCTTGATATCGTGGAATGTCTCGTTGGATTAAGAAGCCATAAGAATATGTTCATTTTTTTACACCTCCCCCACCCTTGTACGCGGGGGGAGCCAAATACTCTCGGCGGATAAGAGTTTTTATTTGTCAGAAAATAATGGTTATTAAATGAATATTCATAAAATTTAGGATGAGCGTCGACGTAAAATTTCATACTTTACAGCATATTCGAAGTCCATTTTTATCCATGTATCATTTTTTTTTTTTTATATATTCATCAACAACAATTGAGACATATGTGCCAAGTTTTATCACCAAACCATTGAAATTTGGTAATGTTATGCTCGTTTCACTGAAAATTTAGTCGTCATTTCAAAAAAAGGTTATAACTTTTTCTAGGGAAATTATATTGAAATTATTTTGATTGCATAAGATTGGGCATTAAAAATTACGCTAAGGTCATGTGCCATATGCGTAGATTATACCAAGACGAATATATAGTTGTTTGATATACTTCAACCTTCCCCTCCCCCAATTTTGAAAGCGATTATACAAAAAAATAACACATGGATAAAAATGGACTTCGAATATGCTGTAGAGTATGAACAAATTCTGACAAATAAAAACCATTATCCGCCGAGGGTAATTTGCTCCCCCCGCGTACAAGGGTGGGGAAGGGGTCAAAAAATGAACATATTCCTATGGCTTCAAGTATTCTTAATGCAACCAGATATTCCACGATATCAATTGATGTCTGGTTCCCGATTTATAGGTTAATTTATGTGAAATTTCGTGTTAAAACATGGTCAGAAGGCAACCCTTATATCTCCGGTCTGCCAGTGTTGCTGCCGTGGTGACACTTCTTAAAAGTAAATTTAGGGTGTGGACTATTAGTGTACCAAAGCCCTTCCCGTCAGAATGAAGTGCAAGGTTGGCTCCCTTAACGCTCTAACTAGTGCGAGAGTCTTTTATGCTAACCAGTTTTACTGTTTTGAAAAAAAGCTTATTCACATATTTTTTATTTTAACTTTTTTATTGGTGACTCTGCCATTCAAATATGGTTCTACATATTTATGTATTTGTGTTCATGTAGCGCCTTCGCACCCACGGTAAGGAATCGCGCTATTACATTTTTTTTTTTTATTTTGTCATTAATTTCTTATTTTATTGACGCTGGCAAAAAGCCACGCTACGCCACTGAACCATACCACACATTTTGTAAGCAAAATAAAGTTTTTAGTTCAGTCGCTGAACACATAATGTACGTAGGTGTATTTGGTTTTGGTTTAAGCACAAATGAATTAATATTCTAATATCTAATATATAACAATCTTGTGCCACCGGTTTTGCGGTGGAACTCCTCCGAATCGGCTGGACCGATTTTTATGAAATTTGTTTATAAAGGGTTTTCCAATAGGGACGGGTTGATTTTGAAAGCTCGTGGTGGCCATGTTGTGTCTTTTACTTTCTGTAAAAATATCGTCTTTTAATCAGTTACTAAAGACAAATCATCATGGTAAGTTACAGCGTCGAGCAACATGTGCAAATGATAAAACTTTATTATCAAAATGGGTTGGAAGTTGATCCCAATTTTGGTCGAAAAATAATCTTTAGCGATGAGGCCCATTTTTTGATGAATGGGTACGTGAATAACAAAATTGCCCGATTTGGGACGACACCAATCCACGCGAGATTTACGAGGTGCCAGGAATGCATCCAAATAAAGTTATTGTTTGGTGTGGATTTTGGGCTGGAGGCGTCATCGGTCCGTACTTCTTCGAAAATGATGCTGGCCAGGCCATCACCGTCAACGGCAATCGCTATAGGTCGATGATCACCCACTTCTTGTGGCATGAATTGATGGATGATATGGACACCGAAGACATATGGTTTCAACAGGATGGCGCTACGTGCCACACAGCTCAAGAGAGACAATCTTATATTCTGCACGAGCGGCTTGATGGCATGGTTATCTCGTGCCGAGGCGACGTGAATTGGCCTCCAAGATCGTGTAATTTGACCCCTTTGGACTTTTTCTTGTGGGACTTTCTTAAGTCGCAGGTCTATGCGAATAAGCCGAAAACCACCGCGGCCCTCAAAGACAACGTAATCGATGCCAAACTCATCGAAAACTGGACCTTTCGAATTCGCGCCACCCAGCGAAGCTACGACAGCCGTTTGAACGATGTTTTATTTCACACATAATGTCATTGAAAGGGCTCTCAATTAAATATAAAACCTTATTGATATCTCATATACAAATTGTTCTATTCAATTTTAAAATCGACCCGCCCTTAATGGAAAACCCATTATATATGTTCATAATATACTCAGTCATACCTACATCCTCCAATAGGTCACTTCAAAGGTAATTGGAATTTTTTGTGTAGTAATTTTGTAGTTAGTTTTTGTATTTCAGCTTAACTAGACAATTATTTTCCGTAACTTTAAAATAAAATTCATTTTCCAATCTTACAAATTAATCATATTCATAAAATATTTTTATTGGCGTTTCTTCACATATTTTGTTCACTTCTTCGTTTATCATCATATTTGCTTGTTTTTTTCCAGGTAGGTAAGTACGAAACAATGTTACTTGTAAAAATATACATATACGTATTTTTAAATATACCTATTTATGTTAACACATAAAATTACTTTAAATGTTTTTTGATTTATAAAATATAATTTGTTTACTACCTATAAATAAATATTTACATCATAGAAATTGTTTTGTTTTGTTGTTGTTAGTTAATAATTATGTAAAAAGAAAGTTACACTTATACAATTATCATCTTTGCTGTTTTCGTATTTTAGGTACACACACATCGAAAATTAAAAACAATTAATTTACCATAATTTTTATGTTCATTACAAATATTTTTTTTTTAACTTTGTTTACAAAATATATATATTTTTTTATTTATAATCTTAAAACTATTGTTTGTTTTTTTATTTTTTATATAGGAAGATAAAGTTAATACTTTTTTATTTTTATTTTGTAAAAGACTAAAATTCGTCCACATATTATAATTATTTATGATTTTATCTTTAATTATACAGTTGATTTTGTTTTCTGACCAAGTAAAGTTTTGTCTCCTATTTTTTAAGTACCTAGCTTAACATAATTTGAATACACTGTTTCTGTTTTAATTGTTTTTTCTTAAGCTAAATTATTAATAATGTTGGTCATTGGCCTCCTTTCTTATAATTTATTATAAACTTGTTATTTCTTCTAAAATATTTATATATATCTTTATCTTAACCTCTTTTGTTAGAAGTATCACAAAAATAGTGAGTTTTGATGTTTATATTATTTTTAAAAATTAAATCAATTTAAATTGTTTATTTTGTTTCTCTTTTTTAATGAAATGAGCTTTGGATTAATTGAAACGAAAGAACTTATATAAAGAAGAATTGTTTTTTGTTTGTTTGTATCTTAAAAATCATTAAGTAAATAGGTATATAATTATTTTGATAAATACATAATTTTATTTTTGTTAGATATTTGTGTTATTGTTTAATATCATTTTGTTGTTCTTTGTTCTTCTTGCGACTTCGTAAATATGTTAAAAGGTATTCAATTCCCCAGGCAATACTACAAATATATATGCAAACACTTTGGGCATGGATGCAGATGGGATAACTTTGTGTAAGATCACGAATAGCACCTGGAAGGAAAAGAATATTTTTGTTTATGGTCTTTGTATATTAAGTTAAAAAAAAATTTTAAAAGCAAAAACTACATTTACATTATTTGTATAATTTTGAGGAACATTAAATTCCGATTTGAAACCAATTACAAATCGTTACCTTTAACGCTGACTACATTAAGTTGTTACTTACTCGTACATCATTTAAATATTAATTTAGTCGCTTCGTAGATTTAGGTCTGTCACAACGTACATTTAAAATAAAAAGCGTGGTGATTGTGTTGGCCAGTTGTTAGGTAGGGTCATAATCATTCTTAATTGTTCTTTTCTAGATTCTAGCCCATTCGCGTTGGGCGCCATTTTTAATTTAAGGCAAATTCTTTCTTATGTATTAAAAAACTCGCTCATTTTCCACTTACTGTGATTTATTTAATAAAACAAACTATCTGAAATTAAAATAGTAAACCCCTCACACATGCTAAAGATTCTCGAATAATACTATTCTGTCTCCTTATGACTTCTCCTTAGCTTAAAAGGATTGGTGAAAAAAATCCCTACTTTAATATTTCCTATTCCAATATTTATTTTTGAACGCACCTACTGATTAAACTCATTGCTATGATGCAGTAGAAATAACTGTGATCAAGAGTAAAGATCTACCACAGCTACTATAGTCGTGTCAAAAAGTTTTAACTTGGACATTTTTAATTGGAACTCCGATTTTAATAATTCCATTTGCAAAAATATTTTTTATATATTACAATTTAAAAACGTGTTCTACAAATAGTCCAAGCAAATTAGATTTTGCATGTATGTAACATATAGTATCTTAGATTTTTGTGGTATTCGATCAGAAATAATATAAACAAAGAGAATTTGAGGTTGCTCCCGCTCAAAAAAAAAAATCAAAACGTGCAAGAAAGTGCATTATTCACTCCCTGTTTTGTTTTGTTATTTTCCTATATAACTTTGGAAACATGCATCTTAGGAAAATTAAAATCAACATAAAATTTGTTTTCTATACAATTCTCCACAAGATGACATTTATATTAAACTTTCTGGTGTTATATTTTTGTTGCTATACAGTTTTGACGTCAGAAAAAAGCTGTATAAAACAGAGTAGTTTTGAAGCGCTTAACTGACAGATCAAAAATGGTACAATTCTACTATAAATTTGGAATCAGATACTCTAGCGAATTACAAAATGAAATACTGAAACCGCATTCAAATCGGTCTGATAGGTTCGGCATGAAAGGTAGGTTATGTTAAGTAAGTGCACCGCGAAATGTTTGCATCAATGCTGTGGTCAAAGTTAGACATTTAAGCTGTCGCAAATATTTGTACACATACTTGGAACCCTTAACTATCGTAAGGTATCGTTATAATATTTATTTTATTTTTTTTTAAGTCAATTTTGTAGCTTTTTTAAAAGAGCAAAAATTGCATGAAAAATGCTTTTTTTAATAAATACAAATAATTATTTTATTACAAAAAGCATTTTTCATACGATTTTTGCTCTTTTAAAATCACTACAAAAGTGACTTAAAAAATAAAATAAACATTATAACGATATTTTACGATAGTTAAGGTTTTCGAGTATGTGTACAAAAATTTGGGCCAGCTTAAGGGCCAGTTTTTTTCACAGTGGGTTAAATTTAGTATGTTACTTTCAACTTTCATAGGCTTTAATTAACTAACGCTAATGAACCAAAATTGGCTGATTAGTGAAATGCATGATTAGTAACTCATACTTTGAATTTTTTAAACAAAATTTGATAAACAAAAATATTTGAGAATTTTCCAGCTCCACTAATCATGGATTAAAGATAATCACCTGTGAACAAACTGGCCCTAAATGTCTAACTTTGACCACAGCATTGATGCAAGCATTTCGCAGTGCACTTATTTAACATTACCTCTCATGCCGAACCTATCAGACCGATTTAAATGCGGTTTCAATATTTCATTTTGTAATTCCCTAGAGTATCGCATTCCAAATTTATAGTAGGATTTGACCATTTGTTATTTGTCAGTTAAGCGCGTCAAAACTACTCTGTTTCTTACAGCATTTTTCTGACGTCAACGCTGTATAGCAACAAAAATATAACACCAGAAAGTTTTATATAAATGTCATCTTGTGGAAAATTTTATAGCAAACAAATTTTATGTCAATTTTAATTTTCCTAAGATGCATGTTTCCAGTTATATAGAAAAACAACAAAAAACAGGGAGTGAATAATGCACTTTCTTGCACGTTTTGATTTTTCCTGCAAATAGCACCCCTTTTTGAGCGGGAGCAATCTCATATTCTCGTTATTTACATATTTTCCGATCGAATTCTATAAAAATCGAAGATGCATCCACATATGCTTCATTTTTATGCTAATTTGCCTGGACTTAAGGGGCTGTCAACTTTTTCTATTTTTAAAATTGCAATCAATATTTTTTGACGAAAAAAGAATTAATTCTTAGCACAGTTATCGCGTTTTTTTCTTAAGAAGAGAGAAATAATTTCCTAAAAAATAAACTTAAGATGTACAAAAAATTACTGAGAAAAAATTTATTCATTATTTTTTTTTTCTAAGCTAGATATTCATTATTTTATTTTACTGTAAGATCAAGATGGAAAAATTGCGTCAAACGATACCGGTTTTTTTTTACTTTGGTATCATTTTTTTTTTACAAAAACACGGTAATAAGTTTTTATAATTTCATAAAATCCTGAGTATAGTATAGTATAGTAGTTTGAGCTTAACAAAATAGATTCCAATTGATTTCTTAAAACTAATTTTTATGAAAAAAAAAAAAAAATAAAAGATTAACCGGTTTAAAAAAAATAATTTTTAAGAAAAAAATCTAAAGAAATTATTTATAAACAAAAAAAAATTTAGATAGATTTGCAATGTAATACAATTTTTTTTAAAGAAAAAAATTGACTGACGTTTTCAAAACAAAAAAAAATATTAAAAAATTGAAAAAAAAGGTTTTTTTCTTCATATTGTTGGTACCCAATAATGTTTAAACTTTGCTTTAATGGTTAAACTAAAGCTTTGTCAATAAAAATGAAAAATATCGACAGAACCGTTTTCGAGAAAATTAAAAACCAACAAAATGGTTTTTCTAGAGAAAATCCAAAAACAAAAAAATGGGTGTTCTAGAGGTACCAAAAATAAACATTAAAAAAAATAGGTATAAAAGTAGCCTTTTCTGAAACGATAACTTTGGCGCCAAAAATTGATAATGGTTCTTTGTAAAAGGGCGAAAAATAAGCATTTTTTACTACGGGAGGGGAGGGTGGGTACATCTCACACCGTTTAGGAGGTAGATGCATTGTAGAAAAAAACGACTTATAATGGAAAAAAATTGTTTAAAAAAACAACGGCAAAAATTATAATGAAGTACTATACCGGTGAAAGCCAAAATTTTGTTCTGCAATCTTAAATTTTAATTAAATTATTTATGCCAATAGTTTTTGAAAAATTTGCATGCAAACTCAAAATTTTGATTAACAAATGAACAAAAGAAAAGTTCAGAAAATTTTTTTCCAAAATTGTGAAATGAAGTGCTAAATTTGCTTTTTGTAGTCAATGCTTATCAATTCTGAATCCAACAAAAAAAAACCGAATGGTTTTATGTCTTTAAGTTTTTGAGAAAATTACTAAAACTACTTTTTTAAGAGATTTTTGCTTTTTTTTGGCATTTACTTTGAAGACTAATATGGGAGACTACTACTACGGCGCAGCAAAATAATAAAGAACTTTTGTAGAGTGATTTAATACAATCATTTTCAACTATGAGGGGTTGGGGGTCTATCTAACTCCATGCAGGAATAATTTTCTACAAAATGCTTCAAGATTAAAAACAGCGGCAACACTTACAATGCTAAAATTATAGGTTTTCTTAAAGCCAGGAACTTGTTCTTTTATCATTTGTTTCAACCTATTTATTTGTGTTAATATTTTTTGAAAAAAATACTTTCAAACTCAAATTTTAAGAAAAAACATTTAAAAAAATGTTACTGTTTTTTTTTTTTTTTAATTTAAAATTGTGAAATTAAGTACTAAACTGGCTTTAATTTTTTGATGTCCTTTAAATAAATAAATTGTGTGGCGCAACGGCTCGTGAAGAACCAGGGCCTAGTGACTGACGTGACGCAACCATTCCAGTGTGAGCGTTTCGGCAGGAATGGAAGGGACGAGAAGCACTTATTCATCACAAATGACACTCTTGTCAACTCCTTGCAAGAGGCAGTAGCCCTGAAAAAACTTTTTAGTTTTTAGTCGTGGACGAGGCTGGGAAGTGAACCCAGACCTCCAGCGTGACATTCCTCCAGTTTTGATGTCCTTATAAATTCATAGTCGAACACTGAAACTAGATAGCTTATGAGAAAATTGAAAATTACCAAAGCTACTATTTTATTCAATTTATATTTTTTGTTTTTTTTCTTTGTAGGATAAATTCAAAGTTTCTTTAAATCCAGATTCGTTAAATGCAAAAAAAACTTTGCATACTCCCAACCTCGCACCTACTCAAAATCCGGCGTTAGGCAAATACGCCCAAGGATAAAACGCTTAAATCGATTTGAAAATACTCAGACAAAATTTTTGTTGTAGGTAACTTTTTTTTCAGTTTTGGGCGTTCTTTCAATTTTTTTTTTGCAATTTTTATGCAAAAACAAAACAATGCCCAAAATTTTAAGTTGAAATATAAAACTGGAAATAAAGCTCAAAATAAGGAAATATTGTCAGAAACAATTACAAAATAATGAAGTATGGCCAAATGCAAGGAAATATCGCCCAAAGCCAAACCCAAAATCTTGTGAGTGGCTATTTTTCAGAAACTATTTTGATGAAGCTACACGATTATTCGTTTACTTTTGTCCAAGAAAACTTTTTACATAGGCGCCTGCCTGGTGACTGAACATACCCCAAGCAGAGCGACACGGAGTCGCGTGAACGGCTCTGTCCCGTTCCCAAAAAGGGGGTACAAATCCTTGAACCCACAAAGCGGGACACCCAAGAAGGTACTTTTTACTACAAATAAACTGAAAGCACTAAACTGACAACATAGCATATCCTAAGCGGAGCGGCGGAGTCGCGTCAGCCGGACAGATGACACAAAAAGGTACTCTTGTTAAAAAAAATTATTGACAATTAATTCCCTTGAAATTTTGGTTCGAAAACCGCCCGAAATTGAGGAAAGTTCACCCAAATTTTACAAAAACAATTTACATTCAAAATTCTTGGGTGGAATACTTCACTGTTTATACGCCACGCCATAATGCTTGATGCTAGCATACTCTAAGGGGCCAGTTATAGCTATCATTGAAAACCATCATTGAAAAAGTTAGCTGTTGATTTTGAGACCCTTAGAAAGTTTAATCATTGAATATTTTAATGCAGAAATTCAGCTTAGGACTTCAAAATTATTTCTCCTTCAAAAAAAAATTAATTTTGACCCATATCTTCCCCATAACGTAACTTTTAATTTTTCAATTATGAACTACCTTACCAATGATCATTGAAAAAATTAAAAGTTACGTTATGGGGAAGATATGGGTCAAAATGAATATTTTTTGAAGGTGAAATAATTAAAAAGTCGTAAGCTGTATTTCTGCATTAAAATATTCAATGATTAAACTTTTCAAGGGTCTCAAAATAAACAGCTAACTTTTTCAATGATGGTTTTCAATGATAGCTATAACTGGCCCCTAAGCAAGCAAAACACAAACATCTTATAAAAAAGTAGTTTAAGTACCTACCTAGTTTTCAATTTTCTCAACCATTCGGTTTTTGTATTTAATTTAGAATAAATATTAATATTAGCATTGACCACTCAAATCCAATTCAGCACTTTATTTCACAATTTTGACAAAAATATGAAGGTATAGATATCGCAAGTAAAAAGTAGGTAGGTATCGAAATTGCAACTTCTTCATCGGGTTCATAAATAATGCCGTTTTGTCCAACTATCGTCCCTTCATTCATACGTCTGATTTATTGCTTTTCTGTTTAAACATTTAAAAATAAGTTTGAACTGTCTAAAATAAAAAAACATATGTTCTTATGACAAAATCAATTATTTAAAGCGGTGAACACATCATGCACGACTAAACTAATCAAATCGCAAAGTTATAAAACTGTCAGTCAAACACAGCTTTAACAAAGGCTTATCGCTGTAGATATAGCTTTTCAAAACACGAGATGCATACAAATTGTTTAAAAAAAAAAAACATCACCCATTAGCTAGCTCGTATAATATGCATAATAATAGATTAAAAATAATATTTTTTTGTTTCATTTAATTTTAAACAGTAAAACACATATTTTTTAATTGATTGCGATAAGACAATTATACAGATCACGTGGAAGTATGTAATATTATTTTCAATGGCACATTGATTCAATTATAAGAAACATTGTGGTTAAGATTAATTGTACTATAAGTCCTTGACTTTGTAGTGAAACAAAATTAAAAAAAAAAATGTCAATTTACTGATTGAAAAAAAATCTATTTCCGGTATAATTTATAACAAACTGATTTTGTTTTAATTTTCTTATCAATTAATAAAATAAAAATATGAGAGAAAATTAGGAATACAAAATAATAAAAAAATATTTGTTTTGTCAAAAGGTTTTCACTCCTTCAATTATTAATACAATTAAGCCGATTTTTTTTTTAAACAAAGCTGCAATCGAGCTAAGCTTGATAGAAAACATATGGATAATAGGCCAAGTACCGACATCAAATTTTGGGATTGAATTGATAACCAAAATATGAGTATGAGGGTTTTTAGGTGCATAATGTAAATCGTGGTATCGAAAACAAAAGTCTTGCAGGTTTTTTTTTCAGCCTTTGGCGGGGGATTGAAAATAGCGGTTCTCCAATTTTTTGTCAGAGGTATAACCACTTCAATAAATTAAAAAAAATATATGTCGTGATGGTCTGTCATTTTCTTTAAGTCAAAACGTCACAATCTTAGCAATCCGACCAATAGAACTTAAGGTATAAGCTTTTCAAGAGGAGAATAATTTATGGAGAATTATAAATTTTACAAAAAGTCATGTATATAAAGTTAGCAGGGCAACTCCGAGAATTCATAACATAAATATTTAGTACTGAGTTGCTAATTTATTGGTAATTTAAAAAGGAAACAAAATTTATTGCGCTGTTGGATTTCGAGATGCAGGGTTACCTGCTAACTTCACATCAAGTTAGCAAGACAACTTTCTTAAAAATATAGATAAACGACCCGGGAGTGGATAAATGTTTAAAAATAATATATTGCTAATTTGTAACGAAGAAAAAATATTACTTTTTTTTTTGTTTGTGAGATACAGGGTTACCTCTTGACGTCAAGTTAGAGGCCAACTTTCTCAAAAATGTAGATAAACGACCTGAGAGTAAATTATTTTTAAACATTTATGCACTCTCAGGTCGTTTATCCACATTTTTGAAAAAGTTTCCCGGCTAACTTGACGTCAAGAGGTAACCTTGTATCTAGCAAACGAAACAAAAAAGCATTATTTTACAAATTAGCAATAAATAAGTTTTAAATATTTATGCACTCTCAGGTCGTTTATCTACATTTTTGAGATTCCTGCTAACTTGACGTCATGTAAGCAAGTAACCCCGTATCTCGAAATCCAATATCACAATACATTTTTTTTCCGTTACAAATTAGCAATGTATGTATTAGCAACTCAGGACAAATTATTTTTTTTTATGAATCTTCGAAGTTGACTTGCTAACATTATACACATAAAAAAAATAAACACAACAAAGTCTCAAAAAAAAAAATCGATTAACGTTCGCTTTAAAAACTAATATCTTGACTTCTATTGGCCGGATTGCCAAGATTATGACGTTTGGACTTAAAGAAAATGACAGAGCATCGCGGCATATATTTTTTTACATTTATAAAAAGTGGTAATATCTCTGAAAAAAAAAATGGAAAATCGCAATTTTTAAACCCCCACCAATTGCTAAAAAAGAAACCTGCCTGACTTTTGTTTCTGATACCACGATATATGCACCAACAAACCCTCATACTTATATTTTGGTTATCAATCCATTCCCGAAATTTGCTTTCGGCTCTTAGACTAAAAGGTTAAATACATTTCTAAGTCTCGAGGAGTTTCTGTACACCTGAAAGAATTGGAAAGAAAAAACGCTATCGGGGCTAAATAATAAACTGCCCATAAAATTAAGTCTTGGAAGTTTTCGGGGCTTTACATAAGCCTAAAGACGCTTGGCTGTTGTTGTATTTATATTTATCGTGTTAATTGTTTAGCCCCGAAGTCGTTTTTTTTTGATCCAAGAAAGAGACTCAAATTTTGGGGAAATAAAACATCATTAACTTACCAATAAGTGGTCCAAAGCAGATAACAAATACTGCTTTACCCACCAAATGCCAGCCAAAGGCTGATGGTAGCTTTTCCAAGGAGCAATACTCTGATACTGTGAGTGTAAAATTGCTCAAAGCTGATCCTCGGAAGAAACCGCATATTGACAGCCAAACCATCAAGGCATGCCATTCTGTTTGTTCCGCCATAACTATAGAAAAAGAATACACACAAGTTACAGACAAAATTCAAATATAAATAACTACAAACATGGTTATTGACATTTTTGTATAATGTAGATGGACTGTTAAAATTGTATGCAGTTGCAGAAAGTGCAGAAATCCAACGGCAGCAATGAACAATGTTCTTTAGGTCAAATGTCCATAAGTTAATAGAACAGTTCATTAAGAAACAACATTTTTGTTGAATCAATCAATGAATTTTACGTTAATTAATGAAATAAAATCATCGACTCTTCTTGTTTAATAAACGGCTCCATTAATCTACGAATCTATTTACTAAACAACAAACTTTTCGTTGAATCAACGAATGTATTTTCTTAATCAGCGAATCAAACGATGACTAATGAAATAAATTCTACAACTCCACGAAATAATTTTGTTGTTTAATGAACAGTAGTACGAAGCTGTTAACTAATCAACAAATTTTTCGTTAAAACAATGAAGTTATTTTCTTAATCAACAAAATTTACGTTAACTAATAAAATTTATTCATCAACTCAACGAAATATTTTTGTTGATTAACGAAAAGCTCCATTTACCTACGAAGCTATTCATAAAAAAAAAATTTACTTTGTCATTGAATCAATGAATTGTTTTCCTTAATGAACGAATTTTGCGTTAATTAATGATTTATATTCATCAACTCAACGAAATATTTTTGTTAATTAACGAACAGCTCTATTAAAGTATGAAAGAGTATTCATTGACCGAACAAAGTCCATTAGCAGAGCTGAATTTCGTTAAGTGAAAGTGACAATTTAAATAACCCATCACGTAAATTAAGCCGCAATTAATTCAAAATTTGTCATTTTTTGTTTAGAAAACTTACTTGATCTCGTTATTGCCACAAAGATAATCGAGATTAGAAAAATCGTTCGCTTTTTGATGTTCGTCCTGTCAAAAATCGGTGGCAATACAACTCTCGCCAAAATATCCGTGATCGCAGTGATGGACAAACAAAAAGCAACATCTGATTTGTGATAACCTAGATTGGCGAAGAAAAATGGCGTCACCATTTTGAAATTCATCTCGGCCACATAGAATATCGACAGTCCAAATAGAATATTCAAGAACATCTTGTCTTTGAGTAAATCCACATCCATGAGGTCGGCGAATCTCTTCCAGAAACCGGGTTTCCTTTTTTTACTATTCTCCTCGAGTTGCTTCTTTTCGCTTTCGGTGGGCTTCATTTTGATGAACGAGTCCTGATTGATGTCATTTGTCATGCTTCCCGATAGTGTATGCACACGCCTTAGCTCACGATCTTGTCGCTCAAGCTCGGCATCGCCGGTATTCATGTGAACCTGAAGTATGCTTCCTGTAAAGTCCAACAGAGATAAGTTAGATGTGACCGATTGTTTGCGGTGCCTTAGCACTGCATTCATGTCACTATTAGAGTAATTCCTTTCGGCTGACTGAACTCCTGCCAGAGACATTATCCGCGGAAATGATGTCCTTTTGGGAATACCCGTCCGGTTACCATTCATAGAGCTCATAGCCAATTCTGAGAAATTCTTTCTCATGCTATTCACCTCAGGATGCTTGTTAAACAGCAGGGTATTCATCTCTGGCAGAGCATCCTCGTCTTCGCCGCCATCCCTAATTGGATCGAATTCCAACTCCGGCACCGGCATCATTTCAACATCAAGTGGCTCGTCGATCATATGCCATTTGGCCGGTTGCAGCAACACCGAACCAACAAGTGCGTTTAATGATACTGCGGCAAGCATCAGAACTGCTCCTTGGAAGGCATACGCTTCGAGCAGTATCCGAACTAGCTGTGGCATTATGAGCATACCCATGGCCGTTCCAGCCATAGACAGCCCCACTGCCTGCCCTCGTTTATTCTTAAAGTAATGATTTAGGGCAACAAAAGCCGCCGATGTAGACAGGCCCACACCGATGCCATTGATGACACTATACGTGGCTAAAATGTGCGGCATACTACTGGCAGGGGAGGTGAGTGCTAAGCCAAGGCCACATAGCAATGATCCGGCGATGGCAACTTTGCGGTAGGAAAATTCTTTTAACAATGGACCAACAAATAGTCCAGAGAAATTCATGCATACATCTAAGGTACTTATAATCACAGCTGCTCCCGTCGTTCCCACATTGAGATCACGTAACAAATCACCAAATAGAAGTCCAAATGAAGGTTCAATTGAACGTGTACAGAGCTGAAAGAATACAAAAAAAAAAAAAAAAACCGTTAGAATGATTGTTGCTATGGTAAATTGAATAATTTTGGCAAATTCAATGGGTGATGTAAGAATTGTTTAAGATGGCTATGGTAACATTTCCATAAATGTAAGCTAAAACACTCTTTCATCACATTTCAAGTTCCCTTTACAGATCAATATTTGCTTACCATTATATGGAACTTTGTTTACTTAAACTTAACCTGATGGAATACAATTCTGAGGTCTGCTGCGAATTCAGGGCAGGAAACCAGATAATATCGCAGACTTGTGTTATAAGAATAAAATTGTTGATACAAAATATTCAAAATACATTTTAAAGAACCACCCCTAATGAAATGATAAAATATACCCAATATAATGATACGAATAAAATAATCAAATATTAACAAGCTCGAGTCGGGTGGATCCAATAAAAATCACTTAGTACTAAATTAAGAGCCTTTTATTGTCCCAATAAAACAATTTTATAACCCACATCCCACATACATACGTCATAAAAGAACAATAAGTAAATCAAAAAATAATTTAAACATCAAAGTTAAAACAAACAAACAAACAAACAAAAAAAAAAACTAAACAAATGTCAATAAGCTTTTTTGCTTGAAATTTTATTATCATTTTTATAATATTATATTGTTTTTTTATAACAAAAATAAAATCTTGAAGGCAATGCCATTTATTGTCGATAACATTTTTAATTTTAATTAAAATCACATGTAGGTATGTATGTATGTACATAAATAGGCGATATGTTTCATAAACTATTTGGTATACATATGTATGTACATTAGGCTGGTCCTTATAAAGAACATTGTCTTATTTTGAATGACGCACCCCCCTAATTTGTTCTAAATAATTAAAAAAAATGTCTGTATAATTTTAGCTCATTTTATTAACGTTAACCCTGCCCCCAAGATGTCTGAAGTTTTATATAGAAAATCCCATGTATTTTTTGTACATCCATCTTTAAAAATTCATAACTTAAGTAATGATTGATAAAAAAAATTGAATTTTTGCACACATGTAGTAACTTTTGTCATGTTTAAACAAACTTATTAACAAAAATGTACAACATTTTTAAAATTAAAAATTAAATAAAAATGGATATTTTTGTTAAAATGTCTGTAAGTGGGAAATAACTGTTGTAAATTTTTTTCTGATACATTTTTATAAATATGACAAAAGTGGCTACATGTGTTCTAAAATTCAATTTTTTTTTATCAATCATTATACCAAAGTTAAGATTTTTCAAATTTGAATTTACAAAAAAACATGGGATTTCCCATATAAAACTTCAGACGTCTTGGGGGCCGGGTTAACGTTAATATAATGAGCTAAAATTTTACTGGTTTTTTTTTATTTATTTAGAACAAATTTGGGGGTGCGTCATTCAAAATAAGCCAGTGAATTTTATACGGACCACTCTAATGTGCATACATATAGAAACCTGCCGACATACATATATGTACAAACACATTCGTAACTTTTCAAATGTAATGAATATTTTGCAGAATTCACATTTAGTTTTTAAATTTATTTTGAAGAGGTTTATTAAGGTCGTTAGATTTGCTTGTCATGAATAAGATAGCTTAAGTTGATTTAATTTGAAAACAACAATGTATTTGTATCTGAATTATTTACGGTGCCGTGACATTTGGCCATGTGTCATGTGGCCATATTTTTAAATATGGACGTGTGACGCATTGTGAAAGCGTCAAATGGCCATATTTCAACATTTGTCCAATTTTCGCTTTTACAAAGTGTCATATGGCCATATGTCACATTCAAATTATTCTTTTGCCAGAAGTACACGTGAATTTAAACAAGAAACATGTAAACGTTTTCAAAAAGCTGTTTTGAAAAATTTAAGTTTAGTTTTTAGGATATTCTCCTTAACATTTAAAAAATTACTTAACATAAAATTTAAAAAACAAATTTAAAACTTTTCAAAACAATTTTTAAAAAGTACTTGTATACGATTTCAAAAAGTTATTTTGAAAGATTTTAATTTTGTTTTTAAAGACAGTCTCCTTAACATTTTAAAAATTACTTAACATAAAATTTAAAAAACAAAATTAAAATTTTTCAAAACAACTTTTTGAAAACGTATACAAGTATTTTTAAAAAATTCGCGCAGCATTAAACCATATGCCCAAAAGTCACAAAGAAATATGGCCATATGACACTTTGAAAAAGCGTCAAATGGCCATGTTTTCGACTATGACCATTGACACTTGCACAATGTGTCATATGGCCATATTTTGGGATATGGCCATATGACGCATGGCCAAATGTCACGGCACCTTATTTACACTACTTGATCGAAATACAAATCAAAATAATATTTATTTAATGACTTGTTTAAGAAATAAAATTGACAGCACAGTTATCGACGACAAATTTGTAATCTACCTACTTGTTAGGATAGTCTTGGTTTATGATTTAAACTGAAGTACTTAACTTATCATTTTATCCAATTTTTGTAATTACTCATAGCTTATTATAATCTTGAGTAGGTCTATCATTTGATTTTTGTTTCAATGGCTCTGTAGAGCAAGATTTGGTTTTCGTGTCAAACTTCCTCTCGTAGCTAACAACTTTAACGTAGCTTGACGTTGACAGTGTGCATATACTATATTGGTTCCATAACATTATGATATCAAATTACTACTAAAATTTACTTTTAATTACTATGTAAAAATTACTATAAATTTGTTATTTTTAAAGCTAAAACAGATAGAGCTAAAAAAAGTATGCCATCTGATTTGTTTGATATATATGCATTTATGTAAAAAAAAAATTAAAAATCGTTAGTTTTCCGTCGTATCGTTAATCGTTGGTATTCTTAAAAATTAATTTTTTATATATAAAAATTATTGAACATTTTTAAGAATTAAATTTGGTATGCCAATTTTAGAACTTAATAAAATAAAATTTTACACAAAATTAAAAAAAAAATATTCATTGATCCGTTTTCAAGATATTGAATTTTCAAAAAAAAAAAAACAATATCCAAAAATTATTTTTTTGAAAAATTGTATATGCAAAATTGTTAAAATTGTAAAGGACCTCTTACATGAAAAATTTGGTTAAAATCAGTGTAGTCGTTAACGAGAAATTTGAAAACCAAAAAATCCGTTCTATGACAGGTACCGTTAATAACCGTTATAATCTTTTTTTACCAAAATATTTATTGTAGGAATTATAATAGCTCGTAATTTTGTTGTCAAAATCGTTAGAGCTTCTTTTGAAACAAATCAATTTTTGTATATTGATTGTATGGCAGGTACCGTTATTTTTTAAGCAAAAAATAAAATTTCTATTCACCTCTAGGGAATCATAAGAACCTTAAGTCCAAAGTTTGGAGAAAATCGCTTCAGCCGTTTAGTAGGGCTGGCCACGAGACGAGACTCTGCGAGAATTTTTTACGTTTCGTCTCGGTCTCGTTAAAATCGAAAATTTTCAGTCTCGTCTCGGTCTCGTGTCGGCCTCGTATAATTAAGTCTCGTCTCCAAAAAATACGATTTCCAGACAACCTGTTGATTATTGGAACGAAATATTTTCGATTATAGTTTAAATACGTGGAGAAGAAAATAAATATTTAACTGAAATTTGATTTTTTTAATTTATAAGGCTCTCTGTAAATTTCGGTCCAAATATACAGTCTCGTCTCAGTCTCGTCTCGGTTGCTCAAAAGCCAGTCTCGTCTCGTATGGCCTCGGTCTCGCCATACGAGACCGAGATCGAGACCGAGAGTTTTCTCGTCTCGTGGCCAGCCCTACCGTTTAGGCTGCAGATCGAGGTACAGACAGACAGACGGACAGACAGACAGACAGTAAGAATTGCGGGACCTACTTTGTTCACGTTCTCTGACATCGTATTCTTAGGGAAAATTATTATCTCGAAAATTATTATACCGGAACAATTTGCTTCAAATTTGTTGCGAAGCATTTTATGTAATTTCTTTAAGAGGAAATTCAAATTTTTGTCTTAGCTCATCTAAATTTTTATCTCAAGTTTTCTCGAAAATTCCTTTAACGATTTTGATTAAACTTCGTACATGTAATTTCTAGAACAGTTACAATAATTCTGCAAATTAGGATTTTCCCAAAAAAATTTTGCTTGTTGAGCAAATATAATTTGTATTATTTGTTAAATTGATTTTGTTATAATTTTGCAATTCGGTAATCCTAAGTCAATCAAAAAATATTGCGTTTAAAATTTGTATGAATATTTTTTTTTTTTACTAAAATCTTTTTTGAAAACTTTTTTTTTCACATTTTTTGCATTCAATCAAAAAAATAATCGTTAACAACTATCCAAACCCAAAGTCCCTCAAAATCACCGCATTGGATTTTTGTATAGTCGCAATTAGGGAGGGGGAACGGAGGGGGAAAGGAGGGGGAGTTTATCAAGCTGAGATATTTTTTTTTGTACAATCTAAGTATATGACACGTGTAATTTTAGGGTTAGGTAAGGTTGGGTTATAGTGGCTGTCAGCAGATAAGCCGACATACTTAGACCATCTATATGTCCATTATGATACCACATGAATCTTAAGTTTTATCCCCTCTCGCTTAAACCAATTTAAGATCTTTACAAAGCGTGCGAGACTGTTAGCCTAAGCGTGCAAATGCAACTTTTTGGCTAATCGTGCACATGCAACTTTCAGTCACGAATCAGTTTGGTTCCTAAAATAAATCCCATGCTCTTATATGAGAGTCCGCGCATGCAGAAACTATTCAGTCACCGATTGAAACAACTTAACAGTTTGTGTTTTGAAACACACTAAACGATCACCCGAAATGAGTTGCATGTGCGCGCTTAAGCTTAATGTCCGAGCGTGCTAGATCAGTAGAATCATAAGAAGAAATCTCCAAGATGAAGTTTACGTCTTTGAGATAAGGCGGGACACGTACAGAGAAGATGAGGAATAGATTCTTCCTCCTCTTAATCCACACAGATTCTGCAAAAATCATTTGCGAATGCTCCAAGCCGCGTTGCGTGATTGCCTATAAGACAGTGTCAGTGTAGTGACACCAATTGTGTAGCTGATATGCAATCTGTTTAAGGATAACAAAATACTTAGAGCGCTTCATTCCCAGCATTGGCCAAATATTTTTAGTCACCAGGCAAGTGGTTATGTTGTTCCACCTAAAGTTTGTTCTGCTTATAGCATCTTGATCTTACTTCAGCATAAGTTTGCAAGTAAAGCGTTAGTTAAACCGATATCTGCCTTTGCCTGGTAGAAAAGGTATTTTTGTTCATCGGCTTTACAATTTCCCAGAATGTTCCTATGGTCTGGAACTCAATAAAGGTGAATATTGTACTGGCTTTACCATCTCTGTAAGAGATGAGAGACAGTTTATGGCTGTTTTAGAGTACTTTTTAACGGTAAATATCTTCTTCTTCTTCATTTAACCGGCGATTGTCATGATCTCGAGGGGGACCACAACTCTCCCACTCAACTGCTTCACCTAAGGTTCCACTTGTGGGGTTCACCGGGTTGACCTCAGCTTAGGGGGCATTTTTCTATCACATAAGATGGCAAAACTTTCCCGCTACCTCATCCACCCTACGCTTACGCGATGTTTGATGTCGTCATCACAAGATCCTTCGTTATTGATCATTGATCCAAGATATTTAAACTTTTCGCACTTGGGAAGCGCTGTTCCATTCAAATAGATTTCCGGAATAGGCCTGTGTGGGTCAGAAAATTGACAGCATAGGTATTCGGTCTTGTTCGCGCTAATGCGTTATCTATTTCCCTCCAGAATATCCACCGCAACATCAAGTGCTCGTTGCAAGGACACAGGATCTTCACTTATGATGGCTCCATCGTCAGCAAAGAATCAGTGATTCACTTTGGGGTCCGTCACCTTATCCTCAAGCAGAAAGTCAAGGACCATAATAATAAAGAGCAAAGGACTCAAGACGCTTCCCTGGTGCACACCTACTCTAATAAGGAACTCTTCTGTGATTCCTGCGGGGCATTAAACCTTTGATTTAACTTGCCTTTACATGTCCATGACCATCCGCACGTAGACTTCTGGAACTCCGCATTGCCTAAGTGCAACCCATATCAGATCTCTGCTTTTTCAAAATCAACCAATACAATATGCAAATCTCTCGAGGAATCCCGATATTTTTCCATTCTGATTCTTATACTCTGAATAGCAGCTGTGGTTGATTTACCCGAAACAAACCCGCACTGCTCGTCAGATAGCGGTTTTATTTTTCATAGGTGGACATCCAATATCCGCTTAACGATCTTCATGGTGTGTGACATCAGCTTGATCGAACAGTAGCTGTCGCAATTTAATGTATCACCCTTCCCCTTGTAGATTGGAAGAAGGTAACTTTCCCTCCACTTATTAGGCATTCGGTCGCCGCAGATAAGTTTGGAGATGAGAATCATGATGTCTCCCATCTTTTTCCAGAAATCAGAGGGTATCTCGTCTGGCCCAATCGCTTTTCCCTTTTTTCACCACATCGCTAAATTTTTCGACTGTGATGTCGACGACTTCTTCATTGTTAGGTGCAGCTATTGGAAAGTATATCCTCGGAAACATGTTCATTTAAAAGTCCTTCACAATACTTTTACCATCTGTGAAGAATTTTATCGTCATCCACAAGGAGTTGGCCTTGAGCGTTGTTTATGAATTTTGTTGAACGAATCTCCTGAGCATTTTTCTTTCTCTGTGCGGTGATTTTGAAATTAGTTGCGTCCTTGTTCATGTTGGCATGTTGCAGTTCCTGAAAAGCTTGGTTTGCATCAGCAGCCGGTGCAGATATTTCCTCCAGCTCCCCATACATGCTCTTCGTACTCCCTGCTTGAAGTTGGGCACATTTTTTCTTTGTTTTCTTTCTTGCAATGTCTTTAAACTACTTTTTGATCTATGTTATGAGAGGGGCAAGTTGACCAAGTTTTGAAAGCCGTCATTACTGCTTTGGCTTCATCATTCCACTACCATGTTTCTTTATCGTGTTGGTAGTGTCCTCTGACAATTCCTAGCAGTGATTTCGCCTCCCGCAGGCAGGTTTCTTGCAGAGAGTCCCACATTTTTTGTATTCCACGCTCTCTATTTGCATGTCTGATGTCGATGTTTTTATACAAATAATCTTTCATAAACGCTTCGCCTTTTACTTTATCCAGATTGTACCACTTGATTCCTCTAGAAACCTCTGTTTGTTTGTTCGTCTTCCTCGTCTCTATAAACAAAATTCTGTCAGCAGAAGACGGTGTTGTGGGGCGATCAGTTCACCCAAAATCACTTTGCAATCTTTGAATTGCGGCTTAATAAAACTAAGTACCAGATGGTAGTCGATCTGAGTTTCATTTCCACGACTACTGTAAGTGATAAGGTTTTAACGGTAAATATAAAGAGGAAAGTAATAGTGAAAGTGTTATCGAAACCACACCACAGAAGTTTATTTTGAACATCTAGAGAGTAAATAAATAAAAATAAATCGGGTGGCACAACGGCTCATGAAGAACCAGGACCTAGTGACTAACAACTCGCAACCATTCATGTGTGCGCCTGTCAACAGGAATGGAAGGGACCTACAATTTTATGCCGAATCTCAACGGCTAGACGAGAAGCACTTATTCGTGACAAGTGATACTCTTGGAGGATTTGTCAATTCCTCGCAAGAGGCAGTGGCCCTGAAAAAAAACTTTTTAGATTTTAGGTGGACGAGGCTGGGAAGCGAACCCAGACCTCCAGCGTGACAGTCGAACGCACTAACCATTACGCTACGGGCTACTTCACATCAAGAGAGTGAGAGTCCTTAAAACATGCTCCAGTTTTTGACAATTATTATGTTTTTGTAGTTGTAGCAGGTACATTATGTTCTGAGGCTCTTTTTCCAAATTGAAAATTTTTTTTTAAATTGAAAATTACTATCCATCTTTATTTTTCGTTTGTATCTTTAGTTTAAGATTAATTTTCTCATATTAAATCGTCTAGGTACGGAAGAAGCAGCTTCTTCGCTTATGTTTTATTAATGGAATTTAACCAATTTGTTAGAAAGTGAAATTTTCGTTTAAAAGGTAGATAACCTAACAAAAACCGTAAATACGAACCCTCCCCGATCTAATCGGCAAATTCTCATGTAGGTACCTATACTGGATATTTACCCAACCTAGTAAATACATATCACAATTTTGTTTGATTTACATCCAAAACCACATAACTAAACGCATGACGTTCAAAACAAAACACAAATACCGCGCTAACATGAACTCTATAATATAATAATTCTCTATTTCAAATATGAGCACGATCATTTTTTATTAACTGGAATTTTCCATAAATCTAAAAGCTAACACTTTCACAGAACTGAGCTTCACTGTCGTCAGTGGTGTTAATTTCAATTATTTTTTTTTTTTGTGTAAGGTTTGTTTATTTGTTTTAATGGTATACGACGACACGGCTATAACTTAACTTTTGGCGCTCTTAAAACGAGGTTTGTGGCATAGGTATCCCTATATAGGTATAAACATAACATCTACTTTACAAACTTAAAGCCATTTACTTTAAATAAATAAGTAAAAAAAAACAGTGATTTTACGTGAGCTCAATTTTACGTGAAATAATAATTTATTTATTCATATCAAACAGGGGTCAATGATCAATATTATTGTTTGTTTTGTATTTTTGAATGTTAATGTTAAGGCCATAACAAAACAACTAAAAATCCATTGATTTTTATAACAAATATAGTCCATGGAAAATAATGAAATACAAACAACAAACTTAGTCAACTGGACTGGCTTACTACAGGGCCGCTTTTTTTGGTTGGAAAAAAAATACAGGCCGAATTAAAATGCGATGATTTAAGAAAAAGAAAAAAAAGAAATGTTTGATACATGTAATGAGAACACTGTACAAGTATAACATACGACATACCCACATATTAGTGTGGGACGTAGCTATATTTTTTTTTTTTTTTTATAATTAACGCGCAGTCAAGGGGTTGTTAATACCCTTAACATGTAAAACACAGTGCGAGCGTCAGGAAAATAAGAAAGAGTTTAAAAGGAGGTACCGATGCACATTGGTTTTGAATTTCTGAATATCATAATGAGAGGGAAAAACAGAGTTAGGTATAACGTTCCACATTCGTGTTGTGCGGCTAAAAAAAGAATCCCTGTACTTGACAGTACGTCCGAAATTGGGCTCAAGGGTAAACTGATGAGCATTCCTAGAAGCGCGAGTATTGCGGTTAAATTGTTTAAGGGGAGGAATGCAACTAGCTATTTCACTGGAACACTGTTTGTAAAAGTAGCGATAAAATAAGATAAGACATGAAACATTACGTCGGTGCTCTAGAGATGTAAATGTTCCCGTTACGGTTCTACCACCTATCATTTTTAAAGCTTTTTTTTGGATACTATCCAAAAGACTCAAGTAAGTTGGAGGAGCACCTACCCAGATATGCGAATTGTACTCAAGCTTTGGACGGAGTATGCTTTATAGATCGTAGCCAGATCAGAAGAGAAAAAAAATTCTTGCATCGCCTTAGGAATCCCAAACACTTTGCAGCGTTTTTAGCGACGTCGAATATGTGATCATTCCACAAAAGGTGTTCTGTGATGCACATACCGAGAACCGAAAGCTGTTCAGTTTCCTCAATGCAAGTGCCACTCATGGATAGCGGCAAGGGGGGTGGGTTTTGCTTTAACGACAGAGGACAGCATTGAGTTTTTGAAGCATTATAATTCTACGCGATTTTTGATTCCCCATTGGACAATGCTGTCTAGATCAGAATTTAATGAGCTGCCGTTCAAGTTCCACATCCGAAGGACATGGATGTGAATCTGAAAACGAATATGAGAAGCTGAGGGTACTGTCGTCAGCGAAACAGTTTAAAGGATTAGAAGTTTCAGACAAAAGTTCATTTATGAATATAAGGAAGAGAGTCGGAGACAAAACGGAGCCCTGGGGCACACCAGCATTTATTTTGTGAGTTTCAGACTTGAAACCGTCCAATCCAACTTGGGCTGACAGTTGGTCTTGTTACCGTCGCACTTAGATCAGTATAGATCCATTGTGGTACCCAAGGAATTTGAATCCTCATATAAAATATAAACCTATGATAAATCTTATGACATAGCCCGTAAAGGGCGTCGATGAAATTCTAACAAGCTATAGCCTGAAAAGTCGTAGTTGTTTTCAAATTAAATGAAGGAGTGTCTGTTGCTATATAAACACCGGGTTGAGGAGAGATTGACGCACCATTGTCTTTTGAGGGCGTGTTCCTTTTCTTTACCCACACTAGATTGATCATCCGCGCACGAGACCCGTAGGAGCAGTGGCTCCATGCAAGATGCAACGTCTGGTAAGTGGGTTTGATAGATCAGTGGTTGGTGCAAGCGACTGGTCAGTTCTGTTAGATTAGCTTACAGGTGATTGAAGGAGTGTCCGTCGGCACAATCACCGGGTCCAGCTTTTAAGGTGTAGGAGAAGTATCTGTCAGCGCATAGTCACCGGGTTGAGGAGTGGTTAACGCACCATTGTCTTTTAAGGGTGTGATCCCTTTCCTTACCCCCACCGAGTAGATCATTCCTACAGCAGCCCCGTAGGAGCAGTGGCTCCATGCAACGTCTGGTGGGGGAGTTTGATAGACTAGTGGTTTGTATGAAATGATAAGTTGTATTTTTATTATTTATATTAGTAGTTTTGTAAATTGCTAAAATATTGCTAAATAAAATAAATGAAATGAAATAAAACTACTGGTTGGTGCCTGCGCCTACCTTGTTCATTCAGGTTTACCTACATACTGAATACATTTTTTGTATGGATTCAAAAATAAAACGCACGAACTTGTGCTCTCGTAGCTAAATAGCTAACAACTTGAACGTAGCTATAAATTGAAGAAGTATATTTATACCCAACCTAGTAAAAATAGTAATTTTCCTAACCAAAATTCCGATAACGTTTAAATTTGGTACGGACCTTCCACTGACCATAAAGAAGAAATAGTAGAAAGTCCTCGTCAATCCAACGCGAGCACATCTTTTTAGGCAAGGGCAAGTTTCGAAAACATCGGTTTTTCACAAATTACTGTTGAACGGTAAATACTATCGAAAAGTAGTTACGGTGCAGTTTTTTGATCACAAAATTCTCTAAAATCATAAAATCGGTTCTATGACAGGTAAAGTTAATACCTGTTAAAAAATATTCCGTCATATTTCTTGTTTTACATGAGGCTTGGTTAAAAAAAGATACCTGAAGAAAAAATACGCTTATACCCCAAGGTCTAAATTTTTGACAATTTTTGCATACCACCATAATCAACTTCTTCTTTTTACTATAATAATATAATAATTTTTCAATAACAATAAAATTTAACTCTATTTTCATTTTCCTTTTTAGGAAACAGCAGTAATCGACCTTTATCTTAATGTATCCTATTTTAACCTACCAAAATTCCAAACTTCGAGATAAAAATTTAAAATTTAATTTAACCACGAGACGAGACTCTGTGAGACGTTTGTTAGTCTCGTCTCGTCTCGTCTCGTCTCGTCTCGTCTCGTCTCGTCTCGTCTCGTCTCGTCTCGTCTCGTCTCGTCTCGTCTCGTCTCGTCTCGTCTCGTCTCGTCTCGTCTCGTCTCGTCTTGTCTCGTCTCGTCTCGTCTCGTCTCGTCTCGTCTCGTCTCGTCTCGTCTCGTCTCGTCTCGGTCTCGTCATGCGAGACCGAGATCGAGACCGAGACATTTCTTGTCTCGTGACTAGCCCTAAAGCCTACCATAAAAAGCTTGAAGGCACGAGTACGATAACTTTGGCACCAAAAATTAAAAACGGTTTTTTGTGGAAGAGTCAAAAACAAGCATATTTTGCTATGGGAGGGGTAGTCTATCTCATCCCGTTTAGGAGGTAGGGGCATTTTAGAAAAAATGACTTAAATGAAAAAAATGGAAAAAAATATTTAAAAAAAACGGAAACACTTACAAAAAAGTACTATACCGGTTTTGAAAGCCGTAGAAAAATGTTCATTAATCCTAAAGTTGAATTGAATTATTCATTTTCAAAAAGTTTGCATGCAAACTCAAAAGTTTGATAAAAAAAAGAAAAAAAAAGTTAAGACTAATTTTTTTCAAAATTGTGAAATAAGCTGCTAAATTGGCTGCTAGTGGTCGTTGCTTATATTAATTCTGAATTAAACACATGTCTTTATGTCTTCAAGTTTTTGAGAAAATTGAAAATTACTAAAAGTCCTTTCTTATGAGATTTTTATTTTTTTACTGGCTTACATAAATAGAGTATGCTACCACCCAGCATTCTGGCGCGGCGTATAAACAGTGAGGTATGTCGCCCAAGTATTTTGAATGTAAATTGTTTTTGTAAAATTTAGGGGTTCTTTCCTCAATTTTGGGCGATTTTTCCAAACCAAATTTCAACGAAATTTATTGTTAATGGCTTTAGGAAAAGGTATCATGGGTGGCCTGCATCGCGTGTTCAAGGATTTTAACTCCCTTTTTGGGTTCTCTGTCCCGCTCACGCGACCCCGTCGCTCCGCTTAGGGTATGCTCAGTGGCCAGATAGGCGCCTATGTTGTCAGTTGGTATGCTTTCAGTTTATTTGTAATAAACAGTACCTTGAGTTTCCCGCTTTTTTGACTCCCTTTTTAGGGCCTCTGTCCCGCTAAATTTTGAGTTTTAACACAAATAACTTGGTTGAAACAAAAAATAAATTGACAAGTTTCTGGATTTCAGAAAACCTATAATTTAAGCATTGTTAGTGTTGCCGTTGTTTAATTTTTGTTTGTTTTTGACCCTTCTGCAAAAAAAAAAACGTTATCAATTTTTGGTGCCAAAGTTATCATACTCTCCCCAGCTTGGAACTCGGCTTGAAATTTTGAACATTTGGTTCCAATTTCTTGTGTTAGAGGTGACTGTCCAACTAACAGTAGTTAGTATTTTGCCTTATTTAACCTCAACACATAAATTACGTCTAGCTAATTTTAAGGTCACTCTTTACTCAAGCTTTCAACTCACGTTCGATCGCTTCGGAGATTGTGTATTTCAAACAAAAATCTTTGAAATCATTTCTATCCTCCAATTTAACCTCTCTTTTTCTCATGTTTATCTATTTAATTTGTCATTTCTGTTCTTGTTTCCGACATTTTTTGCATGATTTATTTCGACGACCTCCCTGATGTTGCGAGCGATAACCGATGTCACTTCAAAGGCTGCTCTTCTCATTGTCTTCTTTATTTAATTTAATTTTATACGGCCAATGACAACATGCACTCCAAATCCCAAGTAAGTTGTTGTCTGCGAAATTGTTTATATTCTATAATATAGTTGCATGGTATACTATTGCATCACCTTCACCATCACCCACGTGTACTCCCACAACAAGACTAGACGAACGCGACCTTTCTTGTCTGTTTACACTTAAAAAATCTAAACAAAACAAGCCAGAATAAAAATAATTCAATTGCTTAGTTTGATTTTAGGGGTAAATGGGGTAAATGTTTAACAGAATTTTGTTTGTAATTCTTGAATTCTTTTCTTTTCAAATCGGGAAAAGATTTTTGAAGTTTTGTTGGCGTTTTCGGAATAGAATTCTTTAGGAACATGTCAAACTCTCAAAAGTGACAGTTAGCACTTTGTGGCTATTGTCAATTGCATAATGAATATCCCCACAAAGTGAGGAATAAACGAGAGAGCAAATGCTATTTGGTAAAAAGCCCCATGTGAACGTCAACAAAAGTGACAGCTATTGCTTTAATGAAACTGACAGATGTACAATTATTTTAAATTGAAGGTGTTTTATATCTTTTAAAAGATTTTTGCAAACATTTTGTTATTAAAATACAATTATCGGGTTATTTACTACTACTACCTATTGCTCTTTGGTAAAAATCTTTATATCTACATAATGAACTTTTTTTTTTACTTTTAGACAGCATCAACATGAAGATTTTGTGATGTTACGAATATGTTATTTTTTTTCGAGAAATTCCGTTTTTGAAAATTACCCTGCTTTACCATATTATGACGATCAAAAATGGTGGTATTCTTGCTTTGATCTAATGTCGCGCTGGGAATTGAATTTTTCTGACCAAATCAAATCAACGCAGGTATAATAGATAGAATGTTAGATAGACTCAAATACTATTTCGACATTTTGTTTTGCAATATAAATGCATAGAAGGAAATTGAGAGATTGCTTTTTTCATTAAAACGGAATTCGTTACTTCAATGATTGATGCTTATTTATGGCTGCTAAAAATAAAGTCTTAAATCATTCATAGAGTGCCAAATCACTTCTCTGCCAGAGCCCCAGAGCAAGTGAGTATAAAGTGGTGAGAGATATTTGATGTTGTTGAAAGGATGTTATGGCGTCAAGCTTATATGCTTTCATACAAATAAATTGATTTTAGTATAATTGCATCCCCATGTCCACGTCCAAGGGAATCGTTTTTTTCTGATATCCAGAGCTAAAACCTTGAAATGTCAACACACACAAAAAAAAAAGGAAAAACTTGTTGAGCGCCTTTCATTCTGTCCCCGCAGAAGAACATTAAAAAGGTATAAGGCATGTTAGTTTTGTTGGTATTTAAGTTGAGATTTTTGTGAGGGAGGTCGGGAAATTATAGGTCAGTGAACTTTGAATGACGTCAGTCAGGCAAATTTTCATCATCTGAATGATCTAATTTGAAGTGGGTAATTTTAATGAATTGGAAAAGTTTATGAAAGTGATGTGATGGAGATAATGTCCAGAGCTCTAAACATATTTGTGTAGCTGTAGATATTCTATTTTGAAAGGGGACCCCTCTACATGAGCAAATTCTGATAAAATTAAGATTTAAAAACTTTGTTTACGAATGAAAATTTCTTTGGGAAAAGTTATGTAGGTATTTCGAACACACATTCCTTTCATATTAGAAATTGATTTTGCGACGCACGAAGTCAGGCGTTGGATTCATAAAAAAAATTTCACTTATATTTATGTCTGTTGAATGAACGTGCTTTGTTATAAATAAGGCATTAAATTTGTTTGATTTTTGTGCTTTACTCGATACAAAGGCCATAATTTCATAATAAAGATAAATGTACCTATGTATTTAGGTATACTAGGGTGGTCCATGAAATCAATTTGAAGTGAAATTTATCCTAGTCGCGCTTAAAATATAATCTCAATGTAGAACTTTATTTAGCGTAAGAAACGTAAAAAAAAAAAAAAAAAAAAAAAAAAAAAAAAAAAACCCTGATATCATTGTCTATCTCAGTGAATTAAATAATGGATGGTTGAGCAAATCAAATAAAATGGTATCAAAAAGCTATCATATATGATCGTCCATCAATAACATTGGATATTTTTATGATCAGTATATTAATTGGCCGATTTTGATTGATTATTGCCATTTAATCAGAACGTGTGAAAATAAAATAACAGATTAAGATCTCCCTTTTTCATCTTACTATAATCTAATATGTGATAAAATAACAAAAACAAATATTATGGAACACTTGGTGAGGTTAATAAAACGTGGAGAGGTATAAATTACATAAAACGTTGGGAAGATTTAATCACACCACTATAGGTGTGCCGTTGAGGCAGGTAAAGGTAGTTTAATATTTTGAGGTTTTTTATTTTTATCTTTAAATTTTATTGATGCTCGGTGGGCTTAGAAATCAGAAAATTTAGAAAATTCTTTTTTAATTTATTAGGACCAAAAGAAACAGTTCTTGCCATTCAATTTTTTTAGACAAAAAGGAAAATAAATTTTTTTTTAAAAAACGGCTTCGAGTATTCTCTTTTAAAAAATTCAAATAATTAGAATAGGGAAAGGCTACTATTATTTTTTTTTTTTTCAAAAAATGTTTGTTTTTGGTATCACTAGTTCTTAGTTTTCTTGAAAACGGTGCAGTTGATGTTTTTCATTTTTTTATGACGAAGCTTAAACATTATCGTTAGCAAAAATGTTAAAGAAACTTTTTTTGAAATTTAAATAGTTCAAATGTTTGTATTGAAAACTTAATATTTTAAAAACGACTTTTTTAAACTTTAAAGTAATTTTGTGGCACTCGTAAAAATAGCAATAACTTCAGCCAAAAAAATAACTTGGTAGTGAAACACTTAAGTTGTTGTTGTTTCATTCAAAATGTTCCAATTTAATTTTGTATTATTTTCAGGGAATAATTAAAAAAAATCATGTTTTTAAGTTTAAAGATAACGGTTACTTTCATAAAAATGTTGAAAATTTTTATTTTTCTCGAAAACGGCTCGAAGAATTTTGATAAAATGATGTGTGATACCTATATCATTAGATTTCTACTTTTCTTATTCTTATTAACATTATTATGTAGAAACACTTTTATGTTTTCGGATAAACCTATATCAATAATTTATTTTAAAAAATAACGGTACCTGCAATACAATTTTTTTTTTTTGCCAAAAAGGAAAATAATATTTTTCCCAAAATCGGGTCCCAGGATTTTGTTAAAAAAAATATAAATAAAATAAGTAAGGAAATGCTACTTTTAAATAATTTTTTTATTTTCATAAATTGAATATTTTGCTGAGTACCTCCAGTACAACCATTTTTTTTGGTTTTTTTTTTATGGAAAAACTTCTAATAGGTATAAACATTATTGTGGACCAAAAATTAAAAAAAATTGATTGAAATTTTTGAAAACTAAATATTTTTGACTTGTTTAATATTTTTAAAACTAGGCGTAAAACAGTTTTTTATTATTTTGTAGAATACTTGAAAAAATCATGTTTATAAATTCAAAAATAACGGTAGGTACAAATGTTGAAACACCGTTAAGAAATAACTTTTATTCTCGAAAACGGCGCCAAGAATTTAGAAAAAAAGATTGCGTTTACTACTTAAAGTATGGTCAATATTTTGATGAAAACAAATTTTATCAATAACGGTACCTGTCATAGAACCGATTTTTTTGTTTTCAAATTTTTCGTTGGCGGCTGCACCGATTTCAACCAAAATGTTTATACGAGATCTCCTTCATAATTCAAATAATTTTGCCTATTCAGTATTATTTTTTTAATTTCGTGTAAAATTATATTTTATTAAATACTAAATGTTTGCATACCAGATTTTATTTTTGTAAATGATCGAAAAATTTTATATATAAGAAATAAATTTTTAAGAAAACCGCTCCAACGATTTTTTATTTTCATAAATTCATATTTATCAAACACATCAAATGGCATACTTGATTTTGAGCTGTTACTTTCAAAGCCATTAAAATAATAAAGTAGAATGGGCATTTTGGTCTACCTATTGTACACGAATGAGATATATGTATTTGTATATCGTTGGAAAGTTTAGCCCTAATACATCATTTTTTTGTATGCACACAAAGCTGTTAACCGCGGGGTTTAGGCAGAATATGGCAACAAAGATTGCAATTAGAGTAAAAGTTGATTGCATTAATGTGCCATTAAAATGGCATATTTTGGTCACTTTCGATGAACTGAATAGATCGCAAAATAAAGGAACTTTTACAGCAATGGCCAATAACAGTGAATAATATCATGATTGGCGAATAACTCGCTTTACAGTATGAGAGTTCTAATTTTTGTATTCGATTTAGCGAATTTAATGAACAGGAATAGTTGTGCGTCTAGTGACCACAGTTGATATATACAACATTGGAAAGCTTAGTTCAAGAGCATCATTTTTGAATATGGAAACAGACCTGTAAACCATGGGGTATAGGCAGAATATTACCAAAGGTAAAACAATTAGTCTTTGTTTATTCGAATTTGGAAAGTGTTTTTCTTTTTTTTTTTTTGGTCGCTTATTTTTGCCAACACCATTTTTTAGGACAAAAACAATACTCGTACGTTGGTACACTCCATAGTAGCATTGAGTTTATACACATAGAGGAACCATGTCAGAGTTAAGATATCACCAATCAAGGTGGCGCCCTTATTTGTATCTAGAACAAAAACCATTGATAATCAATACAAGAACCATTTGCTCCTTAAAAAAGACTATTTACACCTTAAGGTAGACTATTTCTGGAAATAGTGAGGAAATACTCTACCTTAGGGAGTAAATGGTTCCAGTATTGATTATCACTGGTTCTTGTTCTAGATGCAAATAATTGCGCCACCTAGATTGGTAATATCTTAACTCTGACGTGGTTCCTCTATGTGTATAAACTCAATGACAGTACCTAATCATTTTTGTAGGTCTCCTCTCTGGGCACTAGGTAGACCAGGTCCCTTATATTTTCGCCCATTCTCATATGATACCATAATATTTTGGAACCAATGCCTATGTACTTGTACATCATCAATTTCTAGCTACGTTAAGGTTGCGAGAGCAAGTTTGTGCGAGCCGTTTTTGAGATAAATTACTTTTTTTCATAATAGTTGTATGGCAGTTACCGTTATTTTTTTGAGTTGCAAAAATTGCAATTTCCCCTGACAGACAGACCGACAGACAGAATGTGATGAATTATTTACAATACAACGCTGGATGTCAGTACAGCTGTTATCTTTAGCACTGATTAAAAATATTAAAACATTTTCAATTCCTAAAAAAATTATAAGTATATAATAAATGTAAGGGGGATTCTTAAATCTTAAAAAAATGCTGCTTTCTGCACTAAATCATTATTTTAAATTTTAGAGTTTGAAATGATGATACGTCTCGAAATTAGGGCTACACTAACAGCCCTATTCTGCCGTTGTGAGGCTCACAGGTCACAATTTTTTGTGAGGTTGTTTTTGTGAGGTTTCTTATGAGGCGGTCACCCTCTCAAAAAACACGGCTAATAATTAATTCTATTGGTAAGCAACTCGTTTAAACATTGATGTTTATATTTTATAATTATTATTTTATATTCTAGATGATCAGAAAATCAATCGAGCGTCGCGGGAGCAGCTCGAGTATTTCATCGATTTTGTTCGGAGAAACCTCGATCTCCTAGCAAACAAAAACGACACCACAAAACCCTCAGCGGTTCAAGAGTTTGTGGAGTCAACTATCAGAAGGGTTGAATGCGATGGGAGGTCCCGTAAGACCAGTGATAAAATGGAAAGAGGTAAGACTTATCCATTTTTTAAGCATAAACTTGGAATGAAGGGATTCCAAAGATATACTACTCCATAATATTTTCAGAATTTACATTGCGAGTTTCGAAAAAGTGATGAGTGAAACGGTTTTGGGTGTATTTTTGGAACGGCTTGCCTAGGAACATGATTGGTACTTTTTTGGAGTACCAATAGAGAACCAATGGAGTACCGATAGAGGTGACTAGAGTTCCTGGATAATGTCCAGGCACAAAGTATTTGGAAACCGAAAAAATTCAATAAAAGTTGTGTCTTGAACGGCAAAATGGATCATTTATATCTATTAATTGTCTTAGCATTCTCCTTCGCTGCAATCTTAAGGCTTAACTACATAGGACTGCTTTTGTACAAAAGTGAGAAATAAATATTTATGCTGAAGACACCTTCTTTTAAAAAAATAATGGAAAATTGTGCATGGTGGTTTAATTTATGTATAAGAATAATTTTCGTATGTTTTTTTGCAAGCATGTTTCTTTAGCGAGCATTTTAATTTCTCACTTTTGTACTTTTGTACAAAAGTAGGTCTATGTAGTTAAGGCTTAAGTCATTTATAAAACAAAAATATTTATTTACCTTTGTTAATATGTAAATATGTAAGTAAATTCTTACTTTTCATTTCTAGATGAAACTTCTTCCAAAAGATGTATTAAGGTTAGACCGCACTAGGCGGAACTGCACTGCAGCGGAACTGCGATTCAAAATAATTTGTATGAAATTGTATGAAGTTCAGTTGCCGCTTAGTGCGATATTGCTCATACAATTTCATACACATAATCTTTTGCCGCGTCGTGAAGTATAGTTCCGCTGCAGTTGTGTGCGGTCTAACCTTTAAAATCAAATTTAATTCCATATTTCTTCTTAATTTGCTATTTTTGGATAGTTTTGAGGGAAAGATGTGTCCAGTACGTGAGTTGTGATCTGCCAAGGACCAGATCATAATTTTCAAGTTTTTATGAGGCTCACAAGTTGTGAGGTTTTTTCCAGAATACGAAAAAAGTCACAAAATCGAATTCAACACGAGGTATGAGGTTATAAGGACTTGTGAGGCATCAGTGAGGTTGCCAGAATAAGGCTGTAAAAATACCTTGTTTTCCTATCAATGTGATGCCACACATCACCTTTAACAGCAATGTTTAAAATAATCTAATATTTAGACTGGTGTTTTTGTGACTGATCAATATAGACACAATTGGAAAAGATCTCATTACCTGTCACATTAAATTTAAATTTAGCTAATAATGTATACCTATTTTGTCTAATATTAGCCACATTTGTTTCGTTCTTTCTTCTTATAAAACAAATTTATAAACGTATACATAATTCTATAATATTTAATTAACAGTCTAAAATTTGTAAGCACATGTGTTTAAAATTATATCCAAATTAATGAATTACGTCAATGATAAGTATGATTAGATTTTACTTTTAACTTATAAATAATTGAAAATCAATTAATTAAACGCTTTTGAATAAATCTAGGTATACTGTAGTTGAAGGTTCTGTTTCTTAATAAAAATGTTCAATGCATTTCATCGATATATGTCTGTACTTGTATTGTTAAATATAGAATTATACTCGTAGTCAATCATTAATGTTATTTCCTTATAATTTTGATGTCACTGTAAATAAGTGGAATCGAAAATGCAAATTAAAGAAACAAATAGTTTACTAACAAAATTGACAGTTACAGATAGATGAAGTGGGTTTTTGTGCCTAACAATACTTATTCGTGTGGGCGAAACTTACACCTTTTATTTGTATTGTTTTCTTATATACATATATGTACATAAATAGATACACACATATATTTAGTTTTTAGCTAGTAAAACAAAAAACATTTTGCAAATAGTTTTTAACTTGAAACTATTTTTGTACATTTGACTGATGACGATGGTATAACATCAGAATTGTTTGTTGTTCTATAAATATTTTTCTATTGAAAATTACTTTTGGCAGAGCCAGAAAAAATACAAAACATGTCTTTCTGTTTACTATGACAACAATATTTATTCAGATTAAAAAAAAAAACATTGAAATAAGAATTAAAACGAATTCCGAATACAAAGATTTTTCTAGACTTGACATTCGAATGATGCAAAATTGAACTAATGATGATCAGATAAATAAATCATAATAATGATTTGAAAGTTATTCCGGGTATTCATATGGAACGTCGAAAAACACTAGATAAGGGGCTGCGAGAGTATATTCAGAAGTCGAATAGACTTTTTTTTGGGGTAAGTTTTTTTTATGATTAAAATTTATTTATGACATGATTTAGGTGAAATTTAGCCTGGGAGTCATTTCTGAAATTTTGGCGTTTAGCAGCAGTTTTGAAAATGTCGCCCAACGTTACTAATATGAAAAAACTGTCAAACTACTTAGAAAATTTAGTTTGTGTTTAAGGTGTCGTTGTGTTGGTCTAACAAAAAGACCATGACCCCATCCCCCATCCCCCATTTCACCCAACCATATCCCACCATAAAAAAATTAAAAGATGTATTTTTAAATTGTTTTATTTTAAGCAGTCATAGCTTGATAACTGACTGATTATCCATTAATAATGAGATTGACAAACTTTGTATGCTGAATTACTGTAATGACATCAATGTGATAGATAAAGCTACGTAACATAGTTGTAATCAGTCATTTAACTCATCTTCTCTGTCGCTATCTTCAATGGCAGTCAGTTGGAAGTAGGCATTTTAAAAGTCTTGCATTTTTATATTCATAAGCCTGCAAGTGGCTTCGGAGGCAATGTTGTCTAAATGCATATTCGTCGGGGGGTAACCTAGCAGAATCATAATGGTGCAACTGCTGCCGTTTTCGTGAATTGCATGTATGTAACATATAGTAGGTATCTTAAATTTTTGTGGTATGAGGTTGCTCCCGCTCAAAAAGGTGTGCTATTTGCAGGCAAAATCAAAACGTGCAAGAAAGTGCATTAATCACTCCCTGTTTTTTGTTCTTTTCCTATATAACTTTGGAAACATGCATCTTTGAAAAAAAAAACATTGCAACTAAATTTTTTTGTTATAAAATTCTCCACAAGAAAACATGTATTTAAAACTTTCTGGTGTTATATTTTTGGTGCTATACAGCGTTGACGTCAGAAAAAAGCTGTAAAAAACAGAGTAGTTTTAAAGCGCTAAACTGACAGATAAAAAATGGTCCAATTCTACTGTAAATGTGGACTCAGATAGTCTAGAGAATTACAAAATGAAATATTGAAACCCTATTTAAATCGGTGTGATAGGTTCGGCATGAGAGGTAATGTTAAATAAGTGCACCGCGAAATGTTTGCATCAATGCTGTGGTCAAAGTGGTCAAAGTTAGACATTTAAGCTGGCGCAAATTTTTGTACACATACTTGGAACCCTTAACTATCGTAAAGTATCGTTATAGTATTTATTTTATTTTTTTAGTTATTTAGCGATTTTAAAAGAACAAAAATTGTATAAAAAATGCTTTATTAAAATAATTATTTAATGGGGGGGGGGGGGGGGTGCGGGTCATGGACTTTTTGTCAGACTAACACATCGACACCTTTAACACAAACTAAATTGCCTTAGCAGTTTCACAGTTTTCTCATATTAGGAACGTTGGGCGCCATTTTCAAAATTGCGGCTAAACGCCAAAATTTCAGAAATGACTCCCAGGCTAAATTTCACCTAAATCATGTCATAAATAAATTTCAACAATAAAAAAAAACTTCCCACCAAAAAACCCACGGGTTTCGGTTTCCTGACCGGACTAAAAGTCTACTTTCGATATTTTAAATATCTATTTGTTAATATTTTTCTGTCAGATTGCTATGAAATTATATTTTAAATGAATTTTTCTATTTGACAGAAAATTAAATTCGATGAAGAATTTCTGATCGACTTAGATACATATGTAAGTCTACTATAGATGTTTTCTGAGTAGACTTTCGCAATAAGGCCCTAAGTTAACAATTTGGTTAAATTTATCATGTGGTTATTAGGGCTGGCCACGAGACGAGACTTTTGTAAGTCGAACATTTTCAGTCTCGTCTCGATATCGTGTCGGTCTCGTATAATTAAATCCCGTCTCGGTCTCGTCTCCGAAAAATACGATATCTGGACAACCTGTTAATTATTGGAACGAAATATTTTCAATTATAGTTTTATAGTCCAGTACCCTTGTCGTTTGTATGTAAGGCACCGTTTGCGTCAAATCTGGTATTTCTGATTTTTTGCTGAGTTGTTCAGAATAATGGCCTAGTAAATAACCTAAGTTTTCGACCTCGAGCGTCGACCGCTTCATGGTCAGAAATCGAAAAAACCGCGATTTTGTCGCGCTTTTTTCAGTTATTGGCGATTTTAGTCCTAAAGAAGTAATTTTAAATAAGAACATTGTTCTACGATTTCAAAGTAACCTGATTTGCTCCAAAACCACGTCTGTAAACCAAACAATTTCCAAAATACAGCATTTCAAAATAAAGCGCTAAAAAAAATATAACAAGCAGTGTTATCAAACAATATAATGGAAAATAAAGAATGGTTGACATAAATGCATCAAAGCACTGGAGCGTGTAGGTTGAGCCAAAATAATAGAACAATTATACCGGAAGGGGGGTCTTTATACCCCTGTTAAGATGCGAGGGGCAATTGTGTAAAAAAAAATGACTTAAGGAAGAAACAATATTATTGAAAAACAATAGTAACACCCAAAATATGCTTCTATAGCTTATCTTGAACCCAGAAACCCATTCTTGAATTTTCTGTTTAAATAAAGTAATTTTGATCGATAGTTTTTGAGAAATTAACATCGTGTTTTGTAACCATCGAATCGCAATTAGTTGGCGACAAAAGTTGTGACTAAAAAACGTAGTTTATGTAAGAAAAAATAATTAGAACGTCTACATTTAATCAACGATTAGGAAAGCTACATTTCGAAAACTATTAAGGTAGAATTATAAATGTTCTCCGAAACATTCGTTACATTAACAATGTGTTGTTATTGTTGTTTTCTTTTTCGTCAACGAATGATTTGCATTGGTTTGGGTGTTCCTTAATAGTGGAAAGCTGCAGAAGCAGATGTCTTAAACCAAGCAAAAGTAGCTTCCTGAACAATCGAAATCAGAATTGAGCCATAATTCGTTGTGTCTCTTTTTTCGTTCCTGCCTCAAGAAAAAAAAAAATGCCAGCACCGTGCGAAATGAGATTCTATTTTATCTAAAATGTAGATGTACCTACTCGTTATGACTTTTTTGTTATTTCCAATTTTGTTCTGCTAATTATTTGAACTCAATTAATAGTTATGTGGTTGAAAAAAATATATATCAGTCAATGGCTTAATTAGTAAATTAAATGAGATTTTTGATTATGGTCTGATCGTTGTATTTTCACTTTTTTTTTCTTTTCGATTGTTCACCAGATAATAAATAAGTACTTCATCAGCAATCACAATGTTGTTTATGAACTTGAAATTGTGAGAACAACGCGTTGAAATAAATCAAATATATTGCGACATAGCTAATTGCCATACAAAAATGTGTGTTCAAAAAACGATAGCATTATAATAAAGGATGATGGTTTCTTAACACATTTAAAAAAAAGCAAACACTTAAATTAAAACAAGATTTGTGATAACAAAAATAATCGATAGAGTATAATCTTAGCAGATAAAGATAGTATATGCTTATGCATACAAATTGAAATCAATGGTGTTAAAAACATTTTGAATGACATACTTTTAACTTTGAATCTCTTATCTTTTTACTTAGCAACTCTATTTGTTCAACTCATTTATTAAGAAGTAGAGTTATCAACACGCGATTTAATAATTTTTATTAAATTAATCAGTATGTAGTTTCAATAGGAAGCGAAAAGAATAAGCTTAACAATAGCAGTAGGTGTCTGTTGTATTTTTGTTTTCCAAAACTTTTGCTTTAAAATTGAAGCACTGCCCCATTCCGGAAGATTATTCCATCAATATTATTATATGGCCACATGTCACTTTTAAATAAGTTTCCTGACGTACTACATCGTTCTTGTTAATTCTTAAATAAGGTGACATATAGACATTTCTTATCGCTTAACTTCAAATTAGTTCAATAATATTAAGGCCTTATTTATTCGCTTTCCATTAAATTTAAATTCGCTATTAAAAATTAGAAATTGATCGATTTTAAAGATTTGTATTTATTCACTCTACTCCATGATTTTAAATGACGCTTCCTTTATTAACTAATTGTTTGACTAATATAAAATTGGTTATAACTAAAACAACAAAATCCACCTTTTAAGGGGATGTTTAGCCTTAATAGAGGATTAAAGAACTGTTTTTTTTTATTCACTCTCCATTAGCGTTGACAAACAGTTTGTTTGCTTAGTTTTTTTAATTATAAAGTGCCATGTGGAAAACAAAAGCCGCAAAAATTTAAAACATTGATGCAAAATAAATTTATAACCATTACAAATGTTTTTGATGAACGGAATACGAATCAGTCCTCAAAATTACCCTATAAGGGTTTTTTTTTTTAATTTATCAATTTAAAGGTGAAAAAAATATTTTTCCAATGATTTTTTAATGTGAATATTTTGAAAAACATAAAGAACGGATTTAGGGACTGGAATAAGATTCAGTACACCAAAAATATTCTGAAAAGCATAGTTTGTTTTTCTACCAGATGGTATTTTCAACTTTGTCGGTTTTTGTTATTCATATCGCACTTTCAAATTACAAAAAAAAAAAATAAGCAACACAAAACTGACTGTCAACTCTAATTGAGAGTGAACAAACAGACGCTCTTTAAAACCTTATTTAGTGCTTAATTGCTGGTTCATCGGTCAAAATAAAGAAAAAATCCCAAGGATATTTTTTAAAATCAATCAAGGAGCTATTCAAAATGAACCAGTTAAATCAAAAAATTAATTTAGTATTCTGAATGACATTATTATATTAAAATAGAAATAAGTATACCTTATTGTAAAAACAAACAAAAAAAAACAGCTGGAGTGTCAAAACTAACGATGCGGAATAAGACATGTTAAAATTATCAGCGTTCTTATATTAGATCATTTTTTTAGTCTAGATAGAGAAGCCATGATGATGATTGAGATATAAGCCAGATTTTTAATTAAAATAATATCCTATGATTTGAGCAAACTTTATAATGTTCACAAGACGAGATCAATTGCGGATATTTGACCAATTCAAAAATTGTTTAGAATTTTTTATTTTCTACGGCTTGAATTTGAGAAATTGTTAATTTTCTAAACAGTTTTTCTGCGATGGCAGTGTTAAGACCAAAAGTGGTTTTGTTTGTTCTATTCCGAATAAGATATTTATCGTTTGAACGTACATAGTACATAGATGTTGAATTATTCCGTGGCGATAAATGAACAACCTTTATAGAATTTTTGGACATTTGTGAACATGAAAAAAGTTTATTTGAACAAAAAAACAAGAGAATTACACATGTGTAGTTTTCTTGTAAATTTAATTCACAGAAACAGTTAAGTTTCACATGCTTTTAAATATCAATCGATAAATTTTCTTTTTTTTAGGACCAAAAATACATCTCATACAAATTTTTTTCAGCCACTAAGGAAAATATTATTTTTTAAAAATTTAAACAAATTTCTTACGATTTTCGTGCAAAGAATCGAACTTGAGGTAATAATTTTCCCTAACATTGCGATTAGAGAGAACGCGGAAAAAGTGGGTCTCACAAATCTGTCTGTCCGTCTTTCTGTCTGTACCTCAACCTGCAGCCTACACCACTAAAGCGATTTTCTTAAAAACTTTGGACTTAAGGTTGTTTGAGGATTTTCTAGATGGAAAATTTGAATTTTGTTTAGCTCAAAAAAAAACCGTACCCACCATACAACCAATACACGATAATTGATTTATTTCAGAAATGGCTCTTACGATTTTGAAAAAAATACAAAGTACTATTATCACTATATTTTGGTAGAAAAAATATATATAACGGTACCTGTCATAGAACCGATTTTTTGGATATCAAATTTCTCGTTAACGGCTACAATTTTTTTTATATAAGAGGTCCTTACAATTTTGCATATATGCATATATTTTTGGATTTTTAAAAAAATATTGATTTTTTTTTTTTTTGAAAATTCAATATCGGGTTAATGAATTTTTTTTTTTTTAATTTTGTGAAAAATTGTATTTTACTAAATACTAAAAATACTAAAAGTTGGCATACCAAATTTAATTTTTAAAAATGTTCATGAAGTTTTATATATAAAAAAATAATTTTTAAGAAAACCGCTCGAACGATTTTTGATTTTTTTTGTTCATAAATAAATTCAAACAAATCAAATGTCATCATTTTTGTTTAGCTCTATCTGTTTAAGCTATTAAAATAACAAATTTATAGTAATTAGAAGTATTTTATAGTAATAATTTATATTTTAACTTGTTTTTTATAACTTTTTTTTTTAATGATATCGTAATGTTATGAAACAAATACATATGCAACTTCAAGCTACGTTAAAGTAGTTGTAAGCTACGAGAACAAGTTTGTGCGATCCAGTCGTGCCCATTTTTTGTTCAGTTTTCTAACGCAGAGGATCCTAAAAAGTTTTGTATATGCATAATAGCTAACAAAATTTTAACAACTGATTCTAAAAATTTTAAATAATATTGCCATGTCAAAATTAAAAAAAAAAATTGTTCTTCAATTCCATTTCTTAAAAACGGGTTTATTAAATTTTTGAAATAAAATTACTGTACTTTAATTCAAATTGGAGTCACAATTTTTGTTCCTAAATTTTTTTTCAAGATTTAATAAATAAATTGTTTTTGAATTATTGCTTTAAAGGCTATAAATATTGGTTTCGTGTCAACAAAAAAATCGAGGTTTTAATCAAAAGTTAAATTATTATCTATTCTGTGTGGGTGATTCCCTGGAGAAATTCAAATTTTTGATCTAGATTATCTAGAACGGATAGCTACCATACAAGGAGTTTATGTTTTAAAAAGTTTTTTTTTTTAAAACAACTCTAACAATTTTGAGTAAAATTCGTACAAGTTATTTCTGCATACCATATTTTTGATAAAAAAAAATCGAAGAACGGAAATAAAGTTTGGAGGTTTTTGGAAAATTCCGGAATTTTTGATCAATGACTTGGATAATTTTGTCATAATTTAGAATTTCAGTATATCTTAGTTAGTCAACAAATATTGCATTAAAAATTTTGTAAATAATTTACAATAATTTAATTTAACGAACAATTTTTTTTTTTGTTATTTTTGCCTTTTTTTACATTTTCTTGTTTTTTTTTTTTGAAACAAAAAATTTCAAAATTGAACCCTGGTTTTAATATTTTCTCAATAATGACATAAGATCATTATCAAACCATTAGTATACACTGCCAATGCCTACCAAAGAAAAAAAAGTTTAGCTGTTCAAATGCTCTAATAGCACTTCCAGAGCAAGTCTTACAGCTCGTCACTTCGAGATTTAGCTCTAGTTGCGCGAGTAATTTTAGAGCTCTCTTACAGGGAATTCTTTGACATTTAGAGCAAACTTCTGTTCGTAATCAGCTCGTTATCAGGGACTAAGTAGATTTTTAGCTCTTTAATTATGCATTTTATATCTACTAAGGAGCACCTTTGACAGCTTTTTGTTGGTATAAGTGTGCATAATACAATCGAAGAATAGTAATATAATAGTTGCACAACATATTCTATGTTTGTGTGATGTATTATTTTATTTGAAGTATTTATAAGTATTGTAAAACTTCATTAAGTGCGTAATGTCAACAAGATAAGTTATGTTTTATATTCGAACAGAAGAAGGGAATTATTATATTTGTCGGTAAAATAATTGTGAATTTTAAGTGCGCGTTTTGTTTTATCACAAATGTATTAAAGGTACTTCGCGAAATTACAAAGCGCTTTCGGAATTATAAATATTTCGCTGGGATTTTGAAAAATTTTAATCTGAACAAAACAAAAAAATTTTAAGAACTATTAATTATTAATAAAATATTTTGTTTAAAAATTACAAAATGTGTTGTGTCTTTTAATCGAAAGCAGAGACCTTTTCTCTTTCAAAATTGAAAAAAAAACTTTGTTATTCGAATCATTTTTCTTTTCATCGCCATATTTTTATTAGGGTAAAAGATTCTTTTCCATAGAGCTGTAATAGCGCTTTAGAGCTGTAATAGCGCTTCAGGGCTGTAAAAGTGAAATTTCAGAGCTAGTAGCCACAAGGTGACAGACTTGCTTTCAGTGCTTTATATAAAATAGGGTGTTTTAGAAAATAATAGAAAGAGTGAATATTCTGCACAGCAAATACCTAGTATATTTTTATTTAAAGAGTAGGTGTCCCTGAGATGCACTTTAAATTTAACGAGCAAGTTTTCTTTTTTTTTTTTGTGATTCAGCTTTATTTGAATTTCAATAAGTTTTAAAGCTTTTTAGGGTATAGAAAATAAAAATAAATAATTATTATTAATACAACTTCCTTATACTCTAAAACCCTTTCATGGGGAAATTAATTTATTTATTTTCGACTCATGATAATTTTTTTGGTTTTTGTTGAAATAATTTTGTTGTTTTTATATAAGTTTGTAACACCCTACAAAAGCAGTTGTGGCATTACAATAGCTCTGTAAATGCTTTTTTTGACACTTTACAATGCGCATGCCCAATATTTTTATTATGAACCATTTGTGTGAAAGTATTAGTATTCAGCTCTATAAGCACTTTTTGTATGGTTCAATTAGAGCTATGTTTCGAAGTTTAGGTAGGCGCATGCGTTAATAGTTTGTCCATGTGTTGTTGAAAGCTCTATAATAATTCGTTAAGCGCTGATTTTTAGTTAATGCTCTGTTTTGAATGTTATAAACTCAATTAAGTAGCATTTTTCTGAATCTTGAGACGTCATTAGTTGTTAGAGCTGAAACCATTCCAGAACCTCTGTTCTAGAACCCAATTTTTAAATAAAATAAAGAGAGCTCTATTACAAACTCTTACAGAGCTATAGTCTTAGATTACACTATATTAGAGCTGTAGAAGAGCAGTTTTGCTTCAACTAGCTCCAACAATGTTACTTGGGTAGTCACATTCTACTTGTTAATGGTGCATTTTTTTTTTCAGAAATGTATGATCCATAAAAGTCAGAAACAAAAATCATTTTTGCACAAGAAAATTAGTATCCAAAAAGCTATTATCAAAGAAAACAAAAAAAAAAAACTTTTTTTAATTTTTCTCTGCCAACTTTATTATTTAATCAGAAACTTAAATATTAAAAAAAATATAAAAAATAATTTTGAACATAGATCAAAGAAAATAATTTCGTGAAGGGCCAATTTCACAGTAACAGTAGTGCCACTTAAGTGCGAAATATAGGATACAAAATGCAAATTTTCCCAGTGCACACTTACCAGAATAAGTTTCACTTAAGTATCCCGTATTTGGCACTTAAGTGTCACTAAAACTCAGACTGCAAAAATTACCAAAAAAATAGAATTATTGTGAAAAGTGTTCACTGTGAAACTGGTCCTTAATAAACTAAACTTATAATTTACAAATTTAACTAACGAAAATTATTTGATTCCTCCAGACCGTCAAAATAAGGAAGTCTACTTTCGACCATTCCTAGTTTATTGACAACTGAACATAAAGTGAAGAAAAAGTGAACTTACTACAGCAGATTTCAAGCTTTAGCAATTATCATCACTGTTTTGGTGCTCCAAATCATTTCTCAAACAAAGTTTTTGAAAATTTTACATACAGACTTTTTTTGAATTCATAAACTATTTCACGTTTTTAAAGGTGTGACAAAGAGTGAGACCATATGCAAAAAAGTATGCAATCGTAAGAAAGGGTTTATCGTTTTAAGCACAGGGATAAGTCATTTAATATTACTGGCCTGATTTTATGATCCCTTAAACTTATGCATGAGGTCTTATACGGTGCTGCCACCCTACTCCTTAAGCAGCAGATCTACTTTGCTTAGATACTGCGCAGCAAAACAAATCTACTCTTCTTTTTAGAAACAAACACCTTTCAAAATATTATTTTAACAAAACAAGAGTTAACAGAATTCAAAGACGATTGTTGGCCGCCTTCAGACTCAACTGGCCTTACTGTATTTTTCAATAAATTTAAATTCATAATTGGTGAATAAAAAAGAAAGCATGGCCAACATAATTGTAAATATATGAATTCTTCAAACGAAATGGGACTGTTCTTTTGTTTTGTTTTTAGTTTTATTGCACACTTACACAGTGCTCACGGTATATTGCAATCTACTGCGTTTTTTACCCATATATATTGCACTCAATCATCTATGGGGTGGGGGGCGCTGGTCCTATATCGATCGAAATTTAATTAAAAACAATGAAATGGTTCACTGGGGCGTATACGCACTTTTTCGTTATATTAAATTTTATAATATCTAGTTTTTACTTCTTTTCGCTTCCTACGCTAATTTTAATGGTTAGAGGACTGTTTTCTTTCGGTTTATTTCAAGTTATGTATACGGCACTGTACTTTCAACCACTTAACTCTATGTTGAAGAAAAATTAGGTCTATTCAGTTTGCAAAAATTATTGAGTTGCAAAAAAATTGAATTATTGAATATTGAATTTTTCATGGTTTCGGAGCCATTTTTTTTTTTTCATTTTTAATTATTCAGTAAAATATAATTTTGAAAAATTGATCAAAATTTTGTGTTCTTAAAAAATGAAAAATTGCCTCAAAAATAGGGCAATTTTCACATTAAATCAAATGATATTTCACATTAAAAAAATAATGACCAAACACAAAACATAAGTATTATGTACTTTTAATCACAAAATTTGTGATTTTCGTGAATATGAACATGGTGTGAGTTTTGTGTATTCGATTTTTTAACAAAATTTTCCTAAATTTAAAAGGATTGTTTGGATGGTAGTTCAAAAAAGTCAAGCATTTCTTGATCTTGGATCTTCCAAAAATCGGTAGATTATTAACACAATGATCTTTTTGAATTCTAAAGAATCTGATCAAATAATAAACATTGCAAGTGAACAAAAACCGAATTTTGGGGCAAATTTGCGGCCATCTTCGTTGTTGTTTCAGGGTTATTTTTATCATTGGAACCAAATTGATATCACGCAGTCGATCAAAACAACAATTTGTTTTTGCCCTTTTGAGGGCAAAAATATTCATTATTTATGAATATACATATATATCTCGCACTACGTTAAGTACATTTCTAACAACAGCCATGCAAATGCAATAATTCCAGCCAAAGTAATGGTGGTAGCCCACCCAAGCGGTTGCTAAACATTCAAACATTCATAATTAGCATATTGGTTTTGTTGATCTTATCTGTTATTCTGCTATTTTGTATAGTTCTATGAATAATCTAGAAACATTTTAAGCCTTTTTAGATCTATTTCTATTGACAAAAATGATCTATCAAATACAATTTGCATATTGTGCTTGATTTGTCAATATTTTTTATTAATAAAATTAAACACAATAATTGAGATATCTCCAAGATACCTCCACTCTTGATAATATTTATTTTGTTATTAACACTTTTCTTGTATGTAATTTAATTATAATGTACCTATCCTTTAATTACAACTAAAATCTAATGTAAATGAAAATTGTGTCTCTTTTGTGTAATTTCCTTGATGAAATTTGATAGATTTGTTAAACAAGGTTAAGAATCGTGCAAATTTTGAATATCTATACAATTTCTTTTGTTCGACAAATACTCTTCTTCAAATATTTAAACACCTTCATATAAGTTATTTTAAGGCTCTCACAAAGTTGTTATCTCAATATTTGCGCCTTGTTTTGATTGTATGGCTACGGCTGTAGGAAATCAATTAAAAAGAAACAAAACAATGATAAAGGTATGTTACTATGTCAGTAATATTTTGATATTTATATTCATACCAAAAATAACGATGTTCTCGATTTATTATTTGTCTTTTTATCTTTATCGTTTTCATGACTAAACAATGTATTTATGTATATTTTCGTCGGTTAATTAAAGTATAAAGCTGAAACATTTTTTACTTATTGCTATTTTTGAAGTATTGAAATGTTACTTGAGAATACAAAATAATTTATATTCTTCGTTTTATTTGGGACAGAAAATTGAATTGTATTAAAATGTGGCTTATTTTGATTTATTTAAGTGCACCTTTTCCTTTCTCCTGTCATTGAAATACTCTTGGCTTATTAAAAAAAGCTGTACAAAGGGATTTTTAAATATTTGCAAAGAGATTACAGACTGTTGATCAACATTTTATTGTGATGCAACAGAACAATGAATGGATCAAAAGTTGAAAAGAATTCATTTCAATTTCAAACACTTAAAAACAAATTTTTTAATCAGATGTGTAGACACACAATTAAACAAATTTAATATTTGACTGATCCTTATAAAATGAAATGCACGCCTCGTTCGCACTAGCTAGCTCTTAGCTGACAACTATAATTAAGTTAGACATTGACGGTGTATGTGTAGTAGCCCGTGGCGTAATGGTTAAGGCGTTGGACTGTCACGCCGGAGGTCTGGGTTCACTCCCCAGCCTCGTCCACCTAAAAACTAAAAAGTTTTTTTGCAGGGCTACTGCCTCTTGCGAGGCATTGACAAATACTCCAACAGTATCACTTGTCATGAATAAGTGCTTCTCGTCTAGCCGTTCGGATTCGGCATAAAATTGTAGGTCCCTTCCATTCCTGTCGACACACGCGCACAAGGATGCTTGCGAGTTGTTAGTCACTACACTGAGGGAAAAAGTGCGACCTAAAGTTAAATACGAGCGTATTTGATCTAAAGTATTTTTAAATGAAGTGAAGCATTTTCATTTTTACAATGAAACAATGTTTATTTGAATATGCTACGTAATTTTAAGAAATTCAACCTAGTTTAAAAGTAAAACGTGTTTATTTATACATTAAAAATCAACTTTTGTACATTTAAATTCCGTTCAACGTTGTTTTAAAGTGAAACGTTATCATTTTTATATTGAGATCCACATCAAAAGGAAAGTGCGCTCAACCGTGTTTCAAAGCGAAACGTATTCATTTTTACATTGAAATCCATATTTTACATTGCGATCCACTTTTATGGCATTTAAAGTGCCATCAACGTAGTTTCAAAGTGTTGCATAGTTAAGTAAACCTCATTTTTGTGTATTTGAAAGCTTAATATAAAGAATTTCGAGAGCGCGTTGTTGTTATTCGAAGTTGTTCCCTTACATTTGTGAACAAATTAAACGCGCACTCAAAATTCACTTTCATATTATAAAAAAAAAACAATATTTGAAAGTCGCTCCACTTTGATTTAAGAATTTTTGGCGTTGGCGCCAAATCATTCCGAAAAATATTAGAATCAAAGTTTTTTGCTTTGATTTTACGTTGTTTTTTTCTCTGTGTTCTTAACGAGCCGTTGCGGCACCCAATCAATTTATTTAATAGTGCTTCCCCCCACTCTTTTTATTAATTTTTAAATTCAATTTTAAAAAAAGATTGTTTTTAAATTTGAGTAAATGAAGTTGCATTTTTGTATGTACAATAATATTGTCGCCACATAAACCACATAAAACGTAAGGCCAATCTTCCGGCCGGCCGTTTTGATCTGTGAAAGCTTCTAGAAATCTATTTTTTTTTTTGGTTTTAAATTAATTAAATGAGAATGTACTCGTACTGAGTTAATAATCAAGTACATACATAGGTACTAGGTTCCTATATACCTTTTTAATTTTACTACTTACGGTAGATTTTCACAAGAACTTACCTAAAAAGAAAAAGAAAATATTTTATTAATTTAGAGCGAAAATGTGGTAGGTAGGTATGTATTGTATGTATATAATAAAAAGCTATTTTTATATAATTGGTTTCTCGGAAACGGTTTTATAAACTTGTCTTATTTCTTGGTTTTTTTCGAAAACACCTGTAAAGATTTGTGTAAAATTTTCAGGTATTGTTTTTATAAACGAAAAAAACAAAATTAAAAAATACGCACGACTGGATCGCACGAACTTGCTCCCGTAGCTAACAACTGCAAATAATTAGCTAGACATTGACCGGTGTAGATATAGAAATGGTTTGATAATATTTTAACATAATTAACGAGAAAATTAAAAACCTGTTAAAATTGCAGTTTTAAAATTTTTTGTAAAGCAAAATTGGAAAAAAAGTTACAAATAAAATTACATATTAGTATGCATCATTATTAAAACTTTTTTTATAGTTCAGCGGTTCCCAAACTTTTTAAGCTTTGGAACCCTTAACAAGGTCAACATTTATACATATGTAACTCTTAACAATAGCAAAAGATGAAAAACAACACAATCACATTTTAAAATCAATTTTTTGTGCATATTTCATGTGAGTGATGTGGCTCGTAATTTTCTCTGGAGAGTGAGTATGGTTGTATCATTTTTGTTTGTTTTTTTTTTTTTGAATTATGAGAAGCTCACACTTCGATAAAAAAAATGTAAATTTCAAACATGTAATTATATACCGTGTAGCTGGTAAAAATTGGCCAGGTGGATACGGTGAATTTGGCCAATAAACGGACATTTCTTCTACTTTTTTTTTTAAATAGAAAGAACTTTTCTATATTATTTTCAGCTTTCCTTCTAAAAATGTATAATTTAATAAATTAAAAATGATATAGCTTTATTATTATAAATTAAGAAAAAAAAAAAAATATAAAGTAAATAATTTTTATTAAATATCCTAAAGAAACTCCAAAAAATGTTGAAAGATTTTAATATGTTGTGGAAATACTACAGCAAAATAATTGTACTCCGGTTATGTGGAATATTATGCAAATCGAATTTGCTTTACGTTATTATCTAATGTAACAATAAAACAAAAAAATATATAATGACTTTTTATCAAAAATGACATATATGATGGGGTGACTTCCATTTTGAGTGACTGATGGCCACGAAAAATTATGACAAATTGCATTAGATTTATAAGAACACTTGTCATAAAAAGACGTACAAAGCTTACAAGTACAAGTCTCCTAAAAAGATTGCAAAACAGCAGAAAAAGATTGATCCTCCTAATATTGTTCCAGTGATGAAAACTTAAATTAACAATTATTGATTTACCAATTAAAAAAAAAAAAAACAAAAATGAAACCTTAAAAAATAAACAAAAAATCCTCAGTATAAAAAATTGCCTCTGTAATCAATATGGTAGAGAATTATTGATTGATTTTACTCAATGAGATAACGAGGAAAACCTTTACCCGGCCAAAGTCACCCAAACCTGCAGGGCACATAATTTTTGATTTTTAATAATTAAACTAGCTAACTGGTTTCTGTAAAGCAGCGTCCACATTATGCCGATCTTCATTGTCAATTTATATTGTCGATCAACATGCTAGTGTGTACGTGGTCAAGTGTATACTGTCATGTGTCCATGGAAACACTCATTTACGTACTCAATTTTCCACGTCCATTTCATTTTAAATAACAATAAAAATAAGATCGCAAATGAAAACAAATCAGTACAAATCAAAATACAAAATAAAATACCATCATTGGGCGCAGAGAGCGCATGTGCAATACCAATGCCAACTGTGCCATTTGAGTCGGGTTACGTTCGTGTCAAGAAAAGTTGATCGGCTCTGTTGATCTCCACATCAACTAAATATTGTTGATCAGCACTATTGACATATACAAAGCAACATAATGTGGACGCTGCTTAAGACTTACGATACTTGTGCAAAACATCTTTACTCTGTAAAAAAATCTATGCAAAAGTTATTTATATTATAATTTGGAAATGCGCCAAAGTTTGTATTTTATGTTTTTAATATTTGTACTTTGAAAAAGTCGCGAACCTTGAAAACTCTTCCACGGAACCACAGGGTTCCGGGGAACACAGTTTGGGAACCGAGGTTATAGATTACAAGTACGAAGTCTAATCAAAATCGTTGTAGCCGTTTTTGAGAAAACTTGTCAAGGCGAAATAGTTGTATTGCAATCTTATGTATGTAGGGTATAATAGGTATACTATATATCATCTAGGGTCACGGAAGGACGGGACGGAAGGGCAACTAGCTGACCTAACAACCTAGTTAGTACCACATGCTGCGGAAACAGAACACGACGTGGTGCTAGGATGCGATGCAAATGCGCATTATTCCCAGTGGGGTAGCAAATCAATAATAGAGGTGAGTCTGTATTTGAATTTAATATTAACAACAATTTATTAATAGCAAATAGGGGTAGAGAACTAACTTTTGTTACAAAAAATTGTAAGGAGGTGCTTGTCTGCTTGATATTAGCTTAACAAACAACTCAGTCACAATACCAATAGAGCAATGGAGGGTGTTAAAAGAGCTATCTTTCTCTGACCACAAAATCATTGAATTTCTCATACCAGACAGAATAGCCTCCAAGAAACCCTTTAGAAACCTTCGTAATACGAACTGGGACACTTTTAATAGGGAATTAAAACTAGGATTAATTCCTTAGAAAACAATTGACTATAAATGGACAAGAATCCTTGAATAGAGCCACCACACAATTCACAGAAATTCTAAATAAGGCTTTTGAAAAAGCATGTTCCCTTAAACAGGTAAGGAAAGGCAATAAGAAACCACTTTTGTGGACATACGAAATTAGAAGCATCAGAAAAGCACCAAGAAGACTTTTCAATACAGCCAAACGAACTAAAAATGAATTAGACTGGGAAGGATACAAAAACAGTCAAAGAAAATTGAAAGCTGAAACACAACGGGCGAAACACAGCTCGTACAAACCTTCTGCACACCCAAATTGAAGGAACAAACGAATCAGCGAAACTTAGAAAAATTCTAGCAAAAGAATCAGTTCTCCTAGGGTATCTTAAAGGTCCTAATGATCAATGGACTGAATCATGTGGAGAATCACTGGAGCTCCTTATCAAAACTCATTTTTCCCCCTGTAACTTTGATGTTAATAACAAAGAAGATGCAGTACAAATGGAGCACACGGTGACACTAGATATTATAACGGAGGATAAAATAAACTGCGCGATAAACTCGTTTTCACCCTACAAATCTCCGGGAACAGACGGTATCTTCCCCTTGATGTTACAGAAAAACACTAAACATGTCACCCAATATACAAAGAGCTTCTTTATAAGCAGCCCTAAGTGGGGATATATTCCCTTGGCATGGCGTGAAATTAAAGTAGTCTTCATACCGAAGGCTAGAAAACCAAGCCACATAGAAGCTTACTACTACAGACCCATTAGTCTAACATCTTTTGTTTTAAAAACCTTCGAACGACTAATAGATATATGTATGTACATACGAAGTATTCTAAAACTGAATGTGTTGTCACCTGCCCAACATGCTTACATGAAAGGAAAAAGTGTTGAAACAGCACTCCACAACTTAGTAGGCATAGTAGAAATAACACTCAAGAACAAAGAGTACACTCTAGCTGCTTTTCTGGACATTGAAGGAGCTTTCAACAATGTACAAAATGATGCGGTAAAAAGAGTACTTGTATACCTTGAAGCAGATAATTCCCTCATTAACTGGATTATATGTATGTTAAAGTACAGGCGGATTAATTCAAAACTAGGGGATGCACGGATCAAAGTATCCACATCTAGCGGGACTCCACAAGGAGGAGTTCTCTCACCACTTTTGTGGTTACTGGTTATGAGCAAAATCCTGATCGAACTGGAACACAGCGGTGTCAAAGTAGTAGCCTACGCAGACGACTTGGCGCTGCTAGTGACTGGTAAATTTCTTTCCACAACCAGCGACCAGATTAACTACGCTCTGTCAAAAGTTTCTAGCTGGACGAGGAAATGTGGACTCTCGGTCAACCCGCTATAAACTGAACTGGTACTTTTTACTAACAAAAGGAAAATACTAGATTTTGTCCTGCAGTCAATAGAAGGAACCCGAATTAGTCTTTCAGAACATGCCAAATATCTGGGCGTAATTCTTGACAAAAAAGCTAAACTGGGGTATAAACATTAAAGAAAGAGCCAAGAATGTCATGATCGCTTCTTACTCCTACAACAGGATACTTGATAAGACGGTGAGACAGACCGATGGTACAAATATACACCGATGGATCGAAGATTGATACAATACAATTTAGACAAATCTTAAAGACTCCCCGATTACAGCAGTGTCTTCCAAGCGGAAGTACTGGCAGTGACTAAGGCTGCCGAACAAATATCAATAATTGCGATAACACAGGCTGATATCACCTTTTACATTGACAGCCCAGGCAGCGATCAAAGCCATCTCTGCCACAGAAATTAAATCCAAGCTAGTTTCATGCTGTCGTGAAGAGCTTAGAGCCACACGGCATAACACCAGATTTTGTTGGGTCCCTGGACACTGTGGAGTTGTAGGAAATAAATAAGCCGATGAGCTGGCATCCAAGCCTAATAGACTCCAGTGTTAAAGTTCCACCCTGTGTCATTAAACAGACGATTGGTAAGAAGATAGTGGAACTTACTAATGACAGGTGGAACTGACTTGCAACATATACCACTACAAAGAATCTGTGGCCCAGCTACAATAAGAAAAAAAACAGATAAAATCCTCAACCTAAAGAAGAGAATCTTCTGATAGGAACAATAACAGGACACAATCTCTTAGGGTATCATAAAACAAAATGGGAATACTACAGACCAATGCAGAGTCTGCGGTGACGAAGAAGCAGAGGAGGACACCCTTCACTGTCTAGGTCACTGTACGGCACTCCGCAACATTAAGAACAAACTTTTGGGTAGCTACTTCTTCAAAGATTTAGCAGAAATCTCGAAGTCAACAGATAATAACATCTTAATTTTGATGAACTTCATCAACGTCTCGAAATGGCTCGATGCTCCATAGGATTTCATAGGTTAAAGGATGTTCCAATCCATCGGGGTTTCACAAGGGATCAACATTGATCTAAGTGTGACGGGAACAAGATCTACTGGCAGCCCTTCAACCTTACTTAACCTAACCTAACCTAGGATAATATATTTATTTTAAACGAGCAAGTTTATTGGTAATACGAGTTTTATGTTAGTTTTTGGAAAACAACTAATTTTTCATATCGGATGCTGAGCAAAGCGCATGTAATAGTAGTTTTATAAAAGAGTTGACCAAACAAATTCACTTAACCCTAGAAAGATAACCCTATTTCAAGTCCCATAAGAGTTACATGTAATTGTTACGTCGATTCGACGTAGGTTATCTTTCTAGGGTTAATGACAAGATCGAGCAGTAAAGTGTGATCCTTCGACTTCTACATCATGTAAATAATAATTTTATTTAATATGAACGTTCGACTATACCAAAGGTCTGGTAGTTTGTTAGTAAGAATAGTTAATAATTTGACTCTTAAGCCTGTTGTTACTAATTTATGTTCATTTTAATATTTGTAAAAAGCTTTGTCGTTGCTCAATACAAATTTCCTTTCATAAATACGCCATATTTGATCAAATAATAAAATTTAAGTTCAGTAAAAAAGGTTTTCAACTCTTACGAAAATTCTATAGACAAAAAACAACATTATCTAATTGACTGCCAATACAAAAAAATCAAAAGACAAAAAATAATAATAATAAAAAAGAGATACATCAATGATCAGAAAACAGAAGCCCCCTTCTGTTTAAGATGATATTTATTATTTGCAATTAACATTTTTAAGTTAATAACCAGACAGAACAAGTAGAAAACTTTTGCAACTTAAAATACATATTATAATGACGTCAGTAAAGAGGTCTAAAGGTCAGATATGTACCTACGTAGAATATAAACGCTCCTATAATATGGGTATTAAATTGTCTTCAGCGATGCCACTCCCCAAACAAACAAAATCAGCAACCGGTTCAGTTAGTACTATTATCTAATCGTAAATATTGTCAACAACTCCACATCCCCGCACCCAATATACGAGTATGTAGGTTCCACACTATTTTGACCATCAATTTTTGTATACGGTCTTTTCATGTTTTACATTTTAAACACGTTCCATTATGCTATACAAAAATGCGAGGGGCTTAACACTTTGATGTAGAGACATTGCTGTGGTTTAACCACGTGCTTAGTGTCAGTTTGGAATTAATGGAAGTCAAACAGGGCCATACATAGCCTGAATGGCGCCTTAATAGTTAGGAATTAGAAAAAAATTAGAAAGGAAATAAACTGCCTTCACCTCAAAAAAAAAAAAACATATTTGAAACTTGACAGACTTATTAAGAGTAGTCTAGTGATGCCAAAACGTCCCCAAGAATACATCACTTGCGGCAGTGAAGAGAAATGTGTTTTTTTCGGGTTTTCACGTTTATCTTAAAAAAATAATCTTCTAAAAAATTACGCTCATTTAATTTCCAAAAACAAAAATTGCATGCATTTTTTCATATATGCAATAATTTCGAAAATAACTCTAGCGGGAGTTAAGAAAAACGAGTAGTTTTTTTTTTTCAGTTTTTCACGTTTATTTTAAAATCTTTTACTCTAATCAAAAATTAATCTTCTACAAAAAACAAAGCTTATTAAATTTTATAAAAGAAATTAAAAAATATTTTGAACTTTTTCAGTTAAATTTGATGGCAAAATGTGTCAATAAATGGAAAATTTAATATTTAATTTAATTTTGGGAATATATTTGTTTATAATTAAGTCAAGAAGCAGTTTTCCAGCGTAGGATGAACACAGAAAGACTAAACTCGAAAGATAAAATAGTAAAATCATCTGTTGTTGATAACCTACAAAATTTAGTGAAGTTTTAAATAAGCCCATGGTAAAAAACTGAAAAAAAAAAAAAAAAAAAAAAAAAATTAAATGATAAAAACTGAGTTTAAAATCTCCTAAGAAATTGTGCAAACATTTGAACTTAAGTCCCCTTTCACACAAGGAAACTGAGTTGCCAGGAACAGGGAGTTTGAAGGCGAGAAGGGCAGGAAGTAAGAGGAATGATAAAAATCTCTCCGGTCAAAGTTTGATGAAATTTTTATTACATTCGTTATTTTACCGTTATTTTAACAAACATTGCTCTAGCGAAATAGCCAGTTGCATTCCTCACCTTAAACAATTCAACCGTAATACTCGCGCTTCTAGGAATGCCCATCAGTTTACCCTTGAGCCCAACTTCGGACGTACTGTTAAGTACAGAGATTCCTTCTTTAGTCGCACTACACGAATGTGGAATGCTCTACCCAGCTCTATCTTCACCTCCCATTATGATCTACAGACATTCAAAACCAATGTACATCGGTTTCTCCTTTCAAATCCCCTCCAACCTACCTAATCGCTCGTGCTGTGTTTATCACTTTAAGGGTATTCATAACCCCTTTAGCGCGCGCTAAATATATAAAAACAAAAAAAAAAAACATTCCTTCTCACGCTGTCCGTAATGTGCGTTCAGCCAACAGACTATGGAAACGAACAAAAATCTCTGACAATTTTGTTTGTTTGTGTGAGAGGTACAAGGCAATTAAAGGAAAACGTCAAAAAAATCTCCAGCAACTGGTTTGCCTGGTGTGAAGGGGTCACTACTCTTTGGGCACACACAAGTTACAACATAGCGTCGCCCGAGAATTGTGTTGTTCCATACGCCATTGGCACTTTTACGAGAAAAACGCATTTAAAGGTTTGCGTACTTGGTACTACGAAACTGTGTGATAGGATTTTTTTTTAATTTTTTAACTTGAAGTTAGTCTTATAAGGATTTCACCTGCCAATTTTCAAAGTGTTTTGCCAAGCCGTTAACAAGATACGTTAATTATCGTAAAAGTCCACTTTTTTGAGTTGTGTCCCACCTCCTACATTATGAAAATGATTTTTTTTATATACACAAAAAAATTTATATATGGCACAAAGCAATTCTCATCAAATATATCTATATGTGAAAGGCAAGAAAGCGTGGAGTTGGACAATAAAATTTGAAAAGAAAGTCTCTTTTTTCAATACAATTTTTATTTAACCCTAGAAAGGTAACCTTCGTCGATTCGACGAACATCAATTTTACTTTTTCATTTATCTTTTTACTCCTCGTTCCGATTGCATTCTATCTCCATGTAACTCTAGTATTCCCTAAGTGCTTGTGGTGTGTAGGCGTTCGGTGGCGTACCTACTTGGGAAAATGCTTTTTTTGTCGAAAAACGGTGTTCGTCGAAACGACAAAGGTTACCTCTAGTGTAACTTTTAGTGCTCGAAAAGCACCAATTTTACCCGCTAATATTAGATCTTATATTGAAAAATTTACTCCCAAAAGTAAGAAACCGTTAAGGGAGGACACAAACAATATACAAATATTGTCTGTACCTACACAAAACCACGTATGACTAAGTCAACGTTCAATATGTGTGATGCTAGCATGTGTTGGAGAGCATAAAGTTATCATCCGCACCTAATGATGAAATATATTTTTCCCACAAAAAAAACAGACATAAATAAAAATTATTTAACTTCACTGGAATAAGTTAATAACTTTTCTTTAACAGTGCAGTTGAATATCACTTCGTCGATTCGACGAATGGTTACCTGTAACGTACTAAAAAATATGGTTACCTTTCTAGGGTTAACAAATCCAATAAACAATTAACATTTATTATTCTTCTTACAAAAAAAAAAAAAAAAACAAACAAAACTGATTGTTTTTGACCTTCTTGGGATTTTGCTGTCACAACTACTGTAAGCTGAATAATTTAGATCAGCTCTTGAATCATCACCTTTCCGAAAAATAACAGTTAGCCTAGAATGTGCTACCTTGAAATAACTGAGTAAGTTTTAATAACTTGAAAAATAGCCCGACGACGAAGAGGAAGAACTAAAATCCTTCGACAATAATTCGTCATCAAACATGCTTTACCCATTTAAAAAAAAATATACGTATATATTTTATATCCTGCATTTATTTAAATAAATTGATAAGCAGGTTCTTAAGGATGCCGCTGACCACAGAACCAGGTTCAGATGAAACAGTGTCCATTACAACAAAAAAAAACTCATACATATCCGCGATCGCACGTCCTTTCACCTTGGCAGTCAACTTTAAGCCACGACTTAAGAACCATTCACATGAGAGCGACCAACGACCGACGAATGAACAAACAAATGGGAATTAAAAAATTAATAATCTTTAATATTTCACAAAATCTAGTCAAAATGGTAGAATTCGATTTAAGATTAATTTTAAAATTATAAAATATGAATTTTTATTTGCTTAAATATGAGAAATTTGAGATAATAAATTGGTAGTAACGAATTGCGGCTATTCGCGACAAACAAATTGTTTTCTTAAAATTGTCGTCTTTTAGCAATTAAAATGAAAACTTTACGGCCAATTTCTTGACAAAGTTCTAAAATCAATTTAAAACTCGATCTAGTAATTCTCGGTTTATTTTTGGAACTTAGTTTTTAAAATATCTAGAATTCGAACATTTCTTCACTTTAAATCATTTTCCTAAAACTTGGTCTAAAATCATTATTGAGTTTTATATCAATAGATCTCGGTTTAGGGAAACTACGTTCTAACGTGTTTTTTACAATTTTCGTAGCACCCGGTAGCTTGTTTTGACACAAATTTCTGACATTCTACTGACAAATTAAAAAAATATCTATCAGTTTTGTGTTGGCGGTAACCTTTTTGGCACATATTTCTGTTATTCATTTGAAATAAATAAGGAATTTTAGTTGTTGTAGTTAAGTTTGGTGTTATTTTCGGTATTTTAAAAATGGACTTGTGTGATTGTGTTATTTTGCGTGTGTTAATTTTTGAATGTGCGCAAGAAAATGTTTTAAGGCCAATATTAAGTGCAAATATTAAGTGTGCATGTGCTAAGTGCACCAAAAGTGCAAACTTTTGGAATATAGAATATAGAATAAGTGTGGGATGGGTAATTTATGAGTATGCGGATAGGTTTTAGAACATGGTAAGCAAAAATGGTATACGTTTGATGCTGTTTGCACATAGAACTTAATTGTCAAGCGAGATGCAAGATGTTATCTTTAAATTTAGAATTGTGTGGCGTAACGTCATGGTGTGAGGTGTTGCATTTGAAATGATTGTCCTCACAAAGTTAATTTTAAAAATATAGTGGTATACATGCATTGCCACCTTAAGTAGCACTACCTCCAATCCAATATATCTTCAAGTTCATCGAGGTTGACTGCATTAATTAAAAACAATATTTGCGTTGTAATCTGAATGCGATACATTTTTAGGGCACCACCCGCCACCCCGTCTTGAATGTATAAAAATGATCTCTAGATATATCAAACCGTTGAATGTGTTCTCCTAAAATTTTGCGTATAATTGAATTTTGGGCATTTATAAATAATGCACCGTAACGGTTCTTGTGTTCTTCCCAAATTTATCCCAAACTGATTTTACCTGCATTCTTTTTTAATGATTTACATACATTTCTATCAATATCAATTTTTTGAAGAAATGAAAACATTCTTAAACCGAGTTCTAAGTTCCTAGACCCTCAAATTTGAGGGTCCAAATAAATCGAAGTTCTATCTCAAACTGAGATCTAAATCAGAGTTCTAAAGCGTTAGAACTTAGTGAAGAAATGAGTAAGAACTCAATTTAGTTTTAATTTTTTGATAAACCGAATTTTAGGAGTTAGAACATTGCCAAGAAATTGGCCGTTAGTATCTTAAAATAATCCTTGATTATATTTCTTCCATTTTGTCTAGATTTTGTAATGAATTTAGATTTATTAATGTTTTAAATCCCATTTGTTCATTCATTCGTCGGTTGTTGGTCGCTCTCATGTGTACAGTCTTTAATTGATTTCATACAATCGTTTCCGAATATCTACACAACTGTAATAGGGATGGCACAAACCAATACTAACATTTTGTTTGTGATCATTGTCCCACATATATAGCATTTCTTTAACAAGAGTGCACGTAGGACAAACCAACTTTCTTAGTATTTTCTCTATCTATTGTGACCGTGATATGCACGTGGATCAAATCAATTCTCACAAACAAATTGCGCAAAATTGTATGGAAAAGTTGTCCCAAACGCCAAAAAATGGTTTATGGCACAAAACAATTCTACAAACTGTTGATTTTAGTGGATATGGAACAAAATCGATGTTCGATATCTCGGGACTGGAAAGACATTGCTTGAATCGGATCGCAGATTTAGAAAGAGCATACAAAATTACCATAGAATCCATTCCTTACTCAAAAACGACAAAAGTGGCGTATGGAACAAAACAATTCTCAGGCGATGATAGTCTCTATTATGAATCCTGCACTGAAATTTACCATAAGAGTGAAAAAAAACTTGATCGCGACTAAGGCCTGTGATCACGCGCACCACCTCTGCCGACAACGACCGAAGACGCCGCGCCCGCCGCCGCACCGTATGCCACCAGCCGCCACTGCTGCCGGCGACCATGCATATTTGGACAAACTACACACTGAACGTTAATAAACTCAAGACCTTTCAACAGTAAAAATATAATTATTGTGTTTTGTTTTGTTATATTTATAGGTACTTAAATGGAGTGCCTGAAGCCAGTTCCCAAAGTACTATAAAATTAACATCCGAAAAGGCGAAAGGAAGTTTGCGAGACAAATTTGGGTGTATATTGTAAATCGATTGATACAATTCAGTTTTGTTTTTGGTTTAAACAAAATTCAGTAGGACAAGTCACGAGTACAAGACGATCTTAATTAATCATCATTTAATCGAGTTCGAGTAGGTACCATTGTATGTTAACATCTAACCGGTTTTCTATTATAAATAAACCAGCCATACCCATAAGGATATCCCCACAGAGAGAGAGCCTATCCCATTGACGAGACAATTCTTGAGTTTGCATACCTATTTGGAGAGATATGCTAAAATAAACAAGTAGGGTGTTATGTAATCGAGATAGAATACACAAAATAAGGCCAGAGACTTCATTATTTATAAACATTAAGTATACATATGGGATTCTTTCAAATAAAAGGTACATTTAAAATACTGTGGGTATTTTGTGTTTTTTTTTTTGTCTGGAATATATTTGTTTGCAAATTTTGTTGGTAGAAGAGAGAGAAGAATAAAAAGCAAATATGTCACTTTTTGAGTCATATTGGGTGCGAAAAAGTAATTTGGTTCTCTAATTTTGGCCTAGATATACAGTGCCGGTAAAACAAAATAGCACTTCCACTAAAAAGTTTCATTATTAAAAAAAAAAACATCAATTGGAAGAAATTTTCTTCGCCTTTAACGTTATTTACCATAACTTGATTGGCCACTTTCTAACAATAAGATCAATGGCATTAAAATAATAACGGTTCCTTTTTTTGTAAAAGAATTTTGAGAGAGAATTGCCATTTTGAACGGTAAAAATAATAGCACTGCTCTTATTTTTCTGTTAGAAAAAAGTCTTTGGGACATATTCATAGTCGCAGATCGACCCAGGTTTAACTAAACTACAATTTAAGACAATTTTCGCTCAATGAATACAGATCCATTTTAATTACAAATTGTTGGTTTTATATTTTTAGAAGATAATTAACTTCGTATACTACACAAATAGCTTCAAATATTTTGAAATGATAAACTTAAAAAAATAGAATCAACGTCCGAAAATTCAACCAAAGCTATGTTTAACTTAGACCCAGGTCTAAAATGACTATGAATACGCCCCTTTACGTTTAGTTTTGCAAAAGAAAATATCAAAAAATTACATTTTGTTTAAGTGATTTTCGCAAAAAAAAAAAAATAATAAAATAATATGGGGTGCGTAAAGCATTGTAGTGCCGAAAAACGTGAAATTATTAAAAGAATGGTTGAAGAGGGCAAAACTTTGACGTTTAGTTGGCTGCTCTAACAAAATGGTTCGTAATGCAATAATATAATATAAAATAATATTTGTTTCAAAAATTGAAATTCGTGGACGAAAACACGCCATGTCGCCATTACTCATCCAACGATTAATCCGGCAAAGTAAAAAGGAGTCGTTTAAGCCTGCAACAGAGCAAAGAAAGGAACTGAATATTGCTGCAAGTGTTGAAACTGTTCCCAAGTCGACTTATGTGCTGAACAGATGTGCAGCGTTTTCCATGCCAGCGAAATTAATTTACACATGTTCTTATGGGAGTTCACTCAGTCTGCATGCAGCGCAGCGCTGCACGATATCTCTATTGGGCTAAACAGATGTGCAGCTTTTTCCATGCAGCGAAAATAATTTACACAGGTTCTTATGGGAGCAGATTCACTCAAGAGCTGCATGCAGCGCACGATGTCTCTATTTCTAAATTTGCTGCCTAGTTTCATTGCAGCCACAACTGAAAAACGAAAATTTCTAAGTTATTGCTATTTGGCATTACTCATATTGACATCACCTGCCATTCTTTCAAAAACTTTGTTTGTGTTGGTGATTATTGTTTAAGAATCATGAAGCCGGCGTTGCCATCCTGCCATTGTCCAACGAAGAAAATCTCATTCCAACACTATTGTGCGACTTCGGCAACGCTGTGCTTTCATGTATTTGTTTGACATAACTATGCATCATGAAAGTCAAAAACTATGCATATGTGTTTCGTATGCAGCGCTGCTTGCATAGATGCGTGCAGACTTGCTGCACATCTGTCTTAGCCTTTAGTGAACACAATTTAAAGGCTTTTAGCTAAGCGTGCAACAAGGCTTATGAATTTCGCAAAACGAAATTTGAACTGGTCAGTAGAAAGATGGAGAAATATTTTATGGATAGACGAGAGTAAGATCGTATTGTTTGGCGGTAAAGGTTCTCGTTCTTACGCTAGGAGACCTCCGAATGCAGAATATAACCAAAAATTCACGACTAAAATGGTTAAACGCGGAGGTTCCAGCCTAATGGTATGGGCTTGTTTTTCCTATTCTGGGATTGGCCCTATACATTGAATTAAGACCATCATGGATCAACACGTCTATGTTGATATTCTTGAAAAAGTAACGATGTATTATGCAGAAGAACAAATGCCGTGGGTATTCCAGCAGGATAATGACCCCAAACACACCAGCAATAAAGCAAGAAAGTGGTTTGTGGGTCATTTGGTAAACGTGATGGAATGGCCAGCACAGTCGCCCGACCTTAATCCAATTGAGAACCTCTGGGCCGATGTAAAAAAAGCTGTTTCTATTATAAAACAGCAATGAAACACTTTTTGCTGCAGTGGAAGACTCCTGGAATGAAGTTCTAGTCAACACGTGCCAGTATTTGATTAACTCTATGGCAAGACATTGTAAGCCCGTTATTGCCAACAAAGGATATGCGACGAAATATTAATTTTAGTGCGTTATACTACTGTCAGCTTATTAATCATAATAATAAATTACATCTTTTATTTTGCCTATTTTATATATGAATTTATATAAATATAAAATTGTGGTGCTATTTTTTTTACCGCGTATTTTAAAGTGAAAAATCTTGAATAATTTCCAAATAAATGAATAAAGGTTGAAAATATTTTTCTGAAGCCTTTCTGGTACGGATTTATTTAATTTTATCTGATTAAATCAAAAATCTATCTTATCATGGTGCTATTTTTTTAATCGCAGCTGTAGGTAGTCAACAAAAAATATAAAACATGGAAATATTTTAAATAGTCAACCATGTGACAACATATTGGGGATGTACATTAGGGCTGGCCACGAGACGAGACTTTTGTAAGTCTCGTCTCGGTCTTGTTAATATCGAAAATTTTCAGTCTCGTCTCGGTCTCGTGTCGGTCTCGTATAATTTACTCTCGTCTCGGTCTCGTCTCCGAAAAATACGATTTCCGGCCAACTTGTTGATTATTGGAACGAAATGTTTTCGATTATAGTTGGAATGCGTGGAGAAGAAAATAAATATTTAATTGAAATTGGATTTTTTAATTTCTTAGACTCTCTGTAAATTTTGGTCCAAATATACAGTCTCGTCTCCGTCTCGTCTCGGTTGCTTAAAAGCCAGTCTCGTCTCGTCTCGGTCAGTGCCAGCCATGCGAGACCGAGATCGAGACCGAGACTTTTCTCGTCTCGTGGCCAGCCCTTATGTACATTGAACATATTTGTTTTTACTTACTTGCATGAAAGAAGCTTTATTATTAATACTTATAGACAGTAATTGTGTTTATTTTCATACCACAAATTGATATACATACCTATTTCTTTAAAAAGTTTCCACCAATTTTTTAAACATAAATTATTTAAAAAAATTCTTTTGCAGGACTGGCATATAAGAGCGCAACAATTTTGAGTATGTTTTCACGTTCCCAAAATGGTTCAAAATTGAACATCTGATGCTAAGACTTTTGTGTTATTTTTTCTCTAAAATCAGTCCTTCACCATTTCTGGAATAATTAAAGCTCAATGACTCTGTGTCTTCATGTAGCACCGCCAGATGACTGACCATAATGCACACCAAAAAAATCAATTTTTGTGTCTCGTGAATCATAATGAGGGATTTCCCTAACATTTAATTTGAAAATTAAGTATGTATAACGTAAATCTAGACAATAAGAATTTCTTAGAAAAAACAGTACAAACACATTTATCAATTCGTACCTCCACCCCTTCGCCCACACTTTAAATGGGGTTTCCGACCACAAAAGAAATGAGTTCAGCAAGTGGAAGAGGGGGGGGGGTGGGCTGGCACTGTTTTAAAGGGGATTTTTATTTATATTTTGCTTATTGCAGCGCTTGAATATAACGTCATCAGTTGCAGTACCGACTGTTATATTGATGAAATTCTCAGAAAGTTGCTCTCAGAAATCAATTTCATTTGAAATATATGCAGCATAGCAACTTAACATTTTGAACCATGATTCTTACACTACAATTCAAAATTAATAATGTCCATCATCCATTAAAATTACTAATTTTAAAACCAATCCCCTTAAAAAAAAATTGTGATTTCCAAAGTAAAAAAAATTTAATCATTTAATCATTTTCTCAAAGACCGGTAAAATATTTGTATACCTATCCTTTTAAAAGTCAAAAATCGTTCTGATTTATTGCAAAACCATTTTAAAACATTTTCTTTTTCATTTATTAATACGAAAAAATATTTAGAAAAATGTTGCTTTCCAAAAATTCTGTGTGTTTTTTTTTTTAAATTTCCTCAGCTAAAAAAAGAAGACAAATTCAAAATTTCCTAAACAAAAAATTTCCTTTTTAGTTTCAAGAAAACAACATTATTTAAAAACATAAATAATCCTGAATAACTGCTCACTTTTTTTTACAAAAAAAATTTCATTTATAGAAAGATTGTGGTTTTCAAAAAGTTCCTACGCCGAAAAATGGAAATTTTAACAAAATTCCTCAAATGCAAGTTGAATATTTTTGTTTACCTTTCTGAAACTTTAAATTACCTTCAAAAATTTTACTGATTCATTGCAAATTATTATTGAAACGTCCATTTTTCTATTTAGGTACTAAAAATTAATTCTGAAAAATTATGTTTTTTCAAAAATTAACAACACTCAAAAAGGAGATCATTTACATAAGTTTCCAAAATTCAGTGCTTTGCATAAGTATAAACGCACCTGTAAGAATGCATTTTGTGACACCGTACTATTTTTTTATTTAATGGCATCATTAAACAAGTGAATTGAGCAAACAAAAAAGTCCCGTTATTTTCCCTAGCGTTGTTTGGAAAATAAAAACAGATTTTTTCGTATTGCAGAAGTATAAACGCACTATGCAAATCTCGTTTAAGCTTCATTTAAGTATGAGTTTCGGGATGACAAACAGCGAACCCGCGTGGTTTAATTTAAGCGATACGGAAAATGCCAAAATTCAAGACTTTCGTTCAAGTATCCTAAGATGTAGGGCTATTCTTAGGAAAATTTCGCGATCGGGTCGTTTTTCCGTAATTTCATACAAAATCCAGAACTTTATGGAACGAAAATAAGACCCGGGGGTCTGCAGATGCTGACACGTCGCGATAATAGCCGAACAACCAATGTTGCATCTCGGTGCATTTTTTGAGGGAAATTCGTTACGAATTGGGGTTAGGCGTTTTATTTGCGACGGTTCTTCGTACTTTAAGAAGCAGTGAAGTGAGTGTTCGGGCCAAAATGGCGCCAGCTCCAAAATTGACAACAGCCCACAAACCCACAAACAAATGATGCCAATAAATAAAAAAATAGTAAGGTGTCGCTTCCATTTCCAGTTTTCTATAAAATGCATTTTTACAAGTGCGTTTATACATATGCAAAGCACTGTATGAGTTAAATATTTTCCTTTTATAATTCTCAAAATATAAAATTTTCTACTATTAAAGATCATTCTGATTTACTTATTGCGAATAATTTTTGAAGCATCAGCTATTCAATTTACAATAAAAAAAAAAATTGTGTTTTTTCAAAGATTTCGCACGCCCAGAAAAAAACGGATAGATCAATTCCTTAAACATCGGTAAAATGTGTTTTTGTTAACTTTTTTTTTAAATATAAACTTCTTTACAATCGAAAATTTTCCTGACTTACTGCACAATATTTTTGAAACGTCTACTTTCCCATTTACCGAAAATTCGCTTTGAAAAATTGTATTTTTTTTTATTTCAACAACACTAAAAAACGGATATTATTTGAAATTTCCTCAAATATGGGCAATATATTTTTTGTTTACCTTTCCAAAAATATAAAATTCTTAAAATCAAAAGCTATCTTGATTTGTTTAAGAATTATTTTTGGAAAGTCTACTTTTGCCTTAGAAAGAAAATTATTTAAAAAGTAAAATTTAAAATTTTCCAACGCTAATAAAAGGACATTTTTCAAACATGCCTCAAATATGGGTCAAATGTTAACAATTTACCTTTTTAAAAATATGATTTTCTTTTTTAATCAAAGATCATCTTGATTTACGGAAAAGTATTTTTGAAACATCGAATTTTCTATTAACAATACAAACATTTATAAATTGTGCTTTAAAAAATTTCCTCGCCAAAAATAAACAACATTTTTCCTTTACCTACTATTCTAAAACTATAACGTACTTTACTTGTTTTTGAACCGTCTACTTTCCCGTTTATCAAAATGTCATGTAGAAAATTGCGTTATTTTTTTTTCAAAAATTGTCTTTGCTAAGAAAATGATTTAATTCGAAAAATTCGCTGCCGTGAAATAAGTCCAAATTTCAAAAGTTCGCCTTATTGCTCTTTGCAAAAGTGAAATAGGGCCAATTTTCAGCAGTTGGTCTTATTACACTTTGACAAAGTGAAATAAGTCCAAATTGTTTTTATTTCACTTTAAATAGTTGCACTTTGACAAAGTCAAATAAGGTCAAATTGGCCTTGATTTAAGTGAACTAAGGCCATATGGTAAAATTAATTCCCAATAAATTAAAATCTTGTTTGTTTGTTTCCAGACCGGAGTGGAAAAACCTAATTGTATATTGCCCAAAAAGTCGTTTTTAAATAGATGGCACATTCAATGTTGTACCTACTTGCGGCTATAAGCAATTGCTAATAATTCATTTTGCGCATGATGAGCATGTATACGTACTATTTTTTTTGCGCGAAATTTAAAACTATTATTTTATGAAACTCCGAAAATTGTATGAATTGTTTCGGAGTCTAATGAAATGTAAATACAATTTTCGGAGTTTTATAAAATAATAGTTTTAAATTTTGCGCGAAAGTTAAAACTATTATTTTATAAAACTCCGAAAATTTTATTTACATTTCATTTGACTCCGAAACAATTCATACAATTTTCGGAGTTTCATTAAATAATAGTTTTAAATTTCGTGCGAAATATAAATAAAAATAATACGTACAAGCTTGTCATGTGCAAAATGAATTATTAGCAATTGCTTAAAGCCGCAAGTAGGTACTACATTGAAATGTGCCATCTATTAGAAAGTAACGGGGTGCTTGTCGGTTAACTTTCCAATTATTTTTGCAATTTTTGAAGACATGAAAAAAAGACATCTAAAACTGCCAATTCGGTTTTATTTCGCTTGGTTAAGAGAAATAAGGCAAATTTGGTCTTATTTCTCAAAATAATTTGGCCTTATTTCACTTTGTCAAAGTGTAATGAGACCAACTGCTGAAAATTGGCCCTATTTCGCTTTTGCAAAGAGCAGTAAGGACAATTCTTTAAAGTTGGCCTTATTTCACTTGGCTTTATTTCACGGCACCGAAAAATTCCTCAAATATAAATCAAAAATTTGCATTTAACATTTCTAAAAATATAAAATTCTCTAAATCAAAGATCATCCTGGTTTATTGCTAACTATTTATTCGTCTACTTTCCGATTTACCAAAAAAAATAATTTTGAAAAATTGTTGTTTAAAGTTAAAACTATCGACATATTTAACAATGTGTATCAGTCGTTTTGCTTATCGTTATTGATTGTTTCCATCCCTGCGCTGGCGCTGGTACACAGAGAACCAATTGAAATGCTTTTTTATAATAAGAATTTAACTTGTATTATTTTTCAATATCTATTCAGAAATGTTTCTTTTAAACTTCAAAGTTAGTAAAGTTAAAATTGTTTCCTTTTGATCCCCTTACAATTTGAAACAATAGTTTTGAGAACTACTTCTAATAAATGTCTCACTTAAGTTTAATAATTCTACAGTTGTTCTATAAAAAGTTGTGTCAAATGGGACATTACCTTCTGTCAGTTAACTTGCTACTGCAGTATGATCAGTAGGTATGAACAAAAAGATTTTTGTTTTTATTTTTGCAAACATTTATTGAACTATAGCTGGGCTCAAGTAAGGTCCCTTTCACACATGGATCTGAGTTGCTAGCAACTGGGAGTTTGTTGGCGAGAAGGGCGTAAGGGAGGGAAATAAAATATCCCCTTACGGCCTTCTCGCCGACAAACTCCCAGCTGCTGGCAACTCAGTTTCCTTGTGTGAAAGAGGACTAAGAATTATTGACGTTTTCATGTGGTTTTTCACTTACAGAAAACTAGCTTGGCAGCCTTGTGGCAGCAAATTAATACACAAGCATATCTACTCGAAATAACACACATTTTTATTGAAATAACAAAGTAGCAATTCGAAATAAAAACTTCTTTTAATTACATTTGCCTGTCAAAACAGTTGATCTTAAATTTTCTCTTTAATAAAACTGCAACCAAATCATTTCTTCCTTATTAAACAACATTGTGGGTCGTACTACCTGCGTCAAGTCTGCCTTGCTTCTACCATCATCATATGACCACCGATTTGTAAAAGAATCCTCTTCATTTATGTATATCTTTGGGCTCAATCAAAACTGCATCAAACTCGACTTGCTTAACCAGTTCTTTCTTCATCACCATCATCATCATCGTCAGAGAAAAACAAAATAACAAAAACATTAAACATGAATTGCTGAAGCATCACATGACATTTTAGATATTTTGCAACAATAACCGTTAACTTGCTGCAGTCTTCATCTCTTGTGGTACTTATATCTATTATGAGATATTTTTAGATCAATTCCCATGACAATAACTGATCTTCATGGATATTTTTGAATTAACGTTATAATCTTCAAGTTTCCCCCTTGGATCAATTTATTATTAAACTTTTGCCACAATTTGCTTAGCCAGTCATGTGACTATAGCTTCATAAGTCTTACAAAAAACATACAAATTGTTTTCAATTGAATCTTTTATGCACAGTGGATCAATACATTTACCGTAGAAAAAAAAATCGTCAAATTAATTATAAGCTATTGAATATACCAGAATAATAAGGGAATACACGGGTTTCTATTATTAAATTTGTTTGTGTAGAACAGAAGCTTGATTAAAAAACAAAATACGCTTACATTTACCCAGGGAATTCGGAGGGAATGGTCACACTCGCGGTTTTTTAATATTCTTGGTATAACTCAAAAACGAAGCTGAAATTGAGAATTTAACTTAAGAAATTTTAATAAAGCCATATCAATAAACTTATTAAATAAATAAAGAAAGGATACGCCCATCTATTTATAACGTCTTTTTCAAGGCTTTTAAATTAACAACAAAAAACCACACATATACAAAAATACAAAAATAGAGAGTTTGGATTTATTCCTGCTCACATCAAAATTTTCATTTATTAAGACATTTTATGTAGGAAATTAGATTTTATACCAAAATTGGAGTTAACATTTTTTATAAATAAATTAAAGCTGGGAAAATTTAACATAAACTGACTAGAAAAATCACGGATTTTATTTTTTTTTAACTAAATTGCTCGTACCTTTTTTTTTGAGCAAAAGTTTGGGAAAGACATATCAGAATGAAACAAAGTAAATGCTTTGGCCTTAATATGACGGATTTTTTTTTTTTGATACAAAATTGATAAAAAATGGCCTTTTAGTAAATAACCCTTTTTTTTTAGTTTCTTACAGTTTACGCTCACTTCAAAGAGACAGAGAATTGAAACTTTGTCATTGAGCTCTTAACATAAAAGATAAACAGTAGATTCAAACAGATTGAAACACATTGGGGCATATTCATAGTCGCAGATAGACCCAGTTTTAAATAAACTACAGTTTAAGACAATTTTGGCTCAATGAGTACAGACTGATTTTAATTACAAATTGTTGGTTTTATATTTTTATAAGATAATTAACTTGGTATACTACACAAAAAGCTTCAAATATTTTGAAATGATAAACTTAAACAAATAGAATTAACGTCCGAAAATTCAACTAAACCTATGTTTAACTTAGATACAGCTCTAAAATGGCTATGAAGACGCCCCATTAATTGTGCAAATGAGTATACACAGCTTTTGGATAAACATAAACTTTAAACACTCCAATTACTCTAATATTCACCCTTATTAGTAATTATCCCAATAAGAATTCTCGGGACACATCTGTCTGCAGGAATAACAAAATTTTCAGATTTTAACATTTAATTTGACATAAGGAATCTATCATTAAGCTGACTTGTATACAGGGTGTCATTCAATTCGTAAAGAGTATTTAAGGGTATGATTCCGGGGTATATTCTAAGAAAAAACTTGTTGTACAGTAAAGGCCTATCTCGAATTTTGATATCATTTATAGGGAATTTAAGAAAAGTCTTTTTTTGGGGTACCCTGATCCATGTTATCGGTAATTGCGCCGTAAGTACTTACGACAGAAACTTCGTTTAGGCCTTTATATTTAGAAGAAATACCAGTCTATCTAATTGCGTTTAAATAAATTTGACATCTTTTCTAAGTCTTAAGATATTCAGTTTTTAGCCTGTTCCATTTTTCCTGCCCATGCTAATTTTTTGACTTTGGGGTCGATTTTCTCCAAAAATTGCGTAATCAACATGATGTTTTAATAATTTTTTTGAATGTATGTAACAATAATAAAAATAAAATTTAGCAACAAGTTTGCCGAAGAACCCATAGATTTTATGATACTTTGGAAAAACAGCGGAAGGTAAAATTAAAAAAAAATATGTTTTTTTTTAGCTTTAAGCTCGAAAAGCTATGAATAAAAATTATTAGTGTGATTTTAGATAATTTTTTTAGTATTTTTTTTTACTAAAACAGTTATACCGGGTGCACTTTGACATTCATTGGTTAGAAAAATTGCTAATTTTAGTAGCCACTTAAGTAGAATTCTACAAACTATCTGCAGTTGTTTTAAATGATTTATCAGAACTATTGAAGGACATTCCACAGGTTCATCGAGCTTCATCTTATTCATAACTTGATGGTGCTTCCGCCCACTTTGCTTCAGAAGTTTAAAATTGAAAAGATGAAGAGTGAGCGGTAATCGTTGGATAGGAAAAAGTTGGAGCAGTTCAGTGGCCTGCAAGATCTCCTGATGGTGGATGTTGTAGGACGCGGGTAGTCACTGAGTGGCGTCAACACGGCGATGTCCAGTGATGTAACGAATACTACACATCAATTGTGCTTATTTTACCTCCAAGTGGTAACCATCGGGTACTGGTCTCGTCCATCCGGACTTGACTTGCCAAACAAATAAGCGCGAGTGTTGAACAAGAGACAAAAATAGCAACACTATAAATACTCTGTCGGAAATGACTGGCTGTATAAGTCGGCTGAAGTCTTAGACGAGCCCATCAGAAGGAAGGTGTGCGGCGGATGAATTCATCAGAATCAACGGTGTCACCAACAGTATGGACGACAGAGACCTTACGTGAGCTACTCTGAAATATTTAGAGCTGAGGTCGGTAAGGAATTTCAGTACTAGCCAGGGTGCTGAAAAAGAGATGGTGGCGGATGAACCCTTCAAGGGTCAACGGCAGCACTCATATCCCCGTAGTGGGCTACTGGTATCGGATTATCCGGCCTGCTGTCCTAAGGCTACACAAGGATCCGGCCCTCCGGGTCTGGGGGTCGTGTGACGGGTTGGCAACCTACCACATGTAAAGAAATCAACCGCTTCGAATCGGCAACTACAGCCTCGGATAAGGAATGATCAAACGATGACGACTTTTGGCTATCGAACAAGGACAAAGATTGGATTCTGGAATGTTAAAACTCTTCTCGATAACCGCGAAGAAGGCCCTAACAACGCCAGATTCCTCCAACTTGAGAAAGAATTCCTACGGTACAACCTAGACATCTTGGGTCTGAGTGAAGTGAGATGGTTGAGCGCAGGGCAGGTGGATTCACCTTCGAAAAGCACTTTCTTTATTTACTCCGGAAAACCAGTTGGAAGCTCCCGATGTTCCGGCGTAGGTTTAATGTTGACTCCAAAGGCGCGGCAAAGTCTTATAACCTGGAAACCCATCAACGACAGGATATTGACAGCCAGGTTCCAGAGTAAATTAAGAAAAATCACCATCATCCAGTGCTATGCCCCAACTGAGGAAGCGTCGGACGCCGAGAAGGACGAATTTTACAGCCAACTTAGCGCGGTTTTCAGAAGCTCGCCGAATGGAGACATCACTATCGTAATGGGAGATCTTAATGCTAAGGTTGGCCAGGACAACACAGCGTTGAAGCACGTTCTGGGTAACCACGGTATCGGGGAACGGAACGACAATGGAGAGCGGTTTGTTGACTTCTGTAACGCAAATCAGCTAGTCATTGGAGGTACTCTGTTCGAGCATAGGATCTCGCACAAGATAAGTTGGTTATCCACAGATCGTCAATGTACAGCGAACTTAATCGATCACTTTGCTATTAGCAAGCGCTTTAAAAATTGTCTTCTCGACGTCCGAAACAGACGCGGTGCTGATGTAGGGTTAGCTCGCGATCACCATCTTATGCTTGCCTACGTTCGTCTTCGAATTGCTTCAGTACATGGAAATCGGCAAAACTTCCTGCGTACACCCAGGTACAATACCGACAGATTACGGGATCCTACAGTGCGCCAAAGATATAAGGACCGCCTCGCCGCAGAAGCAGAAGTCATCAGCATTGCCACGCCAGAAAATGCAGACCAACACTGGAGCAATGTGAAAAAGGCCTTTGCAACTGCCGCAACTGAGTCTGTGGGTATAAGGCAGAGAAGCCAAAGCACATGGCTTTCTGCAGATACATGGAGCAAGATTGAAGAAAGGAACGCGATTAGATCCCAACTTGCGGCTGCCCCAGTAGGTGAGAGATTTAACATCGAGTCTCAGTACCGTAGGAAAAGGAAAGAAGTGCAGCGTAGTGTCAGACGTGACAAAAGGAGGCGCGTAAATGTTCTCGCAGAACAGGCAGAGGAAGCAGCATCAAGGTGCGACAGTGGTACCGTCTACAAGATAACCAAGGAATTGGTTGGAAACAACAACTCCCGGAAACAACACCTCGTCAAGGATGTAGACGGCACCCTGCTAGTTACGGATGAGGATCAGCTCAGGAGATGGAAGGAACATTTTGCTTGCGTGCTCAACCACATAGGCGATAGCGGAGGTGTTCCAGCCCCTAACCCAAATGAGCTATTCGTAGAAACTAGTTCCCGTATTCGCACCTGCCCTCCCAGTTTAGCCGAGATAACATCAGCAATCAAATCCCTCAAGAGCAACAAAGCGGTAGGTTTGGACGGCATTCCCGCTGAGCTCTACCAAGCAGATCCACAAACATCAGCTAAGTTGTTAAACCCCTTAATAGCACAGGCATGGGAGAACGAAAGTTTCCCCATTGAATGGAAAAAAGGGATGATCGTCAAACTACCAAAAAAGGGAAATCTTACGGATTGCGGAAACTGGAGAGGGATCTGTGTCCTCCCCGCGGTGGCAAAGATAATGGCGAAAATAATCTTGGAACGAATCAAAGAACATCTCGATTCTACTCTCGACAAAGAGCAAATGGGATTTCGTGCAGGCTCATCCTGCATTGATCACATCAACACCTTGAGGATCATAATAGAACAATGCGTGGAGTTCCGTTCCCCTCTTCATTTGCTCTTCATCGACTTCGAAAAGGCTTTCGATAGTTTGAATCGAGATTTCATTTGGTCAGCTTTACGTAGGAGAGGAGTACCCGAGAAGATTATCGCCGTTATAAAGGCTACCTACGAGGGTGCATCGTGTCAAGTCTTACACAACGGAAAGGTATCAGAGGACTTCGATATCCATAGCGGAGTTCGTCAAGGATGTTTGCTATCTCCACTACTTTTCCTGGTGGTTATAGGGGATGTCCTTCATGCAGCTCTAGCCGAGCAAGCGCGTGGAATTCGATGGACGATGTTTTCGTTCCTGCAACATCTTGATTACGCTGACGATATTTGTTTGCTCTCGCACAACATTATGGATCTTCACCATATGGTGACTAATCTGGAATGCGAGGCAAACAAAGTCGGTTTGAGGATCAACACCGGGAAAACAAAAATCCTCAACATTTCTGAATCTTCTTCTCAAGTTGTCGTTGCGGGACAGCAGGTTGAAGCGGTGGACAACTTCCTGTACCTCGGTAGTGTTGTCTCAAAAGACGGCGGTGGTACGGATGAAGATGTTAACTGCCGAATCGGCAAAGCTAAAGCTGCTTTCGGCATGCTGTCTAAAGTTTGGAGGAGCAACGTCTACAGTACGAAGACCAAGCTGCGACTGTTCCGGTCGAACGTAGAGTCAGTACTACTATATGGGTGTAGTACATGGAAAGTGACCGCCTCTGTCACAAGGAAGCTACAAACTTTCGAAAATAGATGTCTCCGAAACATCCTAAGGATTTTTTGGCCGAACACCATCTCCAACCAAGAACTCTTTCGGAGAACGGGCCAAAGTCCTATTGACATCGTTATTAGGAAAAGAAAGTGGCAGTGGATTGGTCACACCCTACGTCGTGGTGCAGACTCTATTGCAAGACATGCAATGGAGTGGGATCCACTCATCCAAGATGGCAGAAGACCTGGAGGCCAGAGAAAATCTTGGCGCAGAACAGTCGACAAGGAATCACAAAAGCTCGGTAAAAGTTGGGGAGAGCTAAAATACATTTCCAGAAACCGAACGAGATGGCGTGTAGCGGTAGTTGACGCCCTGTGCCCCTTAGAGGGGTCAAGGATCTAAGTAAGTAAGTAAGATCTCCTGATCCTACAATATTGAATGTTTTTGAATGGGGAAGAATGAAATAAATCATTTATTCAATAAAAACGGCAACTTAAAGTGAATTAGAAGAGCGCATGCTCAAAGCGTCCTCAGAAGTGAGGCAGTAGCAAGGATCAATAATATCAATATCATTGAAATACGAAAACGGGCTCTAGCATGCATACAAAATCAAAGGACTCATTTGAACACCTGTTACAACTGTTTTAGTTCACACATAAAATACAAATTATCGATAACCACAGATATCATTTTTTATTTATAGCTTTTCGAGCTTAAAGCTAAAAAAACATTTTTTTTTTTCAATCTTACCTGCAGCTGTTTTTTATTAATTATCATAAAATCTATGGGTTTTTTGGCAAACTTGTAACTAACTTTTATTTTTAGTATTATTAGGTACATTCAAAAAAATTATTAAAACATCATGTTGGTTACGCATTTTTTGGAGAAAATTGACCCCAAAGTCAAAAAATTTGCATGGGCAAGAAAAATGAAACAGGCTAAAAATATCTTAAGACAAGGTATCAAATTTATTTGAACGCAATTACAAAGGCTGGTATTCCTTCTAAAAATAAAGGCCTAAACGAAGTTTCTATCATAAGTACTTATGGCGCAATTACCGATAACATGGATCAGGGTACCCCAAAATAAGACTTTTCTTAGATTCCCGATAAATGATATCAAAATTGGAGATAGGCCTTTACTGTACAACAATTTTTTTCTTAGAATATACCCCAGAATCATACCCTAAAATACTCTTGACGAATTAAGGGACACCCTGTATTTATGTCGATTTAAGAATCCGCTAAATTTTATTCCCGGAGAGTTGACTCGATCCGCAACGACTTTGAAGCGGATTTAGAATGTCAAGAGTTATATGGAATGCGGATGGGCTTTGTATTTCATAATCTAAAAATTTTCGAACTAGTATGTCGACATTCCTGTAATTTTTTACAATAGAAAAAGTGAACTGAACTGAACTGAAAACAGATTCTGTAATCGGTGGATTTTTTTTCCTTTCTGTACTCAAAAAAAAAATTGTACCAACATTTATTTGACACACTGTACGTCTTCTCATCCAATCGCGACATTCCAAACGCAAATTAATTAATATCTTCTACAATTTATCTCCCTCGACTATTGCTGTTGTTTACCTATACCGTTCCCCTATCTGAATCAATTGTATTCGGTGTTTCGGTTAACATTTCAATAAATAAAAGAAATAAAAAAAAGATAAGAAAAATCGAAAGTGAAACACACGGCGATTGCTGAATAAAGGCAAAGGCGGGAAATGAAGACTGCGTGCCGCGCAGCACCGTCCGGACTACATGGTGGACTTTGTACCCCTCGAGCTTCGGCATCGGCAGTCTTGGCAAGCTGGAACTTACTTCGAGAGCATTGGGGGTTTGATGTTTACTTGCTGTGTTCTGTGTGGGTCCAATAAAAGAAGAGTAAACAACAAATAAAAAAGAAATTGATCTCTGCTCATGCTTTCATCACGTGCTCGACCGACTCCTCGAGCGAATGCGATCACTTGAGTCATCACGAGACTGCAAGGCAATTATTTATAACGTCGATTGGTGTCGTCGTCGTTATTGTGCGTAGCTTGTGGCAAGGCATGGATTTGTATACTATAATGTTGAGAGCTATTTATGATAGCTTCTATTTTTATGTTGGCCTCTTTTCAATTAAGTATAAGTACAGATACAGAAGACTCACATGGAGCGCTGGAAGTTCATAAATTGTGTGAACATTAAACTAATGACTCTTACTAATTGGTACAAAGAAAGATAACTATAGGTAGGTTAGGTATTGTTAGTTCATAAATGGATGTTCGATAGAAGATTGGAGCTAGGTTTAACTAATTTATTACTTGTAATTTAATTTAAAAGTAATCACTTACATTAGTTGGAGAAACTTTAAAGAAGTATGTACATATTTAAAAATTAAAATAAAAAGTACAAGTGACCTCAACTCCAGAAATTTTGGTGTTTCGCCCAACGTATAACAGTGGGCTCTTCAGTCAGTCTGTTATACCCTACTAAGACACAAATTTTTGGTCGATTTTTACCGACTCTTATAAAAATCACAGCAAGAATTTAAACAAATTCCCCTAGAATAATAAAATTCACAGTATCTTCTTGCTGTGATTTTTATAAGAGTAGGTAAACATCGACCAAAATTTGTGTCTTAGTAGGGTATAACAGATTGACTGAAGAGCCCACTGTTATACCTTGGGCGAAACACCAGAATTTCTTGAGTTGAGATCACTTGTACTTTTTATTTGAATTATATTCATTCACTCCACTTAAAACCAAAGTAATTTTAATATTCAAATTTCTTTTTCTTTATCATATTTAAAAACATTCTTTAATTCTTGTTTAGGTATACCTACTAAAAAAGTAACATAGTTTCGAAGCAAACGATACATTGATACCTAGGAAGCTGGAAATAAGGTTTACTATACGATAGAAATAGCAGAAATGATGGAACTTCTCAGCCCACAATTTGTTGATGAGTCCAAATGGATAAGATGTGAAGTAATTAAAAAAATAAGATAACAACGATTTGTCAATTACTTGCCAGAAGAATTTCATACCAATAAAAAAAAAACATTTTGATTAAATAGAATGTACATATTCGATTCATAGAACTGCGTCATTGACTAGTACCATTGAGTTTATACACAAAGAGGAACCACATCAGAGTTAAGATATCACCAATCTAGATGGCGCCCTACCATTTGCTCCTTAAGATAGACTATTTCCACCTTAAGGTAGACTATTTGTGGAAATAGTGAGGAAATAGTCTACTATCCAAAAAGTGTCGGATAGTTCCGGATATCCGGATAGTTGAATGAGACAGTTGGGATCCAACACTATCCGGATAGTGTGGGATACCCGGATCCTGATTCGGATCCGAATCTAGTTTGATGAGTTTTGTTTATACTAAGGGTAATATAGTGCAATATAAACATATGATACATGATTTTAGGGTAGTTTTTAATGGAAAATCGAATAATATAAAAATCAAGACGATACAATCCTCTGGTAAAAAGTCATTGATTTTTAAAGTAAATATGACTTCCTATTTCCCTGGTAAAATAATACACCAAATCGTCCGAAATGGAAAAAAATTATAAATCAGTGTAACTTGGCGGTAGATTTGAATTTGTTTGTCCTCAAATTAATTTTATGATTTGTGACAAATAATAAAGCTTAACGAATTTTTTTTTTTCAAAATTGTGTGTAATTTAGTACCTACTAATTTTGAAGTCAAAATTCAATGCTCTCATTAATTTATAGTCATATACTAAAACCCGGATGGTTCTACGACTTTTTGTTTTCAAAATTTTAAAAAATAAACGAACTAACGGCACGAGTTCGATAACTTTGGCGCCAAAAATTAATAACAGGCATTTTTTACTATGGGAGAGGTGTATATCTCACATTGTTTAGGAGGTTGGGGCATTTTAGAAAAAAAATTACTTAAAATGGAAAAAAATATATATATTAAAAATCAACAATAAAGTACTCTACCGGTTTTGAAAGCCAGAAATCTGTTCTTTAATCCAAAAGTCAAATTTATTTATTCACGCTCACATTTTTGAAAAATTTGCATGCAAACTCAAAATTTTGATAAAAAAAATATAAAAAAAAAGTTTATATCAGTTTGTTTTTTTAATTGTGAAATGAAGTGCTAAATTGGCTTTTAGCAGTCAATGTTTATATCAATTCTGAATCGAACACAAAAAACCAAATGGTTTTATGTTGAAGGTTTTGAATGAACAACAACCACTTGTGTTGGCTGCCACCGAGTATTATATAGGCTGGAATTATTGCAATTTCATGGCTGCCAAACCAATCACCAGATTCCTTTAGTGGGGCTTAGTCTATAGTTCCAATTTTAATTTATAAATTATTTTGCGGTTTTATGTCTTCAAGTTTTTGAGAAAACTGAAAACTGGGGTTAAGCCGGAATTGGGTTTTTTTCAACTAAGTTCTTAGGGTAAATTGTTGTTACATTTGGCATGTTAATTGTTAAGCCCCCACCCTGTTTTTCAATTATCTCTTCAAGGTTTAGCCCAAACTTGACAGTCCCTTGAGTCAAGCCCCAAAACTTTCCGGAATAAGGTAAGTTTTAATGGAATGATTTGCTTAGTCCCGACCACGTTTTTTTTTGTCCAATTCTTGTCAAACCCTAGTCCCGACCTGTTTTTTTTTTGTCCTAATTGTCTGTCCTTGTTTATTATTCGTAGCCCTAAACTTGTTTTTTTTTTTGTAAGATTCCGTTCAGGCTTTAGCCCCAACCTAATTCATTCGAGAAAAAAAAATACATACATACATAAAATGTAAATTGCTCAACCTCAGCCTCGCTTAGCAATATTTTAGACGAATATAAAACTCTTCACGTTTTAACGTATTGATTTTTTTTATTTTAATCAATTTTAAGAATATGATGTGTGTGGTGGGGGGCTTAGCCCCTATAGCCACCCCCTTGGTTCCGCCCTGGACATAATTGCTTACTTCAAACTTTTATAATTAAAATAATTAAAAGTCACAAGAAATTGGCAAACAACTAGAACAGCTCTTCAATTTTATTGAGTTTTCCCTTAAAGAAATTTGTAGTATAATGTGGGTAAGGTGATTGAAAAAAAGAAAATAAAGAGTGTCCCTCCAACCCAAAAGTTATTCTGTTTCAGATCTAATTTCTGCTATCCCTCGGGAGTAGAGCTGATGGCAACAAATAAGGTATACGATTTGGTGCCTTCATTTCATCTATGCCATAAATCAAATAAAATAAAATAAAATAAAATAAAATAAAATAAAATAAAACAAAATAAAACTGAAGACAAGCTAAATGATAAACAATTACTAATTATTACCTTGAACACTTTTGACTAAAAGGATTTCTCCAACACCTATTAAAACACCCTCTAAAATAGGAGTCGCGAATCTTTTCGTACAGTAGTATTGTATACAAAAAGTTCATTATTCCATTAAATCCCCACCCGCAAATACTCGTAGTCTATGTTTTTGTTTAAGGTTGGATAACTTTTCAATATCAATAAACATCTTTATTACTGTAACAAAACAACCACCCAGCTGGGTTCTTTTCTGTCAAATTAAATTAAGAATTTCCTTTTAAGACCAACTTTATTTTCGTATTTTATTTGTCTTTTTTGTGTTCGGTTCAGTGGCGTCGTCGATTGCAAAAGGATCAAAAATAATCCGTTGTTTTTATTTTGATTGATTAAAGTAGATAATGATACACACATATTCTTGTTTTCATTTTGTTCTCATGAAATCATGATTAAAAATAAAGAAAAGTAGATAAGGCATTTAGGTGAACTTCTGTTGATTATAACGAGTGTCACAAAAGCAGGTATAAGTCTACACCATAACCTTGTGTTTTCTACAAGGTTCAGTGTATACAAATACAAACAGCCTTACTTTTGTAGAGACACCATTTTTTTAAATAATTTTTAATTTTCCATAGTAAAAATGTCAAAACAAAAAAGAATGAATACTAAATTAATAATAATTTTTTTTAATAATTAATAATTAAAAAAAAAAAAGAATTGGAGTTATTATATTTTATATATAAGCGATACATAACTAGCCCAGTCAAATTCGACAATAAATTCGCAAAGCACGATGTAGTTCTGCATTTTTGATATGTTGTTGAGACTTGTTAGAGTAGTCTGTAGCCAAGTTTGCAACTTTGAAAAATCTGTGCTCGCTGCAGGAAAAATGCCACAGTGAAAAAAACGGTAAAACCACCCCATTTTTTCCGACATTTTCCTTTATAACTTTGAAAATATGTAACTTATGAAAAAAACCATCCAATATAAACTTGTTTGTTATAAAATTTTCTTCAAGACCACATTAGTTTTAAATTTGTGCATGTTATATTTGTCTTGCTATCTAACCATGAATTTAAAGAAAAATCTGAAAAACTAAGTTATTTTGAAGCACTCAACAAAATAAGTCAAAAATTATCCAATTCTGCTAAAAAATTGGAATCAAATAGTCTAGAGCATTACAAGACGAAATTCGATCCACATCGGTCAAATAATTTTGTCAAGAAACATGATGTTTACTAAGTGAAACGCGCAATGTTTGCACCATTGCTGTGGTCGAAGTAGGACACTTAAGTCGGCACTGATTTTTGTACACGTACTTGGAACCCTTAGCTATCATAAAATAAAGGTAGTTAAAGTGTTTATATCTGTTTTTAAGCAACTTTGGAACTGAATTTAAAAGTTTCCAAAGTGTTCACGAAATTAAAAATTTAAATGCCAATCAAACCATTTTCGAAACTTTTAAAATCGAAGAAGTTTTGTCTTTAATTGAAGTTTACTTAACGATACTTTATAGAAATCCACCAGATTTGTTGTTGAAATGCAATCTCTGATAAAATCTTAAATTCTTAAATAGTCACATCCTAAATAGCTAATATTTTTGTTTGGGTAGATAGTCTGGTCACTTAGTGCTGATGACTTAAGCAAGTTATAAGCCTCTTTGATCCAGCTACTAACCTACGCCACTGATTTGGTCATATTATTAGTTTTTCATTACAGATATACCTATATATAAGTCATCGTTAGTTCGAAACAAAATTGTATTGTCTAGAGCATGATTGACTAATTCAAGGATACGGACAATTACGTGGCTAAAATTGGTATCCTGTCGTATACTTCGTTTAACATTTTTTCAATTAGAAAGTATGTTTCTCTATCACTGTTTGCTTCATTTTCTAGATAAAACAATAAAATAGGATTTCTTTTGGCAATCAACAAATAGGTTTTTTATCTAGTAATATGGGAACTCGAAAACTAAGATTTCAAGTATTATTTGGAGTTAGATCTATGGCTTTTCTGACAAGTTCGTAATATCCTTTCATGTATTTGATTTATTTTTTTGATGGACCCTTATTTCGATTATAAACGACTTTGTTTTTCTTAAATTCCAAAAATTTGTAAAAATTCACTTAGTCATTTTTAGTTTTTCACTTCCCTCGAAAACAATTGAAGTGATTTTGATAAAATTTCTTACGTAGAATATTTCAAAAAGTTTCAACAAAAAAATTCAAAGAATATATAAATAATAACATGCATGTGAGATGTGATTAATAAATCTGTGAAATGGGTTCCATAGTTGAAAGTGGCCCACAGTAAGGCCTGATCTTTTTCGTGTATGTGAAATTTTAAAGCTCTGCACGTATATATGGGAGTTTTTTTTACATTTTTAAGAAGTTATGGGCCAGTTTGTTCACGGTGGGTTAAATCTGCAATTTGATTATCACGGATTCTTCCTAATCCATAATTAAAGATCCGTGATAATCAAAGACTGTTTGTCCATTTTTTTGTTCAGCTTATTGATTAACAAATCATGGCTTTTTTACAAATCGTTCCATTTTCCAGTTTTTCTGTCACTTCGGTTGTCAAAACTTTATCAAGAATTAAGTTTATTCCCATTTTTATTGACGTTTGTGCAATTTTGTGTTTGTGGATTCTTATTTGAAAACAGCGTAAACAATTAGCAAGGCAAATATAGTATCAAAGCAGCCGAAAACGCACATCGAATTTCTCCAAGACCGAAAAAGAGAAGTTAGTTCGATTGGCCTTGGAGAAAAAAGAAGAAACACAAAAAATTATTAATTTCAACTAATTTGACTTAATTGCTTTTTATATTCAGTTTTACTGTTCTTATCACTTTAAAAAAAATTTCTTTAAATGCTAAATTTCTTCACTTAAAAATTAAAATAATAGTGAAAGATGATTGAGACGTCACAGATAACCGAAGATGGTATATCTAATGAATGAGCATACGTATTTCTGTTTATCATGCGAGTGCGTAAATCAAGCATCAACAAACTGAATTTCAGTAAATCCTTGATTAAATGGTGCTAATCAAGCAAATTCGGCTGATTAGTGATATCTTTAATTAACTTATCAAATCATGGATTCCTTGATTAAAATTTTAGTGAACAAACGCATTCCATGGTTATTAACTGGAAAAATCCTAGCTTAAAGATGATGAAGTGTGAACAAACTGGCCCTCAAAAGACGGATTGGGTAAGATAATGTCGACTTTTAAATTATCAATTCTATAAGAGCCGTGTTTTTTGAAAGAGTGACTAGCAACTCAACAAAATGTTTACAAGCAAAACAATAACAAAACAAATTATTGTAGAGAATTTTGCTTTTGTTTTCCATTTAAAACTTTTATTGAGTTGCTAGTCACTCTCTCAAAAACCACGGATAAGATCGAACTTTATAATCTCGAAGAAAAAATGTCGACTGATGGTTAAAAAGATCACCGATATCGATTTTCAAAATGTTGGCTTTCAAAACTTTCAAAATATTGACAATAATCGAAATTTTATCAATTGGTATTGCAACAGTCGAGTTTTCGATAGTCGACATTTTGATCAGATTGTACATGTACACATCATTTTCTAAGCCAAAATTTGGACAAAATGGCGACTATCAAAATGTCGACTGTTAAAATCTTTCACTCGCTGGTTTCGCATCGTCAGCAATCACCACTCAATCACCTGTTATTCAAGATTATGAGAGTTGATAATAAATAATAATTTTCTTAAAAAAATATCATCAAGTCGGTATTTTGCTTGAATTTTCTTCAACGCATTTTCTTGACATTTTTTCATGTCGAGGTTTGATAAGGTCGACATTTTTTTAATAACGTTTATATAAAAATGGACATATTGACCAGGTGAACACCTTTTTTCGTAGGTTACACAAAAAAAATAGTGTTCCTAGAACCAAAATTAAAACGTCCGAACGTCCCATGACGGGCAAAGCTTTTCAAATTAAAATGAACATATTAAGACTCAGCACCACACAAAGAAGTCTGATGGTCGGGGTGGCACTCGTGAAATAGCTATAACTTCAGCCAAAATAACTTGGTGGTAGAACACTTTAGTTGTTGTTGTTACATTCAAAATTTCCAATGTTAATTATTGTCTGCGCAGCGTGACTGCATTGTATGAACTTTAGTTCATACAAAAATCCGAAAAAATCTTATTTTTCTCAAAAACAGCTCCTAGGATTTTCATACAAGTTTTTTTTAGAAACAAGAGAAATTATTTATAACAACTCCCATTGAAAGTTTTGTGTCTTAATTTGGGCTTGTTAATTTAGGCTAAGCCGATGCAAATTAAATTTTTCTAAAAGAAGTTTGCGAAAATTTCAAATAATCGCATTTAGCCCAGGCAAAATGTACAAAAAAAAATGACCAATCTGCCAAAAAAAATCCAAGTGAAGGTTTTGAAACGCAGTTGTCTTTATTTTGGCATAAGAAATACTGTCGCGAAAGTCTATTGCCAAATCGTGTGCGCATCAATAGTCATCTTAGGTTAAATGTCGAAAATACCAGTTTTTCGCATAAACCTCGGAAACGGTAAATGCTATCGAAAAGTGTTTCATTCAAAACTTGTAGATTATGTCATTTGCCAAAAAAAAGTTATGACTATTTTTTCTTATGTTGAGAAGATATCGACATTTCAAAAAACGTAAAATGTAAAAAATGCTCTTTTTTTCACGTATAGCTCCTAAAAGGTTTACATTTTTGAAGACTACTCAAAACAAATTATGTACATTATGTGAATACCTACAACAAAAAACTCATTATTTCTTCTTAAAAACAACCGTTTTAAGGATACATATAATTTTCTTTAAAGTTTGACAAAAAGTTCAAATTTCTGTTTTTCAAATTTTTACTCTTAAAAGCACAATTTGTCGAAAAAAATTCTTACGTTCAGTTTAATGATCATAATATTCTCTTCAAAAATATGTGACATTTTTTTTCATACGAGTCATAAGTCGCAAGATATTGCTACTTCAATAGTGTCAACTGTCAAAAAAAACCGGTTTTTCGCATATATCTTTTAAACCCTAAGCTTACACTATTGAAGTAGCAATATCTTGCGACTTATGACTCGTATGGAAAAAAATTTCATATATTTTTGAAGAAAATATTATGATCATTAAACTGAGCGTAAAATTAAAAAAAAAACGGTTGTTTAAAAAAAAAAATTAATAATTTTTTGTTGTAGGTATTCACATATTGTACATTATGTGAATACCTACAACAAAAAATTATTTGTCTTCAGTGGTCTTCAAAAATTTGAACCTTTTAGGAGCTATACGTGGAAAACGACCAGTTTTGACATATAACGTTTTTTGAAATGTCATGTTCTCAACGGTGGGTCGTAAGAAATAAATAGTCATAACCTTTTTTTTTGGAATATGACATAATCTACAAGTTTTGAGTAAAACACTTTTCGATAGCTTTTATCGTTTCCGAGCTTTATGCGAAAAACTGATATTTTCGACATTTAACCTTAGATGACTATTGACGCGCACACGATTTGGCAATAGACTTTCGCGACAGTATTTCTTATGCCAAAATAAAGACAATTGCGTTTAAAAATCTTCACTTTGATTTTTTTGTTTTAAAAATTCAATATTTCCAAAACCGGTTGATATTTTTTTAATACAATTAATAATAAAAAGGTAAGCGCTACAATTTTTTTTCTATGAAAAATTTATGTTAGTGGGTGTGGGTACAAAAAATATTTTTTTATTAATTAATTCGAAGATTTTTAAATTTCTCGTTATTTTGTAAAATAATTTTTTAACTTTTATAGAAAATTGCCCTTAAACGAGGGGAAATAAACTCCCTCCTTGTATAATTTCTTATTTGTTTTAATTTAACCAAAATGATCAATGGATTTTGTTTGCATCTTCTGCGAACGCTCCCACATGTCTTTCTGGTGCAATTTGTACCCCCAATTACCCTAACTTTTTGATTTTAAGTTTTTGAACTTTAATCCTTTCGGGACGGAATGGTAAAAGACGAAGAACATTTATATGGAATTGTACCACATCCGTACCGAAAGGGTTACAAGGCTTAAGGTACCAACAATTATTTAAAGTTTCAACCAGTATTGTGAGACAAGTTTTTCTTCTTAATCAAAATATTTATTGTAATTTTAAAAATATTTGCTTTCTCCTTCCAAAAGGTTTCTGAATTTAAATAATATACAAAACCACGCTTTTAGCTTTTAGCACACAAAAAATCACTTTGAAAATCGAAGTCTTAATGTTTTTTTCGGCTTTCATGACTCGAGTAGATGTAAGGTCATATAAAATGACATTTAAGAAACTGGGGATTGCTTAAATGATCACAAAATCACGACTATCGTCTTTGTGGATTTAAAGATCACGAATAAGCTAATGGGTAGCTAGCGGGTAGTCCCCACCCTCTTAAATTCATCCGACTTACCTTCTCCTAGGAAGCAACTTGGTTTAATTTTCTAATTGAAATAAATTGATTTTTCGACTACAAAATTTAAAGCCCGCATGGAAAACACGAGTAGTTGAATAAATTGCTATATCGCAACTATATGTAGGCATACTGTCTTCATTATGATGAAAGACTGATGCATGCAGGACAAGTTATCATTCCTGGAAATTTGTTGTTCAATAAAACAAAATGTATCTTTGTTCATCATATCATGTTACTATGATGCATAAATATTCGCAAATGCATGGGAAAGTTTTCAGCTGAGGGTAAAGGGAATTCAAAAAAAAAAAAAAAAAAAAATACATTTTCTCTGTTTCGCATCAAATAAAAAATGCCGGAAAATAGCGATTTTCTGGAGCAGAAACATACACTCGAATGCAATTTCACTTTTGTCCGCCAGTGGATGAGGCACTTTGTTCACTTAAATATAAAATGGTTTGTTTCTTTTCTTTTTTTTATTTTATTTTTCTTTCTTCAGAAATGGCATGTGGATGTAATTTGTGATAATGAGCAGCACAACCACCAGAATGCAGAAACATCACAACAAAAGAAGAAGGGGTCAACTCTTGGAAACCCTGCGCTGCTGCTCTCGTGTCTTGGTCGTCTCGTCTGGCGGACTCGGATGCAAAGCAACAAACACAACATGGATGGATAAGATTTCCTTTTAAGTGCACCTATAGCTTTGGTGCCCATGTTAGCAAGACACGTGCGTCATATTGATGGGAATTTATTATAGTTTCTTTATTATACCTATATAGAGACGTTTTAAGTTCAATAGAACAGTGTCGAAGAAAACAAAAGAGGTGAGATTTTTCTTCATTATTTTAACTTTCAAGTTGTGGTCTTTAATTTCAGCTTTATTGATTTTAAATTTTAAATTTGTATTTTAACGCCCAAAGGACATCTTTAAGGTCATGTTTTTTTTTGTAAATTTATATCAAAACAATGATAATTATGATAATGGAAATGTATTATATTGCCCATCATTTCAATGAAAATTTAAAATTCACACCATCTGTTCTGCGTTCAGAATAAATTAATTGTTTTAATTTATAAGACACTGTCATTAAAAAAGGCTACAATGAATGCGAAAACAAAATAATTGTGAAGGCTTTATAAACGCGGTCAAATTCCATTAAAAGATATGTGAGCCGATGTTTTTGATGAACATGCAACGTAGGCATGGATGGAATATTTTCAAATTCAAGAGTATTTGGTTATACATAATTATGTAGGTACCTAAGTATTTCATCTTTTTTTTTTCTCTTTTGCAAACAATTGTGCTAAGAAAAATTTTAACAAAAATATAGTAGGTACCGGTACCTATACCCAATGATAACGAAAATGAGTAGCATCCCAGTCAAAATAGACATTTTACTTAATCAACATTTAAATAACGCTTAAATTTAGTGCGGACCTTCTACTGACCATAACAAAGCAATGGTAAGAAATCCCCGACGCACGGTCCGTCACGTAAGCATTAAAATTAAAAATTCTGTTTTTTGCAAATAACTTTTGAACGGTAAATACTATCGAAAAGTAGTCTAGGTACAGTTTGTAGATCACAAAATTCTTTGTAGATCACAAGATCAAAACACTTTTTTCCTTTTTTCCTACCACTAATTATTAAAAAAGCAGGTACCTATAGCTATTTAAAAAAAAAAAACATAAAATGACGAAAGCAAAAAACCTAGGGGTCATTCCGTAATTCGATTATCGCTAGACGATATCGATTTTACGATAGTCTTAAATCACATGAAAGTGAAAACAATCATCAACTATCATCTAGAAGATATCGTCTTGACGATCGAAAATTGCTTTCCGTAACTCAATAATCGTCAAAACGATATCGTCATCGTCAACGTCATATCGTCAAATCGAACGTGTTTGAAAGATAGCTAATTAGCTATCGCCTTATGTGTTTTTGGAAACAATTGGCCCTTTTTTATGATTCTTGTGAAGCACGAATTAGCGTCACTGACCTACATATAAAATAAAGGGATTTCCAATAAGAGGTGTTATTTCGATATTCAAAGAAAAATGACATTTTTTGAGATAAATGATCGGCTGTGTATTTCAATGTAAAGAGGAAAGTATCCCATTAATAATGAAAGACAACATCAGCCAAATGTCCGCCACGGCTACGCTTATACAACAATATCCTTTTCATGAAATTTTCCATCACCAATTCGCAAAGTGGCTGCTGTATGCCCCCAATAGCTTCACGAATTCCATCTTTGAGGCCTTGAATCGACGCTGGGCTGTGTGCGTAGACCTTATCATTCACGTGGCCCCAAAGGAACCAGTCACAAGGTGTTAAATCACAAGATCACCTCTGCGGTAGAGAACACGGCCCGGAAACTTTTTCCGTAAAAGATCGATGGTTTCGTTGCTTGTGTGGCATGTAGCGCCGTCTTGTTGAAAGTAAATGTTGTCCAGATCAATGCCATCTAATTCCGGCCATACAAAAATTATTAATCATCTCTCGATAGCCAAATCCATTCATTGTAGCTGTTGCTCCAGCCTCATTTTCGAAAAAGTAAGGTCCAATAACTCCGCCAGACCATAAACCCTACCAAACAGGATCGAGAGGCTTGTCAACAATAAATCTTGGGTTTTACGAGACCCAGATGCGACAATATAGCTTGTTGACGTAGCTACCAAGGTGGAAATGGGTTTAGATGATTTTTCGATGAAATTCCGGACCATTTTCATGCATTTCAAAGACCCAATCAGCAAAGACACGAAGTTGTTGATGACCCAAGACTTTATGCAAAATACGGTGTAATGACGTTTGTGGAATGCCCAATTCCAAAGAACGAAGAGGAATGGACAAACCTGGGTTTTCTTTAACAATAGGCTACAGCAGCAATATTCTCAGTTGTTCTCGAGCGACGTGCACGGGTTTTATTTTTTACATCGCTAACTTGTCCCAAGAGCTCAAATTTGTCCACCAATTTCTGAATTGTTTTAGTTTTACGAACCGTTTCTGCCAAATTTTCACCAGTGCACTGTTGAAGCGTGTATCGTTCCATTTTTACTTGCGATATACGTAGTATAGGACAAGTTTAGGATTCGTGCAAAAAAAAAATTCGAGATAATAATTTTCCCTAACATTACGATTATAGAGAAGGCGAACAAAGTGGGTCTCGCAATTCTGTCTCGCCCGTCTGTCTGTCCATCTGTCTGTCTGTACCTCGACCTGCAGGCTAAACGGCTGAACCGATTTTCTTCAAACTTTGGACTTATGCTTCGTATGTGATTCCCTAGAGGGGAAATTGAAATTTTTGTTTAACTCAAAAAATAACGCTACCTGTCATACAACCAATATACAAAAATTGATTTATTTCAAAAACGGCTCTAACGATTTTCAAAAAAAAATTACGAGCTGCTAAAATTACTAAATCAAATATTTTGGTAGAAAAAAAAATTTATAACGGTTATTCACGGTACCTGTCATACAACCCATTTTTTGGTTTTCAAATTTCTAGTTAACTACTACACTGATTTCAACCAATTTTATACAAAAGGTCGCTTGCAATTTAAACAATTTTTTTCGAAAAAATAATTTTTGGATTTTTAAAAAAATATTGAATTTTTTTTTTTGAAAATTCAATATCTTGAAATCGGGCTAATGATTTTTGTTTTTAGTTTTGTGAAAAATTGTATTTTATTAAATACTAAAAGTTGGCATACCAAATTTTATTTTAAAAAAATTTCAAGAATATTTATATATAAAAAATTAATTTAAAAAAAACCGCTCTAACGATTTTTGAATTTTTTTTTTCATAAATTCATATTTATTAAAGAAATCAGATGGCATACTTTTTTTTTTTAACTCTATCAGCGCTCAATTAAACATCATATAAATAGCTGACGGCTTGCTGCCAGAAAAAAATATTCTGCTGGTACACAAGAGAGCACGGAGTGTCGCGCATCCTAACTGCTACATGAAATTTATCGGCTAAGAAATAAATTAAATATAACGAATCAGGATTCATTGCATTTCCATTATTACAATTCAATTGTCTTTAAATTGCGCATAAAACATTTGATTTTTGTCCTTTACTGGTCCACTGAAAATTTTCAAAGCGGCGCGGCCCTTCCTCGAGACCATTGTGTTCAAGCAAAACAAATGAAATGTCAAACGAAAACATGTACATTTTCGGTGTGAACGCATTTCAAGTTTACGTAAACCAATTGCCGAAAACCCGGTTATGAGTTTGGTGTGAAAAGGCTATAACATCGTTTTTCAATCAATTGTACGCAACGCACAAGTCAACACCAGCGGTACGATTTATCAAAATGTATTCCATTACTTCCGTATGCAGATGTCATAAGCATTGTCGGCGGAACGAATCGGAGGCGGCTAAAATGTGATTGTCCGCTAATGAGCACAAGAAGAAGTATATGCTCTGTAATCGAGAAAGGATTCTTAACATCGTCTACCCGGGCAAAATATCACGATGGATAGATATAACTTTGAAATTGTCAAGGACTTTGTCTAGCTGGGCTCCACTATTACATCGCAGAATGACATCAGTGCAGAGATCAAGCGAAGAATTACTCTTGCCAACCGCTGTTTCTTCGGTCTAAGAAGGCATTTAAGTAGTAAGGCCCTCTCTCAGAGAACCAAGGAGACTTTATACAAAACCCTAATCATCCCGGTCCTGTTTTATGGGTCAGAAGCATGGACACTGAAAGATTCGGATAAAAATCTGCTAGGGTGCTTTGAGAGGAAGATTCTTCGTGTGATTTTCGGTCCGGTGTGTATCGAAGGAGTATGGAGGAGAAGATTCAACGACGAGCTATACGGGCTTTACAGCGACGTTGACCTGGTCAAAAAGCTGAAAATACAGCGGCTGAGATGGCTGGGGCACGTGGAGCGTATGGACAGCAACGCACCTGATCGACGAGTCTTCGAATCCAACCCCGATGGGGTACGCAGCAGAGGAAGAACCCGTAAGAGGTGGCGCAAATAAGTGGATGACGACATCAAAGCACTCGGTGTGCGCAACTGGAAGCGGCTAGCTAGGGACAGAGCTGGCTGGAGGGGCTTGTTAGTTGAGGACGAAGCCCATCCTGGGCTGTGAGCGCCATCAAAAGTAAAGTAAGTAAGTCAGACATTTGTATATTATAGGATTGTTCAGTGAGAAAAAAGTCAGATCAGAACAGAAGAGCACAGATTTGTGAGAAAAATCAGACAAGTTGGAACAGAAAACCTGTTCTGAGTTGTTTTACTTAAAAAGCAAGTACATACATAAAATCCTATGGGCTCTCATCACGTAACTTTTCAGACGACTATCTTCCAGACGATAGCTAGAACCGATATCGTCAACAGCTTGCTTCCCGTAATACGTCTACTCTCGCATTATTCTTCTATTTACCATTTTTTACATCTACATACACGTCTTGACGGCCATATAACAAAACGAATTCATGCAATAATCTTTCCGAAGTTGTATGATAAATTACTGTTGTGTAGGTAGGCTTGCTTTCGATATCACGACACATGCACCTTTAAACCCTTATATGTTTTATGTACTCACTTTTGGTTATACAATAAACAATCCAGTCAAAAACTAACAAAACACACAAAGACGATATCTAATAGGTATCGAGCAGTCGATATCGTCCAGACGATAGCAAATGACAGCTTTTTTAATTACGTGAAGCAAAAATCAAATCGTCAGTTCGATATCGTTTGAACGATATACGTTTTGTTTGCTTACGTGAAGCAGGCGCTAACGCAGGGGGGGTTTAAGGGGTATGAATTTAACTTCTTCGCCATACAATTTCACTCTTAACTTTTGAGTTTTCAGTTTAAAACCCCCCCGGCATTTTTAACCCCCCCCCCCCCCCGAATTCGCGCCTGACGTGAAGCATAGCTATCGATAACGATATCGAAACGATATCGTCAGAGTTACGTGATGAGAGCTCTGTTCTGTTCTGTAAGTAATTGTTATGCAATATGGTATGAAACGTAATATGAACTTTGTATGAAACTTAATCACTTTCGATATTAAATTTTTGTGTATCGAGTTAGCCCATAGGGCTGGTAAGCAGAACATCGCGGGATCAAGTCCCACATAAGTCAACTTTTTCTTGTTTGCCCGACAAGGCAAACGGTTCATAATAGCCAAGGCTCTTGTTCTAGCCTTTGCTAACCCTTGCTAGCGCCTTGCCAGAATCTTTGCAAAACTCTCTAGTTCCTTGTCGAAAACAAGATTGTTTTTCTGCGCGTCACCATATCGAGATGTAAACTGGGGCTTGTGCCCCTTGTCCAATGTCCAACCTTTGCTTCGCCACTGGTATAAGGCAAGAAATTATAAGAATATAAAGTTAAGCGTTTGTTACCATATACACTAAGATATTAACCCAATGAAATAAGACTTTTTCTTCTTTTCCAACTTATATAAATTATTTTTGTCTAGACACAAGTCCTTAACCCTAAATCAATTACAACAAAATTTAAATTCATAGGTAGTCACATTCATAAATTCCTTTTAATATTTGTCTTCTTCTTGAAAATTAAGAACAAAAGGAGTGCAGTGAATAAGGTAAAATAATTTTGAATTCAGAGATATTTTCTTTTATTTTATTCATAATCCTCCCCAACACGTCTCATGTCAATCGAGTTGTCAAATCGCAACTGTGAAATGTACTAACTGAAACAAATTGTACCTATTAATACATGTATGTAGGTGCTTTCAGATGCTATTGAGCAACTAGTAGTGGGCGACACACGCAATTCTATTTTAATAAACTCTCTATAACCAGTAAATTTTAATTCTCCTTTTTTATGTAAAGATAGGTTAGGTATAGACAAAATAAATTTAATATTTCCATTCACAGACATGGCAATTCTCCATTAGAAAAAAAAAAAAAAATCTCAACATCATAATATAGAAGCCATTCAAATTACGACACATTTTTTGTTTGTATCGAACGAATTTTCCTCCCCATTACCCACAAAAACAAACTATCAAGGCCATTTTCACCACTTTTTTATAGCCATGTGCCCGTGTTTTTTGTTTTCTATTTTTATCGGAGCTTGACATACAAACTTTTCCAACCATCTGGATCTGGGTTCTCATTATATTTTCGCTAGGTTTGTGTTAATTATTGAGAGCTCAAGAGTTGCCGTAGGCCGTTCCTTGACAAACAAAAATATTTTTGACATAAATAAGTATTTGCATTTATTTTTGATCAACTTCTGACATAGAAATAAAAACACAAAAAACTTTGTCGCAAAATGTTAACGTTCCAACAGAAATAAAGGAAACAAAAGTACAATACTTTGACTACTTTTCCAACATTATGGCAACATTGAGCCAACAATAAACAAAACAAAGAGCCACAATACAGATGCACTCGTATACCCATATCTTCATTATATCGAAAGTGAATTTTCTTTTCAGGAAATAAAGTCAACAGGTCGACGACCGAAACATGAGGTTATGACTTGTATGAGGCATTTTCAACGTTCAATAAAACAAAAACAATTGCGAAGTTGAAACAAATTGCTAACAATTATAGCTTGATCCATAAATTTATATTATTTTGTATCCTTATAAATTTTGTTGAAAAATAAGGAAATTATTCACAAAAGATAGGGTCCGCCAAATAACTTTTTTTTTTTGAAAATGCATCATCAACATCGAGTGTAGCTTCGGCTGTGTGGCACGTAGCGCCGTCCTGTTGAAACCAAATTTTGCCAATATCCTCCTCTTAAATTTTTGTGAACAAAAATTAATTCAACATGGCCCGATAACGATCGCCATTGACTGTAATGGCCACTCCTTGCTCAGTTGAAGAAAAATGGCCCAATTATGCCTCTGGACCAAAATCCGCACCAAACAGTGACTCGTTTTGGGTGCATCGGCTTTTCAATATGCATGCGTGCGGGTTTTCTGTGCCCCAAATGCGACAATTTAGCTTGTCTACATACCCGCCAAGATCAAAATGAGCTTCATCTGAAAAGATGATTTTTTTGGCAAAATCGGCAAAGTAATGTCGCAATATTTCCCAGCGTTGTTTAAGCGTATACATAACCATATTCGTTCAGTGGAAGGATAAAATTAATTATCTGTCAAATCAGACATGAGCTAAGTGTTACCATTCACGAAATAAGCACTAGTTGAAAAAAAGAAACGTTAGATGGCGGACCCTTTATTTATACAATAAGGTATGTACCTACCTATGTTTATTTAAACAAAAAAAAAATGCTAGAAGACTATTATGTCGGTTTTAATTTTTCATTTCTCATATGTCATATAAAGATAGGTACGCCTACATAAATAAACAATATTTGATTTAGTTTGAACTAAAACGACTTGTTTTCACATAAGCCATTAAATGAGCATAAATCAGTAATGCAACGAAACGTCACCTTTGTGGATTACGAGTACTTTCTAGTTTTGTTATTTTATTTATTTTAAATTGTTAATTCAATTTTCTTTTTATTATGCCATAGTTCCATTTTGTTTCTATGGGAATTTCGTTTTTGTCGGTATTTAACCGCTTACAAGGGTTTCTTTTATTATTCAAAGAAAAATAAAAGGACATGAGAATAGTAAATCAAATCAATAAATAGAAAAAAGGGGAGGTAAAGCTTTTCTATATATTTTCAAACATATTTGCTGTCTTTATTCCATATAATTCAATAATTTAATTTAATAAATAATATGTGTCAGGTTCCGCTATAAATGGTTCTCAAAAAAATGTCAGAGAATACCCAAAAAAAAATACATTTTTCTATAGTTTTACGAAAATCAACCCATCCGCTAATGTTGTAGCCGAACAGGCTGACACCTGAACCGAAAATACATTGAAAGCAGGGTTGCCATATAGGGCTTTTTAGAAAAAAATAGCAATATATCACTGTCTCATAACTTCTAAACCTAAATTTGAAACTTCGGCACAATGACGTTTAAGTGACAGCTATTTTTTGTTTTAGTGCTGCGTTCGTTTTTGTTACCATATAGTTAACTATGAGAGTTGCAATGTACAAGGCAAAAAACTTACTTTTCATTTAAGATACTATCAAAGTTAAAAAATGGACTCGACTGGATCACACAATCTTGCTCTCGTAGCTAACAACTTTAACGTAGCAAGAAAATTATGATGTAGAAGTACAAAGCTATTGGTTGCAAAATATTATGATTAGGGCTGGCCACGAGACGAGAAAAGTCTCGGTCTCGATCTTTGTCTCGCATGACGAGACCGAGACAAGACGAGACTGGTTTTTAAGCATCCGAGACGAGACCGAGACGAGACACAATTAAACGAGACCGACACGAGACCGAGAAGTGACTAAAAATTTAACGAGACCGAGACGAGACTTACAAAAGTCTGGCAGAGTCTCGTCTCGTGGCCAGCCCTAATTATGATATCATTAAAAAAAATTAAATGAATTATTGCTTTAAAATGTTATAAATTTATTATTTGAATGGCTTCGAGAGTTAAAGCTCAAAATCAAGTACCTACGCCATCTGATTTGTTTGATAAATATGAATTTATGAAAAAAAAAAAACAATAAAAAATCGTTGGAGCGGTTTTCTTAAAAATTATTTTGTATATACAAAATTATTCGCTCATTTTCAAAAACAAAATCTAGTATGCCACAATTTAGTATTTAATAAAATTTTACACAAAATAAAAACATTTCCATAGCCCGTTTTCAAGATACTGAATTTTCAAAAACAAAATTTCAATATTTTTTTTAAAAACCCAAAAATAATTTTTTTGAAAATTTTTATATGCTTAATTATTTGATTTGTGAATGGGCTCTTGTATACAAACTTTGGTTGAAATCGGAGCAGCTGTCAACGAGAAATTTGAAAACAAAAAGATCGGTTCTATGGACAGGTACCGTTATTAACCGTTATTGGTAACATTTTTTTTCATCAAAATACTGGCCATACCTTAAAAAGTAAACGCACATCTTTTTATTAAAATTCTTGGAGCCGTTTTCGCGAAAAATAATTTTTTTCTTAACGGTTTTTCAACAATTGTATAGAAGGTACCGTAATATTTGAACTTAAAAAGATGATTTTTTCAAGTATTCTACGAAATGATAAGAAACTATCTTCCAACTAGTTTTGAAAATATTGACCAAGACGTTTTAAAAATATTTAGTTTTCAAAAAAAAAAAAAAAAAAAAATGTTTGATTTTTTTTTAATTTTTAATTTTCAATTTTTTTTTAAAATTTTTGTTCACAATAAATTTTATACTTCTTAGAAGTTTTACTATTAAAAAATGAAAATTTTCAACTTTACTGTTTTCGAGAAAATCAAAAACCAAAAGAACTGGAGGTACCCAAAATATTCAACTTATGAAAATAAAAAAATTATTAAAAAGTAGCATTTCCTTACTTTATTTATTTGAATTTTTTTAAACAAAATCCTCGGACCCGTTCTTGAGAAAATTATTATTTTACTTTTTGGCGAAAAAAAAAATTGTTTCGCAGGTATTTACCGTTATTTTTGGTCCTTAAAAAAAAATTAAAAATACGTCTGGGCATATTAGTCAAAAAACACTATATACCAAGTTTGAAGAATATCCCTCCAGCAGTTTAGGCTGTACGGGCGAGGACAGACAGACAGACAGAATTGCGAGACCCACTTTTTTCGCGTTCTCTATCATCGTAATGTTAGAGAAAATTATTATCTCGAGTTTGATTTTTTTTACGAATCCATAACTAAGTATATAGAACATATTAGTCTAAGAGCCCACAGCAAATTTAGGGGTGTGAAAGTGAACCAAAAAGAAAGTATATGAGTCAAAAGGTGTGGTAATGCTTATGAAAGAAATGCAAGTCTTGCAGTCCCTGGAGGCGGCTTATGATGCGTTATAGCAATTTGAAAATGTTTACCCGTTCCTATGTAGGTGTTGAATCCCTGATTACAGATCCGTATGTCCAAGACCGATTGGAGATGGCATTTACCCTGCCAGACCGTTTATAGAGCTCGAAAAATGTAAAAGAAATGGGTAAAAAAATTATTAAAAATCAACCCTTTTATGTTTGTTTGTAAAGCCAGATGTCCCTTCTATTATTTCCTTATTAAATAAAGTTCTTTTAGTGAACAGTTTTTGAAATATTAATTTTCAAACTCAAAATTTTATAAAATTTTTTGTCTATCTTCAACGAAAGAAAATTGCGTTTAAATCGATCGGTTCCACAAGTATTCTCCGAAAAAATAAGTTTGTTTGATTTTATATTGACAAGATTTAAATGAGATTTATTTGAAATCTTCATTTGAGGAGATTAAAATTTGTATGGTAAATCTTCGAGATTTCAAGGAGATTTGTGTAAGTCTTGCTAAATCTCTAAATCTCGGTTTAGTGCCCGGTGGTAACATAGTATGAGAAACCTCACAAGAAAAACGTTGTGATGTGTCAAACCGAGTTATGCGGTTATTGTGACTTGTGAGGCATCAGTGAGGTTGCCAGAATACTGTTATTTGTTTTTGCGTTTTTTGTTAATTTTTTTTTATGAGCCACACATTTCTTTATTCAAAAATTGACCAAATCGAAGGAATACAATTTGGAAGAAAAGCAAATTATTTAGAAAACAATTCAAATATCAAAATTAAATTGATAATAAATTATTACAAAATTCAAAATAAATTCAAATCGGAAGACGAAAAGCAAACACAATAACCACAAAATTAAAACTTCAAGTAACTTTCTTATATTAAAGGAACGCTGATGTTCAACTATAGTTAACGTGGGCATACAAAAGAACGCACCACTGTCATTGCGCAAGTTGAGGAAATGGATCATTGAGGTTGTTGGTTCTTTGAAGCCGAATATCTCTTGAACCCCATGACCTAGAGCTTATCGGCCATATAATGAAATGATGCAATTGGAATTACCTTTTTAAAAACGTATGACACCTTACTGTGGAGTCGGTATACCATTTCCAATAAATAATTGCACTGTTTAGGGCTGGCCACGAGACGAGACTCTGCGAGACTTTTGTAAGTCTCGTCTCGTCTCGTTAAAATCGAAAATTTTCAGTCTCGTCTCGGTCTCGTCTCCGAAAAATACGATTTCCGACCAACTTGTTGATTATTGGAATGAAATAATTTCGATTATAGTTTGAATACGTAAATAAATATTTAACTGAAATTGGATTTTTTAATTTATTAGACTCTCTGTAAATTTTGGTCCAAATATACAGTCTCGTCTCGGTTGCTTAAAAGCCAGTCTCGTCTCGTCTCCTCTCGGTCTCGTCATGCGAGACAGAGACTTTTCTCGACTCGTGGCCAGCCCTAGCACTGTTATTCTATTTGCCGATGTTAGGCCTAAATACGTCTCGAACCCCATGGTCTACATATTAACGGCTTTCAAAAAAATAAAGTACATGCCTTATATGTTTTTTAACGATATATGTCCCATTTCTGTTGAGTAGGTGCAGCAGCTTCCAATGCGGAATTGCATTATTGCTTTTTTATGCATTTTTGCCAAATATAACCTTTTCATTGACGTATCACACATCACTGTTGAGTTGGTAGGCTATTTCCCAATAAGGAATTCCATTATTGTTGTTTTGATGCCTTGAAGCCAAATACCCCACGAAACCCATGGTTCAGAGCTTAATGGCTATATAATGAAATCAAGAACAAGTAATAACCTTTACAACGATGTATGACAGATAACTGTTGAGTTGGTAGACCAGGGGCACAATAGATCTCAAGGTCGCAGTGCAATATCCCTCAAATTTTCATTCATTGGTAAACCAGTTGCCAATGAAAAATTCCACTATTTTATTTTTGCCGTCTTCTATGGCCCAATATCTTTTGAACCCCATTATCTACATCTTAACGACTCTTTTACCAAATGAAGTGCACGTAATAATCTTTTAAACGAGGTATGACACTTTACTGTGGGTGGTAATTCAAGCTGCAAATGAAGAGTTGCATTACTGTCTTTTTCGGTACTTTGAAGGGCAATATCTTTTGAACCCCATGCCCCATGGTTTAGAGCTTTACATCCATATAATTAAATTGGTGTTGAGTTAGTAGAGCAGCTCCCATACATTTTTGCCCATTCATGGCAAGAATTTGAAGAAAGTAGTTGTTCCTAGATCATTTTATGAACACAATAAACTTCTTTGCTGATATTAAGCAATATAAAAGAAATAATTTTTTTTTCAAGATGGTAGGCATTTCTCTTCCAGTACCACTCTAAAAACTTGATATAAAATATCCTTCCTAACATACCCCAAAACCGAAATTTCCCTACCCAAAATTATTGTGGTGGTACTACTGGGAATGCTCTATGTTAACTAGATAAAGCGCAGCTCGCTGTATAATATGGCTAATGAGCCGCAATTATAATATTAAAGAGAAGACATGTTGATAGTTTAGAACTGATTATATTATCCAATATTTCACCGCTATTTATACTACTAAAAATCAATGGGTTATCCCCACTTATGCTTAAGAACTATCTTACAAATACTTTTGTGCTGCATCAGCATTCTATTTTCAATATATACAATATGTTGGGGCAGTCTAATAATTATGACTCAATGAAATTATGAATCTGGAACATAGTGTAACAAAATACTTCTACGACACTTCATGTGCATAGTCACCCAAGTGGTGGCAATGCCCTGAGCACAACACTCAGTTTCGTTTGGTAAAAAAGAAACAAATAAATAAATTTGATATTAAACTTTATAGTTTCGAATATCAATGAAATTTACTATTTCAATTGTGTCGATCGAATACTACATGTGGCTTTGTTTACGTTTGAGAAATGAGAAATGATTTTACGTTAATGAAATGAAAGAATGCTTTTATTACACTACATCCTTCCCCTTTAAAAAAATGATATTTGTGTACATTTCTAAAATTTAAATAAATATCATTTGACTTTTTTGTGATATTGTTATTTTTAGTTTATGTATTTCTAGCTTTAATTAAATTATTATTATGTATTTCATATTTCTTATCATCTAATAAAATAGTACTATTTACACTGTTTTGAGATATAATTTTATATGGTCCTCTAAAAGGTTTATCGAATTTTCTTGTGTTTTGATTTTTTAAATATACATAATCTCCTACGGTAAAGTTTGATTTGTTTACATTTTTCTGAGAATTTTGTCTTTTATATTTGTCTTCAATTAAGTGATTTTTTGCTTGTTCATGAGCATGTCTTAGTTTGCATTTCAATTCATTCAAGTAATTGTCAATATTATAAATTGTATCTTTATTTTCTATTACTTCACATGGAAGTGTACATAATTTTCCAAATACAAGTTCAAATGGTGAATATAAAGTGCCACTGTGTGGTGTAGAGTTATAACAATAAGTATAATATGGTAACCATTCTTCCCAGTTACTTTTATCCCCTACGCTCATAATATATTCATTAAATACTCTATGATTTCTTTCTATTGATCCCATTGTTTCATGGTGAAAAGGTGTGGAAACTATCTTTTCTATCTTTAAAAGTGTACAAATATTCTTTAGCAATTCATTAGTAAATTCTGTTCCTTTATCTGTTTTAAGTTTCTTAAAGCATCCATATTTAAGAATAAATTTTTCTACTATTGCTTTTGCTACAGTATTCGCTTCTTTAGTTTCTATCGGGAATGCTTCTACAAATTTCGTTAAATCACATTGTACCGTTAATATGTATCTATAACCATTTGATGGTCTAAGTGGTCCTACAGTATCAATTGTTATTGTTTCAAATGACGAACTAGGTGTATCTGTAATTACAATATTTTCTTTTGTGTATCTTGTTATCTTTGTTTCATTGCATGTTTTGCAATTGTTAACAAATTTTTTAACCATTTTATTCATATTCTTCCAAACATATTTTTGTTTTAACTTATTGACGCATCTTCTGATACCGCAATGTCCTCCTATTTTGGAATTATGATATTCTTTTATCAATTTGTGCATTTCTTTCTCATCTATTATCTGCTTTGGAGGTTCAAATAATATTATGTCTAGACATTTGTCCTCATTTATATTTTCTTGCAGCTTATTAAATATTTCTTTAAATTTTTGTATGCATACTTCATTAAATATTAGACTATTTCTTGCTAGCGCTAGTCTTTTAACACCGGCATTGTTCATTTTGAATATTAGCTTCCTCAGAATCAATTTTATCTCTGATAAAGATTTATCGCTATATTCTACAACTACAGTGTTTGCTGCTATTATTATTTCATTTATTTTCCTCTTTGTAACGTTACTTTCTTTAAATTCTATCTTTTTTAATCGCCTTATGTCCGATATTGATGTACAGTCCCAAATATGAAGGTAGCTAGTCTCCACGATTGAGTCCAAGGCTATTGCACAATGTTCTTTTTCCTTTGGTATCTTCTCTTTATTTTTATTCATTGCTCTAGTTAAAACGTCTATGTTGTATTTTGGTATCATTTCTTTCAATTCATCAGAATCAATTTTTATTCTTGATAAAGCATCTGCATTGGTATTCATCTTGCCCTTTTTAAAAATTATTTCAAAATCATAATCCATCAAGTCAACTCGTATTCTAGTTAATTTAGATGATGGGTTTTTGTGAGTGAATAAACTGACTAATGGTCTGTGGTCTGTGTAAACTTTGAATTTTCTACCGAAAAGATATGGTCTAAAATAATTTATTCCCCAATGTATTGCTAACAATTCCTTCTCTATAATGGGTTTATTTAATTCGTGTTTATTTAGGGATCTACTGGCATATGCTATAGGTTTATCTGTTCCAATTTCTCCCTGTGACAAAACTGCTCCTAAAGCAAAATTCGAAGAATCTGTAGTAAGAATGAAAGGTTTTTTGAAATCAGGATAGCTAAGTATGGGAGGAGTTATTAAACTTTGCTTTAGTATGTTAAAAGATTTTTCACAGTCTTCTGTCCAAGAGAATATTTGTCTCTTTTTTAATAACAGGTTCAAGGGTTTAGCTATCTCTGCGAAGTTTTTTATAAATTTTCTATAGTAGTTACAGAATGCTACAAATCTTCTAACATCATCTGCATTTTTAGGCAGTGGATACTTTTTAATTGTTTCATACTTCCTTGGATCGGGTTTAATTCCATTTGACGTTATCAAATGACCCAAATAAATTACTTCTGGCTTCAAGAAATCACATTTTTCTATATTTAATTTCAAATTATATTTGCGAAGTCTTCCTAAAACTTTGATCAAATTTTCGTTGTGATCTTTCAAATTCTTACCAAATACTATTACATCATCTACATATAGAAAAGCTGAGGCTTGTAAACCACTAAGAGCTATCGACAACATCCTCTGAAAACTATTTGTTGAGATTTTCAATCCGAAAGGAAGTCTCTTGAATTGGTAATGACCCTCATTAGTTGAAAATGCCGTCAATGGTCTAGAATTTTTGTTTAGTGAAATTTGATGAAATGAGCTTGTCATATCTAGAGTGGAAAAATATTTAGCATTACCTAATTTATCTAATACATCTTCTAATCTCGTGAGTGGAAATTTGTCATCTACAACTTTTTTATTTAAAGACCTAAAATCTACTACTAATCTCCATTTAGTTTGTCCATTTAGTGTTTTTTTTGGAACTATAAGTAATGGTGAGTTATATGGACTAACGGATTCTTCTATTATGTCATTTTTTAATAAATCAGATACTTGCTTTTGTATTTCGTCTAATTGCGTGTTTGGTAGTCTATAGTTTTTTATGTATACTGGATTTTTGTCAGTTAATGCGATGTTTTGTTCGTAGAAATTGTTTGTTGTTAGTTTTTCATCAACATCATGGAAGACATCATGAAATTCTTCACAAATACTTAGTATAGTGTGAGCAGAAGATTTATCTAAGTTGTTTATTTGAATTTTCTCTATTAAGTTTTTAAATTTTTGCTTGTCTTTAAATCTTGTATTATTCGATAATATTCTATATTTGCTCAAGGGTTCTATTCCTATCATGGAATTTTCTATTGTTTCCTCTTTATCTGTAGTATTCAGTATCTTGATATGCTTTATTCCTTTTGCAGGCAATATTGAATTGGCTAAGAAAATTCCCTTTTTGATTTCATTCCCGATGAGAACACTATCTTCATTCAAATCTAGTTTGATACTTTTTACTATTTCTGTTCTTGGTGGAATTGTTAATTTTCCTAAATTCTTCATGGTCATATTTAATGGTAGTGTTATTTCTTCATCTTGTACTAATACTACAAGCACACAAGTTTCATAGTCTATTTTACAGTTATAAGCTTTAAGAAAATCTCTTCCTAGTATTGCATCGGTAGTTATATTTATTTCTTCATTGACAACGTGAAATTGATGTTCTACATTAGCTTCTCCTATTATGAGTTCTAGATTTGATACACCCCTAGAAAATATTATTTTGTTTGTAATGCCGTTTATTTGACATGCCGAATTTTCATTTAATTTTTTCACCATATATTCTTTACAGACAGAAATATCTGCACCCGTGTCAATTAAAAATTTGAAAGTTTTGTTTAGATGTTTTATTGTTATGTTAACGAAATTTGTGTCATATTCCCCATAGAAATTTAATACTTTTTTTGATTTCCCCGATTCTGTTGACCGGGGATACCTATGTTTTCCGACCTAGTATTGTTATTATGGTATCCTCTTGCACTACCTCTACCTCTATTATAACTGTTATTTCTTTCATAGCTATTGCTATAAATATTGTTATTGTATTGTCTGTCTTTATTGTATCTATTATTGTTATTGAATCTAGGGTAAGAATTGTTATATTGCTGTCTACCTCTAAAATTTGTTCTAAATTGCATGACATTGTTTTGTCGCGACGAAACTTCAACTTCAGTAGCTATCTTTATAGCTTCATTGAATGTCGTAATTCTAGATGCTTGTATGACATGTCTTGTAGCTTCGTTCAATCCGTTTTTAAAAGCATTTAGTCCTAACTGATCGTTTAAATTTATTATAACTTTTCTATTTGATTCACCTTGTTCAGCTATTTGTATCTCATTTAATTGAGCTATCAGTAATTCTATTCTTTCAGCAAATCTATGTACTTCTTGAGTTCCTTGGTGTGATCTTGCTAACTCACTATGTATTTTCAATGGATTTGTTTTTGGTTTATAAATTTCTGTTAAAGCCTTTTTAAGATCAGGAAAAAGTTGTGGTTGATTTTCTAATGTAAGAAGCCTGTTTCTCACTTTGTCAATTACTTTTGTTGCTATTATAAATTTGATTAACTTTTTCTTTTCTAATTCCTCACCTAATGTATCAGTATAAAACTCAATTAGTCCTAAAAAATTTGATAAATTTTTCGAATCACCATTGAATTCTGGTATTAGCTTTGTAGCTACCAATATTTCAAATTTTGCCATTTCTTTTGAAATTGACTTTTCTAGTTTTGGTGTTAGTAGTTCTGTTATTTTATTTCTTATTTCTAAGTATAAAATTTGTATCTCTTCTACTTCATCTTTTTTACAAGCTATTAAAATCGTTTTCCAAATATCTTCTACTTCTTTTTTTTGTATTTGAAATGTACTCTTCTGAGTATTGTCTACCTGGGCTTTTCTTTAAATTTTTCAATATTCTTTTTAATTCTTCTATTTTATCCATTGAAAGGAAATTAATAGTTTTTTTTTTTTTTTTTTTTTTTTTTTTATATTTGTCAATTTATATATGTTTTATCTTTAAACATTTTGTTTAAACATTGTTAAGTCTATTTCTCAATACTTGTTTTCTAACATACTTTTTATAATAGGAGTGTATTTTTGCAAATAACAGAATTATTATTATAAAAAAAAATGTATATATTTATGTTGCTGCTGTTAAAAATCTGGTTGGTTTGACTGCTATTCAGGTTGTTATTAATTACTTCCTTTGACTGCGGCTGTCCCATTTTCGTAGTTCACAAATCAATTTATTCTTTAAAGCCTTGTCAATTGTAATTGCGATTATTCTGTGGAGTTCAGCTTTTCGTTGTCGTTCCCTTACTGCTTTGCCGGCTCTCGGTCTTCTGGTTTTTACAGGGGTTTTGGAGATTTGTGTTGCAGATGTCTTTTTATTTCTTCTTAGGTATTCTTCAATCGTCAGGGGTTTCGGGCCCGCTGTTTTGGGAGTGGGTGTATACACAGGTGGTGTAAACTTTAGTGAGTCGTCTGTCAGAGGTGTATATTCCTCGACCTCGACCGATGATCTTCTTGGTGTATTCAGTTCTTCAAAAAGCTCATCGAGTTGTTGCTCGTTGTAGCTCATTTCTTTATGGTCCGCTACTGGTGGTAAAACAAAATATTTTTTTTTTTTGTATACCTAACAGTTTGGCAAGATCGCCATGTGGTGGTACTACTGGGAATGCTCTATGTTAACTAGATAAAGCGCAGCTCGCTGTATAATATGGCTAATGAGCCGCAATTATAATATTAAAGAGAAGACATGTTGATAGTTTAGAACTGATTATATTATCCAATATTTCACCGCTATTTATACTACTAAAAATCAATGGGTTATCCCCACTTATGCTTAAGAACTATCTTACAAATACTTTTGTGCTGCATCAGCATTCTATTTTCAATATATACAATATGTTGGGGCAGTCTAATAATTATGACTCAATGAAATTATGAATCTGGAACATAGTGTAACAAAATACTTCTACGACACTTCATGTGCATAGTCACCCAAGTGGTGGCAATGCCCTGAGCACAACACTCAGTTTCGTTTGGTAAAAAAGAAACAAATAAATAAATTTGATATTAAACTTTATAGTTTCGAATATCAATGAAATTTACTATTTCAATTGTGTCGATCGAATACTACATGTGGCTTTGTTTACGTTTGAGAAATGAGAAATGATTTTACGTTAATGAAATGAAAGAATGCTTTTATTACACTACATTATATTTTTTGACTAGATATAAGATATACTACATCCAGTATATTTTTCCATTTTTCAAGTCCATAAATTGTTCGAAAAAAAGTATTAATCCAATGCGTAGCAACAATTTTTTTCAAAAGGACCTTTAGATTCATCTAATTTGGAAAAAAACTGAATTTTACCCGTTTCTCCCTCCCCCTAAACATTTTTTACTCCGCTCCAAATTTAGGTTACTTTTAGGGAAGTGTTAGTAGTAGCCCGTAGCGTAATGGTTAATGCGTTGGGCTGTCACGCTGGAGGTCTGGGTTAACTTCTCAGCCTCGTCCACTTAAAAACTGAAAAGTTTTATTTTAGGGCTACTGCCTCTTGCGAGGAATTGACAAATCATCTAAGAGTATCACTTGTCATGAATAAGTGCTTCTCGTCTAGCCGTTCGGATTCGGCATAAAATTGTAGGTCCCTTCCATTTCTGTCGACAAGCACACATAGGAATGGTTGCGAGTTGTTAGTCACTAGACCCTGGTTCTTCATGAGCTGTTGCCCCACCCAATTTATTTTTATTTAGGAAAGTGTAAAGAGGGTAACAATGAATCCCTCTTCAGCTTCGTGGTATTTTTTTCAAATTGAATATATTATTTTCCTAGAGTATTAGTCTTTTGCCAAATTGAAACAATAGAACATGAATAAATATGCAGATTTAAGATTTATTAAATTATACTTGGTTAGAATTTGTTTTACATTTAGGGCAGCGATTATGGGCTTTAATAATTTTCAAATTGGTCTATAGACCTAGTAGACCTGGTAACTCTGTATAAAGAATTTCTGAGATAATCTCCGAAGTCCATCAAAAACCTACGGAAAAGTAAAACTAGATTTCGTCACCAAAAACTTTGTTATTATTGTTTAAATATGTATGTTTATTGTTTACCCATCTTTCTCTAGTCGATATCTTACACCAATATACCAAACGTTCAAAATTCATTTCTTTTTGTTTTTTAGCTAGACTCTCCATATTTAAAAATATGTCAATAGTTTTTTTTTCAGAGGTGATAAAATTTGAATATTTAATATGTGAATTAATTTGCGAAGCTTTAATTTGTTTGTGAATAAAAATTCTTCCTAAAAAAATTCTTTGTTTTGTTCTTATCAATTCATCGGAAAAAGTCTTATTTTAATTCTTGTTTATTTTTTTTGTTTCAAGAAATCGAAAAACAACAAAAAACAATGAACTTTGCCGCACACAAAGTATTTTTAATTTAACCAAATTAATTTCAATTAATAAAAAAACAAATTGACAAAACAACACCATCTGCTTATCTTACATGTGCCAAACAAATCAACAAGTAGTAGTAGAAAATCGTAGAGAGTATCATCCCGATATCGAAACCTTTAAATTTATATGCCTTTCCTAATGTTTTCCCTTGTGTGTACTCTTCTGACTCACAATGAAGTCATGGTTTTTAAAAATAGAGGAAAATGAATTTTATCGGTGATGAAGATAAGGCAAAATTATAAAAAAAAACATATATACTTGTTACTGTTGCCGGTACCTACGTATACACAAAACGATTACGCAATGAAGCCCTTACAATATTTAACATTGTTAATTTTCAAAATCAGTTATTTATCGTCATACTGATACTAGTATACAAAGGCGTTAAGTGAGCAACTACAAATTTCTTATATCATTATAATCAAATATTTTAGAGAGGAGTTTTTGAGAATGATTGACATAAGCAACATAGCTACTTGAGAATTTTTGAGAGTATTAAGAAATTAAAATGTATTAAGAACAACTTGACTTTAAATGCTCTCATGTACATATGTACTTTAAGTTTAAATAAATAATACAAATTTTCTATTTGTATTAAGAAAGGTAAGAGCTTTTTGTTCAATAGTCAGTTATACAACAAAATGTACCCACTTCTTATTCTTCTGAATTTTTGTCTTACTAACTTGTTTATCAGCTAATTAACCCCCTTATTTATAAAAAAAAAATAGTTCTTTCAGCTCCCGTGTTTAGGAAAACTACATCAAGGAATAAAAATGTTCCGGACTCAAATGGATCACTCTGTTAAATTCATTTAATTCAAAACAGTAGTCATGCAATACCTGTTAATAATTTGTATTTAATTCCCTGATTTTGTCAACCTAAGCTTGTCCATTTGACATTTGAATGGTCTTTTTAGGGCAACAAGTTCCAGAGATATAGCCACAAACAAAGAATGCAAGATGGCTGCATTTTTTCAAGATTGTGGTCGTACGCCAACGCGGATTGCTTGGGACTTTTAACAGTTGATTAAGGACACTGTTCTGAACATTTCCACTAAAAAATATAACTGTAAAAAATTTTGTCCGGGTTAGTCCTTTTTTTGTCTAATTTGACTGGGCTATTTGTATTTTTAATCAACTTTTAAAAAATATCCTTGCTTGGTAAAAAAATCTTCTTTTATTTTCACTAAATTAAAAAGTTACCTATGCTCAGTATAAGTAATGTTGCAAATAATAAAGCTAATGAAGAGATATTTTCGAACAATGCGGTCTTAATTTGTATAAACTTGCGAAAGAAGTTAAAAAGTTATATTAAAAAAAAAAAACCGTGCAGAAGATTTTTGGATGCAAAATATGATACCAATATTTTTTTTCAAATGGAAAAAAAATTGTATTCATCTCACAAAATTATTTATATTTAAAAATTTTGTAACTTTTCTTAAGTGACATAAATAAGTTTTCCTCAAAGTGAAATCAGAAAAAAGTACGTAGGTAAATGTCACATTAAAAAGAACCAAACTCAACTTAAATAGATAATGGAACCTTATGGGGAAATAAGAGAATTGAAAATTCATTCACATATTTTTTGGAAATTTCTGTAAGATTCACTTTTTTCTCGGTTGACTCGGTTTTGGCGTTGAAATCCTTGCAGTTTGAGCACCATATCCCGCGCCAGGAAAACAATCTAGTTTTCGACAAGGCACTAGAGTTTTAAATTGATTCTGAAAAGGGTCTAGCAAGGGTTAGCTAAGGCTAGAACAAGCAAAAAAAAAGTTTGGCTTATGTAAGATCTACTTGTCAGTCCAAAGCAGTGGGCTCTAACTCGTTATACAAAATTTCAAAGTCGAAAGTGAATAAGTTTCATATTCTAATTTTTAATTTAATACCATATTAAATAACAAATACTTTTATTATATACAGATTTCCCACACCTATAGAAAAAATTGTTACATATTATGTGAAAAAGAAGACAAAGGAAAGAGGGAAAAAAGTGTCGTTTGATACTGAAATTGCATGGTGGTAATAAAATATTTGTTTTTGGGGTACAAGAGACATTACTGATCGGGTACAGAAACATGTCCAACCAGTTTTTACTCACGAGTGTTTGAAAAGTTTCCCTCGCCTAAATTTTTGATACTGAAATCCAGCCAAGAAATTTGACAAGTTATCCTCATCTAGATTTTCCTTATTGAAAACTAAAAAAACTTGGCCAAACTAGACAAAAACTTGGCATTATTCCAGCCGGGGTTGGATAAGGTGATGTAAAAGACACATCTAGAGAACTGTTAATATCACAAGGAAATCCTGAAACTGTTTTTTGTAGAGAATTGAATTGGCTGCAATTTTGGTCAACATCTTTTTTACCGTTAAATTTAAAATAGCTGTGTTTTTTGAGATAGTGTATAGCAACTCGGCAAAATGTTTACACACCAAACAATAACAAACAAAATTTGCATACCTACAGAATTTTGTTTGTTTTCCGTGTAAGACTTTTAATGAGTTCCTATTTCTAGTCACTCATTTAGTCTAAGAAAGATAGGATTTTGTATAGACGCATTTAAAGAGGTGGAGAGGGATGGGAGGTGGGAGTTTATCAAGCTAAAAATGTTGTTATAATACAATCTAATCATGTGACACATGTTTTTAGGGTGCTTTAAAACGCTGATTCTAAAGAGACCAACACTGAAAAGATACATGTATCTTGTAGAAAGTTAAAGTCGTTTTTATGGAATGAATTACCCAAAACCATTTTAAGATATCTACTGGGATATTAATTAAATTTGGTATAAATGTTCCATTTGTCATGTTTACACAGAATCAAGAGTCCCCAAAAATATCTGTGGTGAAAGATGAAAGGGTGTTTTTTGGAGGGCGAGATGTTAGTGCGTGATTATTTCTATAACATCTATGAATAAGTTTTGACACTGATGAAATTTGCTAAAAATATTAAATATGTCATGGTTTCCAAGTATCAAAAGAGTCCATCAAAATAACTTGATCCAAAGAGTTTTTTTTAGAGAGTTTATTTTTGACCTGCCCTATACGGAGCAAAATGTTAAATCTTACGAAAAACTGTATTTTCGTATAATCGAGATAGTACATATGACATATGATATATGATTTAAACGTATTTCTGAACGCCGAATCTAATAAAAGAAAACCCAATATGATAAAAGCACCCTAAAAAAAAGTTAGATTAATTTTTTAACAGAAATTACTGTTTTTCCGTTAAGCAGGTCAAGCATTACACTCCCAACAAACACACTTGGACCTTAGATATTTGTACGGACTCGTTTGATCCTTGGATGCCAATATAAATTTAATATTTTTAGCAAATTTCATAATTGTCAGAATTTGTTCATGGATGTTATGGTAGTAATCACTCACTTGCATCTCTCAGTCAAAAAGAAACACCCTTTAACCACCGATATTTTTGGGGACTCTCTTGATTCTTGGTAAACTTGCCAAATGAAAAATGTATACTTAATTTCATTACTATCCCATTATTTTAAAATGGTTTTGGCTAATTTTTTACTTGTTGTACAATGTATACTTTAAAAAAGTCATTATTGCATAAAAAGGCCTTTAAGTTTATACAGGATACATGTATCTTTTCAGTTTTGGTCTCTTTAGAATCAGCATTGAAAAGCACCCTAAAAACCTGTGTCATATGATTAGATTGTATTATAAAAAAAATTTTCAGCTCGATTAACTCCCGACTCCTCCCCCTCTCCACCGCTTTAAATGCATCTATATAAAAAACCAATGCGGGGATTTTGGATGTGTTGTTGAGGATAAAATTCTGCGTCGATACCAGCAATAAAATTTCATGAATTAATTTGTTCCTACTTGCTCAAACTAAATTTTCTATCTTTCCTAGACTTATTCAAAAAACACGATTGATGCAAATTTATTATGTAAATAGAAATAGACAAACATTTTCAACAAAAATATAATTAGCTTAAGCTCTATAATGATTTCTGTATTCAATTAATTTTAACCTTACGTGGTAATTCTCTATAAGACTATTGCCTATTTTTAATATTTAATTTTGTATTTTAAATTTTTCAATAAAAAGAACGAGCATCAAAATTGTAAAAAATTCAATTTTTTACAAACACCAATTCATTTTTTTTTCGACTTCTCTTACAGCCATATTATCAGTTTTAGACAAATCGGTGGTATTAACTAAAGTTTTGGTATTTTAAACTTAAAATATTGAAACTGGGTAATCAAAACTTTCATAAATTATACCAATATATTTAAAACTTGCAACTTAAAATCTCCATAAAACTAGTTTTGCTTTAAAACTAGTTTCGAAAAACTCAAAAATATGACTGTTACAGCCATATTTATTAGATTTCACTAATACTCGGTTAAACCTCGGAATAGTTAAACCGAGTCCAAGCACTTACACCGGGTTTACGCCATGTCGAACTAATCCTTATTTAAAAAAAAAAAATTCTTAGCCGGTTTAGTTACGCCTGCCTTATGTCATATATTTTATCAAAAAATCGCCAATCTAAAACTCTGGTTATCATAAACGTAAACAGCTGATTTTCATTGTTTTTGGTTTATTTTGGTAAAGAAATTATTTGTTAATTTCTAATAATAAAATACGTTCAGAAAATCTGGGAGGATTATCAAAAGATATGTTAATATATTTACATAATTACAACAGATAAAAATAAATATTTTGGTGTATGTTCATAGATTTTTCCCCGACAACTTATTCATCCCTCAGTGTCATGGGATCTAAATGAGTTGTGTACTGCTTTGACTTTCTCCTTCTTTGTTAAATGTAAAACCGTTTAAAGAATTAAAATGATTTCTTAATGTAAAATAAATATCCATTTTATCGTAGTAACAAAAAGAAAAAAATTGTTTGCACTCCTCTTTGTAAATTCACACAATGTCATGTCAAAATGACATTTAGATACTAAAACGGCTTTACTCCGGCTTTAAACCTCCTAGAAACCAGTTTTAGCTTACTCCGCCTCTATTCCTGATATATTTTTTTTTTAAATAAGCTTTCCAGTTTTAGAGGTGTTGTAAAGTCGGAGTAACTTTACGCCGCCGCTAAACCGAGTTAATAAATAAGGCTGTTAGAGTTTAGAAGAGGTACAAAAATCTCGTCATTAACTCAGAGTAAAAAATCAATAAAAATGTCTTGTTAAATTTACAATACATTGTATACGTTTGCGGAAAACTCGAAAAGCTTAAACAATCTGATTGCATATGTTATATATATATTAAATAAGCTTTCCAGTTTTAGAGGTGTTGTAAAGTCGGAGTAACTTTACGCCGCCGCTAAACCGAGTTAATAAATAAGGCTGTTAGAGTTTAGAAGAGGTACAAAAATCTCGTCATTAACTCAGAGTAAAAAATCAATAAAAATGTCTTGTTAAATTTACAATACATTGTATACGTTTGCGGAAAACTCGAAAAGCTTAAACAATCTGATTGCATATGTTATATATATATTAAATAAGCTTTCCAGTTTTAGAGGTGTTGTAAAGTCGGAGTAACTTTACGCCGCCGCTAAACCGAGTTAATAAATAAGGCTGTTAGAGTTTAGAAGAGGTACAAAAATCTCGTCATTAACTCAGAGTAAAAAATCAATAAAAATGTCTTGTTAAATTTACAATACATTGTATACGTTTGCGGAAAACTCGAAAAGCTTAAACAATCTGATTGCATATGTTATATCTTACACCCAACAGTATTGATTAAATTGTAAATAGCTGATTTAAGAAAATACCATGTTTTCTCAACATAAAATACTCATGAGTACAAATTAAAAAAAAATAATAGATACTTGGCCGCAGATTTAATTTAATATAAAAGTATCGGCCAGTGGCCGAAAATTTGGCCAACAAAAAGTAATTAACACACTTTTTGGAGAAGTAAGAGAAATTAAAAATAACCAATAAGTTGGATTTTTTTATTGTTAAGGCTTAACTAAAGGGTCCGCCAAATAACTTTTTTTTTTTTGAAAATGCATCATCAACATCGAGTGTAGCTTCGGGTATGTGGCATGTAGCGCCGTCCTGTTGAAACTAAATGTTGCCAATATCCTCCTCTTCAATTTTTGTGAACAAAAATTCGTTCAACATGGCCCGATAACGATCGCCATTGACTGTAACGGCCACTCCTTGCTCAGTTGAAGAAAAATGGCCCCATTATGCCTCTGGACCAAAATCGGCACCAAACAGTGACTCGTTTTGGGTGTATCGGCTTTTCAATGTATGTGTGCGGGTTTTCTGTGCCCCAAATGCGACAATTTTGCTTGTTTACATACCCGCCAAGATCAAAATGAGCTTCATCTGAAAAGATGATTTTTTTTTGCAAAATCGGCAAAGTAATGTAGCAATATATCCCAGCGTTGTTCAAGCGTATACACAACCATATTCGTTCAGCGGAAAGATAAAACTAATTATCTGTCGAATCAGACATGAGCTAAGTGTTACCATTCACGAAATAAGCACTAGTTGAAAAAAAAAACCTTAGATGGCGGACCCTTTCAATAGATCTACTTTTTGCAAAAAGTGCAAAAGTGAGAAAAACATGTTAAAAGACATGGTTTTCTACAAAAAACTACTTCCAAAAAAACATACGAAAATTGTTCTGACAGATAAATTTAAACACCATATATAAGTTTTAATTGTTTGTTGTCTTTAGCAAAGATATTTATTTCTTACTTTTGTACTTTTTGCAAAAAAAAGGTCAATGTCGTTAATCCTTTACTATAAAGAATTTATACATTTTCTATTTGAAAAATACCCGATTTTTGTATCTTATTTCTATCTGTGACTTAACCTCTGTACCTTTCAAAAAAATATGAAAATATTTTTCCGCTCAGTTAGAAAAAATTATTTTATTTTCAACAACATACAATAAATCAAACAAAAATTACAATTCCTCAGTTAAAACAAACTGCCCTACTTAAATTATGAATTACTTTGTGGATACAACAGTTACTTTTCTAAACCTAAAACTGCCAATTTGTTTGATTTTTGCGTTGTATGCCAATATAACTCAAGATATAAGCTTTTTATGCGAACCTTAATGTGTTTTTTTTTTTAGAATTTGTTTTGCTGATATTTTGCGTTTGATAAAACTCCTAGAAAAAGCCGGTAAGGTCCTCCTAAAAAGCTAATATCTTGAGTTCTATTGGTGGGATTGCCAAAGATTTAGATGATTGGACCTAAGAAAAATGACAGAGCTTCATAACATATATTTTTAATATTTATTGAAGTGGTAATACCCCTGGGAAAAAAAATAAATCGGGTGGCATAACGGCTCATAAAGAACCAGGGCCTAGTGACTAACAACTCGCAACAATTCCTGGTGTGCGCCTATTGACAGGAATGGAAGGGACCTACAATTTTATGCCGAATCCGAACGGCTAGACGAGAAGCACTTATTCGTGACAAGTGATACTCTTGGAGGATTTGTCAATTCCTCGCAAGAGGCAATTGTTAACCTCTGGGAAACAAATTGGAAAATCGCTATTTTTAAAGCCCCACCCTCGCCAGAGGCTGAAAAAAGTCCTACAAACCCTCATACTCATATTTTGGTTATCCATCCACTCCCAAAATTTGATGTCTGCCTTAAGACTATATAACATTTAAATACTATGGTAGGCAAACACAAATAGATACAACGAATCTGGAATTTTGGCAGAATTAGGAGGAAGCGATTGTTATAGTTCCAAACAATTGTTGCAAGATAACGTTATTTTATTTAAGGCCTTACCTCTAATGACAGTCAGACACCTTAACACTATTAAATTAATCGTATCACTTACATTAACGTTGTAGTGTCAAAACTAAACTAATTTTTATATATGCTCTTTGGGCAACCATTAAGCTTCAATCACAATCAGAAATACCCGTACAGTGTGGACTTGGCTACGTCAAATTTGGCCCCAAACATAAAATGAAAAATAGCCCCAAAAATTAACATGGGAAACAGCAAAAACAAATAAAAGTTTAAAATTTGTGAATTGAGACCATTTGTCATGGTTTTAGGCCATTTTTTCATTATTAATTTTGGGGTGAAATTTCATTATGAAAAATGGCCCCAAAGTTTTATTCTTAAACCAAAATACAAAAACTTTGATCACAGGTCAACGGAAAACTTAGGCGACTGAGCATACCCTAACGTGAGCGGGGCAGAGGACCCAAGAAGGGAGTCATTTTTCTGCTGTTTTTTCTTCTAACACTTATCTTGGGATAATTTTTCATTTTTTGTTTGGAGTCATTTTTCACAAGTTTGGGTTCATTTTCCATTATGAGCCCACATTTGGGCACATTTTTCGTTTGGGGCCATTTTTCAATGGGGACAAATTTCATATAGCCTGCAGGCTTACATAATGTGCATCAGCACCAGGCACCTTTAAACAAACAAAAAATTACTTATCCCGAGTTCTTTCTTTTACAAATAACACTTACTTTTTTTAAATACTGACATATGTATGTACATACTCACAAACAAATTATTTTTTGATATAAAAGCTTAGTCTGGTATAGTTCAACATTTATATATTTCCTATGGAAGTTGTTTTTGAGCAAAAATATATAAAAATGTAACTTTCTCTGTTGTCCGGCAAGTTATGAATTATAATTTTTCACCAAAAAATCCAAATAAATAATGGTTACCATCTCCCAAAATTTTAGAGTTCTAATCCGAACCCTTAAAATGATAAAAATCATTTATCTGGAAAAATGTAAATGTCCATTAAATGCTTTTACAGCTACATACAGACATAATTTTTGGTTTCTGCACATCTGTGGGTCAAAACCTTTCCAACGTTATATAATTTATGTAGTTCCGTTGAAAATTTACAGAGAAAAGTGTACCGTTGGGTTTTGCTTAGGATTTGCTAAGCGTATTAATATATAGATTGTCAATATTTATATTTTAACTGATGTTTCGTTAAAAAAAATTCAAAATAAGAGTAAAAACATTATAAACATGCCACATCGCAGGTGAGTTGGAACTAAAGTTATAGCCATGCTGATTTATTTTGATTTGAATGCAAGTGTAATCGGAGTAATTTGACGAGGGGTAATCTTAACTACATACGTAACGTTTACACTTTGCATTTTTTTTATTCAACACTGTTCTCAAGCAAACTTAACATGGTATCTGGTTTTGTTCAATATTTAATCCTGGTGAAGCTAGCTTATGTGAAATAGAGATCTTATATAATCTTCAAAATTACACAAACACTACAAGCCGGCTGGAAAAATTCCAAGTTGTTGTCTAGTCTATAGAAAGTTTTCAGTAGCGAAAATCTAGACTAGATAAAACTATTCAGATACTTGTCAAGCCCTTGCTGGATTTCAGTGCAAAGAAAACAGACGAGGGAAACATTTCAAACACTCGTGAGGCTCTGTTTGTTGACTTTATTGGAAAACTGTTATAAGACTCTTTTTATTCAATTGTATGAAAAATTAAAGAATTTTAAGATGATCTAAGCTAAATATTATAAAACTGAAAAGCATCTAAATTTATTTTCAAAAATATTTTCTTAGTATTCTAATAACAGACGGTTACCGCAACAGGTTCTCCAGATTATAAAATATGTGTGCACTAAACCATTAAAATCTGACGTTTTTCCAATTCATCTTATGGACAACGAAGGTACCTATTAGATAATTGCCGTTTTTTTTTTTTAAATCATTTTTTTGGATTTTTTCTTTCAAAATACCTACCTAATTTCGAAGAAAGCAATTAATTTTTGAAATAGGTACCTAAATAAATTGAAATATCCAAACTTAGCTTAAAGTAGATAACCATACAAAAAAATTCACTCAATTTATTTTAGATATATAAAAATTCTATACATCTTATCCCCTCAGTCAATATATGTAGGTACTAAAACATCTGGTTTGGAAATACCTATCTACCAACAACAAAAAAAAAAAAAATCTTACTCCTCCCGATATAATTTCTTTATTTATTTTCAAACAATGAATTTTCTTTATTATTCGTTCATGTTACAACTCTGCGCTGGGGCTATCCTTTATTCAAGATCATTAATGTTTGCCTCTGTTCACGCGACCACTGCCTGATCTTAAAAAACCATACAAAAAAAAGTAGCAAAGAATCAAAACAGAAAGAAAGACCAGATATAGAAACTGGGTACATATCTACCTATAAATGTGTAATTCAAACGGAAAACACGACGTGCATACGAGTATAATATAAAAAGTAATAAAAAATAGAAAAAAATACCAAAGATCAGACTATTTGCTACTTACATTAACAAGACTAACGCCAAATGTGGCAACCCATCCCCAACCGCCATCGGGGGCGACTTTTCTCGTTGATTTATTCATAATTTTCTATTTGTTTTTCGTTGTTTTCTTTTTTAATTGATTGATTGATTCTCCTTCCTTTAATTTCAAAATACGCACGATCAATCCGGTGGGTGGATTAAAGTTGACAGCACGCACTTAGTTCTGTCACTCAGTTTTAAAATGAAATTAATTTGCCAAAAAATGACACTTTGGCAACTCTTGGAGTAGGTTTTGTTATTTTGGCACAAGTGCACTTGATTTTTTTTTTTTTTTTTCTTTTCTTTACAAAGAAGGATTGGCAATAGATTGTAAAGTTTGTTTTGTTGTTAAATTTCAACAAAGGTTTTAATAATTATATTCTGAACAAAGTGCAATCAATTTTATATTTTTGTAGGTAATTGAATTGATTTGCCGGCAGGATAGTTATGTTGCATCAGTGTTAACCACGACAAGGGACAACGACCTGAATTGAGTTTGTTTCTTGTTTCGTTTGAAGAAAATCTCTACATGTTTGCAAAAAAAAAAAAATTGACAGAAGAAACTGTCACACTGGCTCTGTGTCGCGTGTATACAAAAACATTGGACACGACGACGCGACGCGACGGATTAATCGTAACAGACACTTTTCTGACGAAATTGACGAGATACACTGTGACTGTGACTAACTTGATTCGCAAGAATAAGGGAACAAGAACAAAGGAAAACAAAATATTCACGTGCGATTTTACTTGTTGTTGTTTTTGTTGTTGTTGTCGTTGACGTTAGGGTAGAATATTAAATTCAAAAATCCAGTTCGAGCTTTTCTGGATTTTCTTTTCTTTTTAATATTTATTTATTATTTGTAGGTAGTTTTGGTTCAAATTGTAACGGAAATTATTAATTTTTTAACAATAAGAAAATTTACTCCGAAAAAAAAAAATAAATTAAATTATAAATTAAAAAATAGCAACGAAAATAAAAAAAAAACACTTCAAAACGAATTTATTTCACAAGTGTGCCATTCCGTGACTCCAACCAGTTGCTCACTGCACAGCTCATCGATAACTGAAAATTGAAAATTGCTTGCTTGCGGCCTGGGGTTGTGGTGACGGTGATGGTGAAGTTCACAGCTGAGCGCTGGCTGAGTTAGCCTGTTTGTTGTTTAGTTTGGCCAGAGTTTTTCTCTGACTTTTTTTTGTTGTTCTTTTTTTTTTTTGTATTTCACACCCCCGTAGGGTAAACTCATAATTATAAGCATTTGAAAGCAAAGAATGTTCCAACAAAAAAAAAAATATGTGGTATAATAACAAATATCGGTAGATATAGAAACAGCTTTTAAACAAATGAAATATTTTTCGCACGTGGGAATTAAATCGATTACACAATAAACTGTATGATTTGTATGCAAAACAGTTTCAACATACTTACAATTATTTTTTGTTTTGGAAGGACTTTTGTACAAGATGCATCAAAACACTAGAGAGTGTTGGTTGGAACGAAACAAGAAACAAATTGGAAAAAGCGGTGTCTATACTTTACTACTCTTAAGCAGGATGAGGAATTTTAAAGTTAAGTTTAAAAATGGAAACCCACGCAGAAAAACAATCTAGTTTTCGACAAGGCACTAGAGAGTTTTACCTAGATTCTGGCAAGGGGCTAACAAGGGTTAGATAGGCTAGAACAAGGGCCTAAGCGATTATAAACCCTTTTCCCTTTTCAGGCAAAAAAAAGTTGGCTTATGTGGGACTTGATCTCGCAATCTTCTGCTTGTCAGTCCAATGCGTTACCCACTGGGCTAAATCGCTATACATACAAAATGTCAATGTCGAAAGTGAAAAAGTTTCATACTATAATGTTTCATACAACAAACCATATTGCATAACACAAACATACATTATAATATACAGATGACTCACACCCAGAGGAATAAGTGTGATCTGCAAATGAAGGCAAAGGAATTAGAGAAAAGTGTCGTACAGTGGTGTACAAGACACATTACTGATGGGGTACAGAAGCATCTCCAACAAGTTTTTACTAGGGAGGGCGTTACGAGTCTTTGAAAAGTTTTCCTCGTCTAAATTTTTGGTCCTGAAATCCAGCAAGGGCTTGCTAAGTTTCTGACAAGTTTTCCTCATCTTGATTTTCCCTACTGAAAACTTTCTAAAAACTTACGGAAAACTTACAACTTACAGAAATTTTGCCTTATTGCAGCCGGGAAACTACTATTTAAAAACTAAAGCAATACCCACATCTGTCCACAATATATGCTATAATTTTTTTTTAAATCTAGAAGTCGTTTTTAATATATTTAAATTGAAAACAAGTTTTATAGATTTAAAAAAATAATTTTTAACAAAACATTTTAAAAAGAATAATACTTTTCAAACTGATTTTAATCAAAACCTCTAGTATAATTTTGTTTCGAAAATTCAGTGCTTGAAACGATTGTTACATTTTATTTATGAAATAAAAACAGTGTAGGTTTAGATCAAACAAGAAACAACAAATTTACAGGGGTTATATAGTCTTGTAGTTATAGTTACAGAGTTTCTATTTCCCCTCGTTTAGGCATAAAGCCCAATTAAAAAAAAATTATTTCGTAATTTTCAATTGCCTAAAAAACTACTTTACATAAATCCAATTTGTTTTTTTTTTTAATTCAACTTAAATTTAATAAAAATGTTGAAGAAAAGAATAAAAATTTGAACATAGTTGCTTAAAATTTCAAGAAAAATTCGTGGTAACATTTTGTTCTTAGTTTATTCCAAAGAGATGCTTTCCATTATTGAAGGTTAAATCGTTCCTTATAATTTTTGAATTCTTTTTCGATTTGAAGCATTTTTTTAAAATTTTATATTGCTTCAAAGTTCATCAACACAAGAAGGTAAATTTATTTGGAACCTTGTTTTTTTTGGTAATATAGGCACATTTTTTGAAATTTTTTTAATACCAAAAATAGTGCATGCAATAAGGCCGCTAAGGACAATACAAATAGCTAGCTCAAAATAAAGTATACCACCTCATTTGTCTGATATATATGAATTTATGAAAAAAAAATCTAATTTAAAATTAATTTTCTGTGTATTAAATTTCTTGAATATTTAAGAAAAAAAAAAACAACTCTAAGTATTCAATAAAATACAATTGGACACAAAATTAAAAAACAAATATTTATCAATCCGTTCTTAAGATATTTAATTTACAAATAAAAATATTTAATACTTTTTTTTTAATCCAGACAAATGTTTCGAGAACTTATATCTCTCGTTTAAGAAATTTGGTCAAAATCGGATACATTGATAACGAGAAATTTGAAAATCAAATAATCGGTTCAACGAAATGTACCTTTAATAACGGTATTGGTATTTTTTTTTTAACCAAAATATTAACAATACTCTTAAAAATAATATTAGTAAATGAGTATCGAAATCGTAAGAGCCGTTTTTGAGATAAATATTTTGATTTAATGGCAGGTGCCGTTATTTCTGGCTACCGTTATTGAGGGTAATAAGACTGCAGGCCACGGTATAGACTGACAGACTGACAAACAGTAAGACAGAATCCTGGGAGCCGATTTTTTCGCGTTCTATATAATCATAATGTTAGGTAAAATTATTAACTCCAGTTCGATTTTTTAAACGAGTCCATAACTTGCATCACCTTGTTTTGTAATATTTTTTGATAGTGCTGATAGTGCTTAGAGGTATGTATTAAAGATTTGGGTCTAGACGAATCGATCAATCAAAAAAAAAAAACAACGACAAAAGTCTTATAATATTGGCATCATAGGGTACCTACAACAAAATTCTATATTGGCTATAAGCTACTCTGATTGTGTTTTTGTCTTCAGCTCCATAAACATGATAATAATAAACATAAACTCAGACACTCTTCGTGTTTGCTGTGTTAAATTGAGTGAGCTCAAATTGTTGGTGTTGGTGGTACTACTTGGTATACGACAGTGTTGCTGTGGGTGGGATAACAGTACCTATACTAGACGATTTATTATTGATTTTTTGGTTTAATTTTAGATTTTTGAAGGTACGTAAATGGTTTGTAATTAAATTCATGTTAACTATATATAATTTGTATATGAGTGCTTTTTTATAATACAAATTCTATATACTACTGAAATAAATCAGCCAAGTAGAAGACTATTTAATTGGACTTGTTGAATTATTGATTAAAAATAAAACGGTCTTTAGTCCTCATATGTAAACAATGCCAGGCCACGGGTAACAAAATTTCAAACAATTCTTGATTAGAAATTGTAATTGGGTTGGATATAGTTAACAATTAATTTTCGCTGTAAAATTGATGTAAGTTTGACTGAACTTAATAAAAATTGCATCTTGTCAAGGCCCTCACTGTCAACTGAAGAGTTCAAGTGCGAACGCCGGGACGAAACGCCAATTTTTAAGGACTAAAGGCTGTTAAAAGCTATTTCGAATCTATATATAATTTGGGTATATAGTTTAAACTAAAGAAACTAATGTCTCGATGGAAAATAAAAGGTAAATATTATAACCTTAAATCAGCGCAGAAAAAACACAAGTTGAATTTTATTTCCTGCGAAATTAGGTTGCACAAAACTGTAGCAAAATATAAGCCCTAAAGAGCATGATAGTTATTGGGTAGTCCAGTAAAAATAGGCTTACAAACGCCAAAGAAAGTCACAAAATTGTAACAGGCTAAAAGTTTGGTATTGATGTTGCCTACTATATAATGTAATTAACAGGGCCCGGATTCTCATGCTCTAAAAACCTCAAAATATGCGCCTAAAATATGCACTTAAAATTACTAAATATGCTATACAAAATACAAAATTATTAGTAGACGCAGAAATATTCAAAAAGTAAATGAAAAACCATTTGAATAAAAAAAAGATACAAAATACAGTATTTTATTCATAGAAAGTTTTCACAGCAAAAAGTAAATAAAATTAACATAAAACATAAAATTCAGGTAGGTTTAACAAAAAATAGATATGTAGTATTTTTCATAATATGTGCATTATTTTCGTAAGAAGGTTTTGTTAGCATGAATCATGAAATTTTTTCTGAATTTTTCAAAAACTTTTGTACATGGAAAATGACCTCTCCACGTAAACAGACGTTAGTGGAGCATTTTTTTATAAAACCATCTAATATATTGAATATCGAAGCACTGTTCTTCATTCCCATTTAAGGATGTGCAGATATTTTTCATTCTCATAATATCCTTCGTTTTTTGAGGAAAATTTTTTTTATTTTTTTTTACAAATAGATTGACCCATTGGAGACTCTACTGCATGCATTTTTGAATCTGCTTCGTCCATTAAATTTATTTGTTTTTAAAGCGAGTTCCAACCCTCTAATTTTACTATAGTCTCACTGAGAAACCCATAGTTTGAACTGATGAAAGCCAAAGTTTATTTTCTTGAAATATGCAAGAAAAATATGCATTTATTGTTAAAATATTCACAATAAGCCAAAAAAATATGCATTTATATCAAAATATGCAAAAATATGCACTAATGATTGAATGCCATTTTAATGTAAATCTGATTCTTTTGCTTCTAAGGCTTTCCAAACAAAATATGCATTTGCATAGAAATCCGGGCCCTGGTAATTAATATCCTCGACTATATAATGGTTCATAAAAAGAGGTCAAATGAAATTTAAATGGGGTTTTGCCAAGCGCATTGTCATAAACCGTGAATTTACCTTCAAACATTTAGCTAAGAAAATTTTCTACACAAAATTTTATATAAAATTTCCTCATAACATTAACCGTTCAAAATTTATTATAGAAAAAAAAAAAATACAAAACAGAACAAATTCACACCAAAACATAAATGATAAAAATTTAAGCCAAGCCAAGTTGAGCATGGAAAGTTTTGTTTTTTTTTTTTTTATATTTTTACTCAATAAGCTACCTACACACTTTGAATTTAAAACTTGACCAATGAACCTACGAAATTTTATTCAGTGCCTACATAGTCATTAAATAAGAAACCTTTCTCGTAATTTTGGGGTTTTTTGATGGTACCATGCTATAAAGTCCAATGAAATTAAAGTCCAAGACCAAATTTTTGACTTTATTGCACTCCTAGGTGTGAAATAAAGCCCAAAGCCATTTTGGACTTTATGTCACACCAAGTAGTGCAATAAAGTCCAAATATAAAATGAACTAATATCCAAATGAAAATGAAAAATAATTTTTTTTTTTTGAAAATTTAATAAGGCAGTTTCATAAATTTCGCGCGCCTTTGTTGTTAGTTCAAGGCGGGTACAAGGATTTTAACTCCCTTTTCGGGTCCTCTGTCCCGCTCACGCGACTCCGTCGCTCTGCATAGGCCCTTAGGGTATGCCAGGCATGCGCATATGTTGTCAGTCGGTCTGTTATCAAAGTTTTTTGTACTAAATTTATGAAACTACCTTATTAAATTTTCAAATTCTCATTTGGTTATGATTTCATTTTATATTTGGTCTTTATTGCACTCCTTGGTGTGAAATAAAGTCCAAAATGGCTTTTTTTTTTAATAATAATTTTAACTATATGCCTGTAAGACTTAAGGTCTTTTGAATGCAATGCACGGGATTAGTTAGAAGAAATAGAAGGAAAGGAAAGAATTTTGCTGGCACAGTGGATTGAGAGTTAGATGTTAATTATCTCATGAAATTCCACGGGTGAAACTGGGGAATACAGAAAAGAATACTACCTAGACTCGGGCTCGAACCCACACGTCCAGGTTAGCAGTCAAAGACTATATCCACTGTGCCATTGCCACCCGCTTTGGACTTTACTTCACACCTAGGAGTGCAATAAAGTCCAAAATTTGGTTTTGGACTTTATTTCATTGGACTTCATTTCATGGCACGTTTTTTGGTATTAATCTACGTATACTTATTAATTTATAATATTTAACTTTCATAAAGTTAAATATACTTTTAATGTGTGTTTTTTGTGTGAAATATATTTCACGATGGTTGACTCTAACATTAGCATCAGACTCCTTCAGTGGTTGCGATGACCATAAACAAACTTATAAACTTTATTGTTGTTTTGAGTCCAATTCTCATTGGGTCTAAATTGTATGTAGGTAAATACCTAGCCCTTTCTTTTCAAGAAGTATTGTTTGAAAACATTGGCAACTCAGCAAGTGTTCTAAGAATTCAATCCAATTCGTCAACGTCAACCCTGTATATTCTTATCAATTTGACTTTGAGTAGTTTCTATTTCTATGGGAGCGCAATCAACTACGAAACTCAATATCATAGAAACCAAACACCAAAAATGATAGGTATGCTGTATGCAAGGCAAAAGGCACAACAAAGAACAAAGTAACTAAATTATAAAATGAGCATATTTTGAAGAGAAGGAAAAAACGAGTGAAGTGTTTCTCTTCAATGAAATTTTATAACAAATGCCTTGGTAGGTAGATAACACATTTTTTTTTAAATAAATAATTTATTGAGATTAAAGAATCCTTCAATATTTGCAAATGGTTAATAAAACCGGTTAAAATAGTTATAGGTATACACTGCTTTAGGTTCCTCATCCTTAGCGTCATGATAAATCAATATTTAAATAAGTTAACAACCTTGCCTTAACAGAGGTTACATTTTGAAAGAAAAAACAACAACAACCCTGAAATGGTAATCCGAGGAAGGGTCAATGAAAGGCAAGTACATAAATTATATCCTGGCATTGATTAACCCACTGCCTGCAATGTGTAGCTCTGGTCACCTGTTACTTTTGCCAGCACCTGCACCCAATCCAATAAACAAACAAAAAAAAGCACCAGCTGGTTTTGACGTGACCGGTTTTATTCTTAGCGCATGGTCATTCGTCATCGTCTCATCGTATTCGTTATCGTCATAGTTTTTTTCAACATACATAAACAACAACATCAACTAATGTTTTATTACAAAAGAAAATCAAATTTTATCATGACGTCCGAGTGTTTTGTTAGGCTTTCTTCTTCTCTGTTTTCTTGTCTGCTGCAAAGTCAATGATAAAAGAAGTAGATTTTCTAATGAAATAAAAACTCTAGCAAATAATTGTACTAGAAAAAAGAGTTGCCAGGCAATTAAATTAAAAAGAATTCTACTATAACAAAATGTGACATTAACTTTCAAAACGATCCTATAATGGTTTTTGGCATGAATGGAGTGTGGTACACCAAAATCTTCGTATCAAAAAAAGCTATAAGACTACATTATTAGTTAAAATCGATATGTTCCTAAAATCAAAAGATATCACAGTTTGAAAAGCTGCGAGAGAATCAAAACGGGGCTATATTTGTTTTTTTATCTTTTTCCAAAACAGTGCTATTTTTCCTACAAAAATGATCACTTAAATATAGCAATTTTTTTTTTCAAAACAGAGCAAACAAATTTTGGCGCTTGAATTCAGTAAAAATGGTGCGAAACTAGGCCGGCGGCACGACGCGACGGGTGTGGTGGACAAAAAAACTAAAAATAGTACTTTAATTTGCATGGTTTTTTATTGGTTTTCTAACAATCATAACATTTAAACAGTTGGAAATTATTTTTTCTTTTGTTGGTCATTCATTTTTTCCACCAGACCGGGTATTGGCATAGTGCGACAGGAAGAAACTATTTTGAGTCCGTAAAAATACTTTGAAATCTTCAATGATTGAGGAACTGAAGTGAGACTTGGATAAGAAGACTGTCCAGTATATGATTGGAAAACTGAAAAACGTGTAAGCCATAGAGTTTGGTCGGCAGAAACCTTTTTTTAAATAAGTTGATATTATGTGTGTACATTTTAGTAGGTATTAATTTAACTATACGCAATTTCGTATTGATTGATTAAAACAAATATTGCGAATTTAATATAAAACACTGTGAAAAAATGCTGGGCAAAAAAGCTGCCGCGGGGCAAAAAAAAACTGCCGCTTGGCAAAAAAATCTGCCACAGGGCAAAAAAAAATTGCTGCAGGGCAAAAAAACTGCCGCTGGACAAAAAAAATTGCCGCGGGGCAAAAAATCTGCCGCGGGGCAAAAAAACTGCCGTGGGGCAAAAAAACTGCCGCTGAGCAAAAAAACTGCCGGGGGACAAAAAAACTGCCGCGGGGCAAAAAAACTGCCATGGGGCAAAAAAACTGCCGCGGGGCAAAAAAACTGCCGCAGGGCAAAAAATCTGCCGCGGGGCAAAAAAACTGCCGCTTGGGAAAAAAACTGCCGCGGGGCAAAAAAACTGCCGCAGTGCAAAAAAACTGCCGTGGGGCAAACAAATTGCCGCGAGGCAAAAAAACTGCCACGGGGCAAAAAAACTGCCGCGGGCCAAAAAACTGCCGTGGGGCAAAAAAAACTGCCGCTGGGCAAAAAAACTGCCGCGGGGCAAAAAATCTGCCGCGGGGCAAAAAAATTGCCACGGGGCAAAAAAACTGCCGTGGGGCAAAAAAAACTGCCGCGGGGCAAAAAATTGCCGCGGGGCAAAAAAAAAAACTGCCGGGGGGCAAAAAATTGCCGCGGGGCAAAAAAAAAAAACTGCCGGGGGGCAAAAAAAAACTGCCGTGGGGCAAAAAATTGCCGCGGGGCAAAAAAACTGCCGCGAGGCAAAAAAACTGCCGCTGGGCAAAAAAATTGCCGCGGGGCAAAAAAAACTGCCGGGGGACAAAAAAACTGCCGCGGGGCAAAAAAAACTGCCGTGGGGCAAAAAAAACTGCCGCGGGGCAAAAAATTGCCGCGGGGCAAAAAAAAAAACTGCCGGGGGGCAAAAAATTGCCGCGGGGCAAAAAAAAAAACTGCCGGGGGGCAAAAAAAAACTGCCGTGGGGCAACTGCCGCGGGGCAAAAAAACTGCCGCAGGGCAAAAAATCTGCCGCGGGGCAAAAAAACGTGGAGCAAAAAAAACTGCCGCGGGTCAAAAAATCTACCGCGGGGCAAAAATACTGCCGCAGGACAAAAAAAAACTGCCGCGGGGCAAAAAAAAACTGCCACGGGAAAAAAAAACTGCCGCGGGGCAAAAAAATTGCCGCGGGGCAAAAAAAAAACTGCCGGGGGGCAAAACAAAACTGCCGCAGGACACAAAAAACTGCCGCGGGGCAGAAAAACTGCCGCAGGGCAAACAAACTGCCACGGGGCAAAAAATCTGCCGCGGGGCAAAAAAATTGCCGCGGGGCAAAAAAACTGCCGGGGGGGCAAAAAAACTGCCGTGGGGCAAAAAAACTGCCGCTGGGCAAAAAAAAACTGCCGCGGGGCAAAAAATCTGCCGCGGGGCAAAAAAACTCCGCGGGGCAAAAAAAATTGCCGCGGGGCAAAAAAACTGCCGCGGGGCAAAAAAATTGCCGCGGGGCAAAAAAAAACTGCCGGGGGACAAAAAAAACTGCCGGGGGGGGGCAAAAAAACTGCCGTAGGCAAAAAAACTGCCGCAGGGCAAAAAAACTGCCGCGGGGCAAAAAAAAAACTGCCGGGGGGCAAAAAAACTGCCGTGGGGCAAAAAAAAACTCCCGCGGGGCAAGAAAACTGCCGCGGGGCAAAAAAACTGGCGCGGGGCAAAAAAAACTGCCGCAGGGCAAAAAATCTGCCGCGGGGCAAAAAAACGTGGAGCAAAAAAAACTGCGGCGGGGCAAAAAACTGCCGCGGGTCAAAAAATCTACCGCGGGGCAAAAATACTGCCGCAGGACAAAAAAAACTGCCGCGGGGCAAAAAAAAAACTGCCACGGGAAAAAAAACTGCCGCGGGGCAAAAAAATTGCCGCGGGGCAAAAAAAAAAAATGCCGGGGGGCAAAACAAAACTGCCGCAGGACACAAAAAACTGCCGCAGGGAAAAAAAACTGCCGCGTGGCAAAAAAAACCGCCGCAGGGCAAAAAAACTGCCGCGGGGCAAAAAAAACTCACATTTGAGCAGGGCCTTGTCTTCGACCCTTTTTGTGGTTCTCACCACACTTAACGCAGCTTGACTGCATTTCGCAGTTTGCTGCAGCGTGGCCGAACCATGTCACCGCGCCTCTTTAATCTATCCCAGGTTACACACTGGTAGTTAAGGACGGAGATACTCCTCAAACTATACAGTTTGCTGTTAGGTGAGAGCTGCACTAGGAAGATGGACAAATTCCTCTTCTCCCGTCGTGCTCGTACTGTGGTAAAAGGCTTGACCTCGATAAATTCGAGATCGTCGCTCGCTTTTTGGAGGATCTCATTTAAGAGGTCCTTCGGTTCCGTGCAGGAATCTATGCCCTTTAAGGGGACCGTTTGTAATTTTTCAACTTTCGGCGTGAAGCTGAAGAACGCAGTTGTGGAAACTTTTAATAAATTCTTAATTATTTTATGCTGTTCCACCGTCACGCAGTGGATAGCATGCCTATCTACACTTAATCGTTTAATATAAAAGTTTTGGCCTATGACCGACTTACACAATTCTATGGTCTCTTTCAGGTCCATCTTGTAGACATTAATGGGTGGCACTTTCTCTTTTTTTATTTACCTGCGGCTGTGGCTGCTTCTGTTGACTCTGCTGCTGTTGATTCTGATGCTGCTGGTTCTGCTGCTGTTGTTTCTGCTGCTGTTGATTTTGCTGCTGCTGCTGCGTGTTTTGTGTATGTTTTGCCCGCTGCATTGGCTTGTTTGCTTGCCGCGTCTGTATTTCCTCCTGTTGCACTTGATGGGGCTGATTTTTTGACGTTTGCAGATCCAAATCATTTTTTTTTTTTTGACTGGGCCTCCTTTAGTAGGGCCTGTCTTGCTTTTTTAGCTAGCCACTCCTGTGGTTCTCTCTCTCGACGACCTTGCTGTTTTTCTTTTAATGCTTCGATTAGGGGGGTGAGCCTAGCTTGGAGAGTCTCAATCACCCCCTGCACTTTGCCTATCTCATCCTCTAGGTTTTGAACCTCAGTTTCTTCCTCTTACGCCTGTGGTGAGTTGAAGCCGATACAGTTTTGGCTATCACCCGATTTGTATAGTCCCTCTACACCCTCGGACATATATTCTATTTCCTGGTCATCATTTGGCGAGGTAACCACTTGTTTCTGTATCTCGGCTGCTGCGGTGTTATTGACATTGTGCACCATCTCCTTCCATTCAACTGGCAGCTCAGTTGTAGTAATGGAGCGGCGCTTTACCAAGTTGGGCACACTTCTCACCCTTCTCCACCTTCTGCACCATATCGTCATCGGATGATGCTGTTACCAGGCCATCTTTCGATGTCCCCGGTATTAATGCCGTTCCTGGCTCAATTTGCTTAGCTGTTTTTGTTGTTGGTACGAGACCTTTGTTTGTCTCTGCTGACTTTGCCGTTGTCGGCTTTCCTATCTTTGCTGGGCCACCTTTCGGTGCCCCCGCATTTTTCCACCTTCCATGTGCTTGCTGTCCAAAGCAATAATGTTTTCTACTTCACGGTTGTGAAAAAAAGCTTCCAAAAATGTTGACCCAGACCGGGACTCGACTTGTAAGAAATGTTCTCGGCATTTTTTTTTGCCGAGAGCAGTTTTTGATGAGCAGTTAAATCTCTATCTGCTCACTAAATAAAAGTCCTTTTGCATTTGTAATTCAATTTGGTTACCGAGCTATAGACATTTAAAAGCTCCATACAAAGTGCAACTTGTATATATTTAAAAAAAAGGGTGGGAGTGAGCAATTATTTTCTTGCAGAAATGGCATGAGCAATTAGAGGTACATCGCCTGCCATTTTTTTTTCCGAAAATCGAAAGTCGGTCGGCTAACTTCGTGGTGGTCCGTGTATAGTAAGAAAGAGTAAATAAGCTCAGCTGTTTGCCTCGTTCGTCGTCATCAACGTTGTAGCAAGGGCACGGTTGCCACGTTGGTCATTTGTGACCAAATTTGGTAATTTTTTTTACGCTTGGACACTTGGTCAATTTGTTCTCCGTCTGATCATTTTTTTTTTGAAGAAGAAGAAGAAATATAAAAAAACTCGACTTCTAACTCGACATCAAAAATGGATATGTTATTAATAAGATATGTTAATAAATTTTTCTTGTAAAATTAAAAAATTACTAAGGGTTTGTTATTGTCGTTACCACACAGCTCAGCTGCTGCTGAAAGAAAGTTTTATGATTTAAGTTTAATTTAAACTAAGTTAAGATACAAACTTAACTTTGACACCATAAATAATATAATGTTGTCCAAAGAGATTCGCGATGAAAAACATGTAAGCTGTAACTTAACTTAACTTAACTTAACTTAACTTAACTTAACTTAACTTAACTTAACTTAACTTAACTTAACTTAACTTAACTTAACTTAACTTAAATTAACTTAACTTAACTTAACTTAACTTAACTTAACTTAAATTAACTTAACTTGACTTAACTTAACTTAACTTAACTTAACTTAACTTAACTTAACTTAACTTAACTTAACTTAACTTAACTTAACTTAACTTAACTTAACTTAACTTAACTTAACTTAACTTAACTTAACTTAACTTAACTTAACTTAACTTAACTTAACTTAACTTAACTTAACTTAACTTAACTTAACTTAACTTAACTTAACTTAACTTAACTTAACTTAACTTAACTTAACTTAACTTAACTTAACTTAACTTAACTTAACTTAACTTAACTTAACTTAACTTAACTTAACTTAACTTAACTTAACTTAACTTAACTTAACTTAACTTAACTTAACTTAACTTAACTTAACTTAACTTAACTTAACTTAACTTAACTTAACTTAACTTAACTTAACTTAACTTAACTTAACTTAACTTAACTTAACTTAACTTAACTTAACTTAACTTAACTTAACTTAACTTAACTTAACTTAACTTAACTTAACTTAACTTAACTTAACTTAACTTAACTTAACTTAACTTAACTTAACTTAACTTAACTTAACTTAACTTAACTTAACTTAACTTAACTTAACTTAACTTAACTTAACTTAACTTAACTTAACTTAACTTAACTTAACTTAACTTAACTTAACTTAACTTAACTTAACTTAACTTAACTTAACTTAACTTAACTTAACTTAACTTAACTTAACTTAACTTAACTTAACTTAACTTAACTTAACTTAACTTAACTTAACTTAACTTAACTTAACTTAACTTAACTTAACTTAACTTAACTTAACTTAACTTAACTTAACTTAACTTAACTTAACTTAACTTAACTTAACTTAACTTAACTTAACTTAACTTAACTTAACTTAACTTAACTTAACTTAACTTAACTTAACTTAACTTAACTTAACTTAACTTAACTTAACTTAACTTAACTTAACTTAACTTAACTTAACTTAACTTAACTTAACTTAACTTAACTTAACTTAACTTAACTTAACTTAACTTAACTTAACTTAACTTAACTTAACTTAACTTAACTTAACTTAACTTAACTTAACTTAACTTAACTTAACTTAACTTAACTTAACTTAACTTAACTTAACTTAACTTAACTTAACTTAACTTAACTTAACTTAACTTAACTTAACTTAACTTAACTTAACTTAACTTAACTTAACTTAACTTAACTTAACTTAACTTAACTTAACTTAACTTAACTTAACTTAACTTAACTTAACTTAACTTAACTTAACTTAACTTAACTTAACTTAACTTAACTTAACTTAACTTAACTTAACTTAACTTAACTTAACTTAACTTAACTTAACTTAACTTAACTTAACTTAACTTAACTTAACTTAACTTAACTTAACTTAACTTAACTTAACTTAACTTAACTTAACTTAACTTAACTTAACTTAACTTAACTTAACTTAACTTAACTTAACTTAACTTAACTTAACTTAACTTAACTTAACTTAACTTAACTTAACTTAACTTAACTTAACTTAACTTAACTTAACTTAACTTAACTTAACTTAACTTAACTTAACTTAACTTAACTTAACTTAACTTAACTTAACTTAACTTAACTTAACTTAACTTAACTTAACTTAACTTAACTTAACTTAACTTAACTTAACTTAACTTAACTTAACTTAACTTAACTTAACTTAACTTAACTTAACTTAACTTAACTTAACTTAACTTAACTTAACTTAACTTAACTTAACTTAACTTAACTTAACTTAACTTAACTTAACTTAACTTAACTTAACTTAACTTAACTTAACTTAACTTTATTAACTTAACTTTATTATTCTATGCACAAAAAATATATCAAAACTGAGAAAGTATCAGGAGTTAGAAATTTCATCAAAAGTAAAATTAGTTGTAGTAAAAAGCAATAAACGCATTTAAAAATACATTTGTAATAACAATTTTTCAATACAATCAAATGCTCCTACACATGAAAATTTTTTTTCAGTTCAAAGTTCTATAAATAAAATACATCAACGCATAGGACAACACTTGCTTGTAAACAAAAACATGTTTTTTCCAGTTATACGTAGCGCAAATACCATATTGCTTATGTTATTAACAGTCAAGCTGTTGTTACAAATAATGTATTTTGGGCATTTTTATACCTATGTAGGTATTTATATATTAATAATGGGTAATTTCTGTTTGTCGTGTAGGTAGTTTTCGATTGAAGATTCCTCCTTTGTTTCCCCTAAAGATAATAACTTTTTCATCAGATTACTTGTCAAATGTATACCGGACGTATACAAACAAATTAAATGGCTCTGTAAAACAGGAGATCTGTTCCAATATACAATCGAAAAAGACGTAGCAATGAGTTTTCGTACCTTTATTCGTCGTAGTAGGTACCTATAAGGTACCGTATACGACATTTTGTACGCTATTGGAAAAATTTGTGTGTGTTTTTTTTTTTTTAATTTTTAACACAGTAGGTGTTTGGGATTTTTTTCAATAACTTTAATCAGATATCGCGATATCTAATCTTTGATCCGAATCCGAATGATTGGCGTATAGCCTAGTCAAATAAGACATTGACCCGCACAAAATAGTTTACAGGTATATTTTTTAGTGGAAATGATCAGAATAGTGTCCTAAATCAACTGCTAAAAGTCCCAAGCAATCCGCGTTGGCGTACGACCACAATCTTGAAAAAATGCAGCCATCTTGCACTCTTTGTTTGTAGCTATATCTCTGGAACTTGTTGCCCTAAAAAGACCATTCAAATGTCAAATGGACAGGCTTAAATTGACAAAATCAGGGAAGTAAATACAAATTAGTTACAGGTATTGCATGGCTACTGTTTTGAATTAAATGAATTCAACAGAGAAAATTGCAGTGGAAATTCGAAAAAATACCCATGTCCCATAAATTAATATTAAGAAGCTGACATTTAGTGAACATGTTCAGAACAGCACCAACAATAATTTGTGGTAATAAGTTACCAAAAAATCCCTGTTGGAATAAGACCACCATTTAAATAAAAAGTACCATCATCTGATTTTGTCGGCTTTCTGCTATTCTGGCAATCTAATTGTTCTAGAAAGGCCATGCAAGCGTAAAATGGACAGACTTTGACTTCAAAATCAGCGAAGCATACACAAAATTAGAAACAGGTGGTTTATAGCTACACGGTTTTGAATGAAACTTTTAAAAAAGAGTAAATAATTGAAGTGCAATGCAAAATCGAAAAAAAAAAAAAAATGCCCATGTCCCAGAAGTATTTATTAATAAGCTGAAATTTTGTGGACATGTTCAGAACAGTACCAATAAAAAAAATCCCAAATAAAAAAATGCTAGGAGCAGTTTTTTTTAAGTATATTAATTATGACAAACAAAAATAAAGGAACCCTAGAACACATTGGGGCGTATTCGTAGTCATTTTAGACCTGGGTCTAAGTTAAACATAGGTTTAGTTGAATTTTCGGACGTTGATTTTATTTTTTTAAGTTTATCATTTCAAAATATTTGAAGCTATTTGTGTAGTATACAAAGTTAATTATCTTGTAAAAATATAAAACCAACAATTTGTAATTATAACCGGACTGTATTCCTTGAGCCAAAATTGTCTTAAACTGTAGTTTAGTTAAACCTAGGTCTATCTGCGACTATGAATATGCCCCATTGTTATTAAAATGATAACAGAGAAAAATACAACGTTGGTCTAAAGAAGAAAAAATGCGTGTTTTATTGGTAAAACCATCAATAGTACAGTACGATTTTACACGCATACAAAATACAACATCTCTAAGTAGCTCTACGCCCTATAATTTTTGACATGTATTCGAGTCTCGAATTGGATATTTAGAAAGAATATTGTGAAAAGAACTTTAAAATTTTTGCAGCGGCTTCGGTTGATTTCCTCAATATCTGGAGACATAAAAGGGAACTCTGAAACACCTAATTTGCGCAAACATGTCGTTGATTTCTTCAAGCCAATTGAAAATACCATGACCGGGCGGCGGGCGCAATAACCACAGATTACAATGCAGCTAATACCACTTTGTAGGCTACGCTGACGCTCGCATTAACATTCGCAAGTTGCATGATATAATTTTTAGAATATCCTCTGGAGCAGGGTCAGCTATTAAGAGTCTGTTCTTTAACGCCCATCCCCACAGCATGTCCATTTTACGTTTGAATGATCTTTCTATGACAAAAATATACTCCAGGTAAAGCCAAAAGCCGACAAATATAAATGAGGGTACTCTTTTATAAATGACAGTTTAACCATAAAAGGGATTTCTTGGGAACTTGCATATATGATTATTGGTACTGTTATGAACATGTCCTCTTAATTTCAGCTTTTTAGTAAATATTTATGGGACATTCTTAATTTTTTCGAATTTCCACTGCAATTTACTCTGTTAAATTCATTTAATTCAAAACAGTAGCCATGCAATACCTGTAACTAATTTTTATTTAATACCCTGATTTTGTCAGTCTAAGCCAGGGTTCGGACTTGAGTAATCGCAAATCGCAGTAAATTGAAACAAAAATCGCAGTGAAAACAAAATTTTCGCAGTAGAATTATAGTTTTATTTTTAATGATTAATTAAATTAAATTTCAGAACACAACAAAAAAAAACTGAGGGACAAAATCGTAGATAAGGGATCGCATATATCCTGAAAGATTTTCAAAAATAAATTCTTCTACGACATTTTTCTGCTCTTTCAAAGAAAACAAAAACTTGACAACGTCCTCTGGATTCAATGCGCTATTATAATATCGTAAAAATGTTCTCCAGTTATCATTAATTATTTCGACAGCTATTTTATTGAATGTAAATGATTTAGTTATTTTCAAAACTGAAGGAAGATATCCTTCTTGAATTTTTTTCGGATGAAGACATTCAAGAATCTTTTTATATACATTTTCATGAAAATCTAGGTTGAATTTGTATGCAAAGCGTATCTAATATAATTATTCAAAATATTTGTTTCTACTTCACAAAGGTTCCCGTGTGATAAACTGCGCGCATGTATTTAAAAACAAAGACCACAAAAAATTCTTAAGACAGGAACATGATAGCCTTGGTTTAGAAGATTAACTTTTTTTTTCTAATAAACTCTTTCTTTATAAAACTATTAAGCTATTTTAAAAAGTTTTTCTTAACAATAATAGCACAAAGAAGACGTGATACGATTTTATCTGATTGGACAAATTTTGTATACATATTATTTATTAAACCGCAACTAGAATAATCGCAGTAGCTTGTAAGAAAAGCGCAGTGGTGTAGTATATTTGCTTTCGCAGTAAAGTCCAAACGCTGGTCTAAGCTTGTCCTTTTGACATTTGAATGGTCTTTTTAGTGCAACAACTTCCAGAGTTATAGCCACAAACAAAGCGTGTAGGATGGCTGCATTTTTTCAAGATTGTGGTCGTACGCCAACGCGGATTGCTTGGGACTTTTAACAGTTGCTTAAGGACACTGTTCTGAACATTTCCACTAAAATACATACCCGTAAAAAATTTTATCCAGGTTAGGGCTTTTCTTTGTCTAATTTGACTGGGCTAGTAAGGATTCAAAAAAAAAGTGTTCTGAATTTATGACGAACTTGCTTTCAGAATAGCTAGTACCCACTCTAACGTATTTTTTTTTTCCGCATCACTTAAAACGAAATTCGAAAAGTGAAGTTTGTTCTTGTACTTTAGAATGTAGCTAGAAATTGACGTATTGATGATGTATGTTAATGTAATGTTAAAAACGAATTAAAAATAAAATTTTTAAATTACAAGATTTAATACAAACATTTTTGTAAAAGTATTATCTAAAAAAATATTCAAAAACAAATCCCTTAGCTAAAGAAATTTCAGCTTAACAAAAAAGTTGTTAATTGATTTCTATAACTATGTAATATGAATTTCTGAATAAAAATTGAAAAAATCGTTGGATCGTTTTTTTGAAGTGAAAATTCTTTGCACGCGTTGAGAGTGAAATTTCAAGGTTGAATTTTTGTGAAACGAAAAAATGTAACGCCACATGTGCAACGCTGAGATCGTTGATTAGCTAAGCAGTGGGAGGTAGAGGAAAAGAAAAAAAATTTATTGATAGGCTAATATATTTTATAGTGCAATAAGTTTGGATTTTTTGATAATCCATATTATTGTAGCAGATAAAAGGGAAAATGTCCTTTTTGTCTTTTTTAAAATTTCGTTAGTAAGAATGCTTAGGTTGACCACCTTTCCCAATGTCGATTACGGTACATAAGATTTTTTTTTTTTAAATCTTTGTTTAATTAACTAAGGGCCAGCTTTTTAGTGCGGGGTTTAAGTTAAACCCGAACTAACTCATCAAATTTGGTTATGAAACTCTGAATTAACTAAACAAATGCTTTTGTTGTTTTATCTTCTTTGTTTATTAAGACTTTCTGGATTCACTCATGATTAAATTGTCTGTTTCTTTTAAATTTCCATTCAACAGAATTATTCCACTTACTTACTTACTTTACTTTTGATGGCGCTCACAGCCCAGGATGGGCTTCGGCCTCAACTTACAAACCCCTCCAGCCAGCTCTGTCTCTAGCTAGCCGCTTCCAGTTGCACACACCGAGTGCTTTGATGTCGTCATTCACTTGATTGCGCCACCTGTTACGGGTTCTTCCTCTGCTGCGTACCCCATCGGTCTTGGATTCGAAGACTCGTGGGGCAGGTGCGTTGCTGTCCATACGCTCCACGTGCCCCAGCCATCTCAGCCGCTGTATTTTCAGCTTGTTGACCAGGTCAACGTCGCTGTATAGCCCGTATAGCTCGTCGTTGAATCTTCTCCTCCATACTCCTTCGATACACACCGGACCGAAAATCACACGAAGAATCTTCCTCTCAAAGCACCCTAGCAAATTTTTATGCGAATCTTTCAGTGTCCATGCTTCTGACCCATAAAGCAGGACCGGGATGATTAGGGTCTTGTATAAAGTCTCCTTGGTTCTCTGAGAGAGGGCCTTACAACTTAAATGCCTTCTTAGACCGAAGAAACAGCGGTTGGCAAGAGTAATTCTTCGCTTGATCTCTGCACTGATGTCGTTCTGCGATGTAATTATTCCACACTCTCTTCTTATTTTATGGATTCAGTTAAATTTTTTTTTAACAATCGACTAAAACTAGGCGCAAACACCGTAAGAAACGATTCGAAACGATAATGGTTGGAATATAGTTAAAAACAAAATAAATCATATACAAGAATTATGAAATCTCAAACACTAAAGTTGTGTTCAGGATGTTGATGAATTAAGATGCAAACACTAGGAAAGAAATATTAAAGGATGTCCTTATACTATTTAAGATTTAATCTCAATTTAATTTTTAATTTTGGTACACGAATTTGATTTCGGTATATTTGTGTGTACCGAGGCTTTTCTTTGGTACATGGTATACGGCGCTAATTTTCGGTACTGTACCGGTAATTTCGGTACAGGTGGTCACCTTAAGAATGCTAGAGTTTTGAAATTTTTTTGGTGAATAGATAATGAAATTTTAAGGATCTTACTAGTTTGAGATTTTTTTCTATCTCCTACTCGTATGGAGATATAAATTATTTTAAACATTTTATCTTAAAATAGGCTAATTTCAAAAAATTGAATTAAATCAGGAGAGTCCGCTAAAAATTTCAATTAGATATGGTTGCAAAATAAATAAAACTAAATTACAGTTGTCATATACAAAGTTTTGATTTTACAGAGATTTTGAGTGTGGGAATTTTTGGAAATAGTCGGACAATTTACTCAAATAAACTGATTTATATATTTTAAATTTTCATCTTTTTTTACTTTAAATTTTCACCATTATTATTTAATCTTCAAGTTTACAACCCCAACCCATCGATTATTTTGATATAGAAGCTTAATATACCTATACATATCGAGATTTTTAGATCGCCAAAGAAGTTTCACTTCTGCCACGAGTAGGTACTGAGTTACAAACGCTCTTTTGTTTTAAATTATTTTTTATATAAACTTGAAAACATTTTTCAGAAAAAAATTGGAACGAAAATTTTAATATAATTATTTAGAAACATAAAAATAAATTTCAAAAAATTTCATCCACAAGTTTTTAAAAAAAATCGAATTTTCAAAAAAAAAAATTGTAATTTGATATGTGATATTATTTATATCTTTTAGGAGCATTTGCATAAAGAATATATTTTCAATCGTCTTATCCAATAATGAGAGTGTCAAAAATATGTTTTTCTATTTTTTCATTTTTTTTTTTAAATAGATTGCACCAATATTCGAGGAAAATTAAATTTTTCTTAAAGGGTGAATGATTATTTTTTTTTCAAATATTACTTAAGAAAATTGTCCAAGTATTTTTAATACATTGAGTTTGCAAACAAAAAATTTTTGTTTAAAGGATGATGGGCAAAGGAGAACGGGCAAAGTGGTCTACCTACTCAACACCAATGTGTCATACATTATTGAAAAGGTAATGACGTGTACATCAATAAATAATGTGGACGTCAAGCGCTCAACCATGGGGTTCGAAAGATATTCCCCGTCAAAGCACCGAAATGACAGTAATGCAACTCATCATTTACAGCTTGTCTTTTTACCCACAGTAAAGTGTCATATATTGTTGAAATGATTATTACGTGTACTTTATTTTGTACTTTATTTCAAAAGATATTTAGCCATCAAAAACTCCAAAAATCAAATAATGCAATTCTTCATTGGAAATGGTATACCGACTCCACAGTAAGGTGTCATACGTTTTTAAAAAGGTATTTCCAATTGCATCATTTAGTTATATGGCCGATAAGCTCTAGGTCATGGGGTTCAAGAGATATTTGGCTTCAAAAAACCAACAACAACAAAAATGCATGTCTTCATTGTGTACTCTTTTAACTACTCAACAGCAATAAGTCATACATTTTTGAAAAGGTTGTTGCGTTCTCTTTATCTTATTTTAAAGTCAGAGTGTATTTGTATTTAATTAATTTAAATTAATTAGGTAGATTAAAATGTAGTATGAAATTATGTGTCGATACCCGTCCTACACTGAGGGAACGAATCGTTTGCGGCAAACGTTAAAAATTGCCCAAACGACTTTTTCGTTTGCCAGCCAGTTTTGACAGTTCGTTTGCAGCAAACTCTTAAATTCGTTTGAGACAAACAATTCATACTGCTGTAGCTAAATTCTATCGTTTGTTTCAAACGAATGTAGTGTTTCTGTCAGACGAATAAAGGTGTTTTGTAAACATATTTACTGTTTGTGGCAAACGAATCGTGCTTTTAGAGTAAACTTTAATACTTTAACGACAAGCGAATGGTCAATTGTTATAGAACATCAAAGTGGTTGTGACAAGTGAATATAACACTTGTTGCTTATGACTTGTACGTTTGTCACAATCAATTCCCTTAATTCTGAAATCTGAAATTATATTATTGAAAAAAATGTCAAGATTACTTACCTGGATTTGAACTGGTATTTTTTTTTTTTTTTTTTTTTAAATTCATTTTTATTTATTCATTTTCTTATAACTATCTTAAAGCTAGACAAAAATTCATGAAAAACTAGCGTACTTATCAATATCTTAAAAATAACTTACTGGCCCTAAGCGGGCGCTCTAAATTAAACAATAACTTAATGCTAATGCCTTTCGGCCTATGAACTATCTTAAAAAATATATCTTTAATTGGTTTTATTTTTTACCAAGAAAGATTTTTTAAAAAAAAACTTGGTTACTTTAACATTTATTATTATTTTTTTTTTTTTTTTTTTTTTTTTTCTTATATAAAACTTAAAGCTAATTAAAAACTAATTAAAACTAATTAAAAACTAATTAAAACTACTTAGAACTACTATAAAACTACTTACAACTACCTTAAAACTAGAACAGCCACAGCAAGCATTTTAAAATTTTTTTTTTTAATTTTTTTGTTTAGGTTTTTTTTTTGATTTTATAATTTTTTTGTTTAATTTTTTGGTGTTATTTTTTTGGTGCCACCCTGACTGTCCCTACTTAATTAATACACTTAAAACTATGTAAGTCGGCCAAGACGAGAAAACTAAGTCAACTATATTGTATCTAATTCTTCATTAAACCACCAAAACTGGTTCTCTTGTTTTCCCCTATCTCTTCGGTCCCGATCGGACACAGTCCTACTGAACCGAAGGCGCTCTGCTCCGCCCTGTGCGAGGACGTCTCGACTATAAAGGAGTCGCCTATCTACAGTTCTGCGGCCGACGTGGTAGATTAGCGGAACCGCCGCTCTATCCTGTATCAGCCCTCGACTGTCTAAGTAGAGGAAAGCATCGGGTGGGATAAATCCACTTAAACGCACACTCTCGTAGTAATCGGTGTTGAGGTAGTAAGCCCCAAAAATTAAGCTATTGGCTGAGGACATCGCTCTTGCAATTTGACCCCGAATCAGCTTGATTATAAAATTATCGATTCTGTTAATGTTGGCTCCATTGTATAGAACCTCGTTGGAATAATAATGTTTGTACTCCGACTCTGGTGTTCTGTGTAATCCAAGGCAGCGTCGAAGACACTGCCTCTCAAACACCAGAATCTTTTCCATTTGAGATGGGGATTTGAACTGGTATCCTTCCGTTCCGAGAGCGAGCATGCATACACTGAGCTAATTTGCCAAATAAAAATCTCCGGCAAAATGATAATCAGTTGAAAACTTCACACATTTTCCTTTTATTTAGTTGGGCAGAGAGAAATGTACTGAGTCTATAGCGCGTGTGCTAAGTAAACCTTGGTGATACAATTTTTTGAAAATTTCTTGCGAAGGAACTAAACATGATAACCAGAAAAGGTGTTTTGCTTTTTGTTAATATATCTTTCGATTTTAAAAATCTATATTATTTTAAAAACAAAAAAAATATTAATAAATGTGGCTAAGACCATTTCATGTATTTTAATTAGTTTTGGAAACGCTATGACGACCGAAGTAAAATATCGGGTCAGTTTTTGTTTTAAACTATTACTACGTAAATGTGCTCCTAGGACTGAATCAAAACTTTAAAAAAAATCATTTTGTTTAAGTTTTGTAGTCAAAACTAAACTTATTGCTAATTTACCAGATGATGAACAACAACAACAACTTAAAGGCGCTACCACCAATTGTTTGGCTGGAGATATAGCTATTTCGTGCTTTGCCACTTTTGCACTCATCAGTCTCCTTTTTGTGGTGCTGAGCTTTAATTCAATTTTATTTGAAAAACTTTGTATGCACGCCATAGGAGCTATATCTCCAGCCAAACAATTGGTGGTAGCGCCTTTAAGTTGTTGTTGTTGTTCAAAAATTCAATGAAATTGACGGAATAAGGAATGGTCAAGCCCAATAAGCTGACATTCTAGTACGAATAGTACAATAATAACAATAATAATTTACCAGATAGCACAACATTTGTGGGGTTTAAATTTGATGAACACAATTATTGTTTTTATGCGTTTAAATTAATTATATGTTGATGGAATCCCAACATGTGCTTTAAATAATTATTCAATGCTTATATTTTTATCATTTTAACTTCATTATTACAAAAAAAAAAAAAAAAAAGTTGGGCACCAGCAGGGATCGAACCGGCAACCCTCGGGTCCATCCCATACCTGGAGTAAAATTTTCCATTCTCCAGTCATATGGATTTAGTACGATACTAAAAAGTTCTTGCCCTATAAGTTATCTGAAATTGGTTAGATAGGAATTAAACAAATAAAATACTTTTTTTAAATAGTATATTTGTTGCTGCAAGCAAATTTCTTTAAAAGAAACCTAAAAATTCTTTCGCTTCAAAAGCATGAAATGTTAACCACAAGCATAAAGTCAATTTGTAAAAATAAGATTTAAAAATATGTACCCTGCAATCATTCAATCGTTTGCTATAAATACGTTTACATTCTACAAATTAACCATTCGTCCCAAATGTTCGATTCATTTGTTGCAAGCAATTGTAATTTATATAGTAAACGTAAGACTTTTTGCAGCAAACTGCATTTCAAAAGCTTAATTCGCAATCGATTCATTCGTTTGCCATAAGCAATTACTCTTGCTTGCAAACAACATGGCGTTTGAATTTAAGAAACATTGTCATTTACCGTAATCAACTCAGGCAAATTGAGCTCTGAACGAATGGGTTATTTGTTATATGTTTGATGCAATGAAAATACTTTCTGTGGCGACTGTAATACAATTGCTACAAATGAAATACGTTTGCAGGGATTGTATTACATTGCCAGCAAATGTATTACAATTACAGCAAACGAAATTCGTTACCCGCAAACTCAAAAAAAAATAATAACTTTCTCAGTGTAAGAATGTATAATTCCTTTGTTTTTCTCGGTCTATAAGCATAGTGTCATTTGAAGCAATTTTTGATTATAAGCAGGTTCCTATTTATTGAGCCAAGGACACTTTCTGATGTATGAAATTAAATGTTTTTTTAGCACCATCTTACAGATGGTGCTAAAAAAGTATACGTCACCGCTGAATTTTTTATGATATTGGTGTGTAAAGCAACCAATGTCGTTTTTTCTACGTTCTTTGTATAAAAAGTTATGCACAAAAAACTGAAATATGGTGTTTGCAATACTCATATTCAAGTGGCTATATCTCTGTTCTCCGGTGGTTTGAATTCTTGCTGCCATATAATGAAATAAAGTACTGGACAAGACCTTTCATTTGAGATATATTTTAATTCTGTTGGATCAACGACCAATTTGCCCAACATCTTTTGAATTTTTTTTTTTTTAATTTGGTGGACAATAATATAAAAACTTAGCCAAAATATAATATCTATTTTTTATTTTCAAAAATGACTCAAACGGTTTTGTTAAACAAATTGCTGATCATTAGCAAAAAGCTAGTTTTTTTTCACGCCAAAAAAATTAAAAAATATCAACTGAAATATTTTCAAGAAAATCAAATAAATGGTTGTAGGTACTAAAGGTACAAAAAAAAAAAAAAAATAAACATTCGTGGAAAAATAAAATTTACAAAATTGATCAGGAATTTGTTTAAAAAACCGTCGTCTTTTTTTTTTTGAAAAAAAAAAAATAATATATTCCATTTTTGCTGATTTGGCTAAACCAAATTGTTTGGCAGGTACCGTTGGTTTTAGTCGTAAGAAAAAATAAACCATACAAATATGTGGGCAAGCTACTCAAAAACAGAAGGTTCCAAAGGTTTGAAGAGAATCCATTCAGCCGTTAGGCTGTAGGTGTGCGAACAAACAGACAGACAGAATTGTGAGACCCACTAATTTTTATGAACAGAACATACAACCTACATACGGTAAAACAATTCTAAGCAAAATATTTTTTTTTTTATTATTTAATTTACAAAATTTGAAGCATGTGCCAAAGTTTGCCATTTCCGTCAAAAAAGTTAAAATATCAATTTTGAATATATCACTCAGATAGAAACAAACAGTATAAACGACAACGACTTGTATTTTTACTTGCTCTATAGGACAATCATTATTTTAACTTCAAAAACAAATCGAGGTTTTAATCAGAACTGACATTATGAAGTTCAGAAAATTGATTTTCAGCTTTAAATTTGGTGTGGAGATTTGTATAATCGAACCATTAATATGTACAAGAGCAAGATCGTAAACTATCATTCGTGCATTTTATTTATATTTTGTACCCCCAAAAACAGTGGTATACCTATACCTACATACATACCTACATACATATGTACATATATGTTTTATTGAGCTTCACAAATAAATTTTAACCTACATTTTTTTAAATTACACTGTAGAAGATAATCGAAAAGTTTTTTGACAATTCCCTATTCAAATTGGATTCCTGTGTAAGTTATAACGTTTTTTATTTCCACCTACACCTAAAAGTATGTGATTTAAAATGCCAAATAGAACATTTTTATAATTTCGGTGAAAAAAATCAAATCTATCAATTTTTAGGCCCAACTATATGCCATGAATGGAGCATAGGCAAGGCTATTGATTTTTTTCAAACTCAACTATTATGCGAGTATTTAAAAGAGGCATTGAACAATAATACAGTTATTCAATTTATTTATATTTTTTTATTCAGATACAAGGTCTTGTGATGCTTTTTCTCGTGGCTGAGGTAGTTCAGCGGTTTCCAATAGAGGTTCTTATCCAAAGAAGCAACAAAACTTGGGTTTGGAGAATCTTACCCTGAATGAATAATTCTTTATTTTCCAAAATTGTTTACAATTTTTATATTCTATTTTCTTAACTTAAATAACAATCTTTCAATTCAATGTGTCCTCCGCTTACAATCGGAGGAAAGGTCTGGGCGGAACTCACAAGGAGAACCTTGTCCAAAGGAACATTGAGTAGGTCGCCTAAGGAAAGCAAGCAATCTAGGGAAAGGTCAGGGGTGGAACTCTCTAGGAGAACCTTGTCCAAAGGCACCTTGAGGAGGCTATCTAAGGAATGTTCTTTAGAAATCTTCGTAGGAATTTCTTGTCCCTAGTGAGCAATCTAAGGAAAGGTCTGGGGTGGAAATCTCTAGGAGAACCTTGTCCAAAGAAACCTTGAGGAGGCCACCTAAGGAATGTTCTATAGAAATCCTCGTATGAATTTCTTGTCCCTAGTAAGTAATCTAGGGAAAGGTCTGTGGCGGAACTCTCTAGGAGAACCTTGTCCAAAGGAAACTTGAAGAGGTTACCTAAGGAAAATACCAACAATCTAACTTATTTGACCTTAAGGTCCTACTCTAACATAATTTCTACTAAAAGTTCAGAGTGGCTTTCGATTACAACAGCATGCCTCTCTTTCAGTTAATACACCTTAAAAAAGGTCTTCAAAGTTCAAACATTCAACAAAAGGTCTTTGTATTAATATTCAACCGGATCTCTGATTCTCTATACTCTAGATTGGTATCCACACAACTGGACGAGATTAAAAGACAATTTTGCCAATTTCTATACGTCGTCTTATTAATATTTCGGTTAAAAGTCACTGTGACCTGTAAAAAAAAACAGAGTGAAATGTTTAAATATTATGACTTATGAATTATTCAAGCGACTGGCTACAACACTATTAGGGTATATGTAGGGGTTGCATGGTTTCGCTTGAAATATGATAAGGGTATAAGTTGTAACGCTTTGTTACAGTATTTACCGAAATAGCTTTGTTTATTGTCATTATTGTGAATTATAAGATAACGTGCCAACAACACTGGTTCTTCGGTTAAAAAAAAAAAACTTTGTAGATTTTCATACACAAATTACACAAAAAGCTAACGTTTTCTACATACATACATATGTACATGTACAGACATACAAATCTACATATACGTTCAAAACTTCACTAACAAAACAACTAAAGAAAATAAAACATACTACCATTTTCCCTCAAAATTGTTCTTTATGGGAAATTCGTCGTTAAAATAGTCTTCTGCAAGAAGTTCAATTAGGTAATCAACCGAAACTATTTTTGCTTGCTCTATAGGGCAAGTATTGGTTTCGTTTAAAAAAAAGAAAAAAATCGAGGTATTAACCCATTACCTGGCATTGTATGCTCAAATTGAGTACAGTTTTGTCGCAAATTGGAATGTTGTATTTCTCAAAATGTAAAAACTATTTTTTTATTGAAAAATATTTAGAAGAAGTTAAAAGTAGTTTTAAAGGTTTTTGTGCGAACATGATTTGTATGTGTTTTTCGATTTGAGCTAATTTTTGGCCATGTACTAGACATAATGGGGCATATAGTCGCAGATAGACACAGGTTTGACTAAACTACAGTTTAAGACAATTTTGGCTCAATATACAAACCGATTTTAGTTACAAATTGTAGGTTTTATATTTTAATAAGATAATTAACTTGGTATACTACACAAATTGCTTCAAATATTTTGAGATGATAAACTTAAAAAAATAAAATCAACGTCCGAAAATTCAACTAAACCTATGTTTAACTAAGACCCAGCTTATAAATGACTATGAACACGCCCCAATGTTTGTACACATAGTAACTTAAAACATTTGCATACATTTTTTTACCAACTTGGAAATTTGTTTGCCACTTCGGCAATTTTTTTTGCCACCCTGGCACTTTTGCCACCTCGGCATTTTCTTTTGCCACCTCGGCCCTTGTTTTTGCCACCCCGGCACTTTTTTTTTGCCACCCCGGCAATTTTGGACAAAAATTATAATAAATAATCTAAAATTGATTTTGAAAAAGTCCTCTACTTAAACTTTTTGAATTTTAAATTCGAGAGTGTTTTTATAGATGTATATATATACATATGTACACCTTTAAGCCTAGTACGCTGCTGATGCGAAACGAAAAATCTTTTCGCTGTGGTTTCCGTTAGCATTTCGCTGTCGTGTTGGAGACCAAAGAAACATTTCGTTTCGCATCAGCAGCGTACAAGGCCTTATACGTTATACAGTATGTTATTGTAACCAACTATGGGTCCTATAAAAACTTATATTTCGTTAATGGTTACCATTATGTCATTTTTGTGAAAAAAAAAAGGCAGAGCCATGCACATAACTTTGGTACAGGCATTTTGCCTGGACAGCCTAGTACGCTGCTGATGCGAAACGAAAAATCAGCTGTGTGAAGTGGGAACCCTGAAGTCAAAATTTTTGGGTGGGGTTTATCAGAATCATTTGTCCATCGTTTTTCCCAGTTGTACAACCAACAAAATCGTTTGTCCACCGTCAGGAAAAAAGTTATTAAGCTTTTCTTTTTTATAGCAACTCACCAAAATCAAAAAACTCATCTCTTCTGGCCCCAATAGATGACTAAGTGCGTCCGTTTGTCCACCGGCTGTTTAAGATTACTCACCAAAAATAATCGCTTTTCTACCCTTAGTTCAAAAGGTATTCAACATTTCTTTTTTATAGCAACCCCAAAACAATTTAATTTTTTTTTATTAAAATCGTTTTAATTCCAATCGTTTGTCCACCGTTTGTCCAGGTTAGTCCAGCAAAAAAAAAAACAAAAACCTTAGACCTTCGTTTAAAAGTTATTCAACATTTCGTTTTTATAGCAAAACCCCCAAAGTCAAAAAGCTTGACCAACACCTCAAATGATAACTTACGCGAATGAAACTAAGTGCATTCGTTTGTCCACAGGCTGTTTAAGATTATCCATAAAATATAATCGTTTTTCCACCCGTAGTTCAAATGTTATTCATCATTTCTTTTTTATAGCAACACCAAACAAATTTAATTTTTTTTTATATCAAAATAGTTTTAATCACAATCGTTTGACCACCGTTTGTCCAGGTTTATCCAGCAAAAAACACACCCCAAAAGATTAACAAATATAAAATTACTAATATATTTGTAGAGAAAGGTTATACCTCTAATCGTGTGTACTGTTTCTTAAACATTTAAAATTTGTCATCATATTTTGAATTTAAAATAGTATCTATCTATAAAGTTGACGTGACATTTAGATACCCTTTTAGTACAAAATTTTTTGCCTTTCCCAATATTTTTTATTTAAAAATATAGCCACATTTATAAGCTAAATTCAACAAGTAGAAATGCAGTTAGGAATATTTAAATGGAATTAAATGTATTTAAATGGCCGATTAGCAAAAAATTATTTTTATATTTTTTATTTTATTTTTAAAAATATTTTTTTTCTAGTCGGCTTTTTTTTGCTGTCCTCTACTGTCCAAAATCTAAAACAAAATGATTAAAATTAAATAAAATAAATTCAAAATTGTATACAAATTTTATTAAATATTTTAGTTGTTAACTACAAGAACAAGTTCGTGCGATCCAGTCGTGCATGTTTTTTTTTTTTTAACAAGAATTAAGTTCTAATATAAATGTAATTTATGTTGGCTAAAGGTTGGGTGGATTAATTTTTGGGTTTGGTGAATGCTATAAAGAAATGTTAAATAACTTTTGAACGAAGGCTGACAAATGATTGGGATTAAAACGATTTTGGTGTTGCTATAAAAAGGAAATGTTGACTAACTTTTGAACTAAGGGAGGAAAAACGATTATTTTTGGTGAATAATCCTAAACAGCTGGTGGACAAACGAACGCACTTATTCTCATCTTCCTAAGTCATCTATTGGGGGCAGTAGATGAGTTTTTTTTGATTTTGGGGAGTTGCTATAAAAAAAAGCTTAATAACTTTTTTCCTGAGGGTGGACAAACCATTTTTTTGGTTGGACAAACAATGGACAGACGATTCTGATAAACTCCACCCAAACATTTTGACTTCGGGGTTCCCACTTCACACAGCTTTAAAAATCCCATACAAAAATGACATGACGAAATCACAAAATAAAAATTTCGCTGTGCTTTTTGTTCTGTGGTACTCAGTTCGACCAGTGAAATTGAAGATTATACCAGATTGTTTTGACAAGTCTCCACTCTCTTTTCGCACAGAATTACTTACCCGCAGTGATGCCAGACTTTTCCAGTTGGCATGCCCACACAAATGAACGAAAATGCCCTGCTGTTGACAAATGCCCACGATGTTGCACACAAAATTTTTTATACAAAAAATTATAGTAAAAATATAGTTAGCCTTTTCATTTCATTGAGTTCCAACAACATTAAATTAATCATTTTTAAAGCTTTTTTCGTATTTTTATATACTTATGTGTACATTAACATAATGTTTTAAACTAATAACTAAGTTATAAGCTAATGGCTTAAACAGATGTGCAGCGAGTCTGCACGCATCTCTGCAAGCAGAGCTGCACACGAAACACATGTGCATAGTTTCTGACATTCATGATGCATTGTTATGTCAAACAAATACATGAAAGCACAGCGTTGCCGTGTCACAGGAATGAGATTTTCTTCGTTGTCCGATGGTAGGGTGGCAACGCCGGCTTCATGGATTCTTAAACAAAAATCACCAACCCAAACAATTTTTTTGAAAGAATGGCAGGTGGTGTCAAAATGAGTAATGCCAAATAGCAATTATTTAGAAATGTTCGTTTTTCAGTTGTGGCTGCAATGAAACTAGGCAGCAAATTTAGAAATAGAGACATCGTGCAGCGCTGCGCTGCATGCAGACTTTGAGTGAATCGGCTCCCTTTAGAACCTGTGTAATTTAATTTCGCTGCATGGAAAAAGCTGCACATCTGTTTTAGGCATAAGGCATTTGGGATCCTCTGCCAGGACATCTGGAAACGTTTCTTGCTTCCCTTTACGTCAGACATTTTATTATTGAGGAATACCCAAAACTTTAGAACAAAATAATAATTAACAATGTTGTATGTACATTGTACATGTACGTTGTACATTATCAATTTACCAGCCAGCGAAACTCCTAAACAGAAAAATACAAGAGCGATCCACGCATCCGTGCAATGAGAAATAATCTACGCCTGACAACAAAACAACGAAAGCAGTTCGCGTGACATTTTTTGACGTTTGGGAAATGAGTGCATTCAGTAAACGTATTGAAATGGGTTGCTTCAAAGTTTAAAATTTTGAATAATTACGAAAGAATGGATGCATTAAAATGCTAAAATTATTTTATAAAAATATTTTGCAATAAATATTTTATAAAAAGAATTGAAACATGGAAATGCCCTTTTTTTATACTGAGAGTCATCAAGATGTCCTTTCGCCCTTAAGCCCTTTAAGCATTGTATATAAAACCGAAAGTACTGTTAATGAGTCGACTTTCGGGACGAAAGTCTACGCCAATAGGTGGTGTATTATAGCTATAGAGATTTAATGAGATTTTCAATGTATTTTTAACTCTACATTATCTACAGAGCAAATGTCCTCCCAGGCCAGTGGCACCGCCACCGTCGTTTTGGTTTTTGAAAGTACTATAGATATTTATATACAATGCTTTAACCTAATTTTTCCATGCAAAATGCCCACAAAAAGGGCATTCGCCCACGATCAGGCATCACTGCTTACCCGGACCATTAATTCTGTGCGGAAAAATGAAATTTTTGGCTTTGTTTGTGTTTTTATTTGTTGTTTCTTTCATTATAGCATGGCGTTTATTTGATTTGTTCGTTAAATTTTGTATTATTTACTTGCCATTTGTAAAACTCTCCATGAGTATTTTTCCACTGTTTATTCGTAAGAATATCGTTGTCTTTTTGGAGACCACAGGAAGATTTTGTTTCACATAAGCAGCGTAACCAAAATCCATCATGTCATTTAAAATGTTTATCATACAAAGTTTACAAGGTATCTATGCCCTATACGATTCCTCGCACCGCACGCTTACCACTCCACTATCACTAGACAGTTCTTATAATTATACTTATTTCAATGATTGATAAGTGACCAATTCACTATATTAACACTTCGATAAGAAATTCATAGGTATTTCCAATCGACAATTATGTACATTAGAGCAGTGGTTCCCAAACTGTGTAACCTTTGGAACCCTTAACATGGTCCAAATATATTTCGGAACCCCAACTCTAAACCATAGCAAAAAATGTAAAACAACAAAATCAAATTTCAAAATCAATTTTTCGTCTTTACTTCATGCGAGTGTAGCTCGTAATTTTCTTTGGAAAGTGAGTGTTGTTTTATGTGTGACGTTGGCAATCAAAACGGTGCTAAAGTCAAAAATTTTGTTTCAAAACGAGATAATGAAGAAGTTATTATTGTTTTAATTTTGAGTTTGGCATCAAAACGAGGCTATATGTATATTATTTTTCTAATAATCAAAACGGACCTATCTTTCACACAAAGTTATATTAATTTTCAAAACGGCTCTATATTTCCTCTAAATTAAATCAAATATATACGATTAATTTTCAAAAGGAAGCTAAATAATTTTTCGCGCCAAAATTCGAAACTTGGCTCATTTCCTTATAAAAATCTTCAATTTGCCATGTGATGTGCTATCGATAGGTTGTTCTTTACGGGAAGTGGTAGTTTTAGACTATCTTGTAGGTAAATAATATTCTTTTATTATTTTTCCTCAAATCATTTTAGAAAAAGCGGAGTGTAATGGACTGGAAAGCGGCTGCCCAAGAAAACTTAAAGCCGACTAGTACATGGCATTTTAAGTTCAAGCCAACTAAACGGTTTCTCATAACAAGAGCTTGTGGCATTATAAGAACGAGAGGTGACATGAGCTTCAAATCTGATGTTGGAGTTTCAAGGTCAATTATGCGCCCGGCTAAAAGAGTTAGTATGAAGGAATACCTTCAGGAATTCCTCTTTTAGAAGCTAAAGAGAATGATATTTACAAACCCCATTGTGGAGAAATATTGAGAGAAATCGAAGATTTTAAATTTTACAAGGAAATTATTGGTACAGAAGTTTTGCAAGAACCTGAGGATGAACCAGTTGAAGTGTGTGAGTTTTTTGAAGAAATTCATTAGTAGTCGTTGTCTAAATTTTGGCTTTTCGTTCCAAAGTTAGGCTCGTTTCACACACATTCGGTTTCATTCGGTTCGGTCTCTATTTGGTTTGTATTCGGCTGTGCCTGATATGTGTGAAACGATAAAACGGTGCTCTACGGTTTCTATTAGGTTTTTAATTTTGCCGTTTTATCATTTCACACATATCAGGCACAGCCGAATACAAACCGAGTAGAGACCGAACCGAATGAAACCATATGTGTGTGAAACAAGCCTTACTATGAAAACAAAAAAAAAATGCTGTGAATTAATGTATATGTATAAGTTTTTAAAGAAAAAGTATTATTTATTTATTTTTATTACAGGCATTTTAGAATCAAAAACGTACTATTTAAAAAACCTATTATCAAAATGTGCTAAATATGTTTTTAACAAACAAAGCTGCATACAAAAAAAAATTTCACTGCAGGACGAAAATGAAATGTCCTTTTATTATTTTTTTTAGGCAAAAATTAAAAAAAATTACTGCATTGAATTGTCTTGAATATTTTAGAAACTATAGGTTTTCGCCATTTTACTCGGTTTCATGTTCCAATTTTTAGCCTCTGTTTGATAATCAACGATTTTAATTAATAGAAGCTCACATTTCAATAAATAAAATGAAAACGTCAAACATGTTTATAATTACATACCGTATAGCTAGGGTAAAAATTGGTTGGGAACCAATTGATTTCCGATTGGTTTCGCGGAACACAGTTTGGGAACCGAGGCATAAGAGATAGGTATCAGGTAGTTTAAGCAAAGAGAGTTTATTTTATCTTGCCAAAAAATAATTTTTAAAGTTATTTCGTATCAAATGAGAAGTTGAAGGACGATAGGGTTAGGGTTCGGACTCAAGACATCATAAATTAAAGTTATTGATACTACAATAAAGTTATAATGTATTTAGTGAAAAGTTGACAACAAATAAAATGCATCAATAAATCGAATTTACTCATGGGTTTCAAGACTATAATGTGGGTCAACATTGTATAAGTAGCCACAGAAACATTTTACTTTATTAACAAAAATCTAAATCTAAAAATATATTCTTAACTTTTTAAAATTTTGGAATGCAATCTCTTGCTATCTTTAGATATAGTTGTTTGCTAAATTTAACTGCAAATAGTGCAGCTATTTACGAGATAAGGGAGATACAAATTCAAACAAAAACGGTGTTTGAACAAAAGAAAAAAAAATGCAAAGTTGAGTTTCTGTTGAATTTTAATGAATTTTTTGGGAGAAGCCCTTAATTAAGGTGCCGTTACACGCACTGAAAGGAATGTGCTTTCAGAAAGCATAAAGCAATAAATACAAATTCTGTCAACGCAGCCGTCAAAACATTGACAGTATTCTACGTCTTGTTTATTTCACTGGAAAAGTCGTGAATTTATTTTATTAAAAAACTGTTGGAATTAAATGAAAAAAAAAAGATTGTCGAATCTCTTATATTTTATGTGCAAAACATTCTTAGAAATCAATTTTAGAAAAAATGTTCGCTTTCATAGTCTGGCGAGCCGAAAAGTGAGTTTCGAAAATTTGCTTTCTGGAAAGCAAAAAGTCGCTTTCTGAAAGCACTTTCCTTTCACAGTGTGCTCTCTGGATGAACTTTCAGGAACATTTTAAAATCCGGAATATTAACAAATCAAAATCTTTTTTAAAGAAAGTTTAATCTAATTTCAATATGTTTTATGGCAGCGTCATCGGTTTGTTTGTTTGTGCGTCCTTGTCATGGTGCTAGACCATTAACGGTTGATCGGATTTGCTTCAAAGTTTGTTTGAAGCATTTTTATGTGATTTCCTAGAGGATAAATTCGGTTTTTTGTTTTAAGCTCATCTGAACGGGTAGCTGGCATACAACGATTTGGGTTTTATCAAGTTTTAGTTAAACTTCGTGCAAGATTTATCCACAAAGAAAAAAAAAAAACAATATAAATATAAGAAAAATGGAAGTAAAATGTTTGGGTTTCTTGATCAAATTGCTTGTTTTTTACTTGTTTTGGGATATTTCCGAATAGCTAGTCATAAGCTTTGTGATTTTGTCATCCCCCCTGTTCTGAATTCCGTTTGTTTGAATAAAACCTTTCGTTTTCAAAATCTGAGTGTTTTGAAATACTTTTCGATTTCAAAACTTGCGGAATAAGTGTGCCTTTATTTTCGACCGGATTGGAAAATAGACTTGACATTTGAAATTTATTTTAGTTTTGACGCTTGAGTTTAAGTTGTTACTTCGTTTACATGGAGAATTGAATCAGACTTGAAGTCGGATGCAATTTCATTTATACCTGAATTGGATTCAAACAGGATTTCTCAATCCAATTCCACTTTGCGAGCTGGATCGAATCGAAAAACACAAGTAGACCTGGATTGAAAAATTACCCTCATCTCTTTACCAGATGAGAGGTATACAGTTTTTTAAATAGTGTACAATCAAACAGTTTGCGCATCATGAGTTGCCTAAAAAATAGTGGGCCCTTCAAAGGGTTGCCATGGTTTAAAAATCAATCAATCAATTTATCTGATTGCACTTATGTGGTAAGCCATAAGGATATTCAACAAATGTACAATGAAAGAAAATTTAATTAAAAAATTTCCAAATACGGGATTTTTTGAAATTTTAAATTTAAGTAGGGTGAATTAGGGTGAACATATTAAAAGGTCGAAATCTTATTTTCTAAACGGTACGTCATAAGGAAATGATTTTTTTTTGCAATCGGTAGACGTTGTTGAATACATGAAAATTATATATGACAACAGAAATTGTCAAAAATTTAAAACTCGAAATATGAACGTTTGAAAGTCAAAAATGGCGAAATAGATGCTTGAGAAAAAATTAACTATAAATCAGTGTGACGTTCTATTGAAATATATGATATGTTGTTAGGAAGCTGATAAATAAAAAGAAAACAGGTATCTGCCAAATTTTTAATTAAAGCTTTGTTTTTGGCAAAATAACAACATACCATATATTTCAAAAGAACGTCACACTGATTTATAGTAAACTTTGTCTCAAACATCTATTTCGCCATTTTTGACTTTCAAACGTTCATATCTCGAGATGTAACTTTTTCACAATTTTTGTTGTCATATATAATTTTCATGCACTCAACAACATTTATCGATTGCAAAAAAAAATCACTTCGCTATGACGTTCCGTTTAGAAAATAAGATTTTGACCTTTAAATACGTTCACCCTAATTTACTTACTTAAATTTAAAATTTCAAAAAATCCCGTATGTGAAAATTTTTAAATTAAATTTCCTCTCATAGTACTATATTTTTTGAATATCCTTTTGGCAATCAGATAATTGAATAAACGCAAAAGTTGATCTTTAAACCGTTGCAATCTTATGAAGGGCCCACTATTTTTTAGGCAACCCATGCGCAAACTGTTATCTTGGACACTATTAAAAAAACTGTATACCTCTCACCTGGTAAAGAGATGAGGGTAGGTCGTCCTATTAGCCGGAGAGCTGGCAACATATTTTTCGACCTCATCGGTACATGGATGAAAGTTTGGTCACAGAAAGATTTAGGGTCGTCAAACACAAAAATGTCACTCTGACACTCCGGGCCAGAGGCTTAGATCTTATATTTTTAAAACATTAAAAATAAGGACCTAATCGATCGAACCGGAGTGGCGGACTGTTTTTTTTGTATTAAATGGTCATAAATCTTACTGTGACCAAAGTTTCAACCTTTTACGAAGTGAGGTATGCAGATTAATCGGTCGCTAGTTTTCTGAATAGACCAAGAACTAGCGGATGTATTTCCGTCACGATTATAAAAATTTGGGTACTGAGAGATTAATATCCACTTAATACAAAAACAACAGTCTGCCAATCCGGTTTGATCAATTAGGCACTTATTTTTAATGTTTTAAAAATATAAGCCCTAAGCCTCTGACACGGAGTGTAAAATTGAAATTTTTGCGCTTGACGGCCCTCAAACTTTCTGTGACCAAAGTTTGATCCATGTACGAATGAAGTCGAAAAATATGTTGCCAGCTCTTAGACTATATGGCCGTCTCCCCGACTATTGGAAAGGACCGAAGTTCACTTTAATACCTTAGAAGTGAACTTAGTATTTTATACGTTGACGCCAGCGTCTTGGCTCTTTTTTAAGATAAATGCAATTTTTTGAAAAATTTTGCACGAAAAATATGAAAAAATGCACCTAAAATATGCATTTAATACATATGCATTTATAATGAAAATATCCACTTAAAAACAGAATGCCATTTTTAAAGAAATTTCTTGGTTCGTAAATGTAATTTGATGTCAGGTTTCTAGGGCCCATTTTGCTTAAATGAATCTTAAGTATTTATGTTTAACATAAGAACTTATGTGACAGTTTATGCTGAGGAAAAGTTAGAAGTAGTTTATGTTGAACTTAAATATTTATGTTTCGTATCATCAAACAGGCCTACAAGCAAATCCGAGCCCTGCTTATTTTCTTGAATAGATTACTGATTTGGCTTAGATAAAAAATGATAACTCTCCAAAAGACAACAACAACAATTAAAATAAAACAAACACACCACAAAACATCCCAGATTTTATTTTATGTTCGCAATCCAAAGACCAAAGTATACCACCATCAGCATATCTAGTAAATTGCGCTCGTTTGTTGGAGGTTTGATTCAGTTGAGTTTTGTCCAGTTTGGCGGTAGGACTGAATTTCAAATTTGATCGTTGTATTGTGGGTTGGTGCATTCATTTAGTTGTTTTTTTTTTTTCTTTGCAATATCGTCTCTCTCTTACATCGTTTGATTGTGGATCGTGTCCTGAATAAAAAATAAATAAATTAAAGAGTACGTCGAACTATGTTTATATAATTTTGTTGTTATTATTGTTGTGTTGTATTTTTATAACTGATCATTGCGAAAAAAAATTTGGGGACACACTATCGTAAGAGTGCAACATAATATTCATTCCGATTGAGTGGGTTTATCTTTTGCAAAAAAAAAAAAAAATAACTTGAAGTGCGTTTTATCAGGCTTTCTAAGAATAAATAGATACTTTCAACGGGGTGGAGTCATACGGTTTTGTATTATATATTTGTCTTTGGGAATGTTTTTTATTTATAATTTGTATAATTTGAGGAGAACCATAATTTTTCTTTAAGCATCATGAACAAAAAAATCTTAAATCAAAATTTTTCAGTTTATGGCTTTTATTTTAACCACACAGAAATTATTTAAGTTTACTGAGGAAGACAATAAATAAATTAAATGAATTTATCATTTCCAGAGAAACAAAAACAAACCAAAAAATATTTGAATAGAAAATTTCATGCGAATTTTTGCAGAAGGTGAAAATAAGCTGCGATCTGTGCTTTTCTTATTTTGTAGTTATGTTCAATTCTTTTTTTGGAAATATGGCAAGTAACTTTATTTGATTAGTTTGTCATATTTATTATCATCTATGGAATTTGTATTTGCCAGATAATTTTTTTCTGATAAAACTACTAATACTTAGGTATAATGATTAATTGAGCTTTATTATGCTTTAAATGTGTTTCAGGGTAGGTGTCAATTTTGTTCAGTGACAATCGGTTTTGTTTTTTTTTTTTTTAATTTTTATTGCCTGTTTATTTCAAGAGATATAGTTACCTTTCAAATGGACATTTATTAGAACGTTCAAAAGTTAAGTGGGGGAGGGACTCAATTTCATTATAATTTATTATGAAGCAGCGATGTAATTAGCGGCAGAGGTATCATATATATGTATGTATGCGCTATGCAATTGATATGTTTTATACAACTTATAAATTTTTGCGGGCTATCAATCGTCTTTATTTTTAAAGTTTTGTTTAATTTATAGATAAGTAAAAAGCTTAAAAGGCGACACACGTGAACGTAGAAGTAGATCGTCTTCGTAGGCGGGTAGGGCTGCCAGACGTCCCGATTTTGCCGGGGCAGTCCCGATATTTGAACCCTGTCCCGATTTACAAAATGTCCCGATTTTGTCCATTTTTATTGGTCTTGTGTCAAAAACAAAATTCGAGGTTTCAATCAAAACTAACATTACGATAATGTAGAAGTCCAAAACCTGATTTTCGGCAATAGACGTCCGTCGGTTTGTTTGTCTGTGCGTCCCGATTTATATCGAGCTAAAGCTTAAGCTTAAGGTGTGAATCATTCTATGTTATTCCCTGGGAGTGAGATTCAATTTTTGATTTAGCTTATCTGGATAGAAGGGTCATAGATAAATTTCGGTTTAATCAAGTTTTCTAAGAAAATCTGCTAAAATGGTTTTGATTAAAATTCGTACATTTAATCTTTAGAACAGTTTTCATACCACTGCATACGTTTTTGCCAATAAAATCAAAGAACTGAAATAAATGTTTTGTGCAAATTAGCAGTTTCTTACTTGTTGTACGGGATTCCCGAATTTCTAATTATTGGATTTTTTGATTTTGTTAAAATTTTGCAATGCGGTAGGTTCTACTTAGTTAGTCAAAGTATATTGGCCAACATTTTAAACAGCCTAATATTAAGGGTTAATCATGATACTGCTACACATTCTTTCTAACTTTAAAACAGTTAAGTAAAATTTTCTAAGTTTTAAATATTTTTGAACTTGTAAAATACATCCAAAAAAGTTACACTCGTGCAAAAAATCCGCAAAATTACTTTTTTAAGTAAAGTGTCATGTTATGAGATAGTACGATGCTAAAATTGTTTTAAATTTATTAATTAAAAATGATTTAAACTAAATCTTCTAAAATATTGCACCATTGTATTTTAGATTTGTATAAATAGTTTTTTTAATGTCCCGATTTGTTCCGGTTTTTGGGCCCTGGCGTCCCGATATTAACCAAATTTAATCTGGCAGCCCTATAGGCGGGCAGTAGGGAGGAAAATTCATTCGACCAAAGAGAAACTATGTCGTCTGTCTGGATTGGAGAGAGCAGATGAATGAAGTGTCTGTGCTTCAGGTTTTTGCTGTTCTTACCTTTGTACGATATGCAATAGAACCTATAACAACTACCTACCTTCCGACTTGTCAAAGTAAACAATTTTTGTTTGAATTACATTTATGAAGCTGAAGATTGTAAATTAGTTTATGATTGCATATATTTGTTTACAATGACAATATATTTAACAAAAGGCGGTATAGATTTATCTATATTGCTAGGTATTTTGCGGCAAATTTTAATTTGGAAAATTTATATTTTGCTGCAGTTTATCTTGGCATTAACCACTCCAAAATATTATAAGTATACAAATGGTATATGGAAAGTTACAAACAATTATCTATTGGACTTAGTTCAAGTATACAAATTTTCAAGTTATGGAATTTGTAAAAAAAGGTGTAAAATAAGAAATTGCTTATTACATCAAATATCTAAATTATCTTGTATGCTTTTGAAGTATCTATCAAGACTCTATACTCAAAGAGCCAGTTTTTCAGTGTGGGGTTAAGGTTAAACCCGAGTTAAATAACCAAATCTGGTGAGCTAACTCTGGATTTACTCCACAAATGCTTTTGATAGTATAACTTTCTTGTTTTTTATGTCTTTCTGCTTTCATCCCCCACTTAAGAACTGCTTCTTGATATAAATCTTTTTCAAAAGTTAACTAACTCTGGTTTAACTCACAACTGAAAAACTCGACCTGAGTCTTTTGATAAAGTATCCCATAAAGTAATCATTTACATTTCTTGAATTTAATAAAATCCCCAGAATGGATCTTGCCAGGTTAAATTTAGGTATAGTTTTTATCAAACACTTTTATTGTCAAATCGGGAGTTCCTAAGGGAAGTCACTTTGGGCCTCTTCTTTTTATTTTATCTATGAAATAATGTTATTTTATGCATACGTTAGTGGCAAGGACTGTTTGTTCGGTGGTACTTAAAAAGCTCTTAATTAGCCTCTACATAATGTCAGCATCATAATATTTTTAAATTTCCGTTGTTGACAACCCAGTTTGACTGACGGACATGCAAAATTCTTGTTTTTGCAGATGATAGATAGATAGAATTCTTATTTTTGCAGGTCATAGAACGGTTATGAACTTTACTGAAATAGACATTCAAGCAGACTATATGATACCATACATTGTTTCAATCCGGTAACCCTAACAGTTATCTCTGCGAGTGATTTCCGGACTGAAAACCGGGATATAAATGCAAATCATGTATCGGTTTTTACAGACGGTTCCAAGACGGACGATGGAGTAGGGTCTTCTCAGAAAATCAACCCTTAAATAGATCAATATAGCTACTGAACTACTGCAGTGTCTTTCAAGCGGAGTTATTTGCAGTCTGTGAGTTAAAAAAAAAATTGACATTTTCTTTGACAACCAGGCAGCCATCAAAGCCATATCCTCAGTTGTCACGAAGTAAAAACTGGTGGATTGTGGTCGTAGTGAGTTGAGATTACTCAGCCCAACAAATACAGTTACCCCAGGAAACTGTGATGTATATGGGAATAAACTGGCCAACGAATTGGCGAAAGAAGGGTCATCCCAATATTCGAGCCAAAGCGAATCGTCAGTGCTCATGCCGCCGGTGTTGGAAAAATGCGGAATTCGGCAAAGCTTCTTCAAAACCGAAAACGATAGATGGTCACTTATTGAAACTTTTCAGGTTTCGATAAATCTCTGGCCGAATATTTTAACGAAAAAAACAGAATACCTACTTACGCTAAGCAGGCCTCAAATATCCTTCTTGATTGGGTTCTTAACGGATCACATCTGATTTATGTTGAGGGTGTGAAGATGAACAGGCGGAGAAGGGCTCATCTTATCTCTATGCTCTAGCCTAACCAAAAGCAGAAAAACAGCACTCGGAGAATACTTTTTCTACGAACTGGGCGACATCTTGCCACTACCGCCCAACCTGTGTCCTCATCACGTTAACCAAAAACGACCGAACGATCGAAAGCTGTCTTTATTTGTCTCTACTGAAGTGATAGAGAAAGTAATATTGAAAACAATATCGTCTTATCGTTTTCGTTCTACGTGATGAGGTTCTGAAATTCATACAAAATTCGGGTTGGTTCAGGGAGGCTCCCCTTAACTAATCTTCCACTCATCCCCCCTCATCCTTCTCCCTTTGTTTCAAAGTTTAATTTATATGATTTTACGAAGCACATCAATTAAATCGTCAAAAATCAAACTCTTTGTAGCGGTTTGTATAAGGCAATGCGCTAAAAAATTGAAAGAACCTTCTCTTTATAACTGCTAAGTTCAAGTCCATCTTGAATACGTTTGACGCTTACCAGATTTAATGGGCAGGGCAGCTAGAATACCAACACAATTTTTGTTGCTGGCAATTATTTTGTTGCAAGTTGCAGCTCGCTTTAGACTTAAAGGCGCTTAAACCTTTAAGCCCCCATTTAACTTTTTTTTTCATCTTATATTTCAATTTATTCTGTATATGTAATGCCGTTGTTTTTTGTTATTTTTGAACTAACCCTACACTTTACATAAACACAAGACCTATAGCCCACGAAGAAGTCATACATTAAAAAAAAAAAAAAATAGAAAACCTGTCCGAATATTAAATTTTCTGATATAAATTTTGTAACATGGCATCGCGATCGGTTCAATGCAATGTAAATATAAATTTATAGAAACAGTTTGTTAATTGAAATTTATCCTCAACGATTCAGAATGGAATCAATGAAATTTTTGATTGCTTCTTCAGTTCAATCGCTGATGCACTTATTGATACGAAAATTACACTTTGCACAAACAAAATGGATTCGCATAATTGAAATGTTTTATCTGAATAATTTCGAATCCCCTTTTTTTAATAATTTAAATTTTTTGCATTGCTTTTAGAGTTCAGACATTGACATCAGTTTGTTTCGTTGTTTTAATAAAGAAACAAAACAGACAGATATACAGGACACTTACTTTACTTTTGATGGCGCTCGCAGCCCAGGATGGGCTTCGGCCTCAACTAACAAGCCCCTCCAGCCAGCTCTGTCCCTAGCTAGCCGCTTCCAGTTGCGCACACCGAGTGCTTTGATGTCGTCATTCACTTGATTGCGCCACCTGTTACGGGTTCTTCCTCTGCTGCGTACCCCATCGGGGTTGGATTCGAAGACTCGTCGGGCAGGTGCGTTGCTGTCCATACGCTCCACGTGCCCCAGCCATCTAAGCCGCTGTATTTTCAGCTTTTTGACCAGGTCAACGTCGCTGTATAGCCCGTATAGCTCGTCGTTGAATCTTCTCCTCCATACTCCTTCGATACACACCGGACCGAAAATCACACGAAGAATCTTCTTCTCAAAGCACCCTAGCAGATTTTTATCCGAATCTTTCAGTGTCCATGCTTCTGACCCATAAAGCAGGACCGGGATGATTAGGGTTTTGTATAAAGTCTCCTTGGTTCTCTGAGAGAGGGCCTTACTACTTAAATGCCTTCTTAGACCGAAGAAACAGCGGTTGGCAAGAGTAATTCTTCGCTTGATCTCTGCACTGATGTCATTCTGCGATGTAATAGTGGAACCCAGGTAGACAAAGTCCTTGACAACTTCGAAGTTATATCTGTCCATCGTGATATTTTGCCCGAGTCGACGATGTTGAGATTCCTCTCTCGATGACAGCATATACTTCGTCTTGTCCTCATTAACCGCCAATCCCATTCTAGCCGCCTCCGATTCAATGCTCGCAAATGCCCCTGCCACAGCTCGCTTCGTTCTGCCGACAATGTCTATGTCATCCGCATATGCAAGCAATTGAACGGACTTTTGATAGATTGTACCGCTGGTGTTGACATGTGCGTTGCGTACAATGGCTTCAAGAACGATGTTGAATAGGTTGCATGATAACGCGTCGCCTTGCCTCAATCCTTTCTCAACATCAAAGGAATCGGTGGTGTTCTTACCAATTTTGACGGAGCAGCGAGATTTCTCCATCGTCATCCTGCACAAGCGGACGAGTTTGGCAGGGATGCCGAGACTCGACATGGCTCTGTATAATTCGTCCCTTTTCACGCTATCATACGCGACTTTAAAATCGATAAAAAGGTGGTGTGTATCGATCTGGAATTCCCGGGATTTTTCTAAAATCTGTCGGAGTGTGAACATTTGATCGACGGTTGACTTGCCTGGCCTAAAACCGCACTGATAAGGGCCGATCAGATCGTTGACAAAAGGTTTTAAGCGGTCACACAGGATGGCCGACAAGATTTTATAAGCGACGTTTAGGAGACTAATTCCTCTGTAGTTGGTACATTTCAGAACATCTCCCTTTTTATGGATGGGGCACACTATACCGAGGTTCCATTCATCGGGCATACTTTCCTCCGACCAAATTTTGCAGATGAGCTGGTGTATGCTCCTAGCCAATTCATCTCCCGCTGATTTAAATAGTTCGGCTTGTAAGCCATCCGCACCTGCAGCCTTGTACGACTTAAGTTTGGATATGGCCAGCCGAACTTCGGTTAGGTCGGGTGGACGGAACTCTTGGCCATCATCGTCCAAGTTGAATGGAGCGTTCTGCCTATTAGCGGCATCTTGGCTGTCTTCGCCATTAAGCAGTCTAGAGAAGTGTTCTTTCCAGATCCTCAGCACTGACTGAGTGTCTACTACCATATTCCCACTCTCATCTCGGCAGGCTTCCGTTCTAGCCTTGAATCCTTGGGTGGATCGCTTCACCCTCTGATAAAATTTTCGAACATCTCCCCTACCGCTACAACCCTCAATAGACTCTACCGCCCGCTTCTCGTGCTCTCTCTTTTTCCTCCTGAGAAGTCGGCGTTCCTCTTTTCGTTTCAGCCCGTAGAGCTCCCGGGCCACTCTCTCAGCAGCTCTTGTTCGAGTCTGCAGCATTGCCTGGTAGGCCTCGTCCTTAGCTGCATGCGCTAGCCGGCACTCCTCATCGAACCAGGGGTTTCGTTGTATTCGCCTAGTGAAACCCAGCACATCAGAGGCGGCACTTCTAATGGCTTGTTGACAGTGTTCCCACTGGTCCTCTGCACTTGATGCTGGTAGCGGACCTCCTGAGAGATTAAGAGTTACGTGGTCTGCAAAAGTTCTGGCAGTCTTTTGCGATTTAAGCTTCTCGACATCGAATCTTTTCACAGCATCTGCTCTGCGTTGTCGCGTCATGGATATCCGCATACGTAGTCTAGCTACCACCAGGTAGTGATCCGAGTCAATGTTGGCCCCTCGGAACGTTCGGACGTCCAAGATACTGGAAGCATGTCTCGCGTCTATCGCAACGTGGTCGATTTGGTTGACGGTTACTTGATCACGCGACCGCCAAGTCCCCTTGTGTATATTGAGGTGTGGGAAGTAGGTGCTTGAGATGATGACATTTCGCCCGCCGCAAAGTCTGCCAGCCTGTGTCCGTTGCCGGAAGTTTCGTCGTGTAGGCTGTGTCCTCCGACTATCGAACCAAAGATGCCCTCCTTTCCGAATCTTGCGTTGAAGTCACCAAGAATGATCTTCACGTCGTACTTCGGGCACATATCATACGTTGTCTCCAAGAGATCGTAGAATGCTTCTTTGGTTGAGTCTTCTCTCCTTTCATGGGGGGCGTGAACACAAATCAGCGAAATGTTCTTAAATTTGCCTTTGATGCGGATTGTGACCAGGCGCTCGCTTACACTTCGGAAGCCCAAGACTTCTTGCCTAAGTCTTCCCCTTATCACAAAACCACAACCCAAGAGCCGCTGACCCTGTTCCTTCAAGCACCCGCCGTAGTAGATGTCACACGTTTTCAGTCTCCGTACGCCCTCTCCATCCCATCGCACTTCCTGGATGGCTGTTACGTCAGCCTTTAGCCTGTCCAGGTTCTCCACTAATTGTTCGGCTGCACGTGTTCTGTATAAGGACAGGACGTTCCACGTGCAGATCCGAAATTCATTGTCCTTGTTTCGTTTGCTGGGGTCGTCAACTTTAAAATCATCCATATCCGAGGCTTGTTGTTGTTTCGGAACAACTTTTTTTTACGTGGTAGGGAAGTTACCCCGACGCACAACCCCCGACCCGGAGGACCAGACCCTTCGTATAACTCCAAGGGTAGGGAGCCGGATAAACCGCTCCTTATAGGCCTGAGCTACAAATATGTCGTAGTAGCCCATATAAGGTGTTCACTAAGTAGTTCAACCTAACTGGAACTGTAGACGCCACCGTTGATTCCATCTAGAGAATTCGTCCGCTGCCGCCTCGATGAAAGGAGAAGTGCCTTAGTGGGAACACTCCTCCCCCCCCTCTCTCGTTGGCTGTCCCCAACAGCTTTCCACGGGGATTTAAACCCCGTCTCCAGCTGAGGTACTAGACACCCGATGTTCACCACGTGGAGGTGAGAGTAGGAGTTGGTAGACAGAGGTGGATTTTGAGAAAAACCTGTGGACGCTTGTGTCCTCTTGAATGCACATAACTACCCTTTTGAACATAGATATACAGGACAGTGATATGCATTTATGTCTGATTAAGTTTGTCTATATAAACAGTACTATTCTTATTTTGAATAAAGCACCCCCCTTATTTGTTCTAAATAATTAAAAAAAAATCCTGTACAATTTTAGCTCATTTTATTAACGTTAACCCGGCCCACAAGAGTTTTATATAAGAAATCCCATGGTATTTTTGTACATCCAACTTTAAAAATTCGTAACTTTTTATTGATTGACAAAGAAAATTGAATTTTTGCACTCATGTAGTAACTTTTGTCATGTTTAAAATAATGTATTAAAAAAAAATTTATAAAATTTATTAAAATTAAAATTAAATAAAAAATATTTGTTTTTGTTTAAATGGCTATAAGTACGGAAATAACTGTTGTAAATTTTTTTCAGATGTATTTTTATAAATATGACAAAAGTGACTACATGTGTTCCAAAATTCAACTTTTTTTATCAGTCTTTTCCAAAATTAAGATTTTTAAAATTTGGACTTACAAAAATACAAGGGATTTTCCATATAAAACATCAGTCGTCTTGGGGGCCGGGTTAACGTTAATATAATGAGCTGAAATTTTACAGGATTTTTTTTTTTATTATTAAGAACAAATTAGGGGGGTAAGTCATTCAAAATAAGACAATGACCTTTACAAGGACCACCCCAAAGTACATAATGAACATTTGAACCGTATGCAATTTTTGAATTTTCTTAAATTTAATTGTTATAGAAAAACCAGCGTGCGGCCAAAAAAACTTCTGAAATTCTTATTCAATGACATGACAGTAGCACAGTCATGCAGTAGCGTACGCAGGATTTTGTTTGGGTGGGGGGCTCAGTCTCAATTTTAGTGTAATTTTTTTAAGGTATCACAAAATAGCAAACAAAATTAAAGCCCTTCGTATTATCAACCACCAGAAATTTAATTTCAATAGAAAAAAAAAAAAAAAACACAAAATACTCCCTATAGTTATAAAATTAATTTTACCTTTCTTTCTTTGTAAACAAATATTTTTTGTAAAAATCAAATTTGACAAAAATCCACTTTATGGACTCGATTTAAACAACGTCAAGGGGTAGGTGAAAAGTGTATTCAAATTTTAATAAACAAAAATTTCCGCTTTTTCTTTAAATAATCTCATTTTGAGAGAGTGAATAGTAACTCAGCAAAATGTTTACACGCAAAACATAAAACAATAACAAAACAAATTATTATTGATATTTTTTTTGTGTTTTCCGTGTAAAAATTTAACTGAGTTGCTAGTCACTCTCTCAAAAATCACGGCTTATAACATTTATTAGGTCTATTCATTTAATTTGAGTTTCTGTGATTTTTAGTCCAAAGTCCTATCAAGTTCATATAAAATAAATGAAATTGATAGAACTTGGGAACGAAATGCATAGAAAATCGCAGAAATTGAGGGTAAGGGAACAGACATTATTATAGTTTAAAGTAGCAGAAGCAGTAGCTATACAATGAAAGAAATGGTAACATTTTTCAAGGGAATTCTCATAATACAAATTATTATTGGGGCGTTTCATAGTGGTTTCGCTTATTATGTGCTATGCTACTTATGTTTTACTTAAGTACAGTTTTAATAGGATCAATTATAACAATTTGTTCAAATTCGATTTCTATACTTATCAAAATAGAGGTAGGTAGGGTAGGTAGAAATGGCGGCCACGGGCAGTCTAGCCCATAGCCCAATTAGCGCTGAAGTGCGCCGTTTTGATACCATAACTCGTTTGAACATGTGGATGGAATTAAAGAGAGAAAATATGGGCATATCCTCAGGATATCGTCCCTTTTTATTTAGTTTAGAATAGGATTTGGTTGTAGCTTTTAGCACAATCATCAGAAAGTGGATCACTCACTCAACCAAATCAGCACCCGCACCCGCACCATCCACAGTTAGCCCACTAGACAGTTCGTTGGCTGGCACTGGAGCGTCCACTGATCTGATTGGATGATCATCCGGCCGCTGTGCTTCACAAACCCCCACCAGAACCCTAGTCCACTATCTTGTGATCATAGCGAATCGACGGAAGGTATAATGCAAAAGTAGCCGAAATTTGTCCTAGAGCCATTTCGTCGCGTTGAGAAAAGAAATCAAGTCTTTGATCTTCATTTCAGAAAGTTCGTTAATGTCGTCAAAGAATGCTCTTCCGAGTGACTGTTTTCTAGCTTTGGCCAGAGCAGGGCATTTGCAGAGGACATGAACTGCTGTTTCCTTTTCCTGCTGGTCCTCACAGCTCCGACAGTGAGTATTGTGAGGTATGCCCAGCTTCGCTGCATGCTCTCCTATTGGCCAGTGTCCGCTACAGGTTGCAACTACCCTGGCTATGTCTTGCCTGGGTCAAATATAGAAGTTTATTAAACTATTGAACGTCAAACATAGTGCATTGAAAAAAAATAAAATAAATGTTTAGGTTATATTTTAAGTTTAAATTAATCATAATAGTTTCAGACGACTATGAATACGACCCATTAACTTTAAAAAAAAAGAGTTTGAGAAGATTGTCTACCTCTGATACAAGTTAAAGGCAGTTTTTCAAAATGTCATCAATTGACTCTACGGCTTTCTTAATGCCTTATGTCGTAGCATTAGAAATAACAACAAAAAATATTTTTTTTAATATTTGATACGTTCACTAAGCGCGAAGATACTGGTTCAAGCATAACCAAAGCATTTCACCGCACTAAAAAGCAATACAAAAAGAGAAGATACTAAGAGAATGTATTATCTTAATAAGTGCACTACATTTTTTGCTGTTCCATTCCGGCTTTTTTTTAAATGGGAAGAGAAGGAAAAAATTATATGTGTGAAATCATTTTGCGAATTTTGACTGTTTGCAAGAGAATTTTGTTTGGGTTTCTATGAAACCTGAGATACGTTTGAAATGTCAAACAAAATCTAGATTACGTGTGGTATGAACTAATGATTTTAATACGACATCCATGTCTATAGTTTTTTTTAAATTAAAATTGAAAATACTGCTAAAGTTTAAAATTAACAAAAATATAATTTGAACTAAATCTTAGCACAGTATACCATATTGCTTGGGCGGGCTCAAGCCCCCTAAGCCCCCCCTGCGTACGCCACTGCAGTCATGAAAAAAAAATACTTTTGATTAATTAAGGATTTAAGTGAAATCGCATTTCAGATTGCTGAATAAAAAATAATCTAGAGTACCTTAATAACGTTTTTTAAACAAAAAAGATTTATGCTTAGTAATGTTTCCCAACTCAGAGAGGCTTGCGGCCCCCTGAGATGATTAAGAAGTCGCTGTGGTCAACAAAATGTTTCCTAGTAAAAACAATTAAAAAGAGTTGTGCCGAATTTGTTCATGACTATGTTACTATGATTTTTGACCACGCATTGATTTGACAATATCTTGAATTCATAAACGATTTATAAACGATGTAATAGATTTTCTACCGGCTGGAATTGAAATCGTATGAACCGTCATCAAAGCTCTATTATTTGCCAATGATGTTGTTATTTTTGCTGGTTCACCTCAAACTTTGCAACTCATGATAAATCGACTCGGAGAGTACTGCCTATTATGGAATTTCAGTGTGAATCTGAGTAAATCAAAGGTGATGATATTTCGAAATGGGTCTGGTCAAACTGCGAGGAGCGAGAAATGGCACATCAACAAGGAACCTATTGAAGTTGTGAAATCCTACAAGTGTTAAGGAATAACTATTACTAGCAATCTCAGCATGGAAACTCACCTCAAAAACAAGCTTGTTACAGCGAAAAATGCTATTAACGCAACATGGAAGAATTTTTTTTCCAATTAATTAATAGCATACAGTGTTTAGTATGAGGTTTTTTTTTGCAGTGGCGGAGTCAGTAATGTTATATGGAGCGCAGTTGTGGCGATGCGAAAAGTACGAAGCAGTAGAAAAGCTTCTCAGGTTTTTTGTATTAAAAGATGCAATCTCTTATCAAATACAACTCCCAACTACATGATTTCACTTGAGACAGGCCTTTCCCCCTCTTTATTAAATACTAAAATATCACGTCGTATACATTTCAAAGGTGCTTAACATGCCAGATAACAGGTTTCCCAAAATTTTAGCATTGCATATGCTTTATAAGAAAGAAAAATATTTGGTATAAAAAGCTGGAAGAACTTGGGAGTTACTGTGGAGGCAACTTTAGTATGCTGGAAGAAAACAGGATGCCACAAAGATGTTCTCTTAGACCTTGTTACGAAGGTGGACAAACAGTACAGAATGGACTGTATGAACGAGGCTTCATCTTCGGTACATATATCCATCTACAGCCGTCTTAACCACAACTTGTGTGAGCTTAATTACATTCGCACCGAAAACAAGAAGGTGCTCATTTCAGCTTTATTTAAAATGAGAGGCGAGCTGTTAAGTCTGCACTTTATACAACACCGAGATGATCTTTCAATTCAATTCAATCTTAGAGAACGTGAAAATATCATACATTTCATTGAAAAATGTCCTGTTTTATGTGAAATAAGGAGAAATTTTCTTCACATCAGCTTTAAATCTGAAGAAGAAGTACTGGCCTTACTCAACTTCGAAGCTAATATTAACGTACTTTTTAATTATTATCAAACTGCGATGACGTACCGTATGCAAATTATAAATGAAGCCTTTTAAAATTACTATTTAAATATAAACAAAACTTGTAAACTTTAAAACCAAAATATGAAGTATATTCTTGCTTTAAAACAAACTAGATTCTAAAACAGAAATGATGTCAATCGGGCAGACGGCAAAGCCAAGCTTTAACAATTGTTGTAAAATAATTTGGTAAATTATATACTTAACTCAAATAATAAATCGAATCTTAATCTTATCAGCTTCTTATGAATATCTATTGCCAGCTTCTTATAATTATAAGTTGAGTTGATTCAAATACCTATGTAAAAATATTAACAATAAATCCCAATTGTACTTCAAGCAGCAATAGTGGCAGAAAAATGAATCCAAAATGTGTTTGAAATTAGATGCAAGCCTTAGATATTATTTTCGTATTAAAATAATTGTATCTGGTTGTTTTTTCCAGATTCATCTTTACGCTTGAATTTTTTTGTTTGAAAAAGGAATGCCGGTGGAACTCTTTAGATGGTTTTGTGGAACCCCCAGGGGTCCGCGGCCCATCAGCTGTAGGTTCTTTTGAAAAAAATTGAAGGTATACATTGTAGCTCATAAAAATCTAGACAACAAAGATTGTAGCACAATTGATAGATTTGGAGAAAAACGATTGAAAACATTTTGGTGCAGTACATTTAAGCCTGATCCACATCTGTGTCGTGTGTTGTGGAGTCGTGTGTCGCTATCGCTACAATGTATTTCATATACTTAGAACCATATTTCTCTCGTGTGTTGTGTTGCAGAGTGGCGCATAAAATGTATGGAATGACAGCGACACACGACTCCACAACACAACACACGATACAGATGTGGATCAGGCTTGAGTCAAACAAATGCCATATGGAATATTTATTATATTTATTATATTATTGAATGGGGAAATTTTGTTTGGGATTATGTTTGGAAAAATGTTTTGTATTAATGAACCAAGTTTTAAGACTGGATTTTTCTTATTTTGTGTTTTTTTTTATTTTTCACAAAATGATCTAAGACAACCTGTAGACAGTACAGGTATTATCTACAAAATGACATACTAACGTACTCTGTACGTCAGTTCGTTCATAAGTTATGCCGGTCCAAAGTTATCGTTTACCAGTACATCGCCACCAGTTGAAGTTTTTCAACAATCTTATTTCCTCGGAAATTCAAAAATTTCGAAATTCTCGATGGAACAAAAACCTTAGGGAGCTTGGCAAAAATGATAAACCATTTTGGAACATTGCCAAAATTATAAAAAAATAAAACCAGGCTGATTCCCTCACTGAAAAAATATAATGATGTTTTATATACGGAAAGTGAAAAAGCTGATGCTTTTGCTATAGAGTTTAAACAAAAAAAAGTCTAAGTGATGCAAACACTATAAACTTAGTGGAGACTGCTGTTAATAAAATTGCATCTTCCATAACTGGAAAATCACAAGATGAGTTAGTATCTGTAAGCGATATATTTTATAAACTCTTCGAGTGAGAAAAACTGATGGACTTGATAAAATCAAAAATTTATACTTAAAACGTTTGCCAAAATCAGAAAAAAAGTATCTTACGCTCTTAATCAATGCCTGTATGAAAAATCAATATTTCTCAGAAATCTGGAAAATGGTAAAAGTCATACCAATACTTAAAACCGGTAAATATAGGGAAAATGCTGGTAGCTTTAGGCCAAAAAGCCTTCTTAGTAGCTTGAGTAAGGTACACATACGAAAAAGTAATAAAGGAGGAAAAACATATCTTTCCCGACCAGCAATTTGGATTTAGGAGTCACCAAAGTACTTCACATTAAGTGCATAATAGGATATCCAATATAATCAGAACCAATCGTTCAGAAGGTATGTCTACAGGTGTTAAATATTGAAAAAGCTTTCGATTCTGTTTAGCATAATGCTCTTATTTTTGAAATGGAAACATTAGGAATACCGATTTTTCTCATTAAAATAGTTCAAAGTTTTTAGTCCAGGAGATTTTTCAAGTTGTAAGTTAACAAAAGTAACTCCCAGTTAGTAAACGTCAATTATGGTGTTCCTCAAGGTTCAGTCCTTGGTCTTGTCTTGTATAATATCCACACTTCTGATTTTCCACAGCTTCCATATTGTGAAACAGGAATTTATGCAGATGACACCTGCATAGTGCATGCTTTCATCGCATGAGATTGGTCTCAACACTGAGAAAATGAGAAAATGCACTTGAAATTTTAACGAAGTATTTCCACAGATAGAAGATAAAACTAAATGCTGCAAAGATAAAATCAATTTTTTTCACAAGAAAAAGAAAGCGAAAGTGAGCTGAGAGTCAATGGAATTTCTATAAAATGGGAGTCTATAGTGATGTGCAATACCTGGGAATCAACCTTGAAAAAACGACTTATTTTCAATGAGAACATTAATAAAACAATAAAAAAAATTAATATCGCTATTAAAACGCTATACCCACTTATATATCGAAAATCTCTCTTGGGTATTGAAACCAAATTATAATACAAAAGGCTGTTTTCCAAGTAATTCTGTTATATGGATGTCAGGTATGGCGGAATTGTGCAAAGTGTCACATTAAAAAACTCCAAGTGTGCCAAAATAAGATATTAAAAATTATGCTGAATTTCTCTAGGTATCATTCCACTCATGATATGCATAATCAAACTGGTGTTGAATTGACTTATAGAAGAATTCAAAAGCTAAGCGACCGATTCTTAATAAACTGTGATACTTCTGATAACCCTTTGGTAGTCCAATTAAACGTTTGGGGAGAGTACGATAACTACGGCGCCGCAAAATAATAACGGATTTTCGTAGAGGGGTTTAATACAAGCATTTTTTTTCTATTCTATCTCACCCCGTTTAGGAGGTAGGGGAATTTAAGAAAAAAAAATGACTTAAAATGGAAAACAAAATATTAAAAAACAACGGCAACACTTACAATGAAGTACTTTACAGTTTTTGAAAGCCAGACATATGTTCATTAATCCTGAGTTTAAATTAAATTATTCATGTCAACAGGTCTCGAAAAATTTTCATGCAAACTCAAAATTTTGATAAAAACTAAGGAACACAAAATGCTTAGACCAGTTTTTTAAAAATTGTGAAATGAAGTGCTAAATTTGTTTTTAGTGGTCGATGCTTATGTCAATTCTAAATCGAACAAAAAAAAACCTAAAGTTTGTATGTCTTCTAGTTTTTGTGAAAATTTCTTTAACTACTTTTTTATAATTTGTTGTTGGTATTAACCCTTAAATCCTACCCTGGGGTCCAGCGCAATTGAAAAAATATATTTATTTGAATATTATAAAAACTAAGTAACCCATGCCGGCGCCACTCAAGGTATTCTCATATTATGTTATTAGCCGCCTAATCATCGGTAATTTTTTTATTTTCGAGTGGTACAGTCGCGGAAATTTAAACTTCAGGGTCCCATAGACCCCAGGGTAGGGTTAGTGCAAGTTTTTGAAGATTTTTAAGACGGACCGGACGATGGTCACTGGCTATATTTTATGGGATTTTGAAAATTGTGGGTGTTAATTCTTATTTTCTCCTGAAAATTGCGTCAAATCAAAAATAAATGAGACGAGAAACTTCCTCAAAAAATTGGCACTGGACCTCATCAAACCCCAAATGGAGGAGGTTCACTCGGCCAACTTTGCCTTCAAATCTCCAGGTATTGATTGGAGATATTTTGAAAATGAAACGACCATTGAATGAGTCAACTGTTGCTGTTGCTGTACAAAAAAGATGCGCCATTTGTCCACGCGGAAAACACCGGAAGACAAAAATAAGGTGTGGGTGTTGCCGAAATCCTCTTTGATTGATATTGGCCTTATCTGGCTCTTTTGTTGGACTGTAATCCATTTTTTTAACATACAAAATAAAACACAAAGTCTTGGGTTATAATAGAAATGACATACGTCTAGTTTATTAAGCGGTTCGTAAACGAATGATATAAGAAGATAATTCCATGCGGAAAATGTGGTTTCCCCTTCTCCTGCTGCATCTCGCGGAAGGGAAACGCCTTCTTCTTCTCTTCAATATAATGTTTATATATGCACAGTACATAATATCGAACACTCTTTGTGGCGAACATAGCCGCTGTGTGTGCCAAACGTGCCTGCACTCGAAACTTTAATACATATTTAACATTTTAACTTTCGTATGATCTCAATAAATAATAATTTTTATTAAATTGGGTTTTGAGTTTTGTGGAAGTCCAAAAATTGTTTGGGGTCTCCAAGACCAAGGATGGGTAGGGTTTAAGGGTTAATGGTGATCTCAATTTGAGAATTAATGTGGGGGAGTACGATAACTACAGCGCGCAAAATAAGTACGGATTTTTATAGAGGGACTTACTACGGGTCGTGGGTCTATCTCACTCCGTATAGGCGGGAGGTGCAATTTTCTAAAGAATGGCTTTAAAATGTAATTAAAAACAACGGCAATGGCTACACTAACAATGCTCAAATTATAGGTTTTCTGAAGCCAGAAACTTGTGTTAATAGTTTTTGAAAAAATTACTTTAAAATTCAAAACTTAGCGGGACAGAGGCCCCAAAAAGGGAGTTAAAATGCTTGAATCCGCGAAGTGGGCCACCCAAGGTACTGTTTATTACAAATAAACTGAAAGGACACCAACTGATGACATAGGCGACTGCCTGGCGACTGAGTATACACTAAGCGGAGCGACGGAGTCGCGTGAACGGGACAGAGGACCCAAAAATGGAGTTAAAATCCTTGAAGCCGCGAAGCGGGCCATCCAATATACTATTGTTAAAGAAAACTTTTGACAATTAGGCCTGGCCACGAGACGAGACTCTGCAAGACTTTTGTAAGTCTCGTCTCGTCTCGTTAAAATCGAAAGTTTTCAGTCTCGTATCGGTCTCGTATAATTAAGTCTCGTCTCGGTCTCGTCTCCGAAAAATACGATTTCCGGCCAACTTGTTGATTATTGGAACGAAATAGTTTCGATTATAGTTTGAATACGTGCTGAAGAAAATAAATATTTAACTGAAATTGGATTCTTTTATTTATTAGACTCTCTGTATACAGTCTCGTTTCATGCGAGACCGAGACTGTTCTTGACTTTTGGCCAGCCCTATTGACAATAAATTCCGTTGAAATTCGGTTTGGAAAAATCGCCCAAAATTGAGGAAAGAACCCCCAAATTTTACAAAAACAATTTACATTCAAAACACTTGGGCGACATAACTCAATGTTAATACGTCGCGCCGGAATGTTGATGGGAGCTAGCATACTCTATTTATGTAAGCAAGCAAAAAAATAAAAAATCTCATAAAAAAGTACTTTTAGTAATTTTCAGTTTTCTCAAGAACTTGAAGACATAAAACCATTCCGTTTTTTGTGTTCGATTCAGAATTAATATAAGCATTGACGACTAGAAGCCAATTTAGCACTTTATTTTACAATTTTGAAAAAAAAAATTGTCTAAACTTTTTTTTTATACATACATATACATGCTCCGACAAGAGCGCTTAGACCACGGCCTTTATTATTTGAAGTTCCACACCGAACTAATTAGGGGTTATGTGAAGCGTTATGCCACTGTTGTAATTTATTTAATGAAGCCTATTATTGTTTAGATATATGCTTTAAAAGAAATGTTTTTAAAAATCTATTGTCAGCATTCTTAGCCCATAAATGTAAAAGCACAATTTAAAGCCTTTGTATGTCTCTAAGTCTGTATGGCGCCGTAGTGATCGTAATAGTGCCACATGTTTTGTTTTCTGTTGTCTATTTATTTATTTATTTAATGTTTCATAAATGTTTGATTTGTATTGATCTAGTACCTTTTGATTCACTACTCTTGTTTTTCTTTATCAGATAGAATTTGACGAAAAAAACAAGATATTATGAAATAAGAAATTTACAAGTAAAATACAAGTCCAGATAATTATTATTGGTTCTTAACTTAAGTTCAGATAGAAAAAGTACTGCCAGCTCAAATTTCTATTTTGTTATGGATAGTTTGTGTAGTAGCCCGTAACGTAATGGTTAGTGCGTTCGACTGTCACGCTTGAGGTCTGGGATCGCTTCCCAGCCTCGTCCACCTAAAAACTAAAAAGTTTTTTTCAGGGCTACTGCCTCTTGCGAGAAATTGACAAATCCTCCAAGAGTATCACTTGTCACGAATAAGTGCTTCTCGTCTAGCCGTTCGGATTCGGCATAAAATTGTAGGTCCCTTCCATTCCTGTCGAAAGGCGCACACAGGAATGGTTGCGAGTTTTTAGTCACTAGGCCCTGGTTCTTCATGAGCCGTTGTGCCACCCGATTTATATTTTTTATGGATAGTTTGTACGAAAACGTCAAATTATCTGAGCCAATGAATGAAAATATTTTTTTTTTAAACAAAAAAAAATGGACGATCATTGTTTTGAAAATTAATTTTTTTTTTAATTTGTGACTTAAAATTGCGTTCTTTTCACATTTTTTGTTTTATTAACGATAGGAAAAATTTTCTATACGAGATTTCTTTTTATTTGATTGTATTTTGTTTTTATTTTACATGCTTGTCCAAAAGTTAAATGGTTAGTGATGGCGATATCTGAGTTTGGTGATGGTGCTGGTCATTTTTGCTACGATGACTTTGCTAAGTTGGCATGTCATTTTTTTCGACAATTTTACCTGAACCTGCAAAAAAACACGGCTAATATATCAAAACACGAGACCTTGTTACTTCTTATAAATCTTCTTATTTAGTTTGTAAGTTTTACTATTTATTTGTCTTTTTATTTATTTAATTAATTACTAATTTACTTATTTATTTATTATTTTTATTTATTTATTTATTTGTTTATTTATTTATCAATTTATTTATTTATTTATTTATTTAACAATATATTTATTAAGTTTTTTGTTATTTATTCATTTACTTATTCATTAATTTATTAATTAAGTTTTAAAATGTATATATTAATTTTTGTTTTGTTTGGTTTTACTTGACTAGCTACACTGATTTTTAAAATTAATTATTCAGTAGAAAGATATATTATAGAAATATCAAATCTCTGTGTTAACTGAGCGGTAGCAGCCAACCTTGTGTATGATTTGAAGAACGAAATAAAATATCTATCTATCTAATAGTTTATTATATTTTTTAATTAAAGGTTTGATATTTTTTCATGAATTATTAACCTGCCCCATATATCTGCTTAGCAACAAAAAAATCACTTTCTTAAATGTACGCGGTTATCAAATCTTTATGCAACTCAGAAAAATCATTTTTTGTACGAGTATCATATTAACATTGAAGTTATTAATAGTTCTATTACCTATTGTACCACCTACTAGCTATTAACCTGTCATTATTATTATTGAATGAAAACTTAGCGGGACAGAGGCCCCAAAAAGGGAGTTAAAATGCTTGAATCCGCGAAGTGGGCCACCCAAGGTACTGTTTATTACAAATAAACTGAAAGGACACCAACTGATGACGTAGGCGACTGCCTGGCGACTGAGTATACACTAAGCGGAGCGACGGAGTCGCGTGAACGGGACAGAGGACCCAAAAATGGAGTTAAAATCCTTGAAGCCGCGAAGCGGGCCATCCAATATACTATTGTTAAAGAAAACTTTTGACAATTAGGCCTGGCCACGAGACGAGACTCTGCAAGACTTTTGTAAGTCTCGTCTCGTCTCGTTAAAATCGAAAGTTTTCAGTCTCGTATCGGTCTCGTATAATTAAGTCTCGTCTCGGTCTCGTCTCCGAAAAATACGATTTCCGGCCAACTTGTTGATTATTGGAACGAAATAGTTTCGATTATAGTTTGAATACGTGCTGAAGAAAATAAATATTTAACTGAAATTGGATTCTTTTATTTATTAGACTCTCTGTATACAGTCTCGTTTCATGCGAGACCGAGACTGTTCTTGACTTTTGGCCAGCCCTATTGACAATAAATTCCGTTGAAATTCGGTTTGGAAAAATCGCCCAAAATTGAGGAAAGAACCCCCAAATTTTACAAAAACAATTTACATTCAAAACACTTGGGCGACATAACTCAATGTTAATACGTCGCGCCGGAATGTTGATGGGAGCTAGCATACTCTATTTATGTAAGCAAGCAAAAAAATAAAAAATCTCATAAAAAAGTACTTTTAGTAATTTTCAGTTTTCTCAAGAACTTGAAGACATAAAACCATTCCGTTTTTTGTGTTCGATTCAGAATTAATATAAGCATTGACGACTAGAAGCCAATTTAGCACTTTATTTTACAATTTTGAAAAAAAAAATTGTCTAAACTTTTTTTTTATACATACATATACATGCTCCGACAAGAGCGCTTAGACCAAGGCCTTTATTATTTGAAGTTCCACACCGAACTAATTAGGGGTTATGTGAAGCGTTATGCCACTGTTGTAATTTATTTAATGAAGCCTATTATTGTTTAGATATATGCTTTAAAAGAAATGTTTTTAAAAATCTATTGTCAGCATTCTTAGCCCATAAATGTAAAAGCACAATTTAAAGCCTTTGTATGTCTCTAAGTCTGTATGGCGCCGTAGTGATCGTAATAGTGCCACATGTTTTGTTTTCTGTTGTCTATTTATTTATTTATTTAATGTTTCATAAATGTTTGATTTGTATTGATCTAGTACCTTTTGATTCACTACTCTTGTTTTTCTTTATCAGATAGAATTTGACGAAAAAAACAAGATATTATGAAATAAGAAATTTACAAGTAAAATACAAGTCCAGATAATTATTATTGGTTCTTAACTTAAGTTCAGATAGAAAAAGTACTGCCAGCTCAAATTTCTATTTTGTTATGGATAGTTTGTGTAGTAGCCCGTAACGTAATGGTTAGTGCGTTCGACTGTCACGCTTGAGGTCTGGGATCGCTTCCCAGCCTCGTCCACCTAAAAACTAAAAAGTTTTTTTCAGGGCTACTGCCTCTTGCGAGAAATTGACAAATCCTCCAAGAGTATCACTTGTCACGAATAAGTGCTTCTCGTCTAGCCGTTCGGATTCGGCATAAAATTGTAGGTCCCTTCCATTCCTGTCGAAAGACGCACACAGGAATGGTTGCGAGTTTTTAGTCACTAGGCCCTGGTTCTTCATGAGCCGTTGTGCCACCCGATTTATATTTTTTATGGATAGTTTGTACGAAAACGTCAAATTATCTGAGCCAATGAATGAAAATATTTTTTTTTTAAACAAAAAAAAATGGACGATCATTGTTTTGAAAATTAATTTTTTTTTTAATTTGTGACTTAAAATTGCGTTCTTTTCACATTTTTTGTTTTATTAACGATAGGAAAAATTTTCTATACGAGATTTCTTTTTATTTGATTGTATTTTGTTTTTATTTTACATGCTTGTCCAAAAGTTAAATGGTTAGTGATGGCGATATCTGAGTTTGGTGATGGTGCTGGTCATTTTTGCTACGATGACTTTGCTAAGTTGGCATGTCATTTTTTTCGACAATTTTACCTGAACCTGCAAAAAAACACGGCTAATATATCAAAACACGAGACCTTGTTACTTCTTATAAATCTTCTTATTTAGTTTGTAAGTTTTACTATTTATTTGTCTTTTTATTTATTTAATTAATTACTAATTTACTTATTTATTTATTATTTTTATTTATTTATTTATTTGTTTATTTATTTATCAATTTATTTATTTATTTATTTATTTAACAATATATTTATTAAGTTTTTTGTTATTTATTCATTTACTTATTCATTAATTTATTAATTAAGTTTTAAAATGTATATATTAATTTTTGTTTTGTTTGGTTTTACTTGACTAGCTACACTGATTTTTAAAATTAATTATTCAGTAGAAAGATATATTATAGAAATATCAAATCTCTGTGTTAACTGAGCGGTAGCAGCCAACCTTGTGTATGATTTGAAGAACGAAATAAAATATCTATCTATCTAATAGTTTATTATATTTTTTAATTAAAGGTTCGATATTTTTTCATGAATTATTAACCTGCCCCATATATCTGCTTAGCAACAAAAAAATCACTTTCTTAAATGTACGCGGTTATCAAATCTTTATGCAACTCAGAAAAATCATTTTTTGTACGAGTATCATATTAACATTGAAGTTATTAATAGTTCTATTACCTATTGTACCACCTACTAGCTATTAACCTGTCATTATTATTATTGAATGACAGTGTCAATTTTCTCTTAAATTACACTTCACGCAAATTCGAGTTTCCACGTTTCCATATTATTATCTTACATCAATTCAAGTGAAATGTATTTGATCAATTAATATAAAAAAAGCTTTCTTCATTTAAGGCCTTGACTTTTTGAACGTTTAAGATAACAATGTTTTGTGTTCTGTTAATAAATAACTTTACAGTTGCATCATTTGATTAAAACTTAAAATATTATACCGCATTTATTTGGATTATGCATTACATTACACATTGGAAATATATTGAACGAGAACTCAATAAATATTCTTTATGCGGTAAAAAAAAAAAACTCATGTCATCATAGGGCGTCATTAATGATGCACTGCGTTCTAACAAACAAAAAATAGAAAAATAAATATTTAACAACAAATCAAATTACTGAGATAAAAATAATCGTGAATTACATAAAAACAAATGTGATGTAGATTGTAAAACTAAAATACTACAGAACAATTGAACGGACATGGTTTGCTAAGCATACACCATGGAATCACGTCATAAATTTATTCGATACGACCTGATTCGAGCTGTAATCTAATCAAGATGTCAAAAAAGCTTTATTTTAGGTTTTATTTTTTTTTAACAAAAACTATGCGAAAATGATTAAGAATTTGAACAAATTTATTAGCACTCTTTCTAAACCAAGTTATTGCGAGTTTTGTTTGCCCCGCAGGAAGTTGTAGCCAAACTAAGAACCTTTGTTTATCATATCGACGCCCGTACAAAAATAATTATTATTAACTTTTATTTTATAAACTTATTTTTTTGTTTTATTTTATAGATAATCTCTATCGATTGTGATACCACCAAGCGTACGACCCCAACACACCATACCACACCACAGCACACCATTCCACCCACTACTACAAGACTCAGTATATAGATTCTAAATGAATGAAAATGATAAAAAGCCTAATGTCAACCATAGTAGAAAAACTCCACTTAAGCTTGACATTCACAAGGCTAATTCGGTGCCAAAACCTCCGCGTCTGAAACCAGCCAAAAAGAAGAAACGTCGCGATAAAAGCGATTTGGGTGAGAATTTTATTGCACCAGATGGAGGATGGGGTTGGCTGATTGCCTTTGCATCTGGAATATGTATTGTAAGTGAGATTATTTAAATTTTTGTTAATTTTTTGTTTTTTTTTTTTATTAAGAAAAATATTTACACTCCATTTCACTTAATTTAAGACAATGTGTTTTTCAATTCAAAATTTTCTTGGAAAAAAATATCTTAAAGTCAATATTTATCAATAAAGTCAACATTTTTTAAGTCGACCAAAAAATTGACAGCGCGGCATTTTACACTTCAAAAAAGTCACTTTAAGTTGAAATTTTGACCTTTAGACATTTTTTTTTATCAATGATCCGTGCGTAACCCCGCTATTTCAGTAGCTACTAGCAATTCAATTTCCACTCTATCATTGTAATAATAGGTAAAATAATTATTTCGAATTCAATTTTTCTTACGAATCCTTAACATGCCCTTTATAGCGTAACGACTAATATTATTGGCACCCCAAATTTTTGACCCAACTATTGGCACCCCATCAACAGTCAACAGTCATTTTCTCAGTAACCCAGTGTCCGAATAAGTCCATTTATTTTTTAATTTGAATTCCAACATTTTTCTCATATATCTGCGTTTTTTGTTTTAAGACATTCTTTTTTAACTAGGTTTTACAATTGAAAGTAAAAACACCCTTAAAAAAATTAAAAATTCTTCGAAATTTCCATTGTTTTGTTTAAGGACTTATAATTTTTTAAGTGTGTTTTTAACTGCTTTTTTTTAAATTGTTTTAATAATTTAATGTTTTTAATGTGTTAATAATACATTTAATGAGCCGTTTTTAAATAAATCTTGTTAAAAAAGTTATTGTTTTGTTAATAAAAAGGGTGCCAATAATTAGATCCAAAAAAAATAGGGTTCAATTATTGGCAGGGGGTGCCAATAGTTACATCCTTTGCAGCTACAATGATTGGCACTGCCAATAATTGTACTTTTATGAGTGCCAATAGTTGTATAATTTAACCGTTATTGATTTCAGTTGGAACAAACTGCCAGAATACCATATTAAATGTTTAAAAGTAACGTATCTTCCAATTTCTTCTTGTAAGGTTTGTTCGAAAAAAAGGGAGCAACGTCGTAAATTCTAATATTAGTTGACGAGAAATTTAGTTTGCCTTGTAAAAATACATTTATTTTACGGTGCAGTGCATTGACGCCCACGGAATTAAGCCCCGCGGGTGTTATTTCCCAAAAAAAGAAAATAACACCCGCGGGGGTTAATTCCTTTTTAAAGTGGTAATAATTCCAACCACAAAAAAGAACTAAGACCCGCGGGTGGTTTTTGCTTGTTGGAATTGGCATTTATTAAGACCCACACTTCATTCATAAATGATTCTTTAATACTTTTACCCAAATCACTATTTATTAGAAACACTTTGAAAGCACTTTGAAAAAGGGAGTTCAAATCCTTGAACCCGCGAAGCTGGCCACCCAAAGTACTATTTAGTACAAAAACTTTGAAAGCAGACCATAGGTGCCTTCCAGATGGGGTTTAATTCCATTTTAAATTGGAATTAAAACCTACCAGTAAAAGAAATTAAACCCCGCGGTTGTTCGTTATTAATTTTAGAAGGAATTAACACCCGCGGGATTAATTCCTTTTTTTTGGGAACTAACACCCGCAGGTGTTAATTCTGTGGGCGTTAATGCACTGCACCATATTTTGAATGAAATGAAAAATAATATTTATTTGCTTCTTTTGAAACTGGGTAGGAACTATATGAAAGTAATTCAATTATTTGAACTAATTTTCATTTTCGTGGAGTTAAAAACTTATTTTGGTCCCTTCCTTTAAAAAATATAATTTACTTAGCAGTATTTGCCCGCCCTACAACGTTTTTTTTATACCGATAGCGGGCTTCCCGCTATTTATATTGACTTTGATATCATTTTTATTTGTTTACAAAAACATGTTATTATTAAGTTCCCTTTTCTTATTAAACCCTTATTTGTTCTCTAAACAACAGCTTATATTATTTTGTTGACAAAAAATAAGTGCAAAATTCTAAACAAAATAAAACGAAAAAAGGAAATTCAGAAAAGTTTGAATATTTAATACTACGACTAAGCTACTGAGTGCTAAAAAGACCGAACGTTTAAAAAATTAATAAACTGAATAAGAATCCAACATTCAAATTTTCTTCAATATCCTTTTTTTAGTTTTAATAATTTGAAATGTATGTTTTTGTTTTAAAAAAATATAAGGTAGCCTAAAGATTACAAATTGGGCTTTAATAAAAAATTGGGCTTTTGTAAAAAACTGATATAAGAATGAAAAAACGGCATTCAAATACAGACATAATGGGTTTAAATAAATTGCGTTTCACGGTGAGTAAAAACTATTAATTGTTCTTGTTTAAATACAAACAAAAATTCAAAAATTGGCTACAGTTGGACAAAGTTAAATTCAGTTAAAAGAAACGGAATTAAAAATAATAAAAATTATTATAATCCGAAATGGTAGCGAAAACGAGAAAATTACCTATTTATTTTTTCGACTTTTAATAATTTTCGTCTAGGGCGGTGACTGTGGGACACCCTGTATATATATTTATTTATTTATAGATACTATATTTATTTATTGTTTTTAATTTAAAATAAAGTGTTCTTAAATCATTAAAATTAAATTATAAAACATTGATTAAAACATCATGTTCTTGTATTTTAAAGAGTGCAAATAATTGTAGTGCCTAGGTACCAATAATTTTATCAGGGTGCCAATAATTGTAGTTTTTGGTAAGCTTTTTTTAAATTGGCATTATAAATATAATCCAAATATCTTAATTTATAAAACTTATCAACGCGGAATTTAATAAAGTATACTATAGTATACAATATACTCAAATTACTCTACAAATAAATATGTTATAGTTAATCAAAGTTGAAATTTCCTAAGGGGTGCCAATAATTGTAGTCGTTACGCTAGTCCCTGTATCACAAGTAAAAAATATGCACGACGCAATTTTTATTAAGTTCAGCCCAGCTTACATCAATTTTACAGCGAAAATCAATTGTGAATTATATCCAACCCAATAAGAATTTCTAATCAAGAATTGTTGGAAATTTTGTTACCCGTGGCCTGGCATTGTTTACATATGAATGGTTTTTTGTATAATACAATTTCTATATACTACTGAAATACATCAGCCAAGTAGAAGATTTAGCATTATTTAATTGGACTTGTTGAATTATTGATTCAAAATAGCTTTTAACGGCCTTTAGTCCATAATATATTATATATTTATTTCCATTATTCGTATATTTTGGTAATAACGTGCAGTATTATTAGAACTGGTCTAAAGATGACATGTACAAAGTTTAATCAAGATCGTTGAAGCCGTTTTCGGGAAACTTGATAAAACCGAAATCGTTGTATGGTAGCTACATATTCTAGATGAGCTAAAACAAAAATTTCTCCTCTAGAGAATTTCCAACTTTTTAGAAGAAGGAGTAACTGAACGAAAATTTGGTTAATTAACTTTAAACCATTTGGTCAACGAACAAATTTCAATAAAAAAAAAAATTAAAGGAATATCACACAAAACAATTGTAATCCCTAATGATCTTAGTTGATCATTTTGGATTAATGTTTCTAAATTTGGTACATATCTATATTTTTATATTTTAGTATATGTATATTCGGGCACATACACTCCGCTCCACTTGAATAGAAACAAACTTTTTGTTTACTGTCTGAGCTTGTAGCGCTTTTGTAAATTTATAAATTCACCTTTTGGTTTAAGTTCCCATAAGAGTGATCTATTGCGAATAAAACTGCAGAGACAGAATAATTCAGGAAAATACCATTAGGTTATTTTTTACCACTTTTCTAATTACTTCATTTAAAACACTGTATTTTTGCGCCACTTGAATAGAAACATTCTTTTAAATAAGGAAACAAATTAAAAAAGTGCAGTAAAATTGGGTAGTTTTCTATACGAAATCATATTTTATTATGTTTGCTACCATCTTTATTTGAAATAACTTGAAAAACCTATTTGGAGACTGAATCATGCAGTTATTTTATATAATTTAAAGAAATTGCCCTTCACGCTTCTTTGATTGCAGCAATTCGTAAAGTTTACGATTCTGACCGACAATATGAGGACAAAGAATCGTCCTCATATTGTCGGTCAGAATCGTAAACTTTACGAACCTTCCATCCTCGTACGAGAATACGGTGGCCATTGAAGTAACGTAAAATTTTTCTCGGATATGCAACTGTTAATGATCCTTGCGTTGAGTATTGGCACGTTTTCTTGTTCCAATGTCCATGGTAGTCCATGGTATTGGTCCAAAGACATCAGTCAACTTAGGGAAAGCTTCTGGCAGTATTTCCTTGTAGGATTTTGCCGTCATTTTCAATGTAGGAAAGTTCAGAACAATTGTTCAAAATCAGAAACTCGCACCCCACGCCATTACACCGCCTTCTCGGCTATGGTAGCGCTCCAGAAACCTGGGTTCCTCCCTTATAACATGAAAATACTAATTATATCTGTCCGGGCCATCGTAATTGAATTTTTTTCTTCAGAATATACCGCTTTTGTCCACTCTTCCTTCCTCGTCATATTCTTCCTGCAAAAATCTATTATATTCTATCTTCGTATTGTATTTAACGGTGGGTTTTTCTTCAATTTTAGGCGCTTTAAATGTTGTGACCAACGAATAACACGTCTAATAGTGATAAGACTCGCTATAATACCACTCTTAGCCTAGATTTTAGCAGCAGAGCCGCTTGAATTTGAAGCCAGTCTAATTATCTCTCTTCGGTCGGCTCTTGATTGCCTACCTTACATATTTTTCCATAGTTTTCTTTATTTCTATGGGTTCGACCAAACAATTTTTTACACTACTACTTATTTTTTTGGTAATTGTGCGTAGGTGAAGCTTGTTTTCCGCGTGTATTTCTATTATGGCTTTTTCTGCAGGGTTTAATGGTTTCCGCGGCCCATCTTTTCTTTGATCAAACAGTTATTATTTTTAATCTACACTTCTATTATTATTATAGTATTTTTTCTTCTTACCGTAATCTATAGAGCCAAAACGCACACTGTTTCTATTCAAGTGGCGCAAAAAAAAAACATTGTATTTTATAAAGTTATTAGAAAAGTAGTAAAAAATAACCTTATGGTATTTTCCTGAATTATTCTGTCCCTGATGCAGTTTTATTCGCAAAAGATTTCTCTTTTAGGAGAATGGGCATTTTGGTCTTCCTATTGCCCACGAATGAGATATATATCGTTGGAAAGGTTATTCCTAGTACATCATTTTTTTGTATGGACACAAAGTTGTAAACCATGGGGTTTCAGCAGTATATTGCAACAAAGACTTCAATTAGAGCAAAAATTAATTGCAATATGGTTCCATTGAAATACATGTATTGGTCACTTTCGATTAATTGAATAGACCCCAAAATAAAGGAACTTTTATACCAATGGCTAATAATAGCGAATAATGTCATGGTTGGCGAATAATTCACTTAACAGTATGAAAATTCTATTTTTTTTTATTCGATTTAGCGACATTAATGAATGGGAATCATAGTCCGTCTAGTGCCCACAATTGAGGTATACAACATTGGAAAGCTTAGAGCATCATTGTTGTATATCGACATAGAACTGTAAACCTTGTGGTTAAGGCAGTATATAACAAAATAAAAAACAAATCGTCTATGGTTATTCGAATTTGCAAAGTGTTTTTATTATTTTTTTGGTCGCTTATTATAGCCAACTCCCACTGTTTATGACAAAAAAAAAATACTTGTACGTTTGTACAGTCCATAGTACCCAATCATTTTCATAGGTCTCGTTTCTGGGCACTTGTTAAACTCAAGTTTCAACCCTCTACGGGCTCTAGTTATCGAGATAATTGAGTTTAAAGATAAAGATAGAGTCGATTTTTCAACTTGAAGTTTTCGTAAAGTATGATACATCAATGGAAAGGTGGCACCTCCTAGGTCACGAAAATGATAGTTTTAACCCTCTACGGGCTCTAGTTATCGAGATAATTGAGTTTAAAGATAAAGATAGAGTCGATTTTTCAACTTGAAGTTTTCGTAAAGTATGATACTTCAATGGATAGGTGGCACCTCCTAGGTCACGAAAATGATAGTTTTAACCCTCTACGGGCTCTAGTTATCGAGATAATTGAGTTTAAAGATAAAGATAGAGTCGATTTTTCAACTTGAAGTTTTCGTATAGTATGATACATCAATGGAAAGGTGGCACCTCCTAGGTCACGAAAATGATAGTTTTAACCCTCTACGGCCTCTAGTTATCGAGATAATTGAGTTTAAAGATAAATATAGAGTCGATTTTTTAACTTGAAGTTTTCGTAAAGTATGATACATCAATGGAAAGGTGGCACCTCCTAGATCACGAAAATGATAGTTTTAACCCTCTACGGCCTCTAGTTATCGAGATAATTGAGTTTAAAGATAAAGATAGAGTCAATTTTTCAACTTGAAGTTTTCGTAAAGTATGATACATCAATGGATAGGTGGCACCTCCTAGGTCACGAAAATGATAGTTTTAACCCTCTACGGGCTCTAGTTATCGAGATAATTGAGTTTAAAGATAAATATAGAGTCGATTTTTTAACTTGAAGTTTTCGTAAAGTATGATACATCAATGAAAAGGTGGCACCTCCTAGGTCACGAAAATGATAGTTTTAACCCTCTACGGGCTCTACTTATCGAGATAATTGAGTTTAAAGATATAGATTAAGTCGATTTTTCAACTTGAAGTTTTCGTAAAGTATGATACATCAATGGAAAGGTGGCACCTCCTAGATCACGAAAATGATAGTTTTAACCCTCTACGGGCTCTAGTTATCGAGATAATTGAGTTTAAAAATAAAGATAGAGTCGATTTTTCAACTTGAAGTTTTCGTAAAGTATGATACATCAATGGAAAGGTGGCACCTCCTAGATCACGAAAATGATAGTTTTAACCCTCTACGGGCTCTAGTTATCGAGATAATTGAGTTTAACTCAATTATCTCATATCAGGTCCCATATATTTTTGCCCATTCTCCTTTCATAAGATTTCTAGCTTTGAAAAGGCTTTCTTTGGAACTTCTACATTTCGAACCATGTTCTGGTTTTAATTGTGAAGTACCCATTTCGAGTACAAAATTATAGGCAGTACCACTAAATTCTGCGTCCCCAAATCATAAAGTGTACCAAATTTCATTAATTTCCGTCAAGCATTGGCTTGGGAAAACATTTTTGTCCGCAGAATTGTTTTTATAATTTTTTTATTATTTTAACTATATGCCTGTAAGACATCAGGTCTTTTAAATGCAATGCACGGCACTAGTTAGAAGGAATAGAAGGAAAGGAAAGATTTTTGTTGGCACAGCGGATGGAGATTTAGATGTTAATTATCTCATGATATTCCACGGGTGGCATCCAGTTGAAACTGGGGAATATATGTAGAAAAGAATGCTGCCTAACCTGGGGCTCGAACCCACACGTCCAGGTTAGCAGTCAAAAACTATATCCATTGTGCCATTGCCACCCGCAAATTCAAGAAACGGACGAAACGTCTTGACACAAATCTATTTTTGGGTCTTCTCCATCATCGTAATGTTAGTTTTGATTAAAACCTCGAAAACTCCGAATAATAATACTTTTTCTTGAACTAAATTTTTTTTGTCTTGTTAATTTCAAAAAATACATTTACATGGTTCGTTAATGGCAGTCGTGTAAATACAAAATTTCTGTCCTTGCCATTAAATGTTGGCAAAATAATGCCAACATTAAAATTTGCCATTATTTGAACTCGTGTAAATGCATGTCATAAAAAATTATTTATGCCATTTTTTTGCGAGATATATTGGAAAATTTGCCATTCGTGTAAATGCGGCATAATTCTAAACATCATTTTAAAAATCTGAAAAAAATCAGGTAGATTTTTCAATATACTAAATTCCAAAAGATGGCTTAGAACAAAAAATGTTGTTGTGTTCATGTTGCAGATTTCTACAACTACTAAAACTACAGGGTGGGGCAAAAGAGACAGTGCAGTTTTGAAAGGCTATTAAAAAAAAAAACTACGCAAATTACAGAAATTATATTTATTTAATTTTCTTCAGTACATCATGCCGTTTTATGTATCAAGTTTTAAAAATGACATCAGAAAGATGATGACCGCCAGCAGCGATACATTGATGAAGGCGATTTCTGAAGTTTTCGGCCGCATTTTGACACATTTCTATTGGTATAGCACCAATTTCCTCCCGAATTCGTTCTTTCAGTTCTTCCAAGGTGTGAGGCTGATGTTTAAAAACCTTTTGCTTCAGGTAGCCCCACAGTGATAAAAAAGAGCCTCGTCACTACTGAAAAATGTTGACCTCACATGGATCCGGTTCAATATTTCTTGTGAGCAATTCATGCGTATTTCATAGTCGGGTGGACTCAATTCTTGGACAATCATAATCCTGTAGTGGTGGAAGAATAAGTCTTGATGCAAAATCCTCCTTAATGAGCGGTTATCAATGCCCAATGCAATTGAATGCTTCCAGGCTGAACGCGTAGGCGACTGCACAACAGCTTCTCTCACTCTTGTCAAATTTTCCGGTGTTCTTGCCGTTTTGGGTCTTCCTGAACACCTAGGTTTTAGTGTAGAACCAGTTTCTTCAAATGTACGCACCCAATTCGCGATTACATTACGTTGAGGGACGGTATCATGACGCGCGAGGTTAAGGTGCAGCCGGAAAGCACGCTGAGTTCCGACGAAAGAACGACCATTTTCAAAAAACGTACGGACGGCAAAGCCACGATGTTCACCAGACCAAACCACGGTAATGACTGATAATGGCATGGCCCGCCCGACGAAATGAGACCACCACAATTAAACTGTCCCCATCATACGGGTAGTAGCCCGTAGCGTAATGGTTAGTGAGTTCGACTGTCACGCTGGAGGTCTGGGATCGCTTCCCAGCCTCGTCCACTTAAAAACTAAAAAGTTTTTTTTCAGGGCTACTGCCTCTTGCGAGGAATTGACAAATCCCCCAAGAGTATCACTTGTCACGAATAAGTGCTTCTCGTCTAGCCGTTCGGATTCGGCACAAAATTGTAGGTCCCTTCCATTCCTGTCGAAAGGCGCACACAGGAATGGTTTCGAGTTGCTAGTCACTAGGCCCTGGTTCTTAATGAGCCGTTGTGCCACCCGATTTATTTTTTTTTATTTTTCACCATACGGGAAGTACCAACCTTTTAAAACTGCACTGTTTGATTTGCCCCACCCTGTATAAATCCACAAAATAAATCGGTCTGTCCTTTATCAAGTGAAACGGAGTGTAGTCATAGCAAGTATTTTTTTGATGTTATAATGTTCTTAATTTTGATTTTGTCTATTTTCAGTTGGTCACATTTCCAATTATGCAGCAATTTGGCATATTGTTTAGAGATAGATTTAAGGAATTAGGAATAAGTAGTTCACAGATGACAACTATAATTAATACACAACAAGCTGTGTCTGCATGTACAGGTAAATATTATTGGTTTACAATACAAATTCTTGGTTCTTTTAAGGCTCACGAAAAAATTGAGGTGTAAGAGAAAACAAAAAAAAAGTATAAAAAATATTCTGTTCTGAAAGGTTTTTCTCAGGTCGAACTAGTTGTATTTGGTGCTGAAAATGATTGATATTAGCAGGGCCCGGATTATCATACTCTATCACAAAATATTCGCCTAAAATATGCACTTAAAATTATTAAATATGCCATAAAAAATCCAAAATATGCCATACAAAATCCAAAACTTGCTGCAAAAATATTCTAAAAGTAAATGAAAAAAAAAGAGCGCATGTAACTCAGTACTGGTGACAGAAGTGAAATTTCTTTGGCGATCTAAAAGATTTGTAAAGGTATATTAAGTGCTACGCGACCACAAGCCGAAAGGCTGAACTCGCTCTCTGTCTCTATGTGTTTTTTGTTTTAAGGTTCGCCCGCTGTTTACAAACAAATTATATTAAGAACGATTTAAAGTTATAAGCTTTATATAGGCGTAAGACTCAGCTGTGTGTTCTATATCAAAATAATCGATGAGTTGGGGTTATACAAAATCAGAAATATAAACAGTAATACTTTTTATAATGTTCAGTAATTTTAGCCAACTCCTTGATTTTATAAAAATCAAAATCTCTGCAAAATCAAAAATTTTTATATGACAACTAAAATTTGGTTTTATTTATTTTTGAACCATAATTCAAATTTTTAGTGCACTCTCCTGATTAAATTAATTTTTTTTGAAATAAGCCTATTTTGAGATAATACATATGTTTAAAGTAATTTATATCTCCATACCATTAGGAGATAGATAAACAACTTCAACTAGTAAGATTCTTAGGATTTAATTATATATTCACTAAAAATATTTCAAAACTCTAGCTTATAGTTAACGAAATTAGAAAATACTCAAAATACTTTCATATTCTATCTATTTTTGTTTCGTAGGATTTAAATTATTCTTATTCTTATTATAAAGACTAGTACGCTGCTGATGAAACGAAATTTTCATGTGGTCTTCAAAAAGACAACGAAATGCTTACGAAAACACAGCGGAAAAATATTCATGGAGAGTTTCACAAATTACAAATAAATAAATTAAAATTTAACGAAAAAATCAAACAAAAACAACAAATAAAAACACGAACAAACCCAAATGTCATTTTTCCGCACACAATAGGGCTTTTTAGAAAAAAAGCAATATATCTCTGTCTCATAGCTTCTAAACGTCAAATCAAAATTTTGGGTTAATGACGTTTGAGTGCTTGCCGTTAATTGGTTTAGTGGTGCGTTCTTTTTTGTAACTATGGTCAAAAACAAAAGTGGCAAAGTCAAAATTAAAAAAGTTACTTTTTTTTAAGAACGACAAAGTTAATAAAATGGGAAGGGGTTGAAAAAAAAAATAATTAATAATAAATAAAAGACAAAATTTTGATTGCGTTAAATTTATTGATAAATAATTCACTACCAAAAATGCATGGTTCCTACAAATTAAATAACTATCAACTTCATTTTTGCATGAAATTGAATCGCAATACAAAACATTTGTAGTTTGTTTTTGCTTTTTTTGTTAATTTTTTATGAGCCACACATTTCTTTATTAAAAAATTGACCCAAGCGGATGAATAAAATTTCAATGAAAAGTGAACTATTCAGAAAACAATTCCAAATATCAAATTCAATAATAAAACAATTAAATTTATAATTAATTATTATAAAATTGAAAACAATTCCAAATCGGAAGACGAAAAGCAAACACAATCTAACCCCAAAATGAAAACTCAAAGTAACTTTTTCTTATTAAAAGAACGATGAAGGTGAACTAGTTAGAAAAAAAAGAACGCACAAATGTCATTAACCCAAAATTTTGGCTGTCAGTTTTGGGTTTGACAATTCTGTAAAAATCACCATTAACTGTCCGGACAGAAAGAGAGTGGATACCTGTCAAAACAATTTGGTATTATCATTAATTTCGCTGATTATACGGTTCGTTTTTTCGTTCGTTTCGTCTTTCGCCTTTTTGACAGGCACGAACGTTCATGATTACATGGTTCGCGACAAAACGTACGTATACTTCCTTTCGTTATTTTGACGTTCATGGAATTTGTGGTCAGTAGTAATAAATACAAATATTTTGTTACCACTTATTTCTAAAACACACTCGTATATAAGGTACATATCCAATTACAAAAAACAATTCTCCAAATCGTTTTTTCCAAACGTCGAAGATCATTGTGTTTGCCAAATCAGAAACGTCAAATTTCAACCAAAATTTCCTTTAGAAATTTATCTACATTTCTACACCCCTAACCCAAACTGTCAAAAAGACGAAACAACCGAAAAAACTAATTGTGTAATAGGGGTCAAACGTAACTATTTTGACATTGATAAATGTCAAAACGATATTAGGATTTAGAACGATGCTATCGTGTAGGCGTCTAACTTTTATTGCATTAATGACAGTTACAGCTAAACAAAAAGACAGATGTCGTTCGTAATAGTGCGACACTATAAAATTGAATGCAGCAGCCTTTAACTGTTTTATACTACGTTTCCACCAACCACTAAACCCAGATTTAGGTAATGAGATTTGTTTGGTGTTTCCACTGCACAAAAAGAGGATTATGGCAAAACATTCAAATGATGTTTCATTTTTTTGATATGAAGTGGAAGTGAGATGGATAGTTTTTGTTTACATTTCCATCTGTCAATAAACGAAATAAGGTCGGTTCCACAATTATTCTTCGAAAAAAAAGTTTGTTTGATTTGACAAACTAATGTTTCCAAGTAGATTTGAATGAGTTTTATTTGAAATATTCATTTGAAGAGATTAAAATTTGTATGGTAAATCTTCTAGATTTCAAGGAGATTTGTGATAATCTTACTAAATCTCAGTTTAGTGTCTGGTGGAAACGTAGTATTAATTATAATTCAAGTGTTAAATTATAAAGCAAGATTAAAATATCTATACGTAAATATCACAAAAACCAAAAACGAGAATTTCGTCTAGTGTCAAAAATAAAATGTTTTAGTGATTCTCGATTCTTTTAAAATCAACAAAATCCTCTTTTCGACATAGACATTTTTTTTAGATAGTTACAGCCTAAAGCCTAATCCACATCTGTGTCGTGTGTTGTATTGTGGAGTCTTGTGTCGCTGTCATTCCATATATTTTATGCGCCACACTGCAACACAACAAACGAGACAAATATGGTTCTACGCATATGAAATACATTGTAGCGATAGCGACACACGACTCCACAACACAACACACGACACAGATGTGGATCAGGCTTAATAGTTGAGTCTATGATGTAATACAATTGTTTTTTTTTTCAGAAATGTCTTTATATTATTAATTTTTAACTTTTCATTCAGGTCTATTCAATGGTCCGCTGTTTCGACGTTTTTCATACCGACAATGTGGCATAACTGGTGCCCTCTTAATATTTATTGGTCTCTCGGGAACAGCTCTAGCCGATTCTTTTATTTTGTATCTTTTGACAATTTCTGTTATGTATGGTGAGCTCAAATTAAAATAAGCACATTAAACAAAAAGCTTCAATATTTGGTTGTTTTACAGGAATCGGTCGAGGTTTAATGGTGTCATCGTCATCTCTGGCTGTCAACACATATTTCAAAATAAAAAGACGTGCTGCTACTGCGTATCAGTTTACCGTTGCTGGGATGGGCCCCATCGGTCTGCCCTATCTCTCTACATTCCTCATGACTGAATATAGCGTATCTGGAGCTGTGTTATTTTACAGCGCAATGTCACTTCATAATCTGGCATGTGCATGCCTTTATCAACCTGTCAAATGGCATGTGAAGAAGCCCAAGGAAAATCTTGAAGCCGGTCAACAACTCTTAGAGATCGAGCTAGATCACCATCAGATCTTGGATCATGCTGCTGACCCCGAAACACCTATGATGGCAAGGGCAAACGATGGATGGTACGGTTCAAAGAATACTCTGGAAAGAATTGGTAGACGTCACAGTTCCGTCGGGACCATTGTAAGCTCCAAGATCGGCGATGGTACTCCCGCTAATACACCCGCGATCAGGCCGAGAACACCAAAACTATCAATTTCGCTTAACAAACCCTTGATGAAACCAGTCAAGGAACTTCCTCTTCCCGAGGAAAAGCAATTCTTAGAAAAATCTCAGGAAGAGCTGGATGATGAAGATCAGTGCCAAAAGAAACTTTCGATCTTCGATAAGATCTCAATATTTTTCGACCTTGATCTGTTGAGAGATTTCACATTCGTTAATCTGGCTGTGGGTTTGACTGTGATAAGTTTTACGGAAATTAATTTCGCCATTTTGACTCCGTTTATATTGAGCGACTTTGGATTTGATAATAGTCAAATTGCTGCCGCCATGTCAATGTTGGCAGCTTGTGATATGTCAGTGCGATTTTTAATTCCATTCATCACTGCAAAAATGAAATTTGACAATAAGTGTTTTTTCTTGGCTGGTATCGTTGGAATGGCTTTGGGCAGGGCTGTTGTGGCACATAGCAGAAACTTTACCGTTGTTCTCATTGCTTTTGGTTGGATGGGCCTGAGTAAGGCAATGAGAGTGGTCTTTTGGAATCTTATCATTCCGGGATATGTTCCGCTGAAGAGACTTCCGGCAGCAGCTGGCTTGCAGCTACTTTTGTCAGGAGTTTTTACACTGACTTGTGGACCCGTAATTGGTAATTATATTTTTGATTTGTTGATAATAATTCTTGTACACAGTGATGGGTTGTCAGTTCTGTACCGTACCGTGTTTTATTCAAGTTAGTTACCTACCATGTTTTTTTGCTAATAATGTTCTTTCAGGTCTTGTTCGAGATGCAACAAATTACACATTTACACTTCACTGGATGAATGCGATGTGCTACTTGGTGGTGATAGCATGGTTCTTAGAAAGTTATTATAAAAAGAAAAATAAGCGAGAAGAAAAAGTGCAAGAGGAAACAGTAGTTGTTGCAGATCAACTAACTACTGAAGAAGCTAAATAACTTTTATAAATATTTTATTGTGTCTTTTTTTATAGTATTTATAAGTTTTGTTTGTTTGTTAAATTTGTGTACCTACATATGTAGATCAATTTGATTTTATCAAAATGAGATTTTCCATCGTATTAATTGTGTTTTTGTTCAAATTATTTCTATATGTATTTTCCTAGCATACATAAATAATTTTGTATTTATTTTGAAAGACTGTTGAAATTTAAATTCAAAATGCGGCATCAAAATGCTAAAACAAATCAAAAAACATATTTGTACTGAATAAAATGACTTTTGAAAATAATATTTGATGTATTTTATTAGGCTTTTGTGTAAGTGATTGTATGAGATAAATGTTGTTGCATATTTTAAGGAGTCTTCAAAGTTCAAATAATATTAAAATAAACGAAATGATCGTACGGCTGTTCATTATTTAAAAATATTTCTCGGTTAAAAGTTTTATTTAATGCTAAGTAAAGAAAACTATGAATAACGCCCAATGCGCACTGTGGGGTGGAAAGTGCAACACTGGCATGGAACAAAATTCCAAGGTGCCTATACCTTTTTATGAAAGTTAGACTATATTTTCAGTATGATAGTTAAAAATTGTCAAAAACGCTCTAGGAATAGTCATGTGTGTATAAAGTTAGGATGGCATTTCCGAAAATTTATATTAAAAAATATATTAGTCCGAGAGCTAGTGAACATTTTACTCAAAGTGTTTTATACCACTTCAATTTTGTGGCCATGTTGGTTGTATCAGTACAAGCTATATTTCAATGGAATTCTTCAAATTTAGTACTTCAGGTCTTGTTTTGAAATTAACAGCTGCGCTTAACTGTTTGCTTGTTTCTGGTTCTGTACCTGAATATTTTAATAAAGCTCTGCTTAACCCTATCCTTAAAAAAGGCGATTCCAGTAGCCCAGAAAACTACAGAGGTATTTCAGTACTGAACGCATCAATGAAGATCCTCACCAAAATCCTGCGCAAAAGGCTTCATTCATGGATTCAGGAAAATAATCTCCTAAGTGAAAACCAGGCTGGTTTTCGTAGGGATTATTCCACTGTAGATCAAATTTATGTGCTTACCAATATTGCGGAAATGTTTATAAATAAGAAGAAAAAATTGTATGCATTCTACATCGATTTTAAAGCAGCTTTCGATACAATAGACCGAAAGGCTCTTATGATGAAGTTGTACAATAAGGGAATGTCCTTCAAATTTGGAAAAATCATCGAAAGCCTTTACGCACATACAACGTCAGCAATAGTAAATGGAGTCGAAATATCGGAGGAATTCGATGTTGAAATAGGCCTTAGGCAAGGATGCAATTTGAGTCCACTTTTGTTTGCCCTATTTATAGACGATATAAATGAGATTTGGACTGGAGGAGTGAAGCTGACTGAGACGCTTGTGATAAGCCACTTAATGTTTGCTGATGATATTGTTGCACTGTCTGAAACACCGCATGGTCTTCAGCTTATGTTGAACAGGTTGGCTGAATACTGCTACACATGGAGACTGAAAGTAAATCTCGACAAATCAAAAATCATGATCTTTCGCAATGCAGGAGGTAGAAACTGTCAAAATGAGAAGTGGAAATTTGCTAGCCATGACGTAGAGGTAGTAAATGAGTACAATTACTTAGGTGTTCTCATTACAAGGAATCTTAATTTTAAAAGACATATGACAGGAAAACTTGCAAAATCAAAAAGTGCTATAAATGCGACCTGGAGGAGTGTAATGTCCAGCAGCGTTGTGGATTCAGCATCAAAATATCGAGTTTTTGAGGCAACAGCTAAAGCCATATGTGTTATGCTGCGCAAAGTTGGGGATATATGGAATTTGAAGAAGTAGAGCAACTTTTGCGATACTTTTTGAAAAGAATTTTCAAGTTGCCTCAGTCAACACCAAATCATATTCTTTATCTTGAAACTGGGTTATCTCCTTTGTACATATCAACGTTAAAAATGCAGGTCGACTATGCCATAAAAACGCTTAATATGGACGACAGAAGATTGCCAAAAAAGATAAGTATGCTGGTAATAAGAAAAGAAATTTCTTGGTTTGCACAGTGGAAGATATTGGCACAATATTGTAGCTATTCGTTAGATCTACACATAAATAATATCGAAGCTTGGAAACTTGAGGTGTACGAGTTAATTAAGGCAGTTGATCTGAGAAAAAGACAGGATTTCGAATTGAAGGCAAGGTCATCTCTACAACGAGTTATTTATGCCGAACTTAATCATAACTTAATGAACAGGAACTACTTCAATTGTAAATACTCAACAGAGGAAATATCGACAATCATTAAAACAAGAGCAGAGATTATCCAATTGAATTTCATTCCTTACAGAAGTGACCTTGAGGATATATGTGGGCTGTGCAATATGAGGGCGAGAGAAGATGTATACCACTTTTTGGGAAGATGTCCTATTTTGGCAGAAATTCGAGCTTCAGTGTTTGGAAAAAGTGTCTTGAGCAATGTAGAAATGAAAAATTGTCTAAACGGTGAAAATTGGAAACAATTGTCTAAATACATACAATGGGGGTTAAGATACCGAAAAAATATAATTGATGAGTTATTCTAATGATATCCAAGAAAATCGTATATATAATTTATTAAATTAAAATTTTCTATTTAACTATATAATAAACTTATAAAAAACATCAAATTGTCACTCTGGCAGACGGCGTATGCCATGCTTATTTATGATTTGTTACAATATATAGCATTAAGAAATATATAAATAAAAGTCATTATTAATCTAAAAAAAAACAAATCTATATTTCATCGGCCTGGCAGCGATATCGCGGCCCCAACACCTCTAAAATGCACTTTCAAAGTGCAACAGCAAAAAAAAAATCGCTCTAAAAGAGCTTTATACAATTCCAAATTTTCATCACTAAAGCCTTGTGCCTGGGTTTCTAACTTATTGCTATTTGTAACGAAAAAAAATGTATTTCGCTGTTGGATTTCGAGATATGGGGTTATGTCTTATGGGATATGTTTAAAAAATTAATTGCTAATTTTTAACGAAGAAAAAAATTAATGTAATTTGAAAATTAATTCAGTCGTAGATTCAATGGGCCAGAGCTATTTTTAAGAAAAATTGAAAATGATTTATATTAACACGAGAGTACTCAAAAATAGAAAAATCTCAAACATATTAACGCGGAGTAGTAACAAAGAAGAGAACCTTGGGAGCTGATTTTTGATTATGATAACATGCGCAGAACTGAACAAAAATGAAAACGCTAGTGATATTACCTGTATTACAGTAGCGGATCTAGGAATTGGCAGTGGGGGGGGCTTGGAGTTTGGAGATTCAGTTTGAGACCTTAAGTAATAAAACTTGCTTGTTTTAAGATCAATTTTTTAATTTATAACAAATAATAGTGATCAGTTTAGGTTTAATGAAAGACCGTACTCAACTTCAGACGAACTACACTTCACGACAACGCGGCAAAACATTATTTTTTATGAAATTTTAGGAGCTATATCGCACTAAGCGGCAACTGAACTTCATAAAAATTCATACGAAGTCGGGTAAGTGTAGTTCCGATGCATTGCAGTTTCGACGAGTGCGGCCTAACCTTTAAGGATCAAGTATTTTTTTGTGAAAAAGATATATGGAGATTCATGTGCCGTTATATAAAAGACATCGAATTTTGACATTCCCACTTTTCGTTTAATGATATCCGTTTTGTGTGTGCCTTTATATCCTCTCCTGTCGCACTTTTAAATGTTTTCAATACAAAGTACAATAACAATTATTCATAATTGCTGTAGCGGAGACAGAAACAAATTCAAAGGCCAAAGGTATCTGGTATAACTAGTTATTGTATTAATAAAATTAATAATTTTTAGCCATATATGCTTGAACCACGCGTACAAATTCGTTTATTTATATTATTTGAAAATTGATTAGGTACCTACGTAATGTAGTTATATTTTTAAATTAGCTGTGGGTATGTTTTGAACTTCCCATTTTTGACAAGATTTGAAAACTGTTTATAATTGGCTAGTTCAGAAAAATTATATTTAAGTGTTCGTACTCGCAAAAGCTCATACATATGTGCTTTGACACGGTATCAGTCCTCTGAGATCTCATTTTTCCTGAATTAGCCAAATCAACGAAACTATTTTGTTCAAACTGACACTTTAGGACATAAGACAAAGCTGCTCTAAGAAATAAGCCGCGGCCCAATTTTGCCAGCGTGAATGAGTTTTCGTGTATACGCTGCATACACTTTATATTCATGCCAAAAAAATATGTCGACAAATTCGCACGTCACTCGAGAGCCTAGAGGGATTGCAAATATTCATTTGCTTTTGCATGATTTTCTGAGCGCGCACAGAGAAAACTCACGCTTTTGAAATTTGGCTCCTTGACTAGAGAATTTGTGTACAATTTCCTACTACAAAAATGTTTTGTATGTACAATTGCCTTCGACCTTTCAAATTTTGAAAACGTAAACCGAAAAATCTCTTAGCGCAGCCAAGGCCGTAAGAAAGAATTTCTGTTGTATTAAACATTTACACTTAACTTGACATTCCGTTGTTCTCCAATGGTTTAAGCCTCAACTGCGTTTCTTTCGGTAAATTAGCTTTGTTTTTAGTGTAAACAGTTGGGGCATTTGACACGTTAATGTTAAGCCCCAACCATTTTGTATCTCTTTTTACTTATCTCTTCAACCCTTAGCCCCAACTTCGGACTTTGACAGTCCCTAGACTTGAGCCCCCAAAACTCTCTGGAATTAGGTTAGTTTTCAGGGAGTAAGTTGCTTAACCGTGGCTAGGTTTTTTGTCCAAAATTCTCAGACCTTATTGTTCCAAAGCTGGTTTGTTCGTCCCAATTTTCTAGATTTTATTTTTAGGGAAAAATTGTCGTGGCATGAAACATGTTCATATTCATAGCCCCCAATTTGGATTTTGTCCAATTCGCTTCAGGCTCTAGCCCCAATCTTTAGGCTTAGAAAAAAAATTACATAACTTGACGTATGTAAATAGTTCAGCCCCAACCACGTTATTTTGTCCATCAAATTTCATATCTTAACTATATTTTAGACGGAATATAAAACTCTACACGTTGTAATGTATTGCTTTCTATATTTCAAATTATTTTATGATTCGGCTGTGGGGGGGGCTTTAGCCCCTATAGCCACCCCCCTGGATCCGCTACTGCTGTATTATACACATGTTTCTTGATCGTCAATAGCTTGATTCACATAATACGTCTACTTTCGTGTCGTCTATCGTTCTCGTTTGTTGTAAAACATGTCTGGAAATATGAAACATAAAAACTTTTTCTGTCATCGATAGGAAATTCGTTTTGTTTGCTGTTTGACTTAGTGGCAATAATAAAATTATAAGTCTTTTTATGCTTTTTGAGTGATGTCATTACAAGAGCTGACAGCAAAGGAGAATAGGAAAAGCGGTTTACCTACTAAACAGATGTCTCATACAACGTTAAAAAGCCTATTGTGTATACTTCATTTGGTTAAATGGCTGTTAAGCTGTAGACCAAAGCGTTCGATTTATATTCGGCCTTCAAAACACTGAGAACCTTTTCAACGATGCATGATACATTTTTGTTGAGTGGGTTGACCAAGACGAGTTCCCAATGAAAAATTGTACTATAATTTTGTGATTGCCGATTTGTATGACCAAATACCATTGGATCCCTATGATCTACAGATTAACGGCATTGCACTAAGTGATGGGCCGGTGTACACATTTTTGTGTTGGCAATTCTTTGGTCGTAAGTTGAAGCTTGATTTAAGCGCTCATTGACAAAGGTCTGATAGTGTAAGAAAAAAAAAAAAGTACACAAAATAAGCCCTCCCACAACGAAGTACATGCAATAACCTCTCCGACGATGTATGATAACCTACTTTTGGGTAGGTACACATGCTTTCGATATCACGATCACGAAATCCTCTGCACCTACAAACCGTCATAAATATATTTGTTATACATACATCCAGTCCGAAAATTAGCTGACGGCTCGTAAATAACTTTAAGAAATTACATCTAAAACTAATGAAACACACCAAGGCGATAGCTAAAAAGGTATTGAGCAGTCGATAACGTCGAGACGCTAGCAAATGACAACTTTTTTAATTACATGTGTGGTGAATATGCCCAGTTATGTAAACAACGACACATTAGTACAACTTTCCGCGCCATCTTTGAGTGAAATAAATAATTAAATCCATCACGGTTGGTGTCCAGCCTCGTTCGTACTGGAATGTTGACGAAACCTTTTTGGAAAGCCACCTTCTAGCAGACCCTAGAAAATCCTAGAACCCTTTATTTTCGGGTATAAATACAGGGGCACCAGTCCGAAAGCGGCAGTTTGATTTTGAAAGTGATTGAATAAATGTCAGTGTGAATAAAGAGTTGCATACTTGTGCTTGTTTATAATAAAAGTAACAGAAGAAAAAGTATTTGAAATAAAAAGCGTTTTATTTTGTGAATTAATTGCAGTTTCAGTTTGAATAAAGGAAATAAGTTTTATTTGCGAACCCTTAGTAAAATATTACACATGAAACAAAACTCAAATCGTCAATTCGATATCGTTTGAACGATAGACGTTTTTTTGAGGTGAAGCATAGCTATCGATAAGGATATCAAAAACGATATCGTCAGAGTTACGTGATGAGAGCCCTGATTTTTGTTTTTAGTGTTTAATGTTCTTTCAACTTTCATTATCGTACAACTTTTTCAGAGCATATTTATAATAGGAACAACAATAACTGTATACTGAAGCTAAGCTTGTATTGTTTTAATATTAAAAATCTCCTTCAATTATACATGTTCTATATTGCAGTGCAGCAACAACATAACTATAAAGAGCATCCCACCCTTCCTCTCCATTAAGTATACTGAGCAGTTCAAATTCGTCCAGACTGGGCTTGCTGAAGCATCTCCTTCGAAATTCCCTTAAGACCGGGCATATAGCAAGAAAGTAATAAAAATCTTCACGCGCTTTCATATTGCAAAGACTGCATATTATTGGTAGATCAGGTCGGTGAACAGGAAGACCAAAAAGATTAACACAAAGAAATGGTTACAAAATGCTTTTTCTTAACTATTTACTCTTTTTACGCTTTCCCACGACACTAGAATTGTATGCAAAATACGCCTTTATCACCACAAATGTTTCAGATGCTTAATTAGCTTTTAGAAAATAATTAACAAACTTTGACAGATAAATTATTTCACAAAATCAGTTCTATCAGATTATTTTGAAACTAGCTCGAAGTAATTTCCGGGGGAGATTCAACTCGGGGGAGAACAATGCCCTCCGGAATTGCCAATAAGCCTGATTATTACACACAGGAATGGTTGCGTGTTGTTAGTCACTAGGCCCTGGTTCTTCACGAGCCATTGCGCCACACAATATATTTATTTATTTATATACTTAAATTAAAACACATATGTACTGCGTACTGGTACATATACATACATACATATAAACAAAATCGATAACGTTCAAGAAAAAGTCTATAAAACGAACAGCGCCAGCCATCCTTCCATCCAATAATTATAATAAAATAAATGTCGCTACCAAAAGATATGTACCTACCTATGTATATTAGGGTGGGTCATTTTTTATTATTGTCTTATTTTGAATTCTAATAGTGAAGTAATGCACTTGTAACATTTTTTTTGAAATCCAATTTTATTAAGAGCCTGCGCATCGATGCCGAAAATCACCATGTAATATATAAAATTTCCACTCTAATTTTTAAAATAGGTTCTTGTTATAGGTAAAATAATCAAAGTAGGCTGGAGACGTTAATTCATTTTGACTGGTTAAATAAGTGTCAAATGATTGTAAGGAGTATAACAAGTGATAGTGACAAAAGTGTGTGGTAAAAATTTGTATAAAATTCTCAAAAGTATACATAAAGTTAAAATAATATATATTTGGACAAAAAGACCATAAAAACCGAGTAAGACTATTTTAATTCAATATAATTTAAATACAGAACAAATGTCCAATTTTCGGAACAATACAAGAACTAAAAGGAAATATGTTACCAACATATCAAGACGTTATGAAATTCTATGGGTTTAGCAGATTTCATCTTAAGTTAGAAAGAAATACCAACAAAGAACCTTCCTTTAGTGACATAGCAGATAAAGTTTCTCAGATGGTAGAAAGTATTTGGGAAAAAGCATCGCTGCCGATAGTGACTCATTCTCGAGTAATTCAGTTATTGAGAGCATACCATACGAGGTGAAAAATTTAAATAAATCTTTGAAAAGATGTTCTGATGAAAAGAAAGATATTTTTCTTAAACATAGTACAGCTTTGTTTGACATTTGTTCATGCAAATGCCAAGAGATTTTAAAATGCAATTGTCCTTAGCAATTTAAGGTTAATAAAGATAAGCGATCGTTTTTACTGGACCAAAGATCTGAGAAAAAAATGAGTATAGGTGGTGTTGATCGTGTCGCTTCTGCCGAAATGAAAGGTCAGTTATGCGTTCGACTCCAATAATCAAAGAAAGTCAACAAATAGAGCAAACAGATGAATTATCTTCACTGTGTGACTCTGATAATGACGTTAGTTCTATTTCATGCTATTATGAAAATTCAAATGCACCGTTGACTTCAAAATCGAAGACAAAGAAGACATTCAACGTCTACCTTCCTTATCCAAGACATGTGATCGTTATGGAATTTCGGATAGGGCTGTTGCCGCCATCGTTTCTGCTGCCTTATATGACATTCAGTCTGATGTGGAGGTTATCGACAAGTCTAAAATACGGCGGGAAAGAAAAAAAGTTCGTAATGAATTAATGACCAAAGCTGTGTGTCCAAATGTCCTGCATTGTGTTTTGATGGTAGAAAAGATAGAACTCTTAATGTTGTAACTAAGGGTACTAAAAGATACAAACAAGTAGTAATAGAGGAACATATTTCCATCATCAGGGAGCCAGCAAAAGGCATAGACGCATCCATTTTCTCACTACTTGCAGATAAAAACATTGAAATTGATGACTTAGTAGCTGTTGGATGCGATGGCACCGCTTCAAATACAGGCAAGTTTAATGGTGTAATAAGACTTCTAGAAAAACGGATAGGGCGATCCTTGCAATGGATAATCTGTTTGTTTCATTTAAACGAATTGCCACCCAGGCATTTATTCATAAAGTTCGATGGTGCAACCACAGGTCCTTCTTCATACACGGGTGAAATTGGAAAGCAGTTAGAGGTTTGCGAAAAGCTAATTATTGTCAAATATAGTCCCATATCAAGTACGCTGTCAGATTTCACGCCAAAGGATTTGAGTCAAGATCAGAAGTATTTATATGAAATTACAACTGCAGTTATCACTGGAGACTTTCCATCGGATTTAGCAAATAAGGCACCAGGAAAGATGTCTCGGCTAACGAAAGCAAACCGAATACTTCGTCTTTACGTCTCTACAGCAAAACCATCCCAACATTTAATCCATCTAGCAGAGTTCGTTGTAAAAGTGTATGCACTAGTATGGTTTCAAATAAAGATGCATTCAACTTGCAAGGATGGTTCAAGACATTTTTGGAACGTTATTCAGGCTTCTCGTTATCTGACCCCTGAACTTAAAGCAGTTATAGATCCGGGTAATTCAGCGAAATGCATATTTTGTACATCCTGAAAATCTTTTGCTGTCAATGTTAATGGATGATAAGTTATACGTTCGGGAACTTGCTGCTCGAAGAATCCTTAAAGCTCGAAATTTAACCCCAAGAAGAAACATACCACGAGTTTTTGAAGTACCGAAAATCAATTTTAATGCTTCATCATATGTCGAGATGATAGATTGGCAACAAACCATTTATGAGCCTCCAGTTTTAAGAGATGTTTCCAATGAAGAAATATCTAAAATAATTAAGTCACGCGGCGAAGACAGCTTGACCTTTTAAAGGCTGCCCTGTCACACACAAGCAGTTGAACGTTCTGTCAAAATTGTAACAGAAGCTGCGATGTCTGCGTGTGATGATAAGTCTAGAGAAGGTTTAATTAAAGCAAAAATAGCTTCCAGAAAAATCATGCCAAAATTTGAAAGCAAGCGTGATTTTAATGTCAATTTTAACTAATTTTTGTATATAACAAAAATGTGCGTAAATTAATTAATCTTTATAAGTATGTTATTTTACAAAAAAATAGTTTGTTTTCTAGGCTTATTTCATAAAAACTTTTTTAAAATAAATATTTTAAAAAGTTTTAAGAACGATTGTTTTTATTTTAATTTGTCAATTTTCAAACCCAATGCGCAGGCTGAAGATCGTCATTAACTAATTTTTTTTCTTGAATAATAAATAAATACTTTTTTAGCAATGTTTTATCACTATTACAATTTAAAAAAAAAAAAAAAAAAAAAATCCCTACAAGAGTGACCCACCCTAATGTATATGTATCTTACTTCTTTCTATTTATTTATATCTACCCCTCTTTTATCATCTTTTTCATCATTTAAACGTCTTTTCACTACCGAATACGTTATGTCAAATAAAATTTGATTTCAAAACATCAATCAAAGCTGTTCAACCGGGATTATTTGTACTACTCCACTGAAATAAAAATAATATAAGATGTCAAAAAGTAGGTAAGAGGTATCTACCAAGAGATAACAAATTCCCACAGATGGTGACAGTAAAAAAATATAGATCTTTAGCTTTTTATTCTTAACGGCATCACTGACCATCGCGTGTCGTCAACCATTAAAGTCAATTTAATTCAATTTAACTACTTTCATAGCTGAATTAACTTTCGGGATCACTAAACTCCGACGATAAGTCAAGCGAAATTGGGTAAATTCAATTTGTGTGATATAAAAGTAAGTTGAGATAATTTCATTCGAAAAGGACTCACAACACCAACACAAAATGGTCCTTAGTCAAGGACGTAGACAAATAGTTCGATTGGAAAGTGACCGCAAAATCATTCAAAAAGAAATTTGTCAATTATATTTTTTTTTAAATATTGATATCGTGCGTCGGTCCAAAATTTTATTGACTTTGTTCTGCTGAGCCCAAATTTGATTAAACAGTGTGGTGAAAAAAGCCTCCTGGAACTTAGAGGTAAATAAGAACAATTTTATTATAGCAAACTTATCCAGGGTACTTTTTCTTTTTACCTATGTATTGAGACTAGTGAATACCGATGGCGGCGCTAGTGTCCATGGCCGCTATCATGGACATTGACCATAGATAAATCAATATGTAGATGAGAATCCTTGGAAATTGACCATAGATAAATCATTATAAAGATGAGAATCCTCGGTTTATACATGGTAGCGGCCATTTTGTGTAGTTCATGAAATGTTGACCAGGGTCGCACGCTAATTTGCCGGTGGTAATAGGTACATCATCATTGTTTCTAAAGGAAAGTTGTCTTCTTCGTGAAAATGGCAGCGGCAGCCCCCTTATATACTTGCCCTACGTACGCCCTTCTTCTAAGGGTGGAAAAGTAAAGCGGAATCCTGTTGGGGGAATTTTGTACATTATGAAGCTATACCAACTTAAGAGGGACAAATTGCTACTTTTTGGGTTATTTACGACTACCTCTTAGTATCTCTCTCGCTTATACTTAAACTTAATTGGGGCTCACCACCTGTAAGATATATTACATTTTCATTACACCAGACATACACAGCTGCTGAAATTGCCAGTGTTCGTAAGAAAATAAATTACAAGGAGAAAATCAAGACTAAAGTTTTAATACACCGAATACAATAATGGGACATAGGAGTGAATTTAAAAAGGTAGGCTGTTTTTGCTGGCTCTATGTCTTATGTATAGGTTTTGTGTTAAAATCTTATTTGTGAAGTTAAACTTGACATATTTACTAAGGTTCAGTGGTGAGTTAAACCAGAAATTGTTAACTCTGGAAATAGATTTGTCTATAATAACAAAGCAGTTTAAAAGTCGGGAAAAGCACGAAAGATGAAATATCAAAAGTATTTGTTGATATAATCCTGAGTTAACTCACAAAATTTGGTGAGTTGACTCAAACTCAGGTTTAACTTTAACCCCGCACTGAAAAACTGGCCCTAATAAAATAAATGTATTTACTTTCAGAATTAAAGGAAACCCAGCTTTTATTAACTGCATATACGATTAAAAATAAATCTGAACAAAAGTATAAGAGATAACATAGTTTTTTCTTGATTTGGAGCTCATTTAATAAAAAAATAAATAAATCGCGTGGCACAACGGCTCATGAAGAACCAGGGCCTAGTGACTAACAACTCGCAACCTTTCCTGTGTGCGCCTTTCGACATGAATGGAAGGGACCTACAATTTTATGCCGAATCCGAACGGCTAGACGAGAAGCACTTATTCGTGACAAGTGATACTCTTGGAGGATTTGTCAATTCCTCGCAAGAGGCGGTAGCCCTGAAAAAAAACTTTTTAGTTTTTAGGTGGACGAGGCTGGGAAGCGATCCCAGACCTCCAGCGTGACAGTCGAACGCACTAACCATTACGCTACGGGCTACTACTTGGAGCTCATTTAAAGGCTATCCAAAATATAGAACTAAATAAATATTATTATACGACCACCCTATTGTACGTATGTATACTTACTTTACTTTTGATGGCGCTCACAGCCCAGGATGGGCTTCGGCCTCAACTAACAAGCCCCTCCAGCCAGCTCTGTCCCTAGCTAGCCGCTTCCAGTTGCGCACACCGAGTGCTTTGATGTCGTCACTCACTTGATTGCGCCACCTGTTACGGGTTCTTCCTCTGCTGCGTACCCCATCGGGGTTGGATTCGAAGACTCGTCGGGCAGGTGCGTTGCTGTCCATACGCTCCACGTGCCCCAGCCATCTAAGCCACTGTATTTTCAGCTTTTTGACCAGGTCAACGTCGCTGTATAGCCCGTATAGCTCGTCGTTGAATCTTCTCCTCCATACTCCTTCGATACACACCGGACCGAAAATCACACGAAGAATCTTCCTCTCAAAGCACCCTAGCAGATTTTTATCCGAATCTTTCAGTGTCCATGCTTCTGACCCATAAAGCAGGACCGGGATGATTAGGGTTTTGTATAAAGTCTCCTTGGTTCTCTGAGAAGGGGCCTTACTACTTAAATGCCTTCTTAGACCGAAGAAACAGCGGTTGGCAAGAGTAATTCTTCGCTTGATCTCTGCACTGATGTCATTCTGCGATGTAATAGTGGAGCCCAGGAAGACAAAGTCCTTGACAACTTCGAAGTTATATCTGTCCATCGTGATATTTTGCCCGAGTCGACGATGTTGAGATTCCTCTCTCGATGACAGCATATACTTCGTCTTGTCCTCATTAACCGCCAATCCCATTCTAGCCGCCTCCGATTCAATGCTCGCAAATGCCCCTGCCACAGCTCGCTTCGTTCTGCCGACAATGTCTATGTCATCCGCATATGCAAGCAATTGAACGGACTTTTGATAGATTGTACCGCTGGTGTTGACATGTGCGTTGCGTACAATGGCTTCAAGAACGATGTTGAATAGGTTGCATGATAACGCGTCGCCTTGCCTCAATCCTTTCTCAACATCAATGGAATCGGTGGTGTTCTTACCAATTTTGACGGAGCAGCGAGATTTCTCCATCGTCATCCTGCACAAGCGGACGAGTTTGGCAGGGATGCCGAGACTCGACATGGCTCTGTATAATTCGTCCCTTTTCACGCTATCATACGCGACTTTAAAATCGATAAAAAGGTGGTGTGTATCGATCTGGAATTCCCGGGATTTTTCTAAAATCTGTCGGAGTGTGAACATTTGATCGACGGTTGACTTGCCTGGCCTAAAACCGCACTGATAAGGGCCGATCAGATCGTTGACAAAAGGTTTTAAGCGGTCACACAGGATGGCCGACAAGATTTTATAAGCGACGTTTAGGAGACTAATTCCTCTGTAGTTGGTACATTTCAGAACATCTCCCTTTTTATGGATGGGGCACACTATACCGAGGTTCCATTCATCGGGCATACTTTCCTCCGACCAAATTTTGCAGATGAGCTGGTGTATGCTCCTAGCCAATTCATCTCCCGCTGATTTAAATAGTTCGGCTTGTAAGCCATCCGCACCTGCAGCCTTGTACGACTTAAGTTTGGATATCGCCAGCCGAACTTCGGTTAGGTCGGGTGGACGGAACTCTTGGCCATCATCGTCCAAGTTGAATGGAGCGTTCTGCCTATTAGCGGCATCTTGGCTGTCTTCGCCATTAAGCAGTCTAGAGAAGTGTTCTTTCCAGATCCTCAGCACTGACTGTGTGTCTACTACCATATTCCCACTCTCATCTCGGCAGGCTTCCGTTCTAGCCTTGAATCCTTGGGTGGATCGCTTCACCCTCTGATAAAATTTTCGAACATCTCCCCTACCGCTACAACCCTCAATAGACTCTACCGCCCGCTTCTCGTACTCTCTCTTTTTCCTCCTGAGAAGTCGGCGTTCCTCTTTTCGTTTCAGCCCGTAGAGCTCCCGGGCCACTCTCTCAGCAGCTCTTGTTCGAGTCTGCAGCATTGCCTGGTAGGCCTCGTCCTTAGCTGCATGCGCTAGCCGGCACTCCTCATCGAACCAGGGGTTTCGTTGTATTCGCCTAGTGAAACCCAGCACATCAGAGGCGGCACTTCTAATGGCTTGTTGACAGTGTTCCCACTGGTCCTCTGCACTTGATGCTGGTAGCGGACCTCCTGAGAGATTAAGAGTTACGTGGTCTGCAAAAGTTCTGGCAGTCTTTTGCGATTTAAGCTTCTCGACATCGAATCTTTTCACAGCATCTGCTCTGCGTTGTCGCGTCATGGATATCCGCATACGTAGTCTAGCTACCACCAGGTAGTGATCCGAGTCAATGTTGGCCCCTCGGAACGTTCGGACGTCCAAGATACTGGAAGCATGTCTCGCGTCTATCGCAACGTGGTCGATTTGGTTGACGGTTACTTGATCACGCGACCGCCAAGTCCCCTTGTGTATATTGAGGTGTGGGAAGTAGGTGCTTGAGATGATGACATTTCGCCCGCCGCAAAGTCTGCCAGCCTGTGTCCGTTGCCGGAAGTTTCGTCGTGTAGGCTGTGTCCTCCGACTATCGAACCAAAGATGCCCTCCTTTCCGAATCTTGCGTTGAAGTCACCAAGAATGATCTTCACGTCGTACTTCGGGCACATATCATACGTTGTCTCCAAGAGATCGTAGAATGCTTCTTTGGTTGAGTCTTCTCTCCTTTCATGGGGGGCGTGAACACAAATCAGCGAAATGTTCTTAAATTTGCCTTTGATGCGGATTGTGACCAGGCGCTCGCTTACACTTCGGAAGCCCAAGACTTCTTGCCTAAGTCTTCCCCTTATCACAAAACCACAACCCAAGAGCCGCTGACCCTGTTCCTTCAAGCACCCGCCGTAGTAGATGTCACACGTTTTCAGTCTCCGTACGCCCTCTCCATCCCATCGCACTTCCTGGATGGCTGTTACGTCAGCCTTTAGCCTGTCCAGGTTCTCCACTAATTGTTCGGCTGCACGTGTTCTGTATAAGGACAGGACGTTCCACGTGCAGATCCGAAATTCATTGTCCTTGTTTCGTTTGCTGGGGTCGTCAACTTTAAAATCATCCATATCCGAGGCTTGTTGTTGTTTCGGAACAACTTTTTTTTACGTGGTAGGGAAGTTACCCCGACGCACAACCCCCGACCCGGAGGACCAGACCCTTCGTATAACTCCAAGGGTAGGGAGCCGGATAAACCGCTCCTTATAGGCCTGAGCTACAAATATGTCGTAGTAGCCCATATAAGGTGTTCACTAAGTAGTTCAACCTAACTGGAACTGTAGACGCCACCGTTGATTCCATCTAGAGAATTCGTCCGCTGCCGCCTCGATGAAAGGAGAAGTGCCTAAGTGGGAACACTCCTCCCCCCCCCTCTCTCGTTGGCTGTCCCCAACAGCTTTCCACGGGGATTTAAACCCCGTCTCCAGCTGAGGTACTAGACACCCGATGTTCACCACGTGGAGGTGAGAGTAGGAGTTGGTAGACAGAGGTGGATTTTGAGAAAAACCTGTGGACGCTTGTGTCCTCTTGAATGCACATAACTACCCTTTTGAACATCTTGTACGTATGTATATGTGAAATAAATAGAAAGGGCTTACATATAAAGAGTGTTAGTGGTTATCGAGATAGCTAAATAATTTATTATGATAATTATAATTAATATTACTTTGTCTTTTCCAGGGCCGTAGCTACAGCTTGTGGGGCCCCGGGGCAAAACCAAATATGGGGCCCTATTTCTCAATGACTGCCTAAATAATGGTTAAATTAATTTCTTCAAAAAATTGTAACTGTGGCTTACACAGAAATAAAAGGTTAGAAAGTCAGGTACTAAAATAATTCTTATTCTGGATTTTGCGAAAGCGATTACTTTTCTCAAATCTATTTGCCGTGCCCTTAGATTTTTTTATCGATATCAATGATAAATTGATGAGCCTTTATTATTCCAAGGTGCTTTGCCAGAAATTTGTATTAATTTCAGCTTTGAAAAATATCCTTCCGCTTTTGCTATGGTAGCAGAAAGAGGTAAAAATATTATAAGAGCGGTGCATATATCTGGATAGCTCAAAGACAGTTAAGAATTTTTAATGATCATTTTATCATGGAACTTATGCTGTTCAAAAATGTTGACCCGATGGTTACTGAGCAGAAGAATCAAAAAACACAAACAAAAAATATATATGAGAATATGACGCATATAAAAAATCATTCCCAACTTTTTTTTTAACAAAATGAACTTACTTTTAAGACATAGCAATAAGCGAAAAAAGTTACAAAACATAATTTGTGGAAAATTTAGTTTGCTACAAATATGCGTATGCTATCCATACAACTTTGATTAAGACTACGTGAGTTATGTGTAAAAAAGAATCAACCGTTAAAATCAAAATGGCAGCACAACGACACCAGGTAAAATTGTGCAAAATGTAGTTTTTGGCTCGTGTACTGATACCGAAAGTCAAACTATGTGTCGGACTTTTTTCCCAGAGCACCACCCAACTAACAATTTTTCCGCTATAAGGTTCATTTTTTGAATTTTTATAAGTTATTATTTCTACAAGGCTTGTATTTAGTTTGGACATCGAAGTTGCAAATTTTCGAAGCTATATTTCTAAAAGCAGCTTCCTACAAACCTATTACAAGCAGAATCTTTAATTTTCTGCAAGCCTGAATATTTAGAATTTGGTTATAGTTTTCTTAAGGCTTCCCAGAAATTAGTTCTGAGAGGCATGTGAAATAAAAGCAAGGAAAAAGCTTTCATTAGGAAGCACTGCCAAGAGCTCTGGAAGGGCCAGCTTACAAAGGCCTGAAACAAGCTATTATGTGTAGAAAAGTCTAATGGAAGCATAATTATTAGTGGAATTATGTCAATTTATTTTGTTTCTGTAAGCCCCTTGAGGAAAAGCCCGATGCAAGCATTATCTTGTATACTGTTCGGCGCATTTATATTTCTACTGCCGAGAGAGGGTTACCACAGGTCAAATTATTTATGAAAATAAAAATAGGTAAATTTGTATCATTTTAAAAATTTAAATTAAACCGATTCATTGAGTATAGGTAAAGCTTTTAAATTTTGCAAAACAAAAACGGAACAAACATTTATTTTCTGCATTGAGATAAATATGGAAAAAGAAAACAATTTAAATTCACTTGAAAAAAAAAAGAAAAAAAAATATATTTATTTTTTTTACATGGAACTATAATTATGTAATTTATATTCAGAATTGCAGTACAAATACAAATTATTCAATCATTTTTTATTAGAAATGATTTAACAAAAACAGATAAACTTTATTCATATTCGTTGTTTGTCTTTTTTTTAATTTCTATAAAACAAAATAATACCCCCGGATCCCACCAATAAAAATGATTTCCTCAGCATTAAATTTGATCGCAGTGGTAACTCTGATTAAGCATGACATCCAATTTTAGTTCTATAACCCATCAAACACAAGCCCGACACAGGCATAATAATTGTGTGAACTCTGTCAGACGCATGCGCGAGAAGCATTTATTTCGATGAATTTGCCTCAGCGAAGTGATGTCAGCCTAATATGTTTCTATAAGACTTGTGAAGAGGTGGTTATGCAAACATAATTTTAATCATCCTCTCAGACGCATGCGCGGAAAGTAATAATTCCGATTAATTGGTCCTAGCGAAGTGTTGCACACTCAACATGAAAGCATTAAATGCTGGTACTTCGCATGGAAAGTAGTATTGATGTGATAATAAGATACTGCTGGCTGAATTATTCAGAAACGAGGTGACCGTAGTAAAGTTTCTGTTTCATCGTTAAAAAATATTGTCACGTTAAGTAATTCGAATGTTTTCAAAAATTATCTTAGTATGAAGCTTTCATTTCTCAGTAGTTTTTTAATTACATTTTAAACGTTTTTTTAATATCTATACTATATAGCTACTTTCAGTTGAAAAAACTTAATGATGGTCGTTATTGTTTATGTTTTTTATTTTGGCAAAGTAACCTAGTGTTTTTAAAAAAGATACAAATTAAAATTGTCAGTTAATGGTGTGTGTACAAAATGAAAAGTATTTACATATTTTATAGAGCATAAAAGAGTTTTTTTATATTTTTTCTCAAATCAAAGCCTTTCGTTCTTGAAAACAATCGATTTCAATGAAAAAGGAACTTACATATATTTTAATTGTTGTATTACAAAATGTATGTTTGTGTGACTACTTCTATGTTTTCTCTGATGAGTAATCATGGAAACATTAAAAATAAAAAACAAAAATAACATTAAGTAAAAAAAACTCCCTTGCAAGCAACAGACGAATGGTCACCTGTATTTTTTAAATTAGTTCAATTCATCAGGAAGTCCCAAGGAAGTTTTAGGAAGCTAGTTTCGGTTTCAAATGGTTCCAATTTGACACTTATTTTTTATATGCCAGGCTAGCTCAATACCTAAGGTGCTCGACTCTCAACCCAACCATCCTCGGTTCAAATCCCGCAAAATCCATCAAGTAAGTAATGTATTTTTTCAGATATAAACAATTATTGTGCATTACATTTCAGAAGAAAATCATTACTTGCATGAAAATAAAGGAGAAAATGTAGAAATAAAAATAAAATTTTTTTATTTTGTTTTGCATTGTGCTTCGAAAAGTCTTCTCCTAGGCCTCGACAAGCCTTTTATAAGGGTTTTTAGATGTGCCTATCGAAAAACTTGAACAAAACTACACTACTACATTTGCAATGTTTGAATTTAGTTTTGTTCTATAAGGCCTTAGCGAAATAAATTGAGTACTTCAAATAAATCTGTAAATGATTGCTTAAAAGTCTTTCGAGCTTCTCAATGTGGGCCAAATGTGTTTCCCTAAGGCCTTATAGAGTCAAATTTGCTGATTAGGAAATAACTTCGATAGACCCTTACAGTAATTAAATTGTTAGTTGGGCATATACAAAATGAAATCTTAATGCACACTCAGAGAAAAAAATAGTTATTTTTAACTATTTTTTAACTATTTTCATAGTTAAAATCGGGAACACTATTTCAAATAGTTAAAAAATAGTTATTTTTGACTATTTTCATTGTAAATTAATAAAAAAAACAATTTGAAATATTTAAGTCTTATTAAAAAAATTGAATACCTACAGCTTGTCGTCCTCGATTGGCTTACAAGTAGGTATATGTCTGGAGAATATTTTCAGCTTTGGTTTGTTAAACGTATTTCAAGTCCTTTACCTTCTCCACTGCACTTGCGTGAAGCACTTCTAGATTAAAAATTTCAGCTATATAATAAGAATCGTTTCCGTTATTCATTTTATTTTTTTTTTTGTTAAATTTCTTACCACTATTTCTGCAAACAACATTTTCCAAAGGACGCTCAGCACAGACTGATAGACATGCAACAAACAGATCGCGACGCGCAGGCGAAACTACTACGCATAGTCATTTTCAACTATGCCGTAGTTGTTTTGCATACCATAATGCATTAAATTAAATAAATACTACTATTTCATAGAAGAAAGCTATTACAGAATAGTCATAATTGATTGTTTATTACTATTTTAAAGAAACTGTTTAATAACTATGCTTTAATATGAAAATATTCACAATCAACTATTTTGTATAGTCACAAATAAAATGATTGATTTTTAACTATTTTTTATCTATTTTCAATTTATTTTGCTGCAAAACTAGTCATTCGACAAATTTATTGGAATTCATAGAACGACTATGGCAATAATTACAAAAGTAACTAATTTTTTCTCTGAGTGCACCGTTCTAATTCCACCATCTGACTAGCATGAGCTTTTGCTAACCATGAACATGAAATATTTTTTGAGTTTTCTCCCAATTCTTTTATTTTAGTTTTACAAATGAATATTTCAAGGGTCATTTACACAAAACGAATCAACAAATACTTGAATAATAGTGGATAAACCATGGTATAAAGAATACAAGGTATGCTTGATATGAGATGATTGTTCGTCTTCTTGTATTCGTGTGACGTCATTGCGAGTGATAATCGGTTTTGATTGGTAGATTTCGTTTGCGAAGGTAAATGTGTATACTTTCTTTCATTTTCTTTCCGTCTGAAAATTGAGAACCAAAGAATCCCATAATTGGGAAGGTTCACTCGCGAAGACGTCGACCAGAACTGTCAAGCATACATTGTATTCTTTATACCATGGGATAAACTAAGAATTGTAGTAATACATCGGTTAATTGAATTCACCACATATTGAGCTTATACGTAGGATCTACAGTTAGAGTTGATTAGATTTTATTCGTCAATTGGATATTAGTTGCAAAGACTCAAAAAGTGGGATTGAGCTTAACGAAGCTAACTTAACAAAGCGATACAAAAGGAAATATCCGTTGGGGGCCCCCCTGGCCGGGGGCCCCGAGGCATTGCCCCGGCTACCCCAATGGACGCTACGGGCATGGTCTTTTCAATAACTTCATTATTATATTTAAATCGAAATTTTTTCTGAAAACCAAGGCTTCCGATAGATAAAATAAGGCAAATGTAAATAAAAAAAATATTTCTTATTGAACCTCTTTAAGCGAAATGTAGTGTAAAAACAAATCTTAAGTACATATACCGCTTTCAGTAGCTTATCTATAAATTTCAGTTTTTTTTTTTAATTTCCTTATTTGAACTTACAGAAGTACCTAGAAGACTCTTGAAGTTTAAATCAATTCTAGATATTATTTGAATTGATAGTAAGAAAAAAAAAACACAACTTCCTACTATATACATATGTATCTTTTTTTCTTTTTCGGTTTTAGTTCTTTTTTGTTCACTGTCTTACATTCTACATAACAAAATACAATAACACCTTATACCTACCTACCACTAATATGCCTACATTATGTGCATCCTAATTAAGGTCCCACACGAAAAAAAAACTTATAACACGAAACTTTCTTTGAATTAAGCCATTCCAATTTTAGTCATATTGAAACACTCAAAGAATACAAAACGTGTAATTAGAACCAAAATCATCATCAAATCGCTATCGTCGTCGTCTAGACAAAAGAACCGATATGGGTAAATACCTTACAATCGTAATAAAAAAGTTGTTGAGCCCTCTCTTGAGGTGGTCTGCTTATAGAAAGTATAATATGTTTTACGGAAAAATGTAGAAACATTACTTTATTGAAGTGCTAACTAGAAACCTATCTTTTTGGTACATTCTTAAATATCAATCGGCTTTTCTGTAAAATGTATAAGTTCTGAAATAAAAAAACAATTATAAATAATCAGTGTTACAAAATCAGATCATTGACGTATTTTACGAACACACACAATTCTTGATTTTGTTTCGACTCATTAAAATATTCTCCAAATGAATTTTATTGTTTTTCTCATTCGAAATAAAAAAAAAAACTTGGAAAAATCTAGTAAAAACAAATTCTTATGAAATGTTTTTTTGTTTTGTTCACAACATTATAGCTACGCTATTTGATTATTTCAATAACTGTAAACTGTTCATTTAAATAAGACATTAGTTCTAAACTTTGAAGCTGGTTTATGATTATAAATATTTGTAAAAAAAAAACTGTCAAAAAAATAATTGAAGAACGTGATACTATGATGTATGATATTGTTTATAAATCGGGTGGCACAACGGCTCATGAAGAACCAGGACCTAGTGACTAACAACTCGCAACCATTCCTGTGTGCGCCTTTCGACAGGAATGGAAGGGGCCTACAATTTTATGCCGAATCCGAACGGCTAGACGAGAAGCACTTTTTCGTGACAAGTGATACTCTTGGAGGATTTGTCAATTCCTCGAAAGAGGCAGTAGCCCTGAAAAAAAAACTTTTTTAGTTTTTAGATGGACGAGGCTGGGAAGCGATCCCAGACCTCCAGCGTGACAGTCGAACGCACTAACCATTACGCTACGGGCTACTACTATGATATTGTTTGCCTCAAACTAATTCTTAATCCCCTGATAAGTCTTCCTTTGGCCAGTCGTTAGGTTTTTTTTTTTTGTTTGCAAAAGTAGGTACCCCGCTCAAATGTAACGACCAAAATTTTAGGGGTTGAGTATTAGGATCTCCGTTATTTGCCAACACACAACATCCTCTAATACGACAGGAATTGGTTTCGGGGGCGATTCGAAATTCTGTGTATCCAAAATGCTGCTCTTCAAAATTCTGTATGTCCAAATTCAGTATTTTGAAGAAGAATTTCCATAACAAAAACAACTTTCATTTTCTATTTATAAAGGAGAGTGCCCAAAAAAAAAAACCCAGAGTCGATAAGAAAAAACATATATGGTTTGAAAGGGCATTGACTGTAGATATCAAATATGAAATTTGTTTCTTTAAAAGTTATCCCCGGGACTGGCTATGACAATTTATTTATTTTTAATGGCAACGTGTTTTTTCTTATACAACATTGGTGAGGACAGTACAGAAAAGAACAGGTATTGATTAAAAAACATACCTACATAGCCACTCGATACATGGTAATCCGCAAAAAGTTTCGTAAAATAAAATTTCTATGAAGACAAGGCCTCGAAAACTATTTTTCGAAAAAACTGATTTTCATAAGGCAATGCTCAAAGATACAAGGTTTCGAAAAAAAATTGTTGCAAGCTTGGCGGACGCTATATTTTTTTTTTGGGAATTTAAAGTAGCAACAGTATAGGAAGGTATACGAGGAAATACATGTGCCTTGAATGTTGCATTCTTTTAATGCGAAAGTGTGTTAACCAGTGGCGGATCCAGGGGGGTGGCTATAGGGGCTAAAGCCCCCCCCCACAGCCGATTCCTAAAATAATTTGAGATATAGAAAGCCATACATTACAAAGTGTAGAGTTTTATATTCGTCTAAAATATTGTTAAGATGTGAAATCTGTTGGACTAAAAACGTGGTTTGGGCTGAACAATTTACATGCAATGTAACTTTTTGTCTATGCCCTAAGGTTGGAACTAAACCCTGTAACGAATTGGACAAAAACCCGAGTGGGGGCTATGAATAATGGACATCTTTCATGCAACGACAATTTTCCGTAAACTCAAAACCCAGAAAATTGGAAAAAAAACAGCTCATTAAGAAGGTCTGAGAAAATTGGACAAAACACGTAATCATGGTTAAACAACTTACTCCTTAAAAACTAACCTTATTCCAGAGAGCTTTTGGGGCTTAAGTCTAAGGACTGTCATAGTCCGAAGTTGGGGCTAAGGCTTGAAGAAAGAGTTAATCGGGGCTTGACATTAACAGGTCAAAACACAACTAATCAGACTTAAAAATTAGCTAATTTAAGGAAAGAAACGTAATTGAGGCTAAAACAATTGGAAAACAACGGGGTATTAAGTTTAGTGTAAATGTTTAATACAACAGGAATTGTTTCTTACATCCTTGGCTGGGCTTAGAGAATTTTGGGGCTTAGTGTTCAAAATTTCAAACTCAAAAAAGGTCAAAGGCAATTGTACATACAAAACATTTTTGGGCTAAGCTATTAAGTACAAATTCTTTAGTCAAGGAACCAATTCCAAATGCGGGAGAAACTCTGTGAACTCAGAAAAATCTTTCAAGTATGAATATTTACAATCCCTATTAGACATTTTTTGAACAGGAATAGAAAGTGTAGGTAAGCAGCTGTTATTTTCTAATTCAGGAAAATGAGATCTCAGAGGACTGATACTGTCAAAGCACATATGAGCGTTTGCCAATAAATATCATTTTTCTGAATTAGCCAATTACAGACAGTTTTTAATTATTTTTCAAAAAAGCGAAGTTGAAAGCATACCTTCGTCTAAATTAAACAAACACTTATGTACATAATTTAGGTAGGTTCCTGGTACCTAATCAATTATCAAGAAATAAAAATAAACGAATTTGTTCGTGTGGTTTGAAGCTGTAACGTGGCTAAAAATTAAAGTTATAATATTAGTTATTAGGGCTGGCCACGAGACGAGACTCTGCGAGACTTTTGTAAGTCTCGTCTCGTTTAAATCGAAAATTTTCAGTCTCGTTTCGGTCTCGTATAATTAAGTCTCGTCTCGGTCTCGTCTCCGAAAAATACAATTTCCAGCCAACTTATTGATTATTGCAACGAAATATGTATATTCGATTATAGTTTGAATACGTGCAGAAGAAAATAAATATTTAACTGAAATTGGATTTTTTAATTTATTAGACTCGCTGTAAATTTCGGTCCAAATATACAGTCTCGTCTCGATCTCGTCATGAGAGACCGAGATCGAGACCGAGACTTTTCACGTCTCGTGGCCAGCCCTATTAGTTATTCTACCATGTTTTTCTGAGCCTTTATATTAGCTTCTAGCTCCACTTAAAAATAATTCCCATGTTTAAAAGATATCAATTCCAAATGCTTGTTATTGAACTTTATTGAACACATTTCAAAGCGCGATGGGGGCGGATATAAAGGCACAAAAAACACGGGTATTATTAAAGGAAAAGTCAAAATTCGTTTTCTGTTTTATAAATTCATATGAACAAACTGGATCTCTAAACTCCAAGCCCCCCTTACAGCCAAAACCTAGATCCGCTACTGGTGTTAACTGTTATAAAACAGTACATTATACTAGTCTCGTCAATATATTAAAAGTACTCTTGTCCAAGAAATCAATTAACAAATTCCAGAATAAATTATGAAAACAAAATACAAAACATTTCGGAATTTTACCACTGCCGTTAAAAAATTCTTAGTTTTCCCGTTTTTGTTTTCATTTCGATGTTTTAAAGTTACATAGTAAGGAAAAGGTAGGTTTTAATTATTTATTAGTATAACAGTATGCCAAAAATTTATATGTTGTTCTTAATTCTTACGCACATACTATTTCCTCAAACTATTGTCCGGTATGCTAATAGGTAACTACTTGTTTTCGAAACTGTTGAGTAACGGTATGGGTGATAACCCCCATTTTATGAATGAAGACAGAATCATCTTGTGGCTGCTGATTTTAGTGACTTTCGGGAAACCTATTTAATAACATGAATCAACTACAACATGAAGATGTGCCACTTTTTACTTATTTTTTACATGAGGAAGCACTGTGTTTTTAAAAATTTTAAATTTTCATATCCAGGCACGGGGTTAACTTTTTAAGAAAATGATTCCATATTTCGTATCTACAATTAATGTCCTTTCAAACTGTGTATGACTTTTCTTAACCGACTCTGGGTTTTTCGCACATACATTTCTGGGCATTCTCCTTTGTATTTAAACAAAAATAAAGAAAAATGATTCTATATAGCCACCGCGCGCCGCCGCCGCGCCGCGCCGGCCGGCGCACTATGGGACCAAATGATGAAATCCATCTCAAAAATGGTTTTGATGAATTTCGTAATTTCAAAAACCTAATGATGGATTTACATATTAGAAAAGTGGTTCTTTACGACACAATACTTTTTTTTTTTGATCCTGTGTTTTTAAAAGTACCTTAAATGAACTTTAAAGGTGACAGTTCGATATTTTATATCATTTCTTGTTATAAGAATTGAATGTTTGAAGTCAATTATTTCGTAAGTTTCTGAACAGACTTAATTAATGTTATACATTTTTGAAAAGCCCAATTCTTCTTCTTTACAAAACCTTAACTTTTGTTACAACTGAACTTAACTGTAAAATAACAAAAAGTTATGAGTAAAATGCGTTATTTTTTAATTTATTTTGTTTTGTTTTCAATTGAAGTTTTCTCTGTTGCCTCCCGCTGCCTCCGCTAAGATATTGCTTGTTTTGTATTCTAAAAATATTGTTAATTAAGGAAATAAAATAAAATTTTGCGCATATTTGCGCTTTTATGTCTTAGAAGCAAAAACGTATCATGAGAAAAAAAATAAGTCTTTAAAATAAAACTTCGAATTCTTATAACTTTGGTAATATCGACTGAAATTTGGCACAACTATAGTCACTTTTAAGATATATAAAACAGTGTATTAAACAAATTCTAAGACCATTGTTTTCTTACTTCAAAATTTTAAACAAAATGGTGTATGTCTTTAAAATTAAACTTCGAATTCTTAAAACTTTGGTAATATCGACTGAAATTTGGCACAACTATAGACACTTTTAAGATATATAAAACTGTGTATTAAACAAATTCTGAGACCATTGTTTTCTTACTTCTTAATCAAAATTGTAAACAAAATGGTGTATGTCTAGAATAAAAAAATATAACTATTTAAAAAATTTTAAACTATAATCTCTTACACACCTATACATACATGGTGCCAAATTTTAATTATTTTCGTCGGTTATTACCAAAGTTATAAAAATTCAAAGATTGATATTTTAAAAAAACAATAATTTCCCATTTAAAATTGCCGTCGTCTTAGGGATCATATCAATATTTAAACAAAAATCATGATTATTATTTTGTTCATCAAAATACAAATTTCATTCATCACAAAACAGAAAGGAAGACAATTTTCTTATCTACAAATTAACATTGAAAATAATATTATTGAACTAGGTATGAATTGTATTCAAATTTAACTTTTATCAAAAGAAGAGAGCTGCATTAAAAATGTCAACTGTCTCAACAAGATCAAAAGCAAAAACAAAAGTAGTCGAAAAGAGGCAGGATTCATAATGTAATGGCTATTGAACTTTTATTCTTATTAAAAGCACTTGAAAGAGTTAATTTGTAATGGACGCGACCTGTGTAAATTAATTATAGACGGAAAAAAATATTGTGAAATCGTTGATTTTGATGGAACATTTTAATTTAACGGAATTCGTCGTTGATATACACCCCTATTGCGATTTGCGATTGTTGATTGATTGTTGATAAAAAATGATAGATATTTTGGATTTTTAAACAATTCACTGAAAATGTGATCAACTATTCATTGATATTTGTCAATTTTTTATAATTCACAACAGTCTGCATTATTCCCAATGACCAAAACTTTTTTCGGTTGGGTGGTTTATTATCGAATTTCAATATTTATCAACTATCAATCAACAATCGCAAATCGCAATAGGGGTGATAGTAATAAAAAGTATTCAAAGATAATTGGTCTCGAAATGTAAGCAACGATGGGATAAAGCCTAGAGAAAACCAGATCCCTTTGAGAGTGAGAAGCTATTCTGGCTAAATGATGACTTCAGATTTATACTGGATTCATGTAGCTCCTTGACCTCTTCACATGTGAAAATATATCTGAAGATCGTGGTAGGCCCTCAAAACCTTATGAAGAATGCTCTGAGAATGAGAATACACGAAAATGGAAAACATGCAATTAATTCAGGAACGTGGAATGGAGTATAATGATAAAGCTTCGTCGTTAATAACTTTCCGTAGAATAATGGAAAAAGATGCAAACAAAATCTGCTTCAAAATCTTTACGGAAGTCAGATGGTGTATCGTCCTAAACGAAGAAAAAGGCTTTAAGTATCTACATTGAAACTGACCTTTCAGGAACGCAGTCCATTTACTTAAGGAATTTTCTTTCCAATAATGACTTGGACTATAAAGCTTAATAACAAAATGTGTTCTTTTAAAGGACGTTGAATAAGAAACAATTCAGAAACACATAAAAAGGGAGTAGAAAGAGGCTGAAAAGTAGGCGGAAAAATTACAAATCTCATGCCAAGTTAAAAAAAAAACTCAGCTAATTTTGTTTGACTTCCTAGGCATGTAAAATAATGATATTTCAAACAAATGGGCGTGGCAGTGGGCGGATTTTATAAAAAGTGCCTTTAAATATTTTCGTCGGTGACAGAAGTAAACTGTACAAATTTTATCAAAATCGGTCGAATAGTTCTTGTTTCAACATGATTTACACATATAGATTGAACAAGATCTACAACTTTTATGTTTTATATTTTTTAAAACAAAGAAACTAATATATTTCAAATTAAAATTTTTTCTTTATTTCGATTCTTAGTTATTCTAATTATTTTATTATTTTGATAAACAAAGAAGTTATGGATTTTTGAGATGGTTTTGAGCATTTGGTCCCATAGTGGCGGCGGCGTAAGGTAAGGTAGATAACATTTAAATTAACATTCTCATAATCCGCCAAATATTCTTATTTTTCAGAATTGTTTTTCTTTTTTCTCGCCTTTTCTACCTGTGCTTTTCGAAAACAGGCCCGTTTGGTATTCCAAAAGTCATATAATAAATATTCAACTACACTTTTTCTGTTCATTATTTCCTGATAAGATTTCGCTGAATGTTTATATGAAACAACAACCACTTGAGTTGGCTACCGCCTTTGCATTTCGCTGGAATTATAGTGACTAGCGCCACTGAGAAGGTATCTAATGATGTGATGGTGGTAGCCCACTCAAGTGGTTGTTGTTTCATTAAAACATTCAGATTTAGATTTGTTTCGATAAAAATGGACAAACCCCTAATGTGTTGATCGAGTGCGGCACTTTTTTACATTATTAAAACAGAACTTTAAAATTCAGAATTTTCTTCATACAGAATTTTGTATAACCAGTGCCAACGTTCTGTAACTTCTCGCAACGAGGAAATCGGTCGAGAAACGATGAAAATTGAAACAAAATACATGGGTTTTGTTCCATTTTTCATCGTTTCTCTACCGATTTTTCTATGTGAGAAGTTACAGAACGTGGGCATGAAAATTCCTGCTGACTTTACAGTGAAGTCAGTAGGGCGAATGGTGTATCTAGAGTACCAAGCGTGCTAGGAACTTGGTTTAAGGCTCCAAATTTGCAGTTTTTTTTTATTTCAAAAACAGGTTTTGTCAAAATTTTCAATCCTTAATTTGAAAAAAAAATTTCATACTCACTTCACAGTGGAGTGAAGCAGTGGCGGATCCAGGGGTGGCTGTAGGCTTAAGCCTCCCCCCCCCCCAAACGATTCCTTAAATTAATTGAAATATGGAGTGCAGTAGATTACATACCGTGTAGAGTTCTTCTAGTGGTCTCAAATATTGTTAAGCTGTTAAACTTGATGGAAATCAGACAAAATAACGAGGTTGGGGCTGAACAATTTAGATGTTATGTAATAATTTGATTGGGGCTAAAGTCAAATGCAAAAACAATTTAAACTCAAAACTTAGCTTATTTAACAAAAAAAAATCAGAACAGGAGAAAAACGACGCCGACGTGGCAATTATTTATCGAAATATTTTTTTGAGCGAAATATAAAGTGTTTGCGGCTTATACATACGCGAAAATTCATTCACACTTGCTATTTTTTTGAGCAGATTTGCCTTATGTCCGACAAGAAATCTAGAAAAGTGTTGACATTTTATTTTTCAATCGGCAAAATACAGTTTTCTGTGCTATTTAGTTATAGTTCAAACAAAACTAGTACCTACTCTACGAGTTGATTTGGGTAGTTCACGAAAATTAGATCTCCAGAGGGCTCATACTGCCGAAACACATCACATGAGTTTTTGCTAGTGAGATTTCATTTTTGTCTCAAACTGGATTTCCAAGCCAAATACTAGATCCGCTACTGTTGTGAAGTAAGCAGGTTCATTTTTCGGGACTTTTATAATAATAATATAGTAACTCGTATTAGTCCAGTAACCTTGTCGTTTGTATGGATGGCACCCTTTGCATCAAATCTGGTATTTCTGATTTTTTGTCGAGTTATTCAGGATATTAGCCTAGTAAATAACCTAAGTTTCCAACTTGAGCGGCGACCGCTTCATGTTCAACATTCTTTTTTCAGTTATTGACGATTTTAGTCCTAAAGCATTCATTTTAAATAAAAACATTGTTCTACGATTTCAAAGTAACCTACTTTGCTCTAATTTGAGCCCAAAAGCATATCTGTAGACCGAATAGTCCGGTGCAATTATAAAATTTAATATGGGGCAGTTTGTACCACCACTATTTTTTTTTTTTTATTCGAAACCGAAGATGATAAATCTCAGTTTTCGCATTCGCAACATTTACCGTTTTGCCGCCATCTTGCATTTTACTTTTTACTTAATATCTCGGTTCATATTAGTCCTACAAACAAAATTGTTATAGTCATAAAATGCGTACTATGAAATTTCCTATTTTCATATTAAACATTTTTTGGGTTAGGTACGAATGATCGACAAAAAAAAGGTCGACTGGTAAAAATGTCGAGTTTTATCGACCTTTTTTTAAATTAAAATACCGTCAATTTGTTGGTCAACTAAAAAAATGTTGACTTTATGAAATATTGACTTGACAAAATGTCGAATGCGTTGAATAAAGTCGAGCAAAATTTCTCCTTGTCGATATTTTTTATCAACAAAATTGCACGAAATGCCGACTTTTAGCGCCATTTACATGATTGGCTTTCATAATTCGACAAAAATGTCGACACATGTTCAGTGTTCAGCCTAAAACAATAGCATAACGGTTGATTGAAGACGATGCAAAACCAGCCAGTGAGAGATTTTAACTGTCGACATTTTGATCAGATTATGGTTTATGAAATGATGTCATCATCCTCCATAAACCATAATCCCAATAAAGCCCCTAACCCAAATGAGCTATTCGTAGAAACTAGTTCCCGTATTCGCACCTGCCCTCCCAGTTTAGCCGAGGTATCATCAGCAATCAAATCCCTCAAGAACAACAAAGCGGTAGGTTTGGACGGCATTCCCGCTGAGCTCTACCAAGCAGATCCACAAACATCAGCGAAGTTGGTACACCCCTTAATAGCACAGGCATGGGAGAACGAAAGTTTCCTCATTGAATGGAAAAAAGGGATGATCGTCAAACTGCCAAAAAAGGGAAATCTTACGGATTGGGGAAACTGGAGAGGGATCTGTGTCCTCCCCGCGGTGGCAAAGATAATGGCGAAAATAATCTTGGAACGAATCAAAGAACATCTCGATTCTACTCTCGACAAAGATCAAGCGGGATTTCGTTCAGGCTGGTCCTGCATTGATCACATCAACACCTTGAGGATCATTATAGAACAATGCGTGGAGTTCCGCTCCCCTCTTCATTTGCTCTTCATCGACTTCGAAAAGGCTTTAGATAGTTTGAGTCGAGATTTCATTTGGTCAGCTTTACGCAGGAGAGGAGTACCCATTATAAAGGCTACCTACGAAGGTGCATCGTGTCAAGTCTTACATAACGGTAAGGTATTAGAGGACTTCGATATCCATAGCGGAGTTCGTCCAGGATGTTTGCTATCTCCACTACTTTTCCTGGTGGTTATAGGGAATGTCCTTCATGCAGCTCTAGAGCAAGCGCGTGGAATTCGATGGACGATGTTTTCGTTCCTGCAACATCTTGATTAAGCTGAAGATATTTGTTTGCTCTCGCACAACAATATGGATCTTCATCATATGGTGACTAATCTGGAATGCGAGGCAAACAAAGTCGATTTGAGGATCAACGCCGGGAAAACAAAAATCCTCAACATTTCTGAATCTTCTTCTCAAGTTGTCGTTGCGGGACAGCAGGTTCAAGCGGTGGACAACTTCCTGTACCTCGGTAGTGTTGTCTCAAAAGACGGCGGTGGTACGGATGAAGGTGTTAACTGCCGAATCGGCAAAGCTAAAGCTGCTTTCGAGGAGCAACGTCTACAGTACGAAGACCAAGCTGCGATTGTTCCGGTCGAACGTAGAGTCAGTACTACTTTATGGGTGTAGTACATGGAAAGTGACCGCCTCTGTCACAAGGAAGCTACAAACTTTCGAAAATAGATGTCTCCGAAACATCCTAAGGATTTTTTGGCCGAACACCATCTCCAACCAAGAACTCCTTCGGAGAACGGGCCAAAGTCCTATTGACATCGTTATTAGGAAAAGAAAGTGACAGTGGATTGGTCACACCCTACGTCGTGGTGCAGACTCTATTGCAAGACATGTAATGGAGTGGGGTCCACTCATCCAAGATAGCAGAAGACCTGAAGGCCAGAGAAAATCTTGGCGCAGAACAGTCGACGACAAGGAATCATATAAGCTCGGTAAAAGTTGGGGAGAGCTAAAATACATTTCCAGAAACCGAACGAGATGGCGTGTAGCGGTAGTTGACGCCCTGTGCCCCTTAGAGGGGTCAAGGATCTAAGTAAGTAAGCATAAACCATCTGATCATAATTTCAACGATCGAAATGTCGACTATTAAAATTCCGATTAACAAAATGTCGACTATCAAAATCTCGATCATTAAAATGACTATTACAGTCGATATTTTGAAAGTCGACATTTTGAAAATCGCATTTTTCAAAGTTGTCCACTTTTTTTCGATATTTTGTTTAGTCGGTCTTTTACAAGAGTCGACATTTTTTCTATCGAGATTTTGAAAGTCGATCTTCTGGAGTACATGTTTTGAAAGTCGACAAATCGTACCCAATTAATTTTTTTTAGTTATTTTTAATATTTAAAAAGTTACAGGCCAAAAAAAAAATTAAGTATTTTCCTGAATTTAGGCCATTTTTAATCAAACATTTTAAAACCTTTCTACGACAAGTTTGTTGAGCTCAAAATGTCGAACAATTTTGTTATGCAGAACTCTTTTTTTCTGATCGAAACGATCTTCTTTTCCAATCCTGAAATGTTAAATACAACAAAAACAAAGCTGAGAAAATTCTTGATGGGGCTTAATTTAAGTTGCAGTTTCCTCCTTAGACGCCCAATGGTAAATTATTCGTACGATTCATTCGGACGTTCAAAAACACACGCTTCATTGTAGAATTTCTTAAATTAAAACGAAATCTGATTACGTTAGTAAAATAAAATATATTTTTTCTTTAAGTTAAGGAATATCTATAAGTAACAAAATATATATAAACATTTAAGTGTTGTTTTTCTGAGCATTAATTTGAATTTTAAGTCGCCTCTGTTTTCTATAGAGATCCTCACCTAACCAAGAAATTGTAACAATCACAATAATCGCATTCATAATGTGAATTAAACACGAGTAGCTGGTGGCATCTCGAATGAGACCTTTAAGAGAAATATTTAAGTTTAAAAGTACATTGGTTTATATTTATTTAAAAAAACAAAAAACACTCAGAAACTCACCAATAAATGGTCCAATAATCAAACTTGTTATTCCCATTATTAGACGCTGTAAGCCTATTGCTGCCGGAAGCTTATTCAATGGAACATAACTTGGTAGTACGAGAATCCAAAAAACAAGCAGCATTGCCGCACTTAAGCCTATCCAGCCAAAGCTAACAAGAACTACGATTTTATTTGTGTTCAACACCAACATCAGCCTTCCTAAAGTCATTGTCCAACAACCAATAAGTAGCCACGTTTTGTTTTCACATTTTATTCTACCAACAATAAGGACCAATACAAATTTCATGAAAAAAGCACAAAATGCCTCTACGGTCATAGCTGCAGCTATTTGATTGCTATCCAGTCCGAAATCATTCAGAACAAATGGTGTCAAATAATGAAAATTCATATGGATAATGTTCATCATTGTAAGACCCATAACAATGTTGACATAACCAAAATCCTTCAGGAGGTCCAAATCGAACATTACCACAATTTTTTGAAGAATTGAAAGCTTTTCAGATGCGGATGTGCCAAGGGTGTTTTTGGGATGATTTTCAAGTAGTTCGTCCTGTTCTCCGGGCATGGGTTTCATTTCAGTTGGTACCTCAAGTGTGACATTTTTTAGAGGTCCATTGGAATTAGACGTTTGATTGTTAACCTCCAACTTACAAGTTGCAAAATCCAAATTCTCATCGTCGTCGTCGTCGTTTTTGTGCTTTAGGTCTTGTAACGGTATAGCTCGAGGGACTTTCTTAACATGCCATTTGACAGGTTGATAAATTGCTGAGCATGCCAAACTATGAAGTGACAAGCCACTTAGCAATAAAACAGCTCCAGCAACACCGTAATAGGACACACAAAATGTCACAACATATGGCAAGAACATAGGACCCAATCCAGCAACTGCATACTGATAAGCAGTTGCTTGTTGACGTTTCGTCTTGAAGTAAGTATTGACAGCTACGGTCATTGTTGAGAACATTATACCTCTTCCAGTTCCTGAAATTTTATAAATTTTATAAAAGAGTTAATTTTAGTTTGTAAATTTAGCACAAAACAAGAACTTACCGTACAAAAGCGATATAGCCACAATATATAAAATAAATGAATTTGCAAATGCGGCTAAGAAGAGGCCAGAAAAAACAAAGAAATTTCCAATAAGTGCAACTTGTCGATGGGAAAATCGACGAAAAAGTGGCCCATTGATGAATCCTGAAATAAAAGAAAAAAAAAGTAAATATAAATATTAAAGAAAGTTGGTGCGGGTCAAAGTATTCCCAACAAAGTATTTCCCAACACACACTCTTTCTGTCTCTGTGGGGCGGCTGAAGTAAGACACATAGTGAGGGGGGGATGTCTAAAGGATCTGAAAACCAACTGACCAAAAATTCTTAATGAAGGATATCTCCAAAGAAAATTGTCGCTCCTTCGAAAATTATGGGAACTTGAATTATTAAAATTAAAAAAATTATTTCCGATACCAACAGATCATTCACCTAAGTTTTTTTTTTAATAAAATTCGTTTAATGAAGAGTTTTTGAAAAATTATTTTCCAATCTCAAAATTTTGAAACAGTTTTTGTTTTTAAAGGTTCAAACTATTTTAAACTTACGATATATGTTCGCAAAAAAAATTGAACTCGAGATATTAATCTTCCTTAACATTACGATTGTAGAGAACGCGAACAAAATGGGTCTCGCAAATCTGCCTGTCTGTCTGTCCTTACCCCTACAGCCAAAGCGTCTGGCGGGACTTTCTTCAAACTTGGTACATAGTGTTTTTTTGACTAATATGCCCACACGTTTTTTTTTTATTTTTTTTTAGGACCAAAAATAACGGTACCTGCCATACAATTTTTTTCGCCAAAAGCTTAACTCACGAGGTAAGTTCTGAAAAACCATAAAAAAAAACAAACAAAAAAAACGAGTGCGAGGATTTTGTTGAAAAAAAATAAAAAAAAAATTAAATAAGGAAAAACTAATTTTTGTTTTCAATAATTGGATATTTTTGGTACATCCATTTTTTTGGGTTTTGATTTGCTTGAAAACAGTTAAGTTTAAATTTTTCATGTTTTTATAGCAAAACTTCTAAAAAGTATAAACATTATTGTGAACCAAAATTAACAAATTTTTTTTTTTTGAAAACTAAATATTTTGAAAACGACTTGGTCAATATTTTCAAAACTAGGTGTAAGGTCGTTTTTCAATTATTTTGTAGAATATGTACCTATGTACTTGAAAAAACCATCTTTCTTAAAAAAATAACGGTACCTTCTATACAAATGTTGAAACACCGTTAAGAAAAAAATTATTTTTCTTGAAAACGGCTCCAAGCATTTTGATAAAAAGATGTGCGTTTACTTTTTCAAGGTATGGCCAATATTTTAATGAAAACAAATCTTACCAATAACGGTTATTAACGGTACCTGTCATAGAAACGATTTTTTTGTTTTCAAATTTCTCGTTGACAGCTTCTCCGATTTCAATCAAAATTTCTATACTAGAGCTCCTTCACAATTCAAATAATTTTGCATATACACTAGGTTGTCCGTTGTTTGCCAAACTCGTTTTTAGGATAGTACACCCCGTCAATCGAAAGTTTATGCCAAAAGAAAAAATTATTGACCAAAAAAAAATTCCGAGGGCATGAACCCGTGCCTCTAAGGTCATACTTTTCCCATATAAATTTGTATGGGAATTTTACACTCTTCACGATTTATTTTTTTTTTTCTGGAACTATTACAGTTATTCTATTTTTTTTTATGGAATTCTGATTGATTTATTGGTCCTTTAAAAACCCGCATTTAAAAATGTATTAAAAAAATTTAAATTATAATTTATTTCTATTTTTTAAATTAAAAAATACTTCAATATTATAGGTTTATTTTTCTCTTATTTCTCTCTCTCGATCTTCAGCAGTTTCTGTTGTTTTTTTTATTGATTATCATAAAGTTATAAGTTTTTTAAAAAATTGCATTAATGAAAACATATAAGAAATAATTTATTTCGATTTTTCAAAACATTAAATATTTTTATTTTTTTAAGTATTTTATTTTTGTTTCCTATCAAAAAATAACTGTTATAGTTCCAGAGAAAAAATACATAAAATGTGAAGAGTGTAAAATTCCCATACAAATTTGTATCGGAAAAGTATGACCTTAGAGGCACGGGTTAATGACCTCGGAAAAATTTTGTTTGGTTAATAATTTTTTCTTTCGACATAAACTTTTGATTGACGGGGTGCGCTAACAAAAAAAATGAGTTTGGGAAATAACGGATACTCTAATATTATATTTTTTATTTTCAAAAAAAATTATTATTGGATTTTAATAAAATATTGTAATTTTTTTCTAATGTTAAAAACTAAATGTTGGCATACTCGATTTTATTTTTGAAAATGAGCGAAAAATTTTATATACTTATAAAAAATTAATTTTTAAGAAAACCGCTCCAACGATTTTTCATTTTTTTTTTATAAATTCATATTAATTTTTGAGCTCTCACTCTCAAAGCCATTAAAATAATAAATTTATAGCAATTTATAGTAATAATTTATTTAATTTTTTTGTATGTACTTGATCTTCATCAATTTCTAGCTACGTTAAAGTTGTTAGCTACGAGAGCAAGTTTGTGCGATCCAGTCGTGTCCATTTATTTTGATCACTTTCTGAGGGGGAAGCGGTACCAAATAAATTCAAACAGTTCCATCCTACTCTAAGAAAAGAAGTCTTTTTATCTTACCTGAACACATAGCCGCTGCTTGTTGGATATTTATTATTGTTGTCACTTCCGAACTACTTATTCCTATAATTGAAAATTTCTGTCTAAATAAAATCCCAAACTGTTCAAGTACAGGATATGTGACTAGCTGTTAAAAGAAAATAAATTATGGCAAATTATTTCGATGGGAAAAAAACCAAAACTTACAATGCTCACGCCAGATGCTATGGCTATCAACCAACCCCACCCGCCATCAGGTGCAACAAAGTTGTCACCTAGACCACTTTTATTTCCATCATTGATAGTTGGATTCATAAAACCCGGCTTCAAGATGTCATTTTGATGTTGGAATTTTTGAATTTGAATTCCTTTGCCACTGATATTTTGAATTAAATTGCTTTTTGTCATTTTGTTAAAGTAGGTATTAAATGATTTTCAAGCCTAGAAACTGTTTTCTATAAAAATGAGGGTCACATCCCAAAATTCAACTAGTTAATTAAGTCTAAACATACGAGTTAGTAAAATTCTTTTATTTTCTTTCAAATTTATTCAAATAATTTCACCAATTTTTTTCGAATAAATAATAAATTTATATTTATCCCGAGAAATGTATTAGCAAACGACTTCGTTGCAAACTATCACAGAGTGAAAGTAGGTTTGGTATAGTAAAAGAAGGTTCGTACGACACTTGATTGGAAATTCGCAAACTGCTTTAAAAGCTATCCAAGCCCAATTGCATCAAAAAAAAATATATTTAACTAAGAGATGCACATTTTTGCTTTTGCCTGAAAAGTTAATGCAAACACGTTATCTTCTGTGTCGTAGGCGTATAATAAAACAGTTGAACAATGATACCTTGTTACTAGTAATTTAATAAAAAAGAAGTAACGGCTATAGCAAGACAAGTAAGCAAGTCTTTTCTGTGTTTCAAAAAACGTTTAAAAGTAAGCCAAGTTGATAATTTAAATATTACCATGGTATAAAGCCAATAGGTACTTGTAATGTAAATGTTATCCAAGCATTCATTCGGCACGTAGACCATGAGGTTTACCTTGATGTCTTTTCTGCATTTTGCTTGCACATGTATCTATTTGTGAATTAAATATCAATAAAAGATAATTATAAACAATTAAAAAAACTATGTCACTTCTGTTTCTATAGTTAGGAGGAGGGAGGGGAGGGGGGCGCAATGGATTACGGAGCAAATATATTTTTGGCTGAGTTTTTAACAAGGTACATCGAGTTTTCAAATTACAAGAACCCTTTGAATTCAAATTTAAGTTCATTTCACATTCTTATAGTAGCCCGTAGCGTAATGGTTAGTGCGTTCGACTGTCACGCTGGAGGTCTGGGATCGCTTCCCAGCCTCGTCCACCTAAAAACTAAAAAAGCTTTTTTTTCAGGGCTACTGCCTCTTGCGAGGAATTGACAAATCCTCCAAGAGTATCACTTGTCACGAATAAGTGCTTCTCGTCTAGCCGTTCGGATTCGGCATAAAATTGTAGGTCCCTTCCATTCCTGTCGAAAGGCGCACACAGGAATGGTTGCGAGTTGTTAGTCATTAGGCCCTGGTTCTTCATGAGCCGTTGTGCCACCCGATTTATTTTTTTTTTTCACATTTTTAGTAATAGCCCAGTCAAATTTGACAATAAATTCGCAAAGCGCGATGCAGTTCTATATTTTTGATATGTTATTGGGGCATGTTAGATTAGTCTGTAGCTAAGCTTGCAACTTCGAAAAACCTGTGCTCGCTGCAGCAGGAAAAATGCGACGGTGAAAAAACGCTAAAATTATTTTCCTTTATAACTTTGAAAATATGCAACTTAGGAAAAAACCATCCACTATTTTTTGAATTTCGTAATACTCTATTTAACAATTTTTTACCTATTTTTTGAGTGCTTCAAAATTACTTAGTTTTTCTGATTTTTTTTTAATTCCTGGTTATATAGCAACACAAATACAACATGCATGAATTTAAAACTTATGTGGTCTTGTAGAAAATTTTATGACTTTTTCATAAGTTTCAAAAAAATGTCGGAAAAATGGGTGATTTTAGCGTTTTTTTTCACTGTTGCATTTTTCCTGCAGGGAGCACAGGTTTTTCGAAGTTGTAAACTTGGCTATGGACTACTCTAACATGCCCAAACAACATATCAAAAATGCAGAACTACATCGCGCTTTGCGAATTTATTGTCGAATTTGACTGGGCTAATAGAAATGTTGGTTTTAATAATGTGCAATTATTTTCACATAATCAAAACGTTTTTTTTAAATACCGAATTTTGAAAAACAGAATTTCGAAATACGGAATGTTCATAAAAAATTTTTAAATGCAGAATTTTCTTCAATTTCGAAAATAGAATTTCGACCATACAGAACTTCAAACCCAACCCTTTTAAAAAGTATGAATAGTATACACTATTTTTGAAGAACTTTTTTTTTTACATTAATTTTTTTGAGTTTGAAAACTCATTTCAATATCAATTTTGTTGAAACTTGGTGGTGATTTTCTTAATATTTATAGAATTATTGAAAAATGCATATTTCTTTAACCAAAAAGAACGACCGTTAAGAACATCAACATTTTTCATGAAAACGGCTTCAAGAATTTCGATAAAACTTTTTTCGGAGCGGGTCGAAATTCTGGTTTCAAAATTCTGATTTTCAAAATTCTTCCTTATAAAAATTCAATTTTATTATTCGTGGAATTTTGTAAAACAGAAATTTAAAAAGCAGTATTTTGTAAAACAGAATTTTTGAAAGCAGTATTTTGAAAGAAGAATTTTGAAACCAGAATTTTGAAAAAAGAATTTTGACCCTGGCTGTATTTCGACCCCAACCCAATTTTTTTTAAATATATGAATAGTTAAATTTTTAATTTTATTAATTTTCTAAATTTTTATCCGCAAATCGAGTTCATATAGAAAAATTTATAGATTTCGCAAAGCCAGACATATCATATCATCATATCAACTATCATAGTTTATTAAAAAGAAATTAAAGCACAATAATTTTTTCTAAAACTGCACATATACTTTTGTCTTTATTAGCATTGCGCTTTTCTTTTTGTGTGCACTAATTTTGTTTAAACAACCGTTATTTTATTCAATTCACAATTAGATAAAGAGTTATTTAATTGGTGCGGGTAGAGTTCGGCGGCCTGTGGTGGCCTTGTCGTTTTAGTTAAATCTGTCGAATCTGCTGTTTTGATGCGAAATTACCACAGAAAGTTACATGATTGAATAGCACGCTCAAATGATAAAACTTTATTTAAAAAATGAGTTTGGAAGAGGACTGGCTATGTAAACAAGCTGAGTTAACGTATGAGGCGACACCAACCAACACGAGGTTCATCGGGTGTCAATATGCATCCTCAATAGGGCTGGCCACGAGACGAGACTCTGCGAGACTTTTGTAAGTCTCGTTTCGGTCTCGTTAAAATCGAAAATTTTCAGTCTCGTCTCGGCCTCGTGTCGGTCTCGTATAATTACGTCTCGTCTCCGAAAAATACAATTTCCGGACAACCTGTTGATTATTGGAATGAAATATTTTCGATTATAGTTTGAATATGCGCAGAAGAAAATAAATATTTAAATGAAATTGGATTTTTTAATTTATAAGACTCTCTGTAAGTTTCGGTCCAAATATACAGTCTCGTCTCAGTTGCTTAAAAGAAAGTCTGGTCTCGGTCTCGTTATGCGAGACCGTGATCGAGACCGAGACTTTTTTCTACTCGTGACCAGCCCCAATCCTCAAATTTTTACCGTTTGGTGTGGGTTTTAGGCTGGAGACGTCATATCATTGATCCGTTCTTTGTCAAAAACGACGTTGGTGAGGCGCGTCAATAGCGAGCGCTGCATAACGATGACTACAATTTCTCATGGCTCAAATTTAACCATATGAACCTAATCGACTTGCGGTTACAGCAGGATCTTATATTCCATACATTATGGCATAAATGGTCTTTTCAAATAAAAAAAAAGAATTTTGTTAAAACCCCACACACAGCTTTTTTAATCCATTTCAACATCTACCCGGCCTTATCTTAAGACCCTATAGATAAAATAGCCACATACTCTTGTTTTGATGCCGAATAATTTCCACCAATAAGCTGTTACAAAGCAATTTTAAAGGGTTGGGGTCGAAATTCTGCCGAGGTCAAACTTCTTATTTCAAAATTCTGCTTAATTCTGATTTTTAAAATTCTGCTTTCAAAATTCTGCTTTTCAAAATTTTGTAAAACTAAATTTGGAAGAGTAGTAGAGGTACCTAGTTTTCCATATAAAAGTATGTGAATGCTTTCTTTTTTTTCTTAACTATAAACTGAAAGTAATATTGTCATTGTCTTTTGACAAGTGGAAGTGAAAGTGTGCTTTAAATTATTTATGGTAGTTCAAAAGCAACGAAAGAGACATTTCCAAGAACACAGAACAATGTTGAATCATGGCATCATTGACTTAAGGTGATAGTCGGTCGCAGTCATGCAGGTCTATACAAAATCATAAATGATCTCAAAAAGGAACTTATCACTCCACTGCCAAAGCTGAAGCTGAAAGGCTCAAAAATGGAGAGAGAATAAAACGGACAAAATCAATTACATATTATAAAGAACAAAAAAAAAAGAATTTTAAAAAAGAGAACAGACTTAAGCCAGTTCCGATTTTCTGTGGTTTTGCTTAGATGTTGTTTTTGCATTAATTTATTATTTTTATTTTTATTTTTATTCCATTCTCTAAGTATAATTTTAATAATGTTAATTTAGAAGAAAAGAAACAAAAAAAAAAAAAAATAATAATAGGTATCATTCTATAGTTACAAAACTAGAGACGAATGAACCATATCAGGAAAATTAAAGCATATATATAAAGCAAAATGAATATTTGGGGTACTTTGATACATGCAATTAGCAAAAAAGTTAAAAAAAAACTAATTATTAAAAGAGAATTAAAAAAACAAACTGAAAAGAAAAGTAAATACAGAGGTAAAAAGTTTTCATTTATGCTATACGTAAAAACAGACTTTTGACCATCGAACTATTTATTTCAAAGAGCCACTTTTTTACTGATTTAAAGAATAAATTAGGATAACGAAGTTTTGTTGTTTCAAAAGGCAACTGATTAAAAAGTTTAGGTGCTGTTGAAGTGTAAAAATTTGAGAATTGAGTTCTATTACACATTGGGATGTTCACTAGAAAGAGAGTATTAATTCTTAAGCTATGTGTATTTGAGTTTCTGAGTTCCTGGCTGTATCCACTTCGCATGAAAAAAACTTTAAGCACTTTATATACATAAAGGTGCTTCAACGGCAAGATATGACGATCTTGAAAAAAAGGCCAACTACTTGTTAATCTTGATTTTTTACAAACGATTCGGACAATATGTTTCTGCGATGTAATTATAGGATGAAGCGTGTTTTCATATGCACCTCCCCAACAAGTTATTCCATACTGCAGCTTAGAGTTAACGAGACCAAAGTATATTGTTGTTAATAGATTTGTAGTACAAGTTCGTTTTAATAAGAACATTTTACGTGTTACACACATCATGTATTTTTTTAATTCCCCAGTATGTTGTTTCCAATTTCAATTTTTGTCAATTGTTACTCCTAAGTATTTAAAACTATTAACGAATTCGATTTTAAAACAATCATTGGAACAAGGTGTCATATGTTCAAAGTTGGATTTACCACAAGAATGCGCGGCTAAGCTAAGTTTCCTGCATGTTCCTGAATGGAAGATAACATTACAGTCCAAGATTGGAGCTGTTTGTTTTAAATTGCAGACCATTATTATGGTTTTTTCACTTAAGATGAGCTCATGTCTCGAAAACCATTGTCTAAGCACATTCAAATCTTTTTGTAGCATAGCGTTCAATTCAAATAGAGAATTGCTAACATATGTCAGTGCCATATCATCAGCGAATGCTGTTATCTTGCTTATTGATGGCTGCTTAAAGGCAGAGTTTATGTATATTAGAAATAATATTGGACCCAGTACAGATCCTTGAGGAACTCCGGTAGTAAGCTCTAGAACATCGCTAAATATTCCATCGATTTTAACTTTTTGATGTCTTGCCGATAAATACGAAGCAAACCAATTGAAAACATGGCCTCTAAAACCAGCTTTATAAAGTTTTTCTAAAAGTATCTGATGATTGACCAAATCAAATGCCTTTGTCAGATCAATAAACAACGCTAAAACACTTTTATTGTTATTGAAACCTTCACTCACTTCACTGCAGAACTTTAATATTGCATCTTCGGTACCTTTACCTTCACGAAATCCAAATTGATTATTGCTAAAAAACTCATTTTTTTCTAAAAATGCAACCATACGATCCTTTATAAGCTTTTCAAAAAGTTTAGAGAGTGTTGGTAATATGGAAATTGGTCGGTATTGCCTCATAACACTACGATTACCTTTTTTAAACAACGGAATGACTTCAGCTTCTTTCAAAGAAGATGAAAATATTCCAGAGGTCATACTCATATTAAATACGAAGCTAAGCACGTCAGCGATATAGAAAGCAACTCGCTTAAGTAGACAGTTGTTTATATCATCAGAGGTACTAGAGCACTTGTTATCGAGAGAAAATATTTTTTTATATATTTCATGGGATGTAAAAGGAAGAAATACAAAACTATTTCTTTGGATTTGATCTTCTACCAAATTTGGATACATGTCGCAATTGCAATTATTATTCAATGTATGACAGTGTTTTAAGTTTGACGCGACAGAGGTAAAGTATCTATTAAAATTATTCGCGATATCAAATGGATTAACTATAACTTCATTGTTAATTTTAATTTTTTGTATGGATTCACTGTCTTTTTGATTGTTTAAGATAGAATTAACGATTTCCATTCTTCCTTAATATTCCCTCTACAAGATTCAAGCTAATTAGAGTAAAATTTGTCACGACTAATTCCTATTTGGTTTTTTACATTTTCACTAAGCTTAGAATAGTATTTTTTCAAATTCATATTTTGTGGATGTTGTTTACATTTTTTCCAAACCCAATTTTTCTTATTAATTAAAATAACTAATTTCTCGCTGATCCATGGCCTGAAACGTTTAAGATTCTGAACATTGTTAAGGTTAGTGCGAGAAGAGGTTGATTCATCAATATGTGATTTGAGAATGCTTATAAATTTGTCATACGCATGCTAAGGATTAGTTTCATTGTAAACCGGATCCCAAAATTCGAACATTAATGCCTCCAACAGAATCTGTATTAATTACAAAAATGTCTATGTTAAAATCTCCTAATAAAATGAGATTCGTTGTTCTTATATTCTTTCAGAGATTATCTAATTGTTCAAAAAAGATACTCAAGCTTGTTTCATGTAAGCGATACACACATAGAAAACTAAATTTTTCGTTTTGAAAAACACAATTTACTTTAATTATATCGGCACTGCTCAGATTATAAAAAACAGCTTCGCATTCGTAAGTTTCTTTGATAAACACTGCAACACCACCTGCACTGTAAGAATTATTGCAGTTGCCATATAGTATATAACCAGGTATGTTGTAGTCTGATAGTTCGAGGTCGTACAACCAAATTTCTGTTAAAAAATAAAATCAGCTTCAAAATTTAAAGCCTCAAAATGAGCAAGAAAAGAATCAAAATTTTTCTCATACTTCGAATGTTTTGATAACATATATTCAATAGTATTTACATAATTTTTTGCACTATAAGAAAATTCAGATTTCATAATTTTATAATAATTAAATATTAACATTTATAAATTATTTAAGTCATCAGAACAATTTGCTCTGACAACACTGTCTCCTTCTTTCTTGCGCAAAAAAATTACATTATTTCTCATCCATATGAATTTATATTTTTTTGTCACCTTCACCTTCTTAGCTGCATTAAAGAGTTCACGAGTATGAGACGTCAATGTGTTATTTATGTAAATGTTTGTGCCGTCATGATCATCACCGAAAATGTTTGTTGTTATCTCTGCTCTTTTATAACTTGTCAGTATTTTGAAAAGCTGAATTTTGTAAAACAGAATCGAAAAAAAGCAGAATTTTGAAAAGCAGAATTTTTGTACCATTTGGCAGAATTTTGGAAAGCAGAATTTTGAAACCCGGATTTCGACCCGCTTTTAAAGGCTGCAATTTTTGTTTGTTTGAAAGATAATAGATATAATAGTTTTTTGTGAAGTTACTTAAGGTATAGGGGGGGGGGTGTTGCGTATGTTGAACATTTTTTATTAATTTAAAAAAAGAATATAGGAATATAGAACATAGGAGAGGTTCCAAAAGGAAGTATCTCCTATAATGTCCATTGATTCTAAAAATTTAATTTTCTAGAAAAATGGACGTACTAGCAACCCGTTAATGATGAAATGAAATGACTTACATAATTAACCTCAAACTGCTTGCCAACTACATACCTATGTTAAAAATAGAAAAAGTTATCTGCATCATCTTACCTGAACACATGGCTGCAGCTTGTTGTACATTTATTATTGTTGTCATTTCCGAGCTACTTATTCCAATGTTTATAAACTTGGTTCTAAACAAAATTCCAAATTGTTTTAGTACAGGATATGTGACTAGCTTTTAAAATAAAATAAAATAAAATGAATTATAGCTACTAAATAATTTCGATGAGAAAATTTGTAAATTCAGAACTTACAATACTCACGCCCGAGGCTATTGCTATCAACCAACCCCAACCACCGTCAGGTGCAACAAAATTGTCATCAAAATCACTTTTATTTCCACCTCGTTTAACAGAACCGAGCTTCGAGGTGTCATTTTGGTGTTGTATTTTTTGAATCTTAATTCCCTTGCCTTTGACATTTTGAACTAGTTTATTTTTGTTCATTGTTGTTGTTTTGTTATATTTAACAAAGCCACACAAATAATGATAATTTCCTGAAGGATGACAATTACATCCCCGGCTATAAAACCTATACTAGTTCCTTTTAAAATAGTTTAATGATATTTTTTTTAATTTTATTTTAAACTAATTTAAACAATTTCACTAGCATTTTCGTCCATAAATGGTTTAGTTTTTTTTTTTTTACGGCTAAAAGTTACACGTGTATCTTCGTTTCAAAGTAAGCTTATCACAAACTGTGCGGTGTGACTCTGGCAAACTACTTTTAAGAGCTATCCAAATCCAAATCAATATTAAATCGTATAACTAAGGCACATCTCGCTTTCGGGTGGAAAATTAATACAAACAAGTTATCTCTTTTAGTTGAAGTTTTATAAAAGCTGAACAATTAAGAGTAAATTTATTGAAAACTAGTTAAAGCTTTTAAATTTAAATTCCTTATTTTTTACTCTGCACTCAGATGTAGAGTGAATTTGGATATCATTACGCTCAAAGTTTCAAACTTAATCTGAATTTTAAAGATCTATTAATGCAAAATACAGGCAAATTAATTCATTGTTTTTTTTTAAAAGGAAAGTGGAATGCGTATACTACCTTATATAATTTGTAAACATTTTCCTTCCGGAGTGACAATTTGTTTACTTCATTCGTTCGCTCACACAAAATCTAAATAATCCGAATATAAACACCTCAAAGATGTGGCAAAAATTATTGGTTACAGTGACTCAATAATTGACAAAATAATCAAAAAACATATGAACAAAATTAAAAAATCCGAACTCTCAACACTTTTCTCACAACAAAAAAAGTTAGTTAACAGCAATCCCACTGTACGTACCTCAATGACCTATGCCCCTTCAATCACAAATAAACTTCAGCCAAAATTAAAACATTGTGATATCGACGTTGTGTTTTCCAATAACAAAAAAATAAAAAATCTTCTGGGTTCTTCTAAAGATAAGACCAACTCTATTGAAAAGTCTGCGATTTACCAATACGAGTGCAGTGAATGTGAACAAAAATATATAGGACCAACTACTCGCAGTGTAAAAGTAAGGTTTGCCGAACATTTAAGCCACGCAAAGCATAACAGACCAGAAAAATCGTCTATCGTTGCACATGCCATTCAACAAAACCACATAAATAATGTTTCCATTGACCAGGTTAAAGTTTTAAAAAAAAGCAAACATTGCTAAAAAATGTGTGAGTACCGGGACTCAAGGGGATGATGTGTAAACATCAGTGCAGTCTGTAGTATAAAGTTTATATTATAGTATACAGTATACTTATATTAAACTGATAGGTTGCCAAAGGCGCCCGTCGAACATGTTATGTTATTTCATGTGATTCAGGGCTGAGCGTAAATATGTATTTAATTTAGTTTATAACCTCACCATCCACTTTCAGAAAAAAAAAAATACTTTTAGAAAATGTGGCAACCCTTCTGACATGTTGCCTGTATTTTTCCTTTAGGTGCAGGAGGCTGTTTTCCGATTTCAATTTACTATCTTACATCTAGAAAAGTGGCAACCCTAAAAATATTAGGCCTATTTAAGGCCTACCTTCCGACACATCACCTGTATTTTTCAGATTTTTCGTTAAGGAGCTTCCGATTTTAGCTTATTATCCTAGCAGCGTTAGCCAGTCAGTAAGTCAGGGACGAGCGTATGCCTAAAGAAATATAATTTATAGTAAAAAAAATAAAATAAAAAATAAAAAAAATAAAAATAAAATACAAAAAACTTTGATTGCAGATCGACTGACAACATAGGCGCCTGCCAGACGACTGAGCATACCCTAAGCGGAGTGACGGAGTCACGTGAGCGGGACAGAGGACCCGAAAAGGGGGTTAAAATCCTTAAACCCGCGAAGCGGGCCACTTAAGTTACTGCTTACTACAAAAAACTTTGATAACAGATCGACTGTCAACATAGGCGCCTGCCAGACGACTGAGCATACCCTAAGCCGAGCGACGCAGTCGCGTGAGCGGGACAGAGGACCCGAAAAGACGGTTAAAATCCTTAAACCCGCGAAGCGTGCCACCTAAAGGACTGTTTACTACAAAAAAAACTTTGATAACAGATCGACTGACAACGTAGGCGCCTGCCAGACGACTGAGCATACCCTAACCGGCCGACGGAGTCGCGTGAGCGGGACAGAGGACCCGAAAAAGGGGTTAAAATCCCTAAACCCGCGAAGCGGGCCACCCAAGTTACTGTTTACTACAAAAAACTTTGATAACAAATCGACTGACAACTCTTTATAAATTTTAGGTCGTCCTGAAAAGGACGGATTTGTCAACAATGGACGAAAAAAAAACTGAAAAAAAGTGTTTGCTCAGGCAATGTTGGGGCTATGTGCAACTCGCTTCAAAAAATCGACATGACCCCGGGTTGTAAGTACAGCTTGAATGGCCTCAATTTTTTTTACAATTTTGCTTCTTGGCGGAGCATTACCCATCCTTATGCCTACGATGGTTGACTTGGTAATGATGGACTCTTTACCAAGGTCAGCAATTATTTTGTAGACACCAGCATGACGTTTGCCTACAACAACCTTAAATGTGGAGAAAAAAGAAACAATAAGAAGAAAATTATAGATTTTTTTTTATTTTAATTTTAATTAAATTACCTTTAAGCGTCGATGCCATGCCTCCACGCTGTTTTGCGTCCTAGGGAAATCTTTTTCAGCAGCAGAGGCACCGATGGTTCAGGATGATGGTGGATATCGCGGCGGTGTCGTTGCTGTTCCCACATAGTTTTTGCGAAACCATTGGTAAAGTGGTTTTGCCTCCACACTTACCAAGGAGTCATATGCATCTTTGGAGTATTCGCCAATATCCTCAGCTGGTGCAAATGTAAAGGCCTTCAACATTCTGACTTCAACAGCAAAGTTTTCATCACAGCCATATATTGTTCCAAGTCCGAGCCTTTGAACCCTCCTCCAAATAATTTGCCCGAAATAGAAGAGGCAACCGTGGGTCTTTGCCTCTGGAAAAAAGGCTGATGCTGACGCGATTATATTTTGCTCGAAGTCAGACACAATATCTTCTGGCAGCAGGGATATTTGCCTCCCTGGTTCTGCTGCTCATCAAGCAATAAATGAGGGGGACCACCGTGCCATCAATTTGGCCGTGTACCGAAAATAGTTGCCCCATAATGGAAGGTACCACGGCAAACGTCCCATCCACCAGCCAGCACTTTGCTTCGGACAACAATTGGATGCTGGTCTGGTTCCCATCAATATGTTTTTGCCGGACCCGGAAGAGTGGACACTTTCTTTCAGGACAAACATTTCCCCGTCTACTTTTTGTATACCTTCGGGTATACTGATTTCTTCTAAACTAGTCGGCTCCTTAAGTTCATTTTGTCGTACCCGGTGAATTTTCATTTTCTGGGTGGCTTTCGATGGTAAATGGGGTCGGGCAATCTCGGGTGTCAAAACCACGCTTTCTCTTGCTATGACGCTAGGAGGGAACGGACCTTTAGCAAGGGTTTTCACCAAGAAATTGGTTTTGGCGACCTCTTTCTCGTAAGCGAGAGGAGCATGGCTGTGGTCATTATTAATATCGATGGCATAATTGCAATCAGTTTCAAAGGTTTGCATTTTTGCTTTGCATAGAAGTGCCTTCCTTTCGGAACAACACCAAAATGCTTTTTGTTCCTTTTTCTGTTCCAGGTGGAAAATGTACCCATCCTTCATTAGTTTAACACAACCTTTGTTTGAACTTATAACCTAATTTTGTTAGTATTACAGAAAAATTTTGTAAGAAGGGGAAAAGAAAGTAGTGTTAAGGAAATAAGACGCTAGAAAATTTAACTCAAGGCTTTTTTTACATTAACAAAAGAAATAAAATAAGAAAACCAAAAGAAAAAGAAAGATAATAACAAAATTTAAAAAAAAATATTTAAAAAACAAATTGCACCAAATAAAATTAATTGAAAAAAAAAAAACATCATGTTTACCACTTTTAAAAAAGAAGGGCAGAATAGCAATAAAACAAAAAATACTTATTTTAAAACAAATTGTTCCACAAAAATTGAAAAAAAAAAAAAAATAATCACAAAACAAGAACAAATAAATAAATAAATCGGGTGGCACAACGGCTCATGAAGAACCAGGGCCTAGTGACTAACAACTCGCAACCATTCCTGTGTGCGCCTTTCGACAGGAATGGAAGGGACCTACAATTTTATGCCGAATCCGAACGGCTAGACGAGAAGCACTTATTCGTGACAAGTGATACTATTGGAGTATTTGTCAATCCCTCGCAAGAGGCAGTAGCCCTGAAAAAAAACTTTTTGGTTTTTAGGTGGACGAGGCTGGGAAGCGATCCCAGACCTCCAGCGTGACAGTCGAACGCACTAACCATTACGCTACGGGCTACTACAAAACAAGAACGAGCAAACATTCAAACCACTTTATTGTATAATAAAATTTTAAAACTTACCTCAGCAAAATTAGCCATTTTATATTTATTTTTATTTTATATTTAATAATATTTTTATATATACAAATATAGCAGGTCCGGAATTGAATCTGTCTTTTTCACTTTTATCACTCTTTTTTAACTTTTTTTCACTTTTAATTTACCCTGGGTTTAGACAAGCGAGTAGAACTAGTAGCGTTTATGTGTGTTAGTGTATCAGAACGCGAGAGAGCCAACTAGTAGCCCAAATAGTATAATATTTTTGCCTGCGAGTAGCCTGCCAGTTATCCTACTAGTGTAGTGTATTTTTTCCGTTTATTTGTTTTGTTTACATAATTTGTTTATTTTTCTGTATGAAATATTTTTAAAAAATCATACTAGTTGACAAAACGCAAAGGGAGCTGCTAGTCACGCATACATCCATAAAACAAACACTATGATACAAATGCTACTAGTTCTACTCGCTTGTCTAAACCCCGGGTTAAATCGTTTTTGATAATTAAGCTTAAGGACTCAACATCATGAGAATCAACGAGGACGAACCATAAAAAAGAGCTTTTTAACGCTTTTTTGGTCAAAATACGAAAAAAATATTTGCTTAATTTATTTTTAATAATTTGAAAACCAGATTAATATTTTTTTTTGTTATGAAGTCTTGACTATATCAAAATAATAATAAAAAAAAATCTCGAAATAATGTTGTTTTCATTCGTAAGCTAACCAGTATACTAATATAATATATGGTATATATACTATTTTCAAAAAAATTGTTTTCAAATTAAGGTCCTGGATACCACTTAAAAGAAGGTTACACACTTACTTATGGAAATTCAAGAATATGTCTCTTTAAAAAAATATCTATAATTCGAGTTCTAAAAAGAAGTGAAATGTTGTCCTATCTAGTTCAACAAAGCGTCCATTTCCTTTTTTAAAGGCCGCCATATCAGTCGTCAAGACCGTTGTCCTGGCCTCCGTTACCACAATAGCCAGACACACCGTCATAGTCCTAGCTAAGGACGCGGTCATGTCATCCAAGTCTAGTCGTTCCCAATTTTATCTCCCGTGAACCCACACCACCAATTCCCATCTCCGTTCTTAAGACCGTCATGGTTTCTTAAGACCGTCATGGTTTTCAAGACCGTCATGGTTCTCAAGAACAGCCTGGCGTTCGTCACCCTAACTGCAAAACTAGTCGTCGTCCTACCTAAGGATGTAGTAGTCTTTCCCACCTCCTAACACAACAAAGTTCTTATAAGAACTGAAATACATTTGCAAACACAGTTTGCTTATACACTTCACGAATGTTCGTTCTTGTTGATTCTCATCAAAGAACAAAATTTCGTGGCCACTATTGAACATAATATATACAATTTGTCTTATTACTAATACGATACTAATGATAAATTTACATTTGTTGGCACATAGGGGGCCTAACGTTATACAATGACTTAAGTTTAACAAATTATAAATATATAAAATACATGTCAAAAAATTTAAATTAAAAAGTCGGTTGACTTGATCGTCCGGCTGTCAATGGTGTTTTGGTGTTGGTTGGGGGGAGTGTTGGCATTTAGCCGCGGTGGTAGGCTGACCCAGTGTCAGCGTAGAACGAGACTGCTTCATCGTTGTCCATGAGTATGTTGTTATCCAGAGTTTCCATCACGCTGAGGTACCTTGGCTCTGGATGTCGCTGTTCGGTGGTCATCCTTCTCATTAGTTGATTCGGGTGGTCGATGAGGTTCCGTACTAGTCTCTTCGCTGAAGTGACTAGGCATTTGTCCAGCGGGATTATGTTGGCTTCGGAGTAGAGATGTTCGTTCCTGTAGTGTTTCCGCCGCTGCCGGTCAAAGTACAGTCCGAAGCAAATTCTGAGAATCTTCCTTTCGAATACTTGGAGCTCGTTCATGGCTGTCTTCAAGATTGAAAACCAGACTGGAGAGGAGTAGCTGATGATTGGTCGTAAGAGCTGCTTGTAGATCAGTAACTTCGTTGGCTGGCTTAGTCCTGTTCTTCTCTTCATCAAAGGGTGTAGACCGTGAAAGGCCCAGCTGGCTTTTCTGAGTACTTGTCTTGAGTGCGGGTTGAACCTTAGCAACTCATTGAAGTGGACTTCCAGGTACTTCACGCTCTATTTGGCAGCTATGGTGGATCCGTCAGGAAGTCTCAAGACCAGGTTTCTGCAATTGGTTGCGGTGCGACTACCTCTTCCAGTTGAAGGCCTCCTGAAGCAGACAAGTTCCGATTTGGAAGTGTTGACCCGGATACCCCATTTCTTGTAGAAATTGAAGAGTCTGTTGATGTGGGCCTCTACTTTTCGGACAGCGATAAGTGGTGACATTGATGAGGCGTCGGTGAGCGAGTCATCAGCATAAAGCAGGTTCTGGCAGTCAATTGGGACATGTTGGTCGGATGTCATCAGGCCTAGTTTTGAGCCTTGGGCGACTCCGGCTCTGATACTCTTCATGTTTGATTTACAGTTGTCTAGCTGTACGAACAATTTCCTGAAAGAAAGAAAAGAAAAGGAATTTTTATTAGTGGCGGAGGTATCTGTAACAGATGAAGTTTATGGATTAGGGCTTCTATCCAAACGCTATCAAATGATTTCTCGACATCCAAAAAGCACCCGACGGTGACACGATGACTGGTGGTGATGTCGTGTTAGAACTTCAGCAGCGGATGCAGCGTTGAGTGCTTTTCTCGAAAGCCGAACTGCATGTCAGGAATGATGGAGTTTTCACTGCAGAATTTCTTCAGTCTCCGGAGGATTACTTCTTCCAGTAATTTGCTGATATTGTTGAGAAGTGATATTGGCCTGTAGTTGGATACTAGGTTGGAAGCACCTTTCTTCGGGATTGCCACAATCTTCGTTGTTTTCCACGTCCGGGGAAAATAACAGTTGTTGATGCAGTTCTTGAGGTTGATTGTGAGAAAGATCATTACTGCTTGTGGAAACCTTTTCAGGATGTAATTGGAGACACCATCTGGTCCAGCTAATTTTGTTGGCTAGGAATTGCCGATTATCTCTGCTACCTACTCTAGATTGCATAGATGTTGACTATTGGTGGGATCACTTGCTGGATTGGTGTCATCGAAACTGATTATCTCCGGATTTGGCTGTAGGGTCTGCTGGATTGATGCTTCAACTTCTTGTAGCAACGTTGTGTCAGTAGGCGGGTTCGGGGTGAAGTTTCCTTCGAAGTAGTTGGCGAACGCTTCTACCTTGTCTTGGGCTGCGGTTGCTTCAATGTTGTTGCTGATGATAGATTCAGGCATCTGTGAGTTATAATTTCCGGAATTACGCTTGCTTAAATACTTTTTTTTTGGACAAGAAATTTTTCTCGACACGAATGAAGGGACACAATTTGCCGTCCAATGCTAAGGTAAATACACAACAGAATTTATTTTTCGTTCTTGTTGGTTCTCACAGAATCGAGTGACCCAAACTAAAAGTATTGACAGTTTCAAAACAGTGCTGTCTTCAAAAAATGCAAAGAGGCGGGGCTATGATTTTGACTGGCTAATATCGCACATTTAGGAAAAATGAAAATCATAAAGTGCTGTCAATTTAGTATTGAAGTGGCGGGGTTTCGTGATTCGGGATTTTGTGATTCGGGATTTTGTGAATCGGGATTTCGTACCCAACCCAACTCAATTTACTCTATTCAAAGCATGAACCATTCGCATCCATTAGTTAAAAATCTAAACAAAATGGTGCGTATCCGTACGTAAGTTGTATCCGGTTCCCAAATAAAATTTTACCCCTGCCGAGAGCTAAGATGTTTACACATCAAAAACTTGACGCCTAAGAAAGTAAGAAAGTATGTTTATACACAAAACAAATAACCTAATGAACAGCGATAGTGAAAATATTATTTTAAATTTATTTAATGTGCTTTAAATTGTACATGCATCATTTTGACTATGCATCATTTTAACACTAAATAAAGTGTTAATTTTTTTTTTCTTTAATTATTGTGATCAATGGGAATTTTATCCAATATCAAAATTTATATTTCATGCTAGTGACTACAAGCCGGCTTAACTCGTTCTCTATGTGTTTTTGTTTTGTGGGTTCGCCCGCTGATTGGAACAAATTATATTGAGAACAATTTAAAGTTAAAGCAAATAATCCAAATTTATATTTACACATAATCGAATGTGTCAAAGAATGTCACTACTGAACTTAAGTTCGATATTGAGATTCAAAGCACTGAATGCTCATAGTCGTATTTAAGTAGGTTTTTGGAATTACCAAATTAATAAACAAAGCAGAAACAGTGGTGCGGAACTAACTAACTAACAAATTAACGCACTAACTTGCTCTTGTACACTGAATTGATGATAAAAGTTGTTGATTTTCAACCAACGACCGTGATTATCAATATCAAAATTTCCTATCATCAATTTTGAAATTGAAAACCGCTTTCATCATATTGACAACCATGATCATCATATTGATTATCAACGATATTCGTATTGACAACCACGATCATCGCATTGACAATTGCGGTTGTCATATTGACAACCACGATCGTCATATAGATCACTGCGATTGTCATATTGAAAACCACGACTGTCAATATGATGATTGCTGTTATCAATACGATGATCGCGGTTGTCAATAAGACCTCCATGTTTTTACGTTTATTTTGGATATCCACCATTTTCTCAAACAAATAACGCAATAACGGGAAATGAATTAAATGCTAAAAAGAAAAATAGGAAATTTAAAGAAATGGAATCATTTTAAACGTACAAAAATAAAGGAGTGATAAGCAAAAGGCTAGAAATAGAAATAGAAATAGCTTAGCTATAGCTAACAATTCAATAAAGCTTTTAACGGCCTTTAGTCCATAAAAATTGGCGTTTCGTCCCGGCGTTCCCACTTGGACTCTTCAGTTGATAGAGAGGGCCTTGTCAAGACGCAATTTTTATTAAGTTCAGTCCAGCTTACATCAATTTTACTGCGAAAATCAATTGTGAACTATATTCAACCCAATTAGAATTTCTTATCAAGAATTGTTGGAAATTTTGAGCTAACAATTAGAATGTAGCTAGACATGAATATAAAAATTCGATCATATTTTTATATCGTTAACGAAAAAAAAAATTAAAATAATTTAAAATAGCCATTTTGAATTTTTTAAACAAAAATGTGGAAAAAAAAAGATTTAGATGTAGAAAAAGATGGATTAACGCAAGATTTACATTAGAAAGGCCTTTGATACAACAAAACTTGACAAGAACTATGAACACCAAAGAAGACATTGGACATGGGACAAAATTCAATAAGATTTGGTCATTATTAAAACCACTCAATAGGACAGAAGTACGCAACTAAAAACCATTTACACTGTACCAACTAGGTAGCTTGTTGACTGCTATTGAAGATTGCCCCAACCGTGTGATCCGGTCCGGTCCTCATGCACCATGAGCCATCTTCAAAACCAGTTGCTCACAGTCATAAGAGTTCGAGGAAGTAAATGATGTAAAAGGAAACCGAGATTAATTCTAAATCCTGTGAAATTTTCTTGGATTTGGACACTGGAAAAACTATCAAAAGGGTCGAAGTTTGCAACTAAAAGCCATCCACACTGTGCCACATAGGCAATCTGTTGACTGGTATTGAAGCGAAGGTCGACCCAATCGTGTGATCGTCCGGTCCTCGTGCACCATTAGCCACCTTTAAAACCAGTTGTCTGCACACAGGGGGGGCTCAGTCTCAATTTTGGTGAAATTTTTTTAAGGTATCACAAAATAGCAAACACAATTAAAGCCTTTCGTATTATAAACAACCAGAAGTTTAATTTCAATAGAAAAAAAAAAAAAAAAAAAAAAACACAAAATACTCCCTAGTTATGAAATGGATTTCACCTTTCTTTGTACACAAATATTTTTTGTAAGAATCCACTTCGAAAAAAAATTCACTTAATGAACTCGATTTAAACAACGTTAACGGTAATAGGGATAGGTGAAAATTTTATTCCCATTTTAATAAATAAAATTTCCGTTTTTTCCTTAAACAAGCTCATAGCTATTGTTATATATCCGTGTTTTTTGAGAGAGTGAATAGCAACTCAGCAAAATATTTACACGCAAAACAATAGAAAACAAATTATTATAGAGAATTTTGTTTGTGTTTTCCGTGTAAAACTTTTACTGAGTTGCTAGTCACTCTCTCAAAAAACTCGGCTATAACATTTATTAGGTCTGTTCCTTTACTTTGAGTTTCTGTGATTTTTAGTCCAAAGGCCTATCAAGTTCATATAAAAGAAATGAAATTGACAGAACTTGGGAACAAAATGCACAGAAAATCACAGAAATTCAGAGTAAAGGAACAGTAGCTATACAATGAAAAAAATGGTAACATTTTTCAAGGGAATTCTCATAATACAAATTATTATTGGGTTGTTTTCATATTGGTTTAGCTAAACGCATGTTTTGTCGGAGGCGGCTAGAATGGGATTGGCGGTTAATGAGGACAAGACGAAGTATATGCTGTTACCGAGAGAGGAATCTCAACATCGTCGACTCGGGCAAAATATCACGATGGACAGATATAACTTCGAAGTTGTCAAGGACTTTGTCTACCTGGGCTTCATTATTACATCGCAGAATGACATCAGTGCAGATATCAAGCGAAGAATTACTCTTGCCAACCGCTGTTTCTTCGGTCTAAGAAGGCATTTAAGTAGTAAGGCCCTCTCTCAGAGAACCAAGGAGACTTTATACAAAACCCTAATCATCCCGGTCCTGCTTTATGGGTCAGAAGCATGGACACTGAAAGATTCGGATAAAAATCTGCTAGGGTGCTTTGAGAGGAAGATTCTTCGTGTGATTTTCGGTCCGGTGTGTATCGAAGGAGTATGGAGGAGAAGATTCAACGACGAGCTATACGGGCGACGTTGACCTGGTCAAAAAGCTGAAAATACAGCGGCTGAGATGGCTGGGGCACGTGGAGCGTATGGACAGCAACGCACCTGTCCGACGAGTCTTCGAATCCAACCCCCATGTGGTACGCAGCAGAGGAAGAACACGTAACAGGTGGCGCAATGACAGAATGACGACATCAAAGCACTCGGTGTGCGCAACTGGAAGCGGCTAGCTAGGGACAGAGCTCGCTGGAGGGGCTTGTTAGTTGAGGCCGAAGCCCATCCTGGGCTGTGAGCGCCATCAAAAGCAAAGTAAAGTAAGTAAACGCATGTTATACTTAAGTACAGTTTAAATAAGATAAATTATAACAATTTATTCCAATTCGATTTCTGTACTTATGAAAATAAAGTTTGTTAAATTATTGAACGTCAAATTAGTGCATTGACAAAACAAGTTAAAGGCAGTTTTTCAAAATGTCACCTTAATGCCTTATTCTTATGTCGTAGCATTAGAAATAACATTCGGAAAAAAAGTATGCAGATGTTCAAAAGGGTAGTTATGTGCATTCAAGAGGACACAAGCGTCCACAGGTTTTTCTCAAAACCCACCTCTGTCTACCAAATCCTACTCTCACCTCCTAGTGGTGAACATCGGGTGTCTAGTACCTCAGCTGGAGACGGGGATTAAATCCCCGTGGAAAGCTGAGAGAGGGGGGGGGAGGAGTGTTCCCACTAAGACACTTCTCCTTTCATCGAGGCGGCAGCGGACGAATTCTCTAGATGGAATTAATGGTGGCGTCTACAGTTCCAGTTAGGTTGAACTACTTAGTGAACACCTTATATGGGCTACTACGACATATTTGAACCTCAGGCCTATAAGGAGCGGTTTATCTGACTCCCTACCCTTGGAGTTATACGAAGGGTCTGGTTCTCCGGGTCGGGGGTTGTGCGTCGGGGTAACTTCCCTACCACGTAAAAAAAAGTTGTTCCGAAACAACAACAAGCCTCGGATATGGATGATTTTAAAGTTGACAACCCCAGCAAACGAAACAAGGACAATGAATTTCGGATCTGCACGTGGAACGTCCTGTCCTTATACAGAACACGTGCAGCTGAACAATTAGTGGAGAACCTGGACAGGCTAAAGGCTGACGTAACAGCCATCCAGGAAGTGCGATGGGATGGAGAGGGCATACGGAGACTGAAAACGTGTGACATCTAGTACGGGTGCTTGAAGGAACAGGGTCAGCGGCTCTTTGGTTGTGGTTTTGTGATAAGGGGAAGACTTAGGCAAGAAGTCTTGGGCTTCCGAAGTGTAAGCGAGCGCCTGGTCACAATCCGCATCAAGGGCAAATTTAAGAACATTTCGCTGATCTGTGTTCATGCCCCCCCCATGAAGGGAGAGAGGACTCAACCAAAGAAGCATTCTACGATCTCCTGGAGAAAACGTATGATATGTGCCTGAAGTACGACGAGAAGATCATTCTTGGTGACTTCAACGCAAGATTCGGAAAGCAGGGCATCTTTGGTTCGATAGTCGGAGGACACAGCCTACACGACGGGGCTCAAGCCCCCTAAGCCCCCCTGCGTACGCCACTGGTCACAGTCATAAGAGTTCGAGGAAGAAAATGATGCAAAAGGAAACCGAAGTCAATCCTAGATCCACTTCGTCGCGTTGAGGAAAGAAATCAAATCTTTGATCTTCATTTCATTGTTTTTCATACTAATTTATTTCGTTTTTAAAAACAATGTGCAAATCTTATCGGATTCTATAAATATACATATATTTTTTTGAAGTGGCTGTTTGCCACCATCGTAACACTGAACCGCTGTTGCCCAACTTCAAACCGGAGAATATTTAAACATAGAGTTTTGGAGGTTCAACAAAAAAACAGTTGAGCCCGAATTCCTTGAAACTGGGGGAAGAAGAGGTTAGTAATTCCGATAAGGGAAGGTTGGAAGATGTTTTTGATTCCTTTGACGGTTTTATTACACCCATTGCTCTTAAAACATCACCGTCGTTACTGCTTACTCCATATTGTGCGGTAGCCCCTCTAGCCTGTTATTTACTCCAACTAACCGAGTCTCATTCTTCATACGTCGTCATCATTCCAGCAATTAACCGCACTTCTTACCTTGCTCTTAAATTTCCATCCTAAAATAAGCTATAAAACAAAAAACAAATAGAGGAACAAAAATTCACCGCCCATACATACATTGATACGTCTAATACGGCGGTAGCTACGGCTCTGATGGGATGGCATAAGACAACGCAGTATTTTTTTCTTTCGTGCGAAAACTTTCCCATCAAGAACTTCTGAGAAAAGATGATTATGAGGTCAATTGTTTTAAATTGTCAGTTATCGAAAAACATTTACCAACAAATAATTTAAATTCATCAACTTTCGTATTCAAAACAAATACACAACATTTAACCACTCACTCTGTCCCAAAAACACAAACTTGTCACCGAACTTTTCTTCTTCCAAACACGTCTTTCATAAGAAATTTGCATCATTCAGTCATCAGTCATTACCTCATCTTGTTGACGTCAAAAATGACTCACTATGTTTAAAAATGAGCCTCTCAAGCATTTTAACTACATATGTCCGTATTGTCACATTACATTAGTCTTAATTTTTTTTTTATTATTCAACACATTTGAGTGACAATTTTACAACCAAGCGCCGGCCGCCGCGCCGCACGCCGAGTCATTATAATTCCAATGACCAGATTTATTGACTCTTTCATGATGATCCTCACAAGCCACTTTTAAGACAAAATGCAAATATGATAACAATATAATATCACCTATATCATCGCTGTTAAGTGGAGAACTTGCTGCTGCATCACATTCAGTTGTTAATCTATTTTAATTTGTTTCAATTGCCAGAGCGGCGGCGCTGTCGGTGACTATTTGTTTGTCAGCTAGGTATATCATGATAATGGATATGCATTGCTTTCTTTAATTGATTCCATCAATTTGTGATACCCAAGAGTGTTTAGATATTTTTAGACTTCCCGGTATAAAAGATTGACAAAAATATTGAATGTTTTATCATTTAATTCAATTAATTCATTTCATATTTTATAGAGGTGTGTGTTGTAGAAGAGGCGGCGCTGGACCAAAATGAGGCGTGTGCGGGATTAAATTTGCGGGGCCCCTGGGAAAATGATTTCAGGCTGCATCATTATGAAAAAAGTATATTACACACCTGTCATCAAATGTTCCGCAGTCGCAGTCAATATTATAATTTAAGTTCAAAATTGTTATAACAAAGGAGAATGGGCATTTTGCTCTACCTATTGCCCACGAACGAGATATATATCGTTGGAAAGCTTAGCCCTTGTACATCATTTTTGTGTATGGACACGAAGCTGTAAAGTATAGGGTTAAGGCAGTATATGGCAACAAAAATTGCAACTAGAGCGAAAATTAATTGCAATAGTATTCCATTGAAATGACAGTATTGGTCGCTTTTGATGAACTGGATAGACCCCAAAAATAAAGGAACTTTTATACCAAAGGTAAATAATTGCGAATAATATCATGGTTAACAGTATGAAAATTCTACTTTTTTGTATTCCATTTAGCAAATTTAATGAATGGGAAAAATTGTGCGTCTGGAGAGCTTAGTTCAAGAGCATCATTTTTAAATATGGGCACAGAACTGTAAACCATGGGGTTTAGGCAGAATATTACAAAATATAAAGCAATTCGTCTATGTTTATTCGAATTTGCAAAGTGTTTTTCTTACTTTTTTGGTCACTTATTTTAGCCAACTCCCATTGTTAAGGACAACAAAAAAATACTCGTACGTTGGTACACTCCATAGTACCTAATCATTGTCATAGGTCTCGTTTCTGGGCACTAGGTAGACCAGGTCCCATATATTTTTGCCCATTTTCCTTTAAGACAATATTTGATTTCAAAATTTTGTACATACATAGGTACATATAAAAAAAATTTAAGCTCACTTGCGATACTGTTATTTTTTGAGCTAAACAACTCAATTTCCCCTCTAGGCAATCCCATAAGAACCTTAAGTACAAAGTTTGAAGAAAATCGCTTCAGTCGTTTAGGCTGCAGATCGAGGTATAGACAGAGAGACAGACAAAATTGCGAGACCCACTTTTTTCGCGTTCTCTATCATCGTAATGTTAGGGAAAATTATTGTCTCGAGTTTTTTTTTTTTTGCACGAATCCTAAACTTGGCCTATGCTACGTATATCACAAGTAAAAAAAAAATTTATTCATATTTACATTTTTTTCAATTCGCGCCACAAGAAGTGGACACATTTTAATGTTGCAGGCACGGGGCCCCTCTGAGCGCGGGGCCGTGTGCGGTGACACACTCCGCACACCCCATCCGCCGCCTCTGTGTTGTAGATCAACAGTTTAATGTAAATTGAATTTGACAGAATGACCCTACAAAATTTGGGTTTCAAATAGATGATATGCCAGGTGCTACAAATAATGTAACTCGTATTTTTTGTATTAAAAAACTGAACTACAGAAGTAATAGAAAAGCGATGAGTAGATGTATATAGGTAGTAGGGTGGCGCTTATTTTGGCAAAGTTGGAATTTCTTTCGCCCCCCGCTTCTAAAAGTGATCAAGGTAATAAAATAAAAATCTGTGCAAAATTTTGTTCAAATCGGTTGACGTTAACACGTGCCACAGAGCAGTTGAAAAATCCCATACAAAATACATGGAGATTTTTAACCTTTTACTAAAAAAAAACTGTAAAGGTGCAAAAGTTGATGAATATTAATAAAACTTACCATTTATCTTAATTATTATATGGACTAAACTAAAAAATATATCCAGAATTTTAAACATTTTCCGAACCAGTTAAAAATCGAAATGAAAATGAGCAAATTTAGCAAAAAAAAAAAAAAAAAAAACAAAAATTTACTCATTTTCATTTTGATTTTTTACCGGTTAGAAACATGTTTAAAATTCTGGAAATATTTCTTGTTTTTAGTACATTTACAATAGTTGATAAATGGTAAGTTTTATTACTACTCATCAACTTTTGCACTTTTGCTGATTTTTTTAGTAAAAGGCTAAAAATCTCCATGTATTTTGTATGGGTACTTTCAACTGCTCGGTGGCACGTGTTAACGTCAACCGATTTGAACAAAATTTTGCACAGATTTTTATTTGATAATAATAAAAATAATAATTTTAACTATATGCCTGTAAGACCTCAGGTGTTTTAAATGCAATGGACGGCACTTGTTAGAGGGCGGGGGTCCGAAAAAATTCGAACTTTGCCAAAATAAGCGCCACCCTAATGGGTAGGTAGGTACAATAAGTTGCACGAACTCATTGTTTTCATTCATTAAGGTATAGTAGGTACAGCATTTTTTTGTCAAATGTAGGTACATAAAGTTTTGATCTTTATAATAATGTTGAAGTGTTGCATAAGCAATTATATCAACATGAAATTCCAAACGTTTATTATCTACGACGACGTGCATAATAGGTATATTTCACTTCAAAATAATCAAATGAATTGTAGTCAATTAAAATAAATATTTTAACGATGCTACGAGTCTTTATTTTCCATTTCCATGTGGTGGCCGTGGACCCACACTTACTGAAATAAGAATATATAAAATTGTGGAACAAACATGAATTGTGCATTTTAATCATGTCACTGTAAGACCTTTGGAAATCCTAGAACTTACAAGTTAAACTTAAAACTTTTCAGTGACATTGGTAAAAGTTTGAAATGTTGTGTTTTCAAAAATTCAATCCGGACATTGACGCCTGCTTCGTGGCCCGCGGAACATACCATAAGTGGAGCAACGGCTCTGCTTGAGCGAGTCATATTACCCAAAAATTTAGTTTACATCCCTGGCTACCCAAGGTACCTGCTGATGTCAAAGGGTCCAAAAAGCCCATCAAAATGAATTATGAAAACAAAAAAAAAAAAAAACAGTAATGGGGAACCAACATTATGGTTTGATATTTAAATGTGTAACTATTAATGTACACCCAAAATTTGAGGTGACAAAAATATATTGGAAAAGCATTGGCGCTTCAAATTTCTGAAGGAAGGAAACATTTCCACAAGGAAATTTTATTTATAGTAAGCTACCTCCCGTTTCATTGAAATATTTAAAATAAGAATTTTCTGCATAGCCCAGTCAAATTCGACACTAAATTATATTCGCAAAGTGCGATGTAGTTCTGCATTTTTGATATGTTGTACCATGTACCAACATGTTAGAGTAGGTACTCTGTAGCTAAGTTTGCAAATTCGAAAATCCTGTGTTCGCTGCAGGAAAAATGCAGCAGTGAAAAAAAATCACCCCATTTTTTCTGACATTTTCCCATATAGCTTTCGCAATGTGTAACTTAGGAAAAGAACATCCACTATAAACTTGTTTCTTATAAAATTTTCTACAAGACCACATTAGTTTAAAATTCATACATATTATATTTGAGTTGCTATCATGAGTAAAAAAAACATTCTGAAAAACTAAGTCATTTTGAAGCGCTCAAAAAATAGGTCAAAAATTGTCAAATTCTGCTCAAAATTTGCAATCAAATAGCCTAGAATATTATAAGACAAAATTTGAAAATTCGATCTAAATCGGTCAAAAAGTTTTGGCAAGAAACATGATGTTAACTGAGTTCTGAGTGCAACACGCAATTTTTGCATCATTGCTGTGGTCAAAGTATGACACTTAAGTTGGCACTGATTTTTATACACGGACTTGGAACGATGAAGAACATGGTTAGATAGCAACACAAATATGACATATGTACATATGAATTTTAAACTAATGTGGTCTTGTAGAGAATTTTATAACAAACAAAAATATAGTGAATGGTTTTTTTCCTAAGTTGCATATTTCCAAAGTTATAAAAGAAAAATTCGGAAAAATGGGGTGATTTTAGCGTTTTTTTTCACTGTTGCATTTTTCCTGCAGCGAGCACAAGTTTTTCGAAGTTGCAGACCTAGCTTAAGACTAGTCTAACATGTCCCATTAACATATCAAAAATGCATAACTACATCGCGCTTTGCTATTTTAGACCTTTTTGTAATTATTGACTGGGCTAAACCGTAAATATTAAAAAAAAAATCATATTAAAATGTATAACTGCAAAATTTCAAAAAATTTTACACGATATTAAAGCAAATTTAGTAGAAATCAAGACATTTTCGTACGCATAATTACACTCCCTATCACTTGTTTGAGCCCACTAATTTCATAAAAGTTTTTTCTCGATAAATACCTGGAAAAAATATTTTTCCTGTAAATTTTTGATACGTGTGAGTAGGTATTTATATTTTGCAATAAAAAAAGGATAAAGTTTAAGAGTTAACTTGGAAATCCATAGAAATTTTCCAAATTATGTGGATGTACTGCAAAAAATGGATATAAAAAGTTGCATCACTTGATTGAGGCCATTCCAAAAATTGCTTGGCAAAAGTTTACATCGCCGATTTTTTTTTAAACAAAAGTTTAAACTATTTAATAAAGGATAGAAAACTATATTTTTCATTTAAATTTCAAGTTAAAATGGGCTCTGGAAACACGTCGACAGTAGCAGAAAGATGATCAATAGTACTTTAAAGGAACTGGGATTCTCAGGCTAGGAGAATAAATAGAAGTAAGACCACTATCAACAACTATGTAGCAGACACCGTAAACTATGGAAAAACGAAATGGATGCACAGCTCAAGCAACAACAATTCGAGAAAGGCGACTGATTTAGCGACTAGCTTCGAATTCCATACTATCAGCGCCTTAAATAAGGTCAAAAAGTGTGGTATCAGCCAGTATTTCGACGCTTTTTAGGATAATTAAAATCAGTGGTAACATCAAGAGTATGAAAATCAAAAAGAAACCAACCGAACACAAGGAACTACAGATGAATTTCGCCAGGGAGCATGTTGCCTTTAGAAACGCATGGAAAAAGGTTGTCTTTTCCGGTAAAAAAAAGTTTAAGTCTTGACGGACCCGATGGTTACAACTTTATTTTCACGATTAAAGAAAAGAAGAACTTATTTTATCAAGACATCACAGCCATACATCAGGTGTTATGGTGTGGGGAGCTATCACCTATTATGGAGCAATTGAGTTTAAGTTTATAACGACAAAAATAAACGATAGTTTCAAATGCCTGCTGAAATGGGTATTTCCAAGGCTAAAGAATATTTTTGAACCTCTACCTTGGATATTCCAACAAGACAACGCCCCTTTACATACTTCCAGTGTAGCTAGGAGCTGGATTCAGTCGGAAAACGTTTAACTTTAACCATGGCCACCCTATTCACCGGACTTAAACATCATCGAAAACGTTTCGGCCTGGCTATCTCGAACATTTTATGGTGCTGGTAGACAGTTTGAAGATAAGTACGTTTTGGTCGAAGCTAAATGCGATGCCTGGAGTCTGATTTCATTGGATTGTTCCAAAAAACTGTATGATTCAATTCCAAGCCGTCTTATATCGGGTTTTTCCACAGGGACGCTACAAAAGTAGAGCAACAGAGACAGCAAACGACGCCATATTTCTTGCTGTTCTTTTGACATTTCTCTTCAGTAAGGTTTGCCATTTCATGATGGAAAGATATACGAGCCAACAACGTGTCGAAATTATTAAAATTTACTACCGAAATTCGGAGTCAGTGGCCTTAACGTTAAGAGCGCTACGTCCAATGTATGGTCGTCATCAATGAGGCTCAATTCTGGCTGAATGGCTTCGTCAATAAACAAAATATGCGGTATTGGAGAGGCAGCAATCCACGCGGCGTCAGTTGGCCGTACTTCTTCCGTGATGATCAAGACCGGCACGTTACTGTGAATGGGGATCGCTACCGTTCAATGATAACCGAATATTTTTGGCCCCAATTGGATGATATGGACTTGGAGGACATATGTCACAATCAATTTATTGGAAACCAAGTTTGGAGAACGTGTTATCTCACGAAATGGTCCAGTCGCTTGGCCGCCTCGGTCGTGCGATTTGACGCCGTTAGACTATTTCCTGTGGTGCTACGTCAAGTCTATGATCAATGCCAACAAGCCAGCGACGAAAGATGAACTTCGTACGAATATCGAATGTGAAATTGCAGCAGTATCGGCCGATTTATGCTTGAAAACCGTCGAAAATTGGGTTCAGCGTCTGGACTTTTGCAAGCGTGCCTGTGGTGGCCATGCAAAAGAAATCGAGTTCCATACATAATGGTATCAAACTTTCTTTCACAGGAATAAAGAATTTCATTGATATCCAGAACCGTTTTTGTTTTATTTAAAAAAATTTTTGTAGCGCTCCAATTGAAAAACCCTTTATATATAATAAAAATGGCGGGCATACTCATTATTAATTGACAAAATATAATGCATTAATGTTTATTATTATCTATAGAGATATAAACCTTAATTAGATTACCAGAAAAATAGTTGTGTTTTGTGTATGTGCATTCTTGCTTTGTATAAAAACAAAATAGTGTTGATAATGTGGCTCTTTTTATTTGCGATATGAAGTCACTATATGGCAAGTTATGGAATTATAGAAACAAATTACGAATAAAGGGAAAATTAACAAAGAAGGCCTCGTAATTCTGTCTGTCTGTTCTCGAAGCTACAGCCTCAATGTATGGATTGATTTTTGTCAAACCTGGTAACTAGTGTTTTTTGGGTAATGAGTACCAACAATAACGACACTACTGTACCGATACTGTCATACAATTTTCTTAGCCAAAAAGAAAAATCTTGTTTGCCTTAAAAACTGTTCTTAAGATAACTGTTCGGAGATAATAAACATCTAATTCTCTATCTACTTCGCCAAACAAATCTTTCCTTTCCTTTTATTCCTTCTAAGTAGTGCCGTCCATTGCATTTAAAAGACCTGAGGTCTTACAGGTTAAGTTAAAATTATTACTATTATTATTAAGATTTTTAAATCAATTTTTTTTTTTTTTCAAAAAAGGTTCAGTTGATTTTTTTATATTTTTATTGGGAAGCTTCTATAAAATTCAAACAGATATTTTTTTTTAAACTTTGTACAAAGTGAATTTTTAATATTTTTTAAAATAATTAAAAAATCAGTATGTTTCAGCCTAAAACAACGGTAACTTCCATACAAATAATACAAAAAAAAAACGTTTTCGTTACTTTTATCATAAGAATGAAGAATCAAAAGAGTCTATAAAAATAATTTGTAATATAAGAAAAAAAAAAAAAAATAAATCGGGTGGCAGAACGGCTTATGAAGAACCAGGGCCTAGTGACTAACAACTCGCAACCATTGTGTGCGCCTTTCGACAGGAATGGAAGGGACCTACAATTTTATGCCGAATCCGAACGGCTGGACGAGAAGCACTTATTCTTGACAAGTGATACTCTTGGAGGATTTGTCAATTCCTCGCAAGAGGCAGTAGCCCTGAAAAAAACTTTTTAGGTTTTAAGTTTACGAGGCTGGGAAGCGATCCCAGACCTCCAGCGTGACAGTCGAACGCACTAACCATTACGCTACGGGCTACTCATATAAGAAGAGTTCATTAAAATATCTATTTTAAAAGGGTGCTTTTTCGAGGGTAAGTGATGGACTATAGCATAACACTTGGGACTACTACCCTCATGAAGCTTGTTATTATTGTTAAGAGAGGCACGAGAATCAAAAATCAAAAGAGTCTATACAAAAATTTTGTAGGAAAGGGTGTTTTTTTTTAGATCTCTAGGATCATTGAAGTTTAAGTCGCCTAGATGTAGCCTGCGTGTTTGCGATAAGGCAGGGCATGCGCAGAGAAGGTGATGAACTATTTCTTCTTCGTCCTACAGTTTTTTAACCAGCCTTGATGTTAAACCTCAGATAGTGCTTATTCTTCGAAACAAAAATTTGTTACTGATGCTATAGTATTTATTTCTCTGATAGTTTAACTGATGATTTAAAAATCTGCTATTATTTAATTAAATAATCTATCAGCTTCAATTAATGTCGTTTTCGGTTGGAGGTTCGGAGTTACTCCTTTTTGGCTCAGCTTACTCCAAAATAATTCGATTGGCTGTTCCGAGTAATGTTTTTGGATTTTTTTTTCTGTTCCGGATTTTATAAAGGAGTACAGCCGGAACGCACATATACATATAAGTCCTTTCATCGAATTATTTGTCAAATTAATTCTACTCGATTGAACGTGCAAAATATAAATAAATATCAGACAATTTACTCACACACACATAAACATCTCGCAAATTAGGCTTAGAACAACAGAAAATAATTCGATTGGAATCAAAAAAGAGTAGTACTGTTCCGAAATCAACTCAATTATTTATTTATTCTTGTCTAGCATATTCAAACAGAAGTTTGAAGTTCCTCTAGGATTTACGGATTAAATGGATTATTTGGAATTGCGCTAAGTATTTACAATAGTACAGTTACTATAAGGTTTTCCAATAAGAGGTGTTATTTATCTATATATTAATACGCTTAGCAAAACCTAAGTATTTACACTTTTCTCTGTAAATACTCAGCGGAACTACATAAATTATATAACGTTGGAAAGGTTTTGCCGCCCAGATGTACAGAAACCAAAAATTATGTTGGTATGCAGCCTTTAAAGCATTAAATGGACATTTGAATTTTTTTTCAGATAAATGATTTTTATAATTTTAAGGGGTTTGCTTAGAAGTATGCAATTTTGGGAGAGGATGAAAAGTATTGATTTGGATTTTTTGGTGAAAAATTGGAATTTATATTTTACCGTTAGGCGGAGAAAGTTACATTTTTCTTTATTTTTGCTTTAAAATAACTCCATACGAAACAAATAAATGTACGTACATAGATATGTAGATATTAGTAGGCTTACTTTAAAAATTAAACAAAAATTAAATCTTTTTTTTGTTTTTTTTTTTTTTTTTGTAAAAATGGTGAGTGTTGTGCAAACGACGATTTTTTAACCATCTGAATGAGGATCTACCAAGGCTTAAACTTTATTCAAAACGACCTCTACAGTGTGGCCTTACTGCAACCGGAAAATTTAGAGGTGTCAAAATAATCGTGCTTTTTTACTACATACGTGAAGTTTAATTGGTATGTACATATGTATGTGTGTACATTATGTATGTATGTACGTAGGTGCCCGAATGATTTAGGACACCACTGTAAAAGTCTGCCTGATTGTGAAAAGCAGTCAAAAGTTGCTCAAAGAAAAAAATACAAATCAGATTGTATACTATGTACAAGGTAAATGGCACGATTAGTTTAACAGCTTTAAAGTGTCTCGCTGATGTAAGACCCCACTGTAGGTATATGGCAGGTTTAAAATAAAATAAATGATCCCCTTACATATAAACATTAGTATGAATAAACCTTAAGACTCAACCTCCTTGAAGTCCTCGCAGATTCAAGATTCCATTCGTATCCATTTGTCATTAATTACATACCATAAATTAAAAACAAAAACAAAACCTTTGTCTGGCGGTCGAGTACTCCTACTCAGTAAATTTTGAATTGTGGAACAAAACAAAAATCAACCAAACTGGGGGTTCGGCTTTAAGAAAAAGTAATGGTTTCCTGAATTCTGAATTTGTTTGTATGTAGGCACAAATTTTGGTTTTCTTTTACTAAACGAAAGGGTAATGTTTGATTGAGATAAATTTTGTATTGTAAACAATGTAATGAAACAAGAAATTAACCAAATTCTTTCCGTCAAATTTATCTTTATTTGAAAGGAATACAAAGGAATTGTGATGACTCTAAAATTTAATTTGCAAATTAAAAAAAAAGTACATACATATGTATATGCCATTTCAGGAAAGATAGAAAATTTAATATGGGTAAGCGGTCGAAAATTATTTCATGTATTTTATTGTTGGTATCGATGCAGAATTTAATTTTCTACAACATATCCAAAGTCCCCCAAAATCACCTAATTGTCTTTTTGTATATAACACAATCGCTAATCATATGACACATGTTTAAAGGGTGCTTTTCAACTTTGATTTTAAAGAGACCAAAACTGAAAAGATACACTTATCCTGTAGAAATTTTAAGTAGTTTTTATGCAATGATGACTCTTTTTTAAGTACAACAAGTAAAATATTACCCAAAACCATTTTAAAATAATGGTATATTAATGAAATGTTTTATTTGGCATGTTTACCGAGAATCAAAGGAGTCCCCAAAAATATATGTGGTATAAGGGTATACTTACCAAAATGGCCGCCATGGCTACACTTACACAACAATATGCTTGTAATGAAATTTTCCATCACCAAATCGCAAAGTGGCTGCTGTATGCCCTTCAAAAATTCCATCTTTGAGGTCTTGAATCGACGGTGGGCTGTTGGCGTAGACCTTATCTTTCACGCGGCTCTAAAGGAAGAAGGTGTTAAATCACAAGATCTCGGTGGCCAATTATGATCACCTCTTCGAGAGATAACACGGTCCGGAAACTTTTCCGGTTTCCGTAGTGTAGACGTAGCGCCGTCTTGTTGAAAGTAAACGTTGTTCAGATCAATACCATCTAATTCCGGCCATCTCTCGATAGCGCAATCAATTCATCATAGCTGTTGCTCCAGCATCATTTTCGAAAAAGTAAGGTCCAATGACCCCGCCGCCGGACCATAAACCGCACCAAACAGCTCCTCATTGAGGAAGTCCAAGATACGACAATTTAGCTTGTTGACCGTAGCCACCGAGGTGGAAATGGGCCTCATCAGTCAAGTGAGTCAAGATTCTTTTTCGATGAAATTCCGGATCATTTTCATGAATTTTTAATAGTGAATTATAATAATTTCAATGCGTTGTTGAAACGTGACATTTGGCGTAGTTTCTACTTGTCAAATGTCAAAAAACTATAGCTTCAAAAGTGACAACTACCGAAATAGCAGGCTATTCAAAATAATACCTCTTATTGGAAAACCCTTTACATTCACGTATGCGTTAAATCTGATTTCTTGCTGAGTTATTCAGGATATGAGCCTAGTAAATCACCTAAGTTTTCGACTTGGAGCGGCGACCGCTTCATGGTCGAAAATTAAAAAAAAAAACGCGATTTTTTCACTTGTTGGCGATTTTTAATTTTAAATAAAAACATTGTTCTACGATTTCAAAGCTACCTATTTTACTCCAATTTGAGCATTTCAAAATTTAGAGATAAAAAACAAATATAACAAGTAGTATTATCAAACAGTATAATGGAAAATAAAGAATGGTTGACATAACTGCATCAAAGCACTAAAGCGTGTAGGTTGAGCCAAAATAATAGGACATTCATAATGGAAGGGGGTCTATATACCCCCGTTAAGATGGTAAGCGCAATTATCTAAAAAAATGACTTAAGGAAGAAACAACACTATTGAAAAACAATAGTAAAACTCACAATATCTTCTTTAGCTTATCTTGAACCCAGAAACCTTAAAAGGCCAATAACTGACAAAAGTACGAACAAATCGCGTTTTTTTTTATTTTTGACCATGAAGCGGTCGCCGCTCGAGGTCAAAAACTTAGGTGATCCTGAACATTTCAGCAAAAAATTAGAAATACCCGATTTAATACAAACGGTGCCTTCCATACAAACGACAAGGTTACTGGACTACAACTAAAAAAATAATTTTTCCTGTATTCGTCGGAGAAAAAAATAATTAGCACACGAATATTCTGTATGTATGGATAATTTATTTATCATTAGTTTTAAGTAGGATTTGGATTCAAGTTAGACAATATTTTTCTGAAATTTTGCACGTATTTAAATTTTGTTTTTCTCAAACATCGCCCATCGTCACCGGCCCAAAGGAATACTATGGGCTTATGAGTTAATTTTAACTTAAGAGGTTATTTTCCCGTTTTCGCTTCCTTTTCGATTTACGGTTTTTATGATTTTTGATCTTTTTTTCTTTTTACTAGCTGTTACTTTGCTATTCTTGCTTATTTTGTTTTATTTACACAAGGAGAGTAAGCAATTTATACCAGCCTTACAATTTTTGTCTATGCGTATAACGATTTACCCACAATTAAATATCAAACCCATTTTATTGGCATTTTTAGGTCACTTTTTTGACTTTGGTGTCATTTTTTCTACAAAAACACCGTATAAAAAATACTTAACATTTTTTTTTAACAAAATACAACATTCAAATTTTTTAAAAAAATAAAAACAGAAAAAAGAACAAATAAAATGAAAGTTCAAAAAATTTAAATATTTGAATAAAAACGAATAAAATATTACTTTTAAGCTAGATGGCAGCAGACAGGAATTTTTTAACACATTTTTTAGGTTATGTACTCGCTACAAACAAAGAATTAATTTTAATTTTGTGTTATTTCTTTCTTTTTTTCTGTTTTTTTTTTTTTAATAAATTTTAATGTTGAATTTTGTTAAAAAATTGTTAAGTATTTTTAAGAAAACAAAATGGGCTTACTTGATAAAATAGAAAAGATTTCCCTTAATAAGGTGTCTTTGTGGAAAAAATGACACCAAAGTAAAAAAAAACGACCTTAAAATGCCAAAAAAGTGGTTTTGATATTTTCTTGTGGGTAAATCGTTATTCGCACAGAAAACAAATGTATGGAAAGTATAAAGTGCTTACTCTCCTTGTGTTAATAAAACAAACAAAAAACAAGAATCGGATGCAGTTTGGGAATGTAACAGGTAGTTGAAAGAAAAAAGATCAAAAATCATGTAAACCGTTATAAGTCGAAAAGGAAGCGAAAATGAGAAAATTACCTCTTAAGCTTTTCGACTTAAAATTAACTCAGGAACCCATAGTTTATATTAGTATATACAGGGTGTCCAGTAAATAATGGATAACCTTGGAATGCCTAATAGTAGACTTTATGACAGTCCTGAAAACTAATACAAAAAAAATCTATCCCAACCACATGAAAAGATATATGCATTTTTTTGTTCAGTGCATTATTTTTTGCGTTATTTTACGTTTTTGAATACTACGACTATACGTGAATGAATTCCACCGTTTTCTTTCGTAGCAAAATTAAACATTGTTTGTGTTAAAATATAAGAAGACAAAAATTATAATAACTGTTGGAATTCTCAGAGAGAAAAATTATTGAACTTTGATTTTCGATGCAAAATGTGAAAGAAACTAATTTTCGAAAAAGTTAAATCATCTCTGGTATGAAAAAATGCATGAATACCTAAGTGGCCAACTATTTTAAAAATATATGCGCGTTAAATGCGGACTTAAAAATGGCATAATTTATTATTGAATCTTGAACCAATAGGACGTTATTGGTAAAAATAAGCAACACGAGAGTCAATTTAGCAAAAACAAATGTTTTAAAAATTAGCAAATTAAACGTAAAAATAATATCATGCGTTCAAGATGGTAGTTTTTTGATTGATTGCCTGTTTTTATGATATTTTCCCTGTGATAAATCCAAGCTTTTAACTTCTAGGGCCGATTGCAACATTACCAAAAATGGCACCAAAGTACAAAAAACAGCTAAATTTTCAAGCTTGTTTTAAAGTATACCTGGTCTATTGGGCCCTAACAAAACCATATTTCGCAGCTGCTTTAAGTTTATTAATTATTTTGTTTAAACAAATAGTCTTTTGAATTTTGAGCCAACTTTCAATCCCTAAGTTAGAAAACAAAAATAGATATTTTTTTTAATTAAAAGCAAATTCTCAAACTGTTTTCCACCCATTCAGGGTGGTTCTGCACCTCTGAATAAATGAAAATCTTATAATTCTCTTGTTAAGTTTTGCTCAGAATCTTGTAATGCAGCTGCCTGCACAAGATTTCTTAGCTCCTCTAAGGACCTGAAGGGCTTGCTGTACACGATTTTCTAAATGCAGCCCAAATAAAACAATAAGGTTGATTTAGGTCCGGTGAACGGAGTGGCCATAAAATTGGTCCTAGACCTATCGTATATCTGTCATATTTGGAATGCAGCGCAGGCGCGAACGCAGGCGGGGGTTTTGGGGGTTCAACCCCCCGGAAATGTATGAATTTAACTTCATCGCCATACGATTTCACTCTTAATTTTTGAGTTTTCAGTTTAAACCCCCCCCCCCCGAAATTTGTTCCTGCGTTCGCGCCTGTGCAGCGGCTTGCACAAGATTCCATACCTGCTCTGAGAAGCTGATCGGCTTGCTGTATTCGATTTATTTAATGCACCTCTTATAAGAAAATTAATTTGGTAATAACCACTACCAAAATATTTGATGGTTTTTTAAAATGCCAATTGAAGAGGTATAATTCAAAACAAAATCGAAAATTTATCCGTTTTTTTGCACTTTGTTAACATTTTTGGCAATTTTGCATTTGGCCCCAAAAGTTAAAAGCTTGGATTTGTCATTAGGACAACATTATAAAGACAGACAATCAATCAAAACTTTACCCTATTCAACGCATTGTATTATTTTCTACATTTACTGTGCTAATTTTGAAAACTTTTGTTTTTGCTAAATTGCCTCTAGTATTGCAGATTTTTACAAATAACTTGCTATTGGTTCTAGATACAATAATAAATTATACCATTTTGAAATCCGCATTCAACACGCATGTTTTAAAAACAGTTGGCCACTGAGGTATTCATGTATTTTTTCATACCAGAGATGATTTAACTTTTTCAAAAATTAGTTTTTTTCACATTTTGCATCGAAAATCAAAGTTCAATAATTTTTCTCTCTAAGAATTCCAACAGTTATTATAATTTTTGTCTTCTTATATTTTAACACAAACAATGTTAAATATTGCTACGAAAAAAAACGGTGGAATTCATTCACGAATAGTCGTAGTATTCAAAAACGTAAAATAACGCAAAAAATAATGCACTGAACAAAAAAATGCATATATCTTTTCTTGTGGTTGAGAAAGATTTTTTTTTTTATTAGTTTTCAGGACGGTCATAAGGTCTACTATGAGGCGTTCCAAGGTTATCCATTATTTACTGGACACCCACTTTGGGGCATATTCATAGTCATTTTAGACCTGGGTCTAAGTTAAACATAGCTTTGGTTGAATTTTCGGACGTTGATTCTATTTTTATAAGGTTATCATTTCAAAATATTTGAAGCTATTTGTGTAGTATACCAAGTTAATTATCTTATAAAAATATAAAACCAACAATTTGTAATTAAAATCGGTCTGTAGTCATTGAGCCGAAATTGTCTTAAACTGTAGTTTAGTTAAACCTGGGTCTATCTGCGACTATGAATATGCCCCTTTATGTTTGACAATTTACTTGCCTTGTTGAAAAAAAAAAGTTAAATAGAAAAATACAAAGTGGTAACCGCATGATCAGCATAAATAAAATAAATTAAAATTTGCATTATTTTAATTGTTTATGAATGAAACATGCTTGCAAAACCTATTCCCCATTTCCATTCATGACTTTAACTTTAATAAGCCCGCCCTTCATGATATTACCTCCAACCAATGAAATTATATCACTATTTTGTATTATCAAATGTTAGAATATAGTTCTAACATCGAGCTATTACTAACATGTGATAAAATTCAATAACAAAATAAACGATATAAAAATTGTTTGAACAACAACAAATTTTATAGCGTAATACCAATTGCGTCATCAAATTCGCTGAATTAAAAAAAAAAAAAAAAAGATGGCAATTTGTTAAAGCTTGATGTTGAAGGAAAGAGTTGTATTCAGTTAAATATACATCAAAACAAAAATAAAAATAATAATTACTGTATCTTTTTTTCTTATGTTTGGTTTATTCAGCTTGAATCAGATACTATCGCAGTATTGAATTTTCATTGTAGCCGATCGGACGTGAATTGAGAAAAGTTCTCACAGTTAAAGATCTCACCGCTAGTTAATATACAGCCTTACGGATATGTTTTGATTTAAAGTGTAAATAAAGTTCAAGTTCAATCGAGAAAACACCGCATACTATACTCTTATAGATGCTTGCAAGTTTTTCCATATTAATTTGTATTTTCTAATAAAAGTTAAAGGTGCGTTATTATAAAATTTATATAAAATTTTTTGCTACAAATATATGGTTGCATAAGAAATTTATAGCAACAAAGAAATAATCATTTCTAATCAATGCAAAAGTTAAAGTGTATCACTGCCAGATGCTAAGTATCTGCATACATTGGTGTCACTATCTGTCGGTGTGTTTTTTTTTGTTTGTTTAGTAAATAATAAAAAATTGAAGGTGTGCTTTGAGTGATCTTTTTGTGTTACGTTCCGTATTGATGACAAGCATTTCAATCATTTGAAATTAATTCATGCAAATAAAACATACTAAATAGATATTTGTACATATCAAGTGTCTGTAATAAAATATTTTATTTTGTAAAACATAATTGGAGTAGAACAACTTGCTTAGAATTATTACCTATTTGTTTGAAAATCGTGTACCTATCTAAATATCTATAACGGAAATAGGTACATGGTACATCATTAAAATTATGTAGTGAAAAAAATTTAAAAATGTAAATGTTGATTTGACAGTTTTTATATAGATAGTGAGTGAAACAAAAACAAAATTGCGATAATAATTTATGTTAACTTCATCATTGTCAAGTGTATCTATATTTTGGTTTTTTTCCATGCGATGTGTGTTATTAAAAAGCAATCAAATGATGACTCACTTCTCCCAATGTTAATTAACTATAATATTCGTTTGTTTATTTTTTTTTTTTTTTTTATATATTGCAATGTTTATAGCTTTTTGAAATCTAATGTTGGATACCTTTACCTTTGTGTAACAAAACAGTGGCGGCACAAGGATTTCTTTTTTTTCGAAAATTTGTGACATTTTAGTCTTAATTTTAACGCAATACTCGGATTTTATTTTTTTGTTTTATGACAAAGGAATTTACACATTATTGTACGATTCAACATACCCAAGATATTGTTTAAAACTCGATTTCCAAAACAACGACTGATCTACCATCACAATCAGCCACTACATTTATAAGCAATAACTAGGTGCTTAAGGATCACCTCTATACTAATTGGTGCAGGGAAATAATTCCACGGGAATCTGCTCCACATGGAAATTTATTTCACTTTAAATGAATCTCCTCCAATTTCCAAAGTGGAATTGAATCCAACCGAGAGCGAGACTATATTTTACCATAAATTTTGTGGAATTGTTTCTCACCTTAAACCACGCGAATTTTTAATATTTTTTGCATAATAATTCGTTGTTCCACTTAGGGTATGCTCAGTCGCCAAGCAGGCGCTTATATTGTCAGTTGGTGTACTTTAAGCTTATGTGTAATTAAGAGTACATTTGGGTAGCTCGCTTCGCGGGTTCAAGGATTTTAACTTCCTTTTTCGTTCCTCTGTCCCGCTCACGCGACTCCGTCGCTCCGCTTAGGGAATGCTCAGTCGCTAGGCAGGCGCCTATGTTGTCAGTTGATTTGCTTTCAACTGAAGCACATTTCATCGTGAAATAGTATTTGAGTATTTGATTCCTAATTCTTAACAGAATTGGACAATTTCTGACCTGTTTCTTGAGTGCTTCCAAATTACTCAGTTTTTTATATTTTTTTTTTTTAGTTTATGGTTAGATAGCAACAAAAATATATCATGAATGAATTTAAAACTTATGTGGTCACTCTTAGGATCCACCAGTGATAAGATAACATAGTTTAAACAAAATTGCAACGTTATAAAAATAACAAGGGAAAACAACATACCAATAAATCCGCCATTTTGAAACCCGTTTTTCGGGGTGTTCCCATGGACCGATTTTGCATATGTTGTTCAGTAGTGGTTACTGATCAAAATTCAATTAAAACAGCTTCTGTTGCAATTTTGCGCACGTTAATAGTTCACTATTTGCCTGGACTAACAGTAAAAATAATAACATCGAAAAAATATACATATAGCTAGGTACGCACACAGTATTAAATTATTAGTTTAGAAAATTACCTTTAACACTTTGAAGTCAGACCCTCCCGCAACAAAATCCTACGGGCCTATCTACAACACATCCAAAGTTTTCCAAAATCCTCGCAATAGCTCTACTCAACTCTTTTAAAGAGGGGAAAGTGGTTTAGGGCGAATGGTTGGAGTTTATCGATCCCAAATATTTGTTGTTTTTTATTGGAAATAATCAGCCTTATCGCCCTCGTCCGAGAAATAGATTTACCATATATTTTTTCGGAAATGGTTAACGATTGGTAAATATAACACCAGGAAAAAATCCGGAAGCGTAGATCCGAGGGAAATTTTGTTCGCGATAAAGCTGAATATTTTCTACCAAAATTGATGGCTTAAAAATATGAGCATACATTTTATAAAAAAGAAAATGTTTCTTAAAAAATGACGTCGTATTGTTACATTGCTTAAAGTATAGATAAAGAACGGTTTTTTTTCATTTTCTTAGTCAAATCAAAATGCTGCGGTGGAAAGAAAACTAATTTGAGCTCAGCTTAAAAATTAACCTTGGAACTTCCTCGAGTTCAAAACCGTGTAAGCCTGTGTTATTCATAGTTGATCATTATTCATTACAATATGACATTTCAGCGTCGTAAAGGCGGAATAACTCTTAAAATGGGTACATTCAGATGAATTAGGGGACTTGCAAGTACGGCAAATTTCTAGACCGTGATTGGCCAGCTGTCGAAAAATTTACTTTAAATGAAGTGAACTTCTATTGGAAAGAGACTCGAATGTTAGAGGTAGTCAATAAATATATGCCTGAATTTTAAATCAAGTAATTAAAAACAATTAAACAAATATTATTATTTTTTTTAGTTGGAAAATAGTAAAAAATAGTAAAAAAAAAAAACAAAAAAAAAAAGAGATCTTAAACAAAAAAATTGAAACCACAACTCGGCTAGCGACAAGTAAAACAATTATTTTCAAATATTTATTGGAAGTTTATTATTATTATTATTAAAATTACAAAAATGAAGGGCATAATATTAAAGTAAATTATTATACTAAAAAAATTAAATATACTCACAAATGCAGGTACTTAAGTACTAACTAGCGCATTAAAATCAAAAATATTAGGTATTAATATACATTTTTGGAATTTTAAGTTTACAAAAACTTCTTAAGAAATAAATACACAATTCTTTGTTTAAACACTTTGTTGTATATATCGGTGTAGTACCCATCAAGAAGTTCTGTAGAAACCTTTTTGTTTTGTTCTTAACCATAATGCTTAGCTTTGTAACAACCCGTTTAGTGAATCAATCTCAAGGCTGTTCCTTAGTTTGGTTTTTACCATGTTAACTTCAGAGACAATGCGTTCCGTATTGGCTGAAGAATGTGGCAAAGAAAATATTTGAAATACAAATCGGGATAATTTTACTAAATGTGGAAAATGTTTAACAAGTGAAATAATGGAGTTATTCTCCGAAATATTTTGTGGAGCAAGAACTTCAACGTCTTTAAGGATAGTGTCTTTAAAATTAAATCTGAGAAAAATTTGCTTAGTAGCTTCAATTAAAAAACTCAAGCAATCACATTGAAAACTATGTAAAACGCTCTTTTCAACTGCCACATTTTCCAAAAACAGTAAAGCGCAATTTTAGCTACTTACTTACTTTTGATGGCGCTCACAGCCCAGGATGGGCTTCGGCCTCAACTAACAAGCCCCTCCAGCCAGCTCTGTCCCTAGCTAGCCGCTTCCAGTTGCACACGCCAAGTGCTTTGATGTCGTCATTCACTTGTTTGCGCCACCTGTTACGGGTTCTTTCACTGCTGCGTACCCCATCGGGGTTGGATTCGAAGACTTGTCGGGCAGGTGCGTTGCTGTTCATACGCTCCACGTGGCCTAGCCATCTCAGCCGCTGTATTTTCAGCTTGTTGTTGAATCTTCTCCTTCATACTCCTTCGATACACACCGGACCGAAAATCACACGAAGAATCTTCCTCTCAAAGCACCCTAGCAGATTTTTATTCGAATCTTTCAGTGTCCATGCTTCTGACCCATAGAGCAGGACCGGGATGATTAGGGTCTTGTATATAGTCTCCTAAGTTTTCTGAGAGAGGGCCTTACTACTTGAATGCCTTCTTAGGCCGAAGAAACAGCGTTTGGCAAGAGTAATTCTTCGTTTGATCTCTGCACTGCTGCCATTCTGCAATGTAATAGTGGAGCCCAGGTAGACAAAGTCCTTGACAACCTTCGAAGTTATATCTGTCCAACGTGATATTTTGCCCCAGTCGACGATGTTGAGATTCCTCTCTCGATGACAGCATATACTTCGTCTTGTCATCATTAGCCGCCTACGATTCAATACTCTCAAATGCCCCTGTCACAGCTCACTTCGTTCTGCCGACAATGTCTACGTCATTCGCATACGCAAGCAATTGAACTGACTTTTGATAGATTGTACCGCTGGAGTTGACATGTGCGTTGCGTACAATGGCTTCAAGAACGATGTTGAATGGGTTGCATGATAACGCGTCGCCTTGCCTCAATCCTTTCTCAACATCAAAGGAATCGGTGGTGTTCTTACCAATTTTGACGGAGCAGTGAGATTTCTCCATCGTCAACAGGCGGACGAGTTTGGCAGGGATACCGAGACTCGACATGGCTCTGTATAATTCGTCCCTTTTCACGCTATCAAACGCGACTTTAAAATCGATAAAAAAGTGGTGTGTATCGATCTGAAATTCCCGAGATTTTTCTAAAATCTGTCGGAGTGTGAACATTTGATCGACGGTTGACTTGCCTGGCCTAAAACCACACTGACAGGGGCCGATCAGATCGTTGAAAAAAGGTTTTAAGCGGTCACACAGGATAGCCGACAAGATTTAATAAGCGACGTTTAGGAGACTAATTCCTCTGTAGTTGGTACATTTCAGAACATCTCCCTTTTTATGGATGGGGCACACTATACCGAAGTTTCATTCATTGGGCATACTTTCATCCCCAGCAGGCTTCCGTTCTAGCCTTGTATCCTTGGGGGTATCGCTTCACCCTCTGATAAAATTTTCGAACACCTCCCCTACCGCTACAACCCTCAATAGACTCTACCGCCCGCTTCTCGTGCTCTCTTTTTCCTCCTGAGAAGTCGGCGTTCCTCTTTTCGTTTCAGCCCGTAGAGCTCCCGGGCCACTCTCTCAGCAGCTCTTGTTCGAGTCTGCAGCATTGCCTGGTAGGCCTCGTCCTTAGCGGCATGCGCTAGCCGGCACTCTTCATTGAACCAGGGGTTTCGTTGTATTCGCCTAGTGAAACCCAGCACATCAGAGGCGGCACTTCTGATGGCTCATTGACAGTGTTCCCACTGGTCCTCTGCACTTGATGCTGGTGGCGGACCTCCTGAGAGATTAAGAGTTACGTGGTCTGCAAAAGTTCTGGCGGTCTCTTGCGATTTAAGCTTCTCGACATCGAATCTTTTCACAGCATCTGCTCTGCGTTGTCGCGTCATGGATATCCGCATACGTAGTCTAGGTACCACCAGGTAGTGATCTTAGTCAATGTTGGCCCCTCGGAACGTTCGGACGTCCAAGATACTGGAAGCATGTCTCGCGTCTATCGCAACGTGGTCGATTTGGTTGACGGTTGACGGTGATCACGCGACCGCCAAGTCCCCTTGTGTATATTGAGGTGTGGGAAGTAGGTGCTTGAGATGATGACATTTCGCCCCGCCGCAAAGTCTGCCAGCCTCTGTCCGTTGCCGGAAGTTTCGTCGTGTAGGCTGTGTCCTTTCTTTCAATGTGTTTTTTCTTTGAATTTACCTAATTAAAAGGTTTTGACTAGCTGAAAAAGAAATTTTGAAGGAAACACGTTTTTAACAAACCAAACCAAACCATTCAAATAAGCGATATAAGAAAGCTATGTCGTAGCGAGCTTACTACAATTATGAAAACGTGAACTGAGTGTGAGTGCGATTTCACATTTCATAAAGAAAAGAATATGTATAAGCCACTTATATCGCTTATTTGAATGGTTTGGTATGTTAAAAACGTGTTTCCTTCAAAATTTCTTTTTCAGCTAGTCAAAACCTTTTAATTAGGTAAATTGAAAGAAAAAACAATAATAATATTTGAAGGCGAGTTATTTCGTGGATTTCAATAGTTTGGTGTAACTCAAAACGTCTGTCAGTTTAATTTTCCGACTCAGAGAGTTAAGCCCTATAAATTGACATAAATTTCAAGAGATTTGTATTGATAATCTAAAGGATAACCTAGTAATAACATCCGCGACTTTTATCGCTGTTTCCAGCAGTATGTCGTAACTCAAAACGTCTGTCAGTTACATTTTCCAGCTCAGGGAGTCAAGCCCTTTAAATTGAGATGCATTTCAAGATATTTGTATCTTTAATATTTTTGATAAACTAGTAATAACATCCGCGACTTTTATCGCGCTTTTCAGCAGTTTGGCGAAACTCAAACGCTTGTAACTTATAAAATCACTTTCTTGAGTCAGAACCTATTAATTGGTTAACATTTGGAGAAGCTACCACTAATATACAATTAAAAAATAAATAATAACATCCGCTAATTATATCGCGGCTGTCAGTTGTTTGGGGCCACTCAAACGTCTGTCACTTACATTTTAATTTTTTTTTGGGTCAAGACTCAAAAGAGTTGTGATCAATTTCATGTGTTTTTCCAAAAGCCTAAAAACGCGTAAAAAACGCGTTTTTGGGGACGTCTGTCTGGGTTTTGGGGCCACCTACACATCTGTCGAAACCAGTTTTGTAATCAGGTAGTTCATGGCGTCAAGTTGTATTACAGTTGAATTGGTTTCCCACCCGATTTCAATTTTCAGAAAAGTTGTACTTTTGTTGCATTTTTACGTGGTAACGGGGCCACTACATGCTGGCAGACGAACGTATTCGTTATCACCTTCACCAGGACTACGTATAGGGTAAGTTCGGGCATTATGGCGCTGAGGGCTTAAGAATCCAGTATAACAGATTAAAAATAAAACATTTTTGTTCAAGTATATCGATAAAATTAAAATATATTTTCAAATATAACTCTGACAAAGCTGAATTTTGTTGGAGAGCTTCATTTTGATGTCTTACGCATTTTTTAAATAAAAACCTTAAATTTGGGCAAGGACTTTCGACTTTGTAGAGTAAAAGAGGAAAAGTCCAGTATTTTTGAGAAGTTCTCGAAAAGCATCAGGTTTTTTAAGAACTGTCTTTGGAAAAACGGTAGCCACTAAAATTCCGCACAAAAACGATTAACCACATTTTTCGCCGGAGCAAGAGATTATGAAAAAAAACAGGGACAAAATATTTTCCACACTTGCATTGCCGCTCATTTGTCTCAAAATCCATTAGTGTAACAAAAAAATTATCGTTATCTATTCTTTGTAGAATATTATAAGCTACAATTTTTCCAAAGATATTTCTTAAAAAAACCTGACGGTTTTCGAGAAAGCTTTAAGAATACTGGACTTTTCCCCTTTCACCCTACAAAATCGAAAGTCCTTGCACAAATTTAAGGTTTTTATTTAAAAAATGCGTAAGACATCAAAACGAAGCTCTCCGACAAAATTCAGCTTTTTCGGAGTTATATTTGAAAAGAAATTTTAATTTTATCGACATACTTGAACAAAAATGTTTTATTTTTAACCTGTTTTATTGGATTCAAACGGTTATAACTTTCTATCTGAGCACCGCCTTAGCAAGTTGTATACCTTTTTTAAAAACTACAGAAAAACGGGATATTTTAGGAAGATAAAACCTGTATTGTGTCATATGAATTTTTTTCATGGAGCTCTTAAGAAGATTGAGGTCAAAAATTAAGTTTGGTCAAAGTTCAAGTTTATCTTTTAGTTTGTAGGCAAATGGTGATGTAAATGAACATTTTTTATTTAAAATTCGAAAAAACGCCGTTACTAGAAAACGTTATGATTCGGTATGAACAAGATACTAAATTCTTATAGGTCATGACCTGGCCTTTCACCAGTTTCAGTTTAGACCATCCTCTACGGGATACCCTGTATGTACATCCTGCATCTTTAGTTGGTGGATGAAAAGTTTGAAGGTGGACTTAGAAACCAAGTGATAAATTACTTGAAAACGTAAGACTTTTACAGCCATATTAATAAAAACAGCGCTCACCTGTAACACCCTTATGTCTCCTGAACGTACCCAATGTCTACGGTCCAAATAATTTATATTGGGAAATGTATGAAATGACATGTATGTATTAATATGATTTCAATATATGTCACTTTAAAGTATGAAATGAATATGTTTTTTGACAGAGTGTATATATCAACTCAGCTAAATTTGTACACGTAAAACGATGACACATAAAATTGTTTAACAGAATTGTTTCTTTCTCAAAAATCACAGCTGAAATTGAAGAATTTTCCTGAGCTTAAAAAAGGAAGAATCTTCAGCGAAATTGGCAAAATTTCGAAATTTATTGTTTTCATAACTTATCCTAAACAGTTTCAACAGTAATCAGAATCTTGAACCTCCCGCTAAGTGTGTCTAAAGGCATATAAAAACCTTTCTTGGTCGTCTGTCCCAGTTATACGTCAACTCCCATAGTCCGATTTAGGGTATGATGTATGTTCAGTTCCAAGCACCAATATCCATAGTTTTATTGGGCAACAGAACTTTAAGATTTGAGTGACCAACTTACCAAATCATGAATATTATGGTAAAAGCTCGAAATGAATTATTAAAAAAAAAACTTTCCGACTTTTATCAACGTTGCAAAGATTCTAAAGTTTACTATTTCTGTGTTTTACAGTTACATACGAGTGTATTTATGCGTTAAGGAAATTTTCCGACTTTTGGTCCTTCCACCTTGCAAGACTGCAAGACGCTAAATCCAATTACAATTAAAACAGTCGATGCGGTGATAGGTTTCTGCCAAATCCACAAAACACTGGAAAGTGCGCTTTGTCCTCCTAAAGCGCTGATAAAATGACAAATTGTAGCACATTTCCATTTTTCAACATTGCATTGCTACGCAGGGCGTTAAGGTTACTTAAATCGTTCTCTCCATCACTTACCTAAATAATATCAATAACTTTTTTTGTCAAATCAATCGATTACTAAAGGCAAAACTTACCCAGTAAGAATGCAATTAATTGGAAACACTGTGCTCAGTCTTTAAATATTTTTAATACACATTTCTTAAAATCTTATATTGAGGTACACTTATAAGCACTTTATTAAAAATTTATATTTCAGCAGATTTTGATTGTACTTCCGATGGTGATTTCTTCACTTTTCCTAAACACCACCTTACGAGATCCTCACCGAACCACAATATACTAACGATAACGCACATACTATTCATGCTCAAAACAAAGAATCCATAACTGGTGGCATCGGGTATGAGACCTGATGAAATATAGAACAAAATTTAACTCATGTTTCTTGCTCATTGTTCATATTTTTTACTCACCAATAACAGGTGCTGCTAGCAGTGAAAATAATCCCATGATAGTTCTTTCCAATGCAATGGCATCTGGAAGCCGCTTCGGTGCAACATAACCTGCTAGAATCATGCTGCCGTATGCCATTCTTATCGCCTTATTTGTCCCCATCACACCAAAACACACCACAGCTATTGGAAATTTGCGGCTTTGGCCGACGACAACGCGGGCTGCACAAATCAACATGCAACTAACGATCATAATCACTCGCTTATCACACTTCAATTTCGTAATGGTATGTGGAATCAAAAATTTCATTATCATATCACACGATCCAAGCATGGACATGCACGTGGCAAGCTCGATGTTGCTTAAGCCGAATTCGGTCAGAATAAATGGCAACACCGAAGCAAAATTATTTTCCGTAAATTCGATCACTGTTAAACCCAGGGCCAAGTTGAAATAAGTGAAATCCTTGAGAAGATCCAAATGGAGGTCAGCTAAGATGCGGTTTCTTGAAGATGTGGATTTGTCAGAATCTTCCCGAGGCTTTTCCAGGAACTGCATCTCTTCTGGAGAGGTGTCTAACACTCTTGAACCTCGACTTGAACTATTGTTCGTGATCACTAAGGAGTAGGTGGAGGCAGCACCATCAATCTTCTCGTTATTTGATATTTTCGCACTGAAATGGTTCGAGTCTTGGCTTAACTTTGATTCATTCAATTTGTCATTGTCTTGGGACATTTGAGATGTTTCGAGTTGCAAAATTCTTAGATTTTCCGCCAGCCTTTCTCCTTTAAGTTTTTTTGCATGCTTCTGAACAGGGTGATACATATATGCACAGAGAAAATTATGAAGTGAAAATCCAGCATAGAACAGAACCGTTCCAGTTACACCATATTGAACCATAAGAAAGGTAGAAACATATGGCAGAAATATTGGGCCCAAGCTGGCTATGGTGCTCATCAATGTCATTGCTGACTGTCGTTTTGTTGCAAAATAAGAATTGACTGCAAGAATCGAACTGGAAAATATGAAACCTTTTCCAAATCCTGTCAAAATTCCCAGAGAGATGACAAATAGTAGTTATATTATTTTGGTACACAAGTTAATTGAATTTACCTACCATACAAAAAAGTTATTGACAAGAAGTAGGAAATGTAAGATTTAGAGAGTAAAGTCGCTATCAGGCCTAGAAAAATCAAAATGGCACCCATGAAACTCACTTGTCGGTAGGAATACCTTTGATACAAAGGACCACTGAAAATAACTGAAATTTAACAAAATATTATTTTAATAAGTTTAACAAATAAGAAAAGAACCTTTTTGTTAAGTTAAAGTTTTTAAAAAGAATTTTATACAGGGTGATTAGCCCGTTTTCCGGATTATCCGAACTGTTCTTCATTTTTAATATTTTGAAATTTTAAATCCTTTTAGCATTAAAATACATTTGATTTAGTTATTACCTATGATAGCTGATGCTGCTTGTTGTGCATTGATCAATGTTACTATCTGTGAACTGCTCCATCCAAAGTCGGTGAATCGTTGTCTGAATAAAATACCAAATTGCAAAAGAAGTGGCAACGAACTTAGCTGAAATAAATCATTTGATGGAAAAATTAATAATAAACGCAACGCCAGCAATAATAAAATCAAAAAAAAAAAAAACTTACAAAACTAACTCCCGCAGCGATTGCAACCATCCATCCCCATCCGCCATCTGGCGGAATAAAGTTCTCATCTAGTTTATTTGCTATTCCATTTTTCACTTTAGCCGGTTTCTTAAGTCGAACTATTTGCACATTTCTCCCTTTACCTGCTTCAAGTTTTGACTCGGTATCAATTTTTGTTTGCTTATGCATTTCAAAATTTTAACACAGGAAAAACGATGGCAAGTTTATTTCTCTGAAATAAAAAAAAAGAACTAAATTAATAACGATTTTTACTTATATTAAATGCAAAGAAAATAACTAAGGAAAGTTTTTACCACCTACTTCCATTTCCAAGCAAAGAAAAACATCATCCTAACTCAATGAAAGCCAAAATAACAAATAAAATGTTTTCCCTTATTTTATTTCATTGTGAAAAGTTTTGCTGAACTTTCTTATGTTAATTTCATACAAAAACTTAATATTTCAATACTTATCTTTATTCATGGTATTTTAATGATGTCTTTTGAAATTTAAATTTAAAACACTTGGCTGAGCAATTATTGAGTTTGAAGAATAACAAAATAATAATAACATTTAATTCTTACCAGTTTTTTTTTGTCAGGTGGGTGGAAATAGAAATTTCGAAATTAACTAACTACTTGAAGAGGACTTAACTTTATATGTATGTAATGTAAATATAACCTATTAAATTTATTTAAATAAAAAAAATAAGTAAGGCTATTAGTCTAAGAGGTAGAGCCCACAACAAATTTTGGGGTGTGAAAGTGAACCAAAAAAATTATATGAGTCAAAAGGCGTTTTTAGACTAACTAATGAAATGCAAGACTTGCAGTCAGTGGCGGCTTTTAGTTGGTAGGGGCAATTTACTAAAAAAAATTGACTAAAAAGAGATAACAAATTATTAGAAAACAACAGTAACATGTACAATGACCTGTAATATTTTTATGAAAGATCATAGGTTCCTTCTTTTTTTTTCCTTTTTAAATAAAGTTCTTTCAATGAATAGTTGTTAAAATATTAATGTTTGAACACAAAATTAAAAAAAAAAAATATTGAAAAAAAGGTTCAAAATATTTTTTTTTTTTGCTAAAATTCACGTGATTAAGTTCTATTTTTGTTTTCAAAATTCAATGCACTTATCAATTTTTAGTCAAACACTGAAAACCAGGTTTCTCATAAAACTAAGTCTAAGTTATCATATCAGCTGATAGTACAGGTAAAATAGGAAATATGTACATGCGGACAAAATTCTTACTTTCTTGAAAATTGGTGGGAACGTCTAATTGACCATAAGAATGGAAAATCGAAAGAGCCCATAAAAATATCTGTGTCCCACGGGTGCTTTTTGTAGGGGCAAAGTGGGGGGGGGGAGATATGAATTTATCGAAACTAAAATTGTATATTTGGACAATTTGGACATAATGATACATGACTTTAGGGTATTTTTTTATTCTGAATCTAATGACATTCTGAATCTTATAATACAATAATTCTGAGAAAAGTTATTGTCCATTTTATTCAGAGATAACTGTATTTTCAGTAAAACAGGTAAAACTAGTAAAAAAAAAACGCCTTGAGAAGAATGGTACATTGATGAAAATTTGTATAAATATTCAATTCGACATGAAAATACAGGATCAAAAGAGTCCATTAAAAATCTATGCTGAAAGGGTGTTTGGCTTAAGGGAAGAAGAAGGTGTGGAATTATATGATCATTACACCTATCCCACGAAATTTGGTAAAATTGATTCATTTGTCTAATGCCAAATTGAATATTTATACAAATATTCATCAATGTAGCGTTCTTTTCAATGCATTTTTTTTTATATTTTTACCTGTTTTACTGAAAATACAGTCATCTCTGGATCTCTGGCAATAACTTGTAAAATTGTATCGCCTTAATTTTGGTGTCATTAGAATTGAAAAATACCCTAAGGTCATGTATAATATATGTCCAAATTGTTTCAATATAATTTTTTTATTTCGATAAGTTCATACCTGCCTCCTTTCCCCCCTCAAAAAAAAAAACACCCGTGGGAAAAAGATATTTTTTTGGACTAGTATGATTATTTATCCTTATGGTTAACCCGACGTTTCCACCAAGTTTCAAAAATGTAAGAAGTTTCTCCGCATGTATGTATGTACTATGTCATAATTGTTCCTTCTTGGTGACCTTTTTTACTTGCGATACAGGTACTATATGGTAAGTTATGGATTCGTAAAAAAATCGACTTTGAGATAGTAATTTTCCCTAACATTACGATGATAGAGAACGCGAAAAAAGTGAGTCCTGCAATTCTGTCTGTCTGTCAATCTGTCCGTCTGTCTGTCAATCTGTCCGTCCGTCTGTCCTCGCCCGTACTAGAGGGATTTTCTTTAAACTGTGTGTGTTTTTTTTGACTTAAATGCCCAGACGTTTTTTTTTAACTTTTTTAAGACCAAAAATAACGGTACCTACCATACAGTTTTTTTTTACGCCAAAAAGGAAAATAACATTTTTCTCAAATACGGGTCCGAAGATTTTGTTAAAAAAAATTCAAATAAATCAAATAAGGAAATGCTACTTTTTAATAATTTTTTTATTTTCATAAATTGAATATTTTGGGTACCTCCAGTAGAACCATTTTTTTGGTTTTTGATTTTCTCGAAAACAGTTAAGTTGAAAATTTTTATTTTTTTTATGGTAAATCTTCTAAAAAAAATTAACATTACTGTGAACCAAAATTAAAAAAAAACTAAATATTTTGAAAACGACTTGGTCATTACTATCAAAACTAGGTGTAAGATAGCTTTTTATTATTTTGTAGAATACTTGAAAAAATCATCTTTCTAAATTAAAAATTACTGTACCTTCCACACAAATGTTGAAAACCCTTTAAGAAAAAAATTCTTTTACTCGAGAACGGCTCCAAGAATTGATAAAAAGATGTGCGTTTACTAATTAATGTATGGTCAATATTTTGATGAAAACGAATTTTACCAATAACGGTTAGTAACAGTACCTGTCATAAAACCGATTTTTTTGTTTTCAAATTTCCCGTTGATGGCTGCTCCGATTTCAACCGAAATTTTTATACAAGAGCTCCTTCACAATTCAAATTATTTTGCATATCTATACAAATTTTTACAAAAATATTTTTGGATTTTTAAAAAAATATTGATTTTTGTTTTTTTTTTTTTTTTGAAAAATCAACATCTTGAAGACGGGCTAGTGATTTTTTTTTTTTTTCTTTGAGTAAAATTCTATTTTATTAAATACTAAATGTTGGAATACTAGTTTTTTTTTTTTGTAAATGAGTGACAAATTTTATATATGTATAAAAAATTAATTTTTAAGAAAACCGCTCCAAGGATTTTTTTTTCATAAATAAATATGTATTTATCAATCAAATCAAATCGCATACTTGATTTTGAGCTCTTATTCTCAAAGCCATTAAAATAATAAATTTATAGTAATTTATAGCAATAATTTATTGAATTTTTTTTTTTTGATTCTATCATAATATTTTGGAACCTATAGCTATTTACTTGTACATCATTAATTTCTAGCTACGTTAAAATTGTTAGCTACGAGAGCAAGTTTGCGCGATCCAGGCGTGCCCATTTTTTTTTAACGATGTTTAAATTCTAAGTGGGCTTTAGGTCTTTTCGCATTAAATATTTTAATCAGACGACATTTGGTTTTTCTTCATGTATCAAAAAAATGTTGATCTATAATTTCCAAATGTGTAACTATAAAATACTTACAACTTTTATTCCTAATTCTTAATCAAAGGTTTATCCCCGCACCTAAAAGACTTGCATTTCTTTTATTACCCTTAACACACCCCAAAATTTGCTGTGGGCTCTTGGTCTACTAGTAGCCTTGTTACCTTAAAGTAAAAAGTTTGATTTCCATAGCCGTGAGGTTTTTTTGTTTGTTTAAAAGTGTTTAGAAGAAAAAACAAAAAGAAAAAAGCTCAGCACCACAAAAAGGAGACTGATGAGTGCAAAAGTGGCAAAGCACGAAATAGCTATATCTCCAGCCAAACAATTGGTGGTAGCGCCTTTGTAGTTGTTGTTGTTCAAAAAATTCAATGAAATTGACGGAATAAAGAATGGTCAAGCCTAATAAGCTGACATTCTAGTACAAATAGTACAATAATAACAATAAAAAGAAAAATAAATAAATAAAAATTGAAATGTTTCTATTTGAAAAGATTGAAGAGAAATTTGTGTAATAGGTATATATACAGGGTGTCCCATTAACAACGGCCCAAACTAAATTTGAGGAAAGTCCAGTTCATGACTTATCAGAATTAGGTAACTTTTCCATACCGAATCATAACGGTTCTCTAGTAACATCTAATTTTTTTAATTTGAAGAAAAACCTCACTTTGAACCAGTTTTTTGCTCAACCTGTCCATAATTGTTTTTTTTGTTTTTTTCTTACAATTTTTGTGGTGAACAGTTTAACTAATTTAACTAAGTAAAATATTTTTCATTGGCATCGCCATTTTCCTACAATTCATTGGTCAATCTTGAACTTTGCCAAACTTAATGTCTGACCTCAATGAAGAGCTCCTGAACAAAATTCGTATGGCTTAATACAGGTGTTATCTTTCAAAATTTGTTCTGTAGTTTTTAAAAAAAGGTACAAAACTTTTTGTTCAAATATTTCTATAAAATTAGATTTTCACTTCAAAAATAACTCCGAAAAAACTGACTTTTAGTGGAGAGCTTTATTTCAATGTTTTACGAGTTTCTTAAATAAATACCTCAAATTTGGACAATTTTGTGTGGTTAAAGCGGATAAATCGAGTATTAATGAAAAGGTCTCGAAAACCAACAGTTTTTTTTAAAAATTGTGTTTGCGAAAACTGTAGCTTTTAAAATTCTACACAAAAAAGATAAAACCCTTTTTTCGTCGGAGCAAGAGATTTTGATAAAATGGGGACAAAATGTGTTTTTACTTTAATATGATATTTTCTACACCGTTGCATTTAAACACCTTTGTCTCAAAATTTATTGGTCTAACGATAAAAAGTGCACTCATTTTTTTTCAGAATGTTATAAGCTACAAGTTTTCCAAAAGAATTTGTATATAATAAATTAATTTCTTATAAAACAACTCTAAGGATTTTTATTTTTTTTTAGAGCTCTAGATTTCTTAGCTATCAAAACAAAAAAATTATAGTAATAATTTATATTTTAACATGTTTTAAAATTTTTTTTATGATATAATATTATGGAACCAATACATTGGCACATCGTTATTTTTTGGCTACGTTTAAGTTGCAAGCTACAAGAGAAAGTTAGTGGGATCCAGTCATACAGTTTATTTTTTTCATTTGATTCGAGTTGTTTACTTTTTTTGTTCGTACTAAATACAAAATTCGGCCAACCAACTACCAGCTTAACAACCGGTACCGGTTACCTGCATCGTTATCATCGTTCTTTGGTCGATCAGTTTTGCAGATCGTCATCTTGGCTTAAACTTCCGCGTGTGCGGGCACAATTTAATTAAATTAATTGGTTTGTGATAATTTTAATAAAATTTGAATTACAAATCCTGAAATAACGAGTTTTCAAAATAAAAATTAAATTTTGTGTTTTTTTATGACAAAATAAAATTAAAAAAATGTAAACATATAAAAAAAAAAAAAAAAATTTCTTATGAAAAAAATTATTTTTTACAAATTTTAAATTCAATATTTTTTGGCTAACTAAGAAGAAGAACTAAGAAGAAATTGCTTAACTATGACAAAAGCCACCAAGCCAATGACGAGATATTCGGAAATTTCCCAAAAACTTGCACTTTGCTATAAAAAAAAAAAAAAAAAAAAAACAAAACTTTATTTCCTTTCTTTTGGCAAAAACCTGATATACAGATAAGATTACATGTACAGGAAGTTTAATCAAAATCGTTTTGAAAAAACGTTAATCCGAGGCTGCCAAAAGTAGGAAATGGTCTCATATATTTCATTGATATGAGTTCTTTTTAGTTCAAAACAATGATTACAAGAAAAGTTAAAAACTAGAGAAAAATCATATGTCATGTGTTCGTATAGTGCACCCATCATGATCAAAAACTATGACTCAATATTTAATTGGGCTCGTGGTACCTATAAATATCATTATCAAATAGTTGCTGACGTCATCGTCACCCCGTGCGTGTCGTGCCACCGGCCATGCCGCGCCGGCCAATGACAATAAGAGTAAATAAAAAAATTGTTGAACCAGAACCAGCTTCCGTTTGAGATAGATGTGTAGAAATATTTGAATAACAATAAAAGCTTTTAATAACAGACGTTTGTTATTTATTTCATATGTTTTATTTGAATAAATCTAAACACATAATTAAATGGTTAAACAAAATTTTACCTATCACAACAATCCGAAAGACGAGTTTTCACTGTATTTTTTTTTTTATAATAATCATAAATTATTATAATTGAACATCAAAGCAGAACGTTTACCATAATTTTTCTACGCACATCTGTTAAAAGTCTTAAAACAACTTTCACGTTAAGCTCGCAAAAACTACACGAACCTTCCACCGCACAACTCAGCCTACCACTGTCAAATCTAACAGTAACCATCTGACTTGCGGGCTTGACTTACTCAACAACTCAAAATTGTGTATCTATTTGCATAACGTTGAATTTTTAATTTCCAATCAATCACTTCATGTGACTGTGTTTTTTTAACTAAACTAATAAAAACAGATAATCACAGTATCATTTTACTTGAGTTTATAAGGCTCCAGCATCAATTTGAACGAGTTTTCAATATTGATAAATTGCTTTCAAATCAAACTGACAGATGAATTTACACGTGTACTATTATTGTTTGCTTTTTTTTCTCACGATTGTTTTAGGTACCTATACCTACATGTTTTATTTTAATAGGTTTTCCCATTGATTTCGATCTACACTCTGCGTCACTTGATTGTGTTCATATCACAGTATAAGTCATGGGAACAAAAAAAACAGCTCTATAAAATAAAAATTGTTTCATTGTTTCAGGTACATGATGTAAAACATCGCGTGCCGGCCGTTAAAATGATATGGCAAAAAAGAACTAAATTGCGATATGCCTGATGTATATTGGTGATGGTGTTGATATATGTAGGTTCTAAATGATATGGCAAGTTATGATTTCGTAAAAATAAATCAAACTTGAGACTTTAATCAAAATTGATATTGCGAAAATTTATATTGCAAAAAATATTAATACAATGGATGACGATAATTTTGGGTATCGCAATTCTGTATGTAGTCTGTCGGGCCTTATTTGTATGTATTTCGTCTATTTTTTTTTTTAATTTGTATGTTCTCAAGAACGCTTTATTGATTGATTGATTGATTCATTTTTACTTGCGATATATGGAAACAGTTGGCAAGGTATGGGTTCGTAAAAAAATCGAAATCTATATATTAATTTAACTATGATAGAGAACGCGTACAAATTGGGTCTCGCAATTCTATCTGTCTGTCTGTCCACGTACCTTCAGATGGAATGTAGATTGCACTGATACAAATTGTGTGTGAACAAAATTTAGAGCGGTATAAAATACTTTGAGTAAATGTTCACCAGCTCTCGGACTAAAATATTTAAAAATATATTTTATCAGTTGAAGCAAGAACAACAAAAAAACTATTTAAAACATTTTTGCTGTATTTGATTTGAAAACGAAATTTATGATTTACATTATGTCGGTAGCAACCGATAAACTCTATCTGTTAAAAATATGACCTTAATGAATGACATGAAGTGTATAAAAATGCTGCAGAATATTATACTTTTTTTTTTTTTGCATTTTATGAACTTCAACAAACTAAACAATCAACTGTGAAAACTATGTGCAACACTAACAATATAATAATTTTTGTTGACCACTGTATATAGCTCGTTCATTTCCATATGGAAACAAATAGTTTGTATTTTCATTCATACACACTTTTTTCATAAACAAAAAAAAAAATTTGTTTGAGACAAAAATAGTCACTTACAAAAAAAAAAAATAGTTTTGATTTAAAATAGCTTTTAGTCCATACAAAAATTGGCGTTTCATCCGGGCGATCTCACTTGGTTGACTAATATCGAGAGCCTTGTCAATACGCAATTAAACTTGTCGGCTTTTTCTCCAATTAAAACAAAAATAAAAACACTTCAAAGGTAAGTTTTTGTTGTGGATTCTTTATTGATGTCATCACAATAATTTAAATTTAATTTAATCTAAACTCGTATTTGTAACATTTGTTGCTGATGTTCGCGTGCCTTCAACTAATAACAAGCTCATTTCGACAAAAACTACCATTCTTTTCTGTACCTCATGGGCTTAAATCACCTACATACATCATATACTTACTCAAATAAATTCAAGTTCTGTATTCAGTATATTGTGTACTCTAGACTGGTTAGAAGTTCAGCAGATAATTGCTACTTCAATTGAATGACGAAATGATTAGAATGAGATTAAATAAACACAAACTGATTTTTTTTGCAGTTAGTAGATTAATAAGTTACCCTATTCATTTCTTTATCTGTGGATAAATTTAAGTGTTTTTTTTTTGTTTTGTTACAAGTAAAATAATCGTTATATCAACTATCAAAAATGTATATAAATAAATTTAACTCTACTTGACTATGAACTTGAAACTTAAATTTCAGATAAGAAAATTAAAAAAAAAAATATGATTTGTTTTTATATCGAAAAATTCCCTATTCAGTTTTGATACATTTTTTAAGAATTAAAATTTTAACAATAATTTCAGTTTTGCATAAATACCTATATAATGATGAATAGGAACTCAATCTTGAAGACAGTAATTTGACAAAGAATTGTAGACATAAGGACGTTTTACTACTAATACAATTGCATAATGCATCAGTTTAAAAAAATCCAAAATCTTATCTTTTGTGGCAAAAACCTGAAGAGCATATTATGATTACATTAACTTCTAACATTTTTGATTCGAATTTAAATCAAAATTATGCGGGTCATTATTGAGTTATTTAAAAATTTACCGCCATTTATACACTATTTAACCTTTTTAATGATAAAATTTTGGAAAATATTAAACCCTAAATCAAAATGGCCCTCAAGCTATTCTTCACAAGAAAAAAAAAACTTTTCCAAGTCCAAAATAATAATTATTATTAATACTAACATTTTTTTTGTTTTTACATCAATTCACTCTTTTTATAAATAGGAAAGAATTGAATGATATAAGATGCTTAAGTTTTTCTGTTATTATAACATTTCAAACATAATCAAACATTTTAAAATCGAATGTCCATTTTTTATTTTGTACCCTATTTCACCCTATAAATAGCTTATTTTTAAAAATATAAAGCCTTTAGACAATTTTTAAATTAGGTATAACTTTTCAAGCACACAACCAAAATTACTAGAATTCGAATACGTTCTCAGAATTTATTGTTCAATAAATGGTCTATGATTTTGAAATATTCGAATACAAAAGCATCTCGGAAGCCGAAGTTCTGAATGTCCAAAATCTTGATTCCAAGACCATGAATACCAAAATCTCGAATTCCAAAATCTCAAATGGCGCACTTTCACATGCTTTTTTTTTATACCACCAAAAAAAATGTCATTCAAAAAGTTTCGTTATGACGAACTCAAAAAAAAATTACACCTCTTAAATTTTTTAACAAAATGCACTCTAACTTTTAAACTTTTAATTTTTTTCTCTAGGATCAAAACTAATTGAGTTACGCATGAAAAGCAAAATTACCGTTAAAAATAATATGGCGACATAATTACATATTAGATGCAGTAGCAAAAAATGTGGTTTTCGGCTCGTGTACTGATGCTCTTTCGAATACCAAAGTCAAAGTTAACCACGGAAATAGTTACCAGCAAAAGTCTAAATGCCCCGGGCTATTGACGAACTTCATGACATTCATAATGTCTTATGTATGAAAAGAAAGTTTCATAGTCGAATTTTCAAAAATGAAGAGTATGACAAAAATTAATCGTTGTTTTAGCACGAGCCATGTATGTTTTGTGTTAACGAAGTTCAAAATCTATAGATATTTTTTTCGGATCCTAACCTCATCTATGGGGTATTCCCATCTAAAAGGTCAGTAATTGGTCAAAAAAGGTCAACTAGTTTTAGAAATTGGTCAGCCATAGAAAATCCAGTGGCGATTCCTCTCAGTTAGCAGGTTTATCGCCGCTAAACCAAGAATTTAAATGAATAAATTATATGATGTACTTTTTATTTTCAAAAAGTAACAAATGGCCATGTTGAAATAATGATAATGATTTCTTACAATAATCAATACGATAAATACAAAAAACTACCCACCTACCTACCTACCTATTTTCAAATCATATTTTTCTTCAAACAACACAAAACTCCCATCTTCCTATCTGCCTCAGCGTTACAATATGCGATACCAAATCCAAATTCTCTACAAAGAGCATTGATATAATAATACAAAAATAGATGCCTACCTAATCTACCCCCATATTGTTCTCAATTATATTTTCCTGCAGACACACAACCACGGTTGCCACTTGAAAATAAAAATTGTGACCAAAATTGAAAATAAAAAGTACCAAAATGACTAAAATGACTAAAAAGTGACCAGAATAATTAAAATCTGAAAGCTTCATAATACACAGAAAATTAAAGTTAGTCACATTTTTTTCATTTATTATCATAAGTAAATAATTAGAAATTAACAAAAATAAATAAACAAAAAAGGTACAACATAATTCACGAAATTACTTTAAGGGAAATGTGATCACCCCTTCTTCAAAATAAAGATTAGACCGCACTAGGTGGAACTGCACTGCAGCGAAACTGCGATTCACAATAATTTGTATGAAATTTAATAAGTTCAGTTCCCGTTTGGTGCGATATAGCTTATACAATTTCATACAAATAATGTTATGCCACGTCGTGAAGTGTAGTTTCGCTGCAGTTGTGTGCGTAGGCGGTCTAAACTTTAGAAACATAAATAACTAAACACAAAGGTTTATTCAGTAAATCACATTTTTTCACAGCATTTTATATTAAATTCACAATATTTTTTAAATTAATCAATACGAAATTGCGTATAGCTAAATTGATTCTACTAAAATGTACACACATAATCTACCTATTTAAAAAAAGTTTTCTTTCAACCAAACCCTATGGCTTACACGTTTTTCATAGTGAATCTCTTTGGACAACATAAAATTATTTATGGTGTCAAAGTTATTTCTGTTTCTTAACTTATTTTTAATTAAACTTAAATCATAAAACTTTCTTTCAGCAGCAGCTGAGCTGTGTGGTAACGACAATAACAAAGCTTTAGTAATGTTGTTTTAATTTTACAAGAAAGATTTATTAATATACCTTGTTACTGACCTATCCATTTTTTAAGTTTTGTTTTCGAAAAGAACCAACAAAACCAACAAGCGAAATAGACGCCTAAACGTTTAAACACAAAAATATTTTAAACTTTCCATTTGTCAATAAATTGTCAAATGAAGTGGTCGTGGATGGGTTATGCAGGGCGTTCAATTTAATACATGCGTCGTTTGCATTAGGCGATGAAAAAAAATTGCGCTTTTAAAAGTCGAGTTTTTTTTATATTTCTTCTTCAAAAAAAGTGACCAGATGGAGAACAAAATGACCAAGTGACCAAGTGTAAAAAAAAAATGACCAAATTTGGTCACAAATGACCAAAGTGGCAACCGTGCACACAACATAAAACTCTCATACAACACGTCTCCCTTCCCTTGAAACATTTTAGCTTGCAACATCTGCGCTGCACAATTCATACAATTTTTAATAATATCTATACAAATTACAAATACAAACTCAAATACAATACAATCTAGAATACAAGAGGGTTTTACTACACAATATCCTAAGCAAAGGCCAGCTAAATAAATGAAAGTTTTAGCGTAAGTATGATGCGATAAAGCACGATGCAAGCAGCTGCTTTCGTATATGTTTCTAGGAAAATGCGGTAGGAAGGATGAATGCATTGTTTTGTTATTAGTGTTCTTTGATTGATATGAGTAAACATTGAGATTGAAATCTTTTAGCACAGTCAATTTACACAAAAAAAAAAAGTGCTAAATTCGCAAACCGCGATGCAGTTCTGCGTTTTTGATATGTTGTTGGGGCATGTTAGAGTAGTATATAGACAAGTTTGTAACTTCGAAAAACCTGTGCTCGCTGCAGGAAAAATGCAACAGTGAAAAAAACGCTAAAATCACCCCTTTTTTCCGACATTTTCCATTATAACTTTGGAAATATGCAACTTAGGAAAAAACCGTACACTTCAAACTTGTTTGTTATAAAATTTTCTACAAAACAACATCAATTTTAAATGCATGTTATATTTGTGTTGCTATCTAACCATGAATTAAAAAAAAATCTGAAAAACTAAGTAAATTTGAAGTACTCAAAAAATAGGTAAAAAATTGCCCAATTCTTCTTAAAATTTGGAATCAAATAGTCTAGACTCTAGAGTATTACAAGACGAAATTCGATCTAAATCGGTGAAATAGTTTTGGCAAGAAATATGATGTTAACAAAGTGCAACACAATTATGATGCAAAACATTGCGGTGGTCAAAGTAGGACACTTAAGTTGGCACTGATTTTTGTACACGTACTTAGAACCAAGTGAACAGTTTTCGGAACTTTTAAATTCAGTACCAAAGTTGCTTAAAAAAAGATATAAATATTATAACTATATTTTATGATAATAATTATTCCCTCTTCGTGACTTAGCAGCATATATGGTCAACTCATTGAAAGGCAATAAACTAAAACTAAGAATTTATACTTAACTTGTTTTGTAGGTTAGAATTATTTAAAATATTTTGAATTATTATTCAAAATATAATGAATATAGTTTGAAATATTTATTATTATTCAAACTTTTGATTTAAAAAAAAAAACTTCTTTTTCAAGACATTTCTTAATATTAAAAAGAATAATAGTTGCATTCAAAAACCAAAATACAACCAAAAGAGGAATAAACCTTGATATTATTTTAATAAGAAAAAAATTGGAAGTACATTGTTTATAATTTTTAAAAATTGAAGCTATAAAATATAAGTAACTATGTTTTTGAGACCTGAAGAAAACGTAACCACGTTTGAAACGTCGTCTGATTTAGATACTTAGATACAAATATGACCTAAAGTATAAACATTTTATTTATGATAGTTAAGGGTTCAAAGTACGTGTACAAAAATTAGTGCCAACTTAAGTGTCCGACTTTGAATACAACAAAGTCGGCAAAATTTTTTTTTCCGTCGAACGACGCCACGAAGCGAATTTATGTATCGATAAATTTTTAAACTTTTATTTTATACCTATAATTTATTAACGTTTTTTTTATTAATTGTCGTTATCAATAAAATTAAAAAAAAAGTATTATTTTTTTTAAATTTTAACCTTCCCCAGACTAAGTAGCCAAACCAGTACTAAGGACCAGGAATCGCCACTGAAAATCTTTAATCAATGGTTTAAAGTTTTTCAAGGTCACCAACTATTTTTGAGACCTCATTTATGGGATATTCGCAAAAAAAGTGTACCATTCGAAAGGCCACCGACTCGTGATAAAAGGTCAGCTTTTTTCAGTAATTGGTCAGCCATAGGTTTTTTATATGCATTTTTGAACTTTTTTGTTTTTCAAGGCCTTATAAAACTTTTAGCATCCCATTGACCATTGACCAGATACCATTTTAAAGGTAATTAAATCCTTATATAAGGTCAACATGTTGCAGAATTTGGTCAGCCATAGGTTTTTGTTTATGAATTAAAATTTTTTTTTTTATAGGTATTAGACTCTTATACTCTAACCTCCATATGCCATTATTTCAAAACTGGTTTGGGAGTGCGTGGATACGTTAAACGAACTTGGCAAAAATAATAATGTTACACTTCATTGGGTACCTGGGCACGTAGGTGTCCAGGGTAATGAAGAGGCAGACTCCTTGTCAAAAATAGGAGCAACTACACCCTTACCAGGTCCTGAGCCCTATTATGGTATAGGAGAAAATGTGATTGAAAATAAAATCAAAACAGAAGAGGAGGCCAAAAGATCCAAATTATGGACAGAACTCCCCCACCTGAGGCAAGCGAAACTACTTCTTGGGAGCTACAACCAAGAACGCTTTGCATCCTGTATAGGCTTAACAGGAATAACCTCAGAATAATAACAGGTTTCCTCACTGGTCACTGCAAACTAAAAAGACACCTAAGTATTCTTGGGCTGGTGAGTAGTGCCACATGCAGATTCTGCGACACTCATGAGGAAACACCTGACCACATATTAGGTAAATGCGATGCACTCGTGCAACAAAGACATAGGTATATGGGATGTCACCAGATAGAAGAGAGCGAACTTCCATCTCTAAAAGTTCAAATACTCAAGGTTCTCAAAGAAACAAACTTGGAGAAAGAGCTATAGAATGAGCGATCTCATCTAGCTTTAGGTCGCAGTGTACTTAAACCCCTTTTATTATTCATTCATTCAACCTTGAAACGAACTTTGAAAATTCATTAAAATAAACCTATGGCTTACCAACTACTGAAACTAGCTGACCTTTTATCACGAGTCAGTGGTCTTTCAATTGGTATACTTTTTTTGCGAATATCCCATAAATGAGGTGCTAAAGGTTAATCCTGATTTTTCCCAATTTTTCTTATCCACTTTCTACCGAAAACTTTACCTTCTTGAAATTTAAGAGTTTTGCATTATAGTTTGCTAGTTATACGGGTCTTAAAAAGGAAATTCAAAAACTATAAGACATCAATATAAAAAGATAAGGATTTCTTAAATAGCAAAGGTACACAGATAGGATTAGAAAGACTCAAAATAATTTAAGTTGAAGGAGAAGATTAGTAAACGTTTAGATAATTAAACGAGTTTTTTTGCAGAAATCTATTTTCTCAAAATTACCATGCAGAATTTTAGGGTATTACCTATTTCAAGTCATCATTTTTATAATATCAATGTTGTGCTATTATACTTTAATTAAGTTGACTGTCTGAATAAATAAATAAATAAATAAATCGACTAACAACTCGCAACCATTTCTGTGTGCGCCTTTTGACAGGAATGGAAGGGACCTACAATTTTATGCCGAATCCGAACGACTAGACGAGAAGCACTTATTCGTGACAAGTGATACTCTTGGAGGATTTGACAATTCCTCGCAAGAGGCAGTAGCCCTGAAAAAAAACTTTTTAGTTTTTAGGTGGACGAGGCTGGGAAGCGATCCCAGACCTCCAGCGTGACAGTCGAACGCACTAACCATTACGCTACGGGCTACTGACTGTCTGAAGAACATATAATACCTAATTTAAATATCATACTGGTATGGATTTAAAAAAAATCGTTTGAAAAATTAAATAGATAAGCTCAGGCTGAACAAATAAATATTAAGATACAAAATAACACGAATAAATATAAAATTTAACTATATCTCGTTTGGGGTTACCTTATAATAGTGACTCAATATTTTGAATACTTGCGATATGCGGAGGTACCTTCTATAGGGCAATTCGTAAAAAAAAATAAACTCGCTTTCAATAATAATTTCACCTAACATCACGAAGATAGATAACCCGAAAAAGTGGGTCCCGCAATTCTGTCAGTATGTACATCGACTTCAGCGTTCAGCCTAAGCCACTTAAGCGATTTTCTTCAAATTTTGGATTTAAGGTTCTTAGAGGATTCCTTAGAGGAACAACTAAGATTTATTTTTAGTTCCAAAAATAAAGGTACATAATGCCATACAACGTAGTAGCCCGTAGCGTAATGGTTAGTGCGTTCGACTGTCACGCTGAAGGTCTGGGTTCGCTTCCCAGCCTCGTCCACCTAAAAACTAAAAAGTTTTTTTCAGGGCTACTGCCTCTTGCGAGGAATTGACAAATCCTCCAATAGTATCATTTGTCACGATTAAGTGCTTCTCGTCTAGCCGTTTGGATTCGGCATAAAATTGTAGGTCCCTTCCATTCCTGTTGACAGGCGCACACAGAAATGGTTGCGAGTTGTTAGTCACTAGGCCCTGGTTCTTCATGAGCAGTTGTGCCACCCGTTTTTTTTTTTTTTTTTTAATGCCATACAACCAATTTAGGTACAAACAAATTATTTATCTCAATAACTGCTTTAACGATTTTAATAAGAAAACTATCAATTACTTTTAAAGATATGGTCAATATTTTGGTAAGCAAAAACTTTGTTGGTTAATGGTTACCAAATCTCAAATAACCGAATTTTTGGTTTTCAAATTTCTTGCGGTTTCACCAATTTCAACAAAAAAAAATTTTACAGGATGTTCTTTTCACAGTTTTAACAATTTTGCATATAAACATTTTTGAAACATTTTTTTTTGGGATTTTTGATAAAATATTATTTTTTTTCATCAAAAAAATATTTACATTCATTCGATATCTTGAAAACAAGTTACTAATTTTGTTTTTTTTTTTTTTAAATAAGAAGATGAAGAAATTTAAATATTAAAATATTGAAATTACTTCTGTAAATGAAATTACTTCAGGTAAATGAATAAAATTCAATTGAAAAGTACAAGTGACCTCAACTCCAGAAATAATTGTGTTTCGCCCAAGGTATAACAGTGGGCTCTTCATCTTCTTATTATAAAAAAACCTGACCACGGGTATTTATTTTCTGGTTGCACGAATTTACACAAATTCCCCTAGAATAATAAAATTCACAGTATCTTTTTGCTGTGATTTTTATAAGAGTCGGTGAACATCGACCAAAATTTGTGTCTTAGTAGGGTAACAGACTGACTGAAGAGCCCACTGTTATACCTTGGACGAAACACAATTATTTCTGGAGTTGAGGTCACTTGTACTTTTTAATTGAATTTTCTTAAATGTTCAAAGGATTTTAAATGTTCCTATTTTATGCGTTATAAAAATATTTTTTTTTGGAAAACCGCGCTTACGACTTTTTCTTGCTCTTAGGGCAAGAATATTGGGCTTATATGTTAAAGAACTTAATTTTTTTTATATTAAGCGCACACTTAAGGGGTTTTTATTTCCCTTACAAGTGCGAGCGTTAGAAAAATAGGGAATGATTTAAGAGGAGGAGGTACGGATGCACATTGGTTTTGTACCTCTGTATATCAAAATGGCAGGGAAAAATAGTGTCAGGTAAAGCATTCCACATTCTTGTAGTGCGATATTGTATAACTTACTTAATTTGTCATTTATATTACTATACGTTATAAGCAATGTTCCATGTTGTGCTTTTATTTTAATAAAGTTCACTGTAAAGTAGTTTTATTCAATTTTTGTTTTCTATATTGAGGGCTTATCATTTTGCTTGGGGTTGAGGTTATAGCCATAAATTATCAAGTTGATCAAATATCATCTCGTGGATTTGAATAATTTAATAAACTAAAGTTGAATAAATAATAATAATTAAGATAAGAAGGTAATATGACAGCCGAGCAAATAAAATCTAATTACATCTCGTGACCATCAAGGTCATGGAAGTGACTTAAAAGAGTTGATTATATTTTACAAAGGAACACATTGTAAAAAATATATTAAAGTAAATTAATAAAAAGATCATTACTGTTACGCATCAAATATAGAAAATTTGTGAAGAATTTTATAAAAGTTAAATTCCAAATTTGTTGGGTTATTTTCGATCCAATGAAGTTTTTGTTTGATTATTTTCAGAAAGAGTTAAGATCTTTTCTTTTTTTTTGAAAATTATCTTCTAGAATGCTTTAAAACCACCGAATTCTTAACTCTACTCCTTCAATAACAATAAAGGCTTATCAGGAATCAGAGGAATTTCCATTACAATTTTTGAATCCCACACGCATTTTTAGAATTATTTTTATTATTTTTTTTTTTTTTAAACAAAGAAACGTTTTCGAGATATCGCTTAATATACCAATATTATGTACCTACTTTCAGATTCACTACATTTTTTTTTTTTGAAAAAATAATATCATGATTTAATTTTCATATCCTGAGAAGTAGCGAAAAAAATATTATTTGAAAAAAATAAAATGACAATGAGTGTCGATTCTAATAGGTGTAGCAGCGATTTAAATTAACAGCCATTAGAATAGACATATTGAGAGATTGAGACGCGTTCTACGCAAGTGACGCGCACAGCACCGCACGACGAGTTTTTGTAAAGAACAGGCGCGTTCACGAAACAGAGATATCGGAGATTTTGCTCCGTCAAAAGCTAAGCAAGCGAATCCAAAATTTGTTTCCTCAGTATTTTGACAGCCAAACTGAGATTTTTTGGTGAGGAATCCTGTTCAGGCAATTGACATTGCTGAGGCCCCCCGCTATATCCTTTTCTTGAACTCGCCTTATATAAATCAATAGAACAACGCATATTAATAAAGCGGCACTACATGACATGACGCACGTTTTCCGAAAATCGAGCGACACAGTTATCGAAACACAGTTTTCCTAGCAAGAAAAATCGTTTATTTGTTAGAAAATAATTATTTTTTTAGAAGTACATATATTTCAATTATATATCAATATTTCAGACTTAATTTGCTTCAATTAATATGTATTTTGACACGAGAAACGCAAATCAATTTGCGGAGACCGGCATGACACGTTTCTATAATAGCGTCGTGCGACACTCGTTAGGTCACTACACACGCGTCGGTTGCGTCTCAATATGCACCTAGAAAAATAAATAAATCGAGTGGCACAACGGCTCATGAAGAACCAGGGCCTAGTGACTAACAACTCGCAACCATTCCTGTGTGCGCCTTTCAACAGGAATGGAAGGGACCTACTATTGTATGCCGAATCCGAACGGCTAGATGAGAAGCACTTATTCGTGACAAGTGATACTCTAAGAGGATTTGTCAATTCCTCGCAAGAGGCAGTAGCACTGTTTTAAAAAAATAAAACATAGGGCGAAAATAACCAATCTTCTTCTTCAAAGCTCATAGTTTAAGAATTTGCTATATTTTATGTATTTACCTTTCCGAAAAATTCTAGTGTATTTGTCTTACCCTGCATGATTTTATTAAAAACATATTTTCAATTTTGATTAATTATTACTTGCTCTAGGGCAAGTATATTGGTTTCGTCAAGAGCAAGAAAGTGCGATTCAATTGTGCATTTTTTTTTTAAAGATCTTCATAATATTATACAGCAAAATTTCAAAAAAAAAAAAACTGAAGTCTTACCTGCATAAATAATGACTTTAAATTTTGGCGATCCAAATTTGTTTCCTTAGAATCTTTTCCAAATCTTATGCAGGCATAAGCAATTATTATTTTGTTTTTTAAAGTCCTTTTAAAATGTTTGTTTGTATCATCTATACATAAATTAATTTTTGTTCAAAATCAAATGGCGTCTTTTTCATTTAGCTTAAGCTACTATAGCTTAAGAATAAAACCTATTTAACAAATTAATTTCGTGCTTTTAAAATAATGCTCTAAGGACAGGTTTTTCAGTGCGTGGATTAAAGTTAAAGTTCACCTTTGGTAAATTAACTTAGTGTTAAGTCAAAAACTTCTTATGATAGTTTATCTTCTGTATTTTTCAAGATAGTCAGATACTTGTCAGATACTTGGCAAGCCCTTGCTGGATTTCAGTACCAAAAACTAAGACGAGGGAAACTTTTCAAACACTCGTGAGACCCTCCCTAGTAAAAACTTGTTGAACATGTTTCAGTACCCCATCAGGATTGTCTCTTGTACACTACAAACAAAAATTTTATAAGCCCAATGCAATTTCAGTATCATAAAACACTTTTTTCTCTCTTACATTTGTGTTTTTTTTTCATATCAGAGTTATTACTATGGTTGTGAGACATCTGTAAAAACGTGTTCTATGCTGTTCTATCTGAAAAGCGTGTACATACAATCCTGTTCTATTCGATATGTATTTGTTATTCAATATACTATGAAACATTAGCTTATGAAAACTTATTCACTTTCGACTTTTGAATTTTTGTATATCGAGTTAGCCCAATGGTTAGCGCATTGGTGGACAAGCAGAAGATGGCGGGATCAAGTAACACATAAACCAACTTTTAATTGTTTGATTGCCTGACGAGGCTAAAGGGTTCATAATCACCAAGGCATTGTTCTAGCCTTTGCTAACACTTGCTTGCCCCATGCCAGAATCCATGTACAACTCTTTAGTGCCTTGTCGAAAACTAGATTGTTTTTCTGCGCGGGTTGTATCATAACTTTTAAAAACTTTATTTTGTTCATCTTAAATTTAGTACAATCATTAAATTTACCCTAAGAATTATACAAAAAAAAAACTTAATTATTTCGGTGGTGGGATCATTATAATCTTTCGTTTTCGTTTCCACAAAAATTCTCCTAGCCAAGCACACAGGATGCATAAACAAAGGCCATTTATAAAGTGCACCTTTGAGCTAAAGTCCCAAGCATCTAGAAAAAGATATTTTAAATAAAAAAGGAAACACATTAAAATGTAAAGAACAGTAAAAATATTCTGACCTCCAAATTGTCCAAATATATAATAAAATAAGTACGAAGCTCCTTGCTGAAAACCAATGGCAGCTGGAAGTCTTTTCAATTGCAAATGACTTGGAAGAATCAAAAACCAAAAGACAACTACCACTCCGCTACACAAGCCTATTAATCCAACGCAAATAAGCCTCACTGTAAAATTGCTATAGAACACCAATACGGTTCTTCCCATGCAAATTCCAATCAGAGCACACATGAGTACAACTTTGTTGTTGCATCTAAATTTCCTTCTAGAAATAATTGCAATTGAAATCCTCATGACCATATCAACCCATGGTAACAATGAAATAGCTGATTCGTCTAAAATGTTTCCCATCAGGAAGGTAGAATTCAACTCCAAACAACGAATAATCGCTAGACCTAGAACAAGATTTACAAACCAAAAGTCCGACAAAAGATCCAAGTCTAGGAACCTTGATATCCTTTGTAAGATAGAAAGTTTTTGTTTTGTTTTCTCTTCCACAGGAGAGGGGTGTTGGAATTCGTGTGGACTTTCGAAATATTCCGTTTCATCTGGTAGAATAATTTTCGGAATAGATCTTGATAGAGGCTCAAATGATGCGAACGAATTCTTAGGCACTCTCAGTGGATATGTAGAGTTCGTTGAAAAAGGATGCAGATTATTTAAGTCCAAATTTGAGTTTGTTGAATTTTCCAAAGCACTAAGTTTTGCTATTTGTCGAGAACCAAAGATAATATTCAATGGTCGAATTTCATCCATTTCAATAGTTGGTTGCTTCTTGCGATGCAACTTAACAGGTTGGTAAGCAAGTGAACAAGCAAAATTGTTAAGAGTCAGCGAGGCGAAAAACAATACTGCCCCAGCGACACCATATTCATTAAGTAAGAATGTTGTCAAGTATGGTAGAAATAACGGTGCCAAACCGAATATTGAATTCATACAAGCAAACGCTTTGAGCCTGTTTTCGCCGAAGTACGTGCTGACAGCAATGTATGATGTCGCGCAGATAAGGGTTTCTCCAATTCCTGAAATTGAAAAAAAAAACATAAGAAAAAACCGTTAAATACTGATCTTTCTTTTACTTACCACACATGATCGATAATGTCAAAAGATTAAACATGAAGGAGTCGGTAAATGCTGACAGCGCAAGTCCGAAGAAAGTGAAAGCAGCTCCGACCAAGCTGATTTTTCGGAATGTAAATCTCCGAAAAATTGCACCATTCAAAACAGCTGAATAATAAAATTGAAATGAAAAATTATTCAAAATAAATCAATAAAATCATTAAAATAAAAAGTTTGCTGAACTTTAAAGCCTAAAGCCTCTTAACGAATACAATGAGTCGCATTAATAAAACGAAGCAATTACTCCAATTTAAATTCGAAGCAAAGTAAAAGCATTTATTGCCACAAATCTATATACATAAAAATGGATCGTAGTTTGAGCGGATACTTAAAACTTGAAAAGGACTGAACCAAATTGGACACTTCTTTCTGCGGGTTTGTTCGTAATTGCTACGCGAAAATTTAGAAAAAAAGAAGGTTGGAAAATTTTCAACAGGTGGCACTGTAGGTGCGCATTTTGTTTTTCAGCACGCATAACTCGAGAACGGATCAATCGATTTTTAAGTAAGGACACTATGGAGGAAAATCCCGGAAATTTCCAAGAAATAAGAAATTCGGGAAGATCCGGTTTTTAGTAGGTATACATTTCTTCGCATTTAATCGAGAATTAGAGCGAGAAATGGATTTCGATCGTGTCGTATTAAGTCAAGACGTTCGAACAAATAATGTGCCAATGTTGAATCCAGAACAATAGCAAGCGTACGATGAAGTGATGCAGACAGTTGATATCGGAAATGCTGTCATTTACTCCCTGGATGAGCCCAGTGGAACTGGAACTGGAAAAAAACATTCCAGATTTCACTGATTTTTGCTACCATTCGAGATCGATCTAAGATTGGTACTTGACTCGTACGGCATTGCGGCTACGGTCTTATGAAAGCCGTCTTACCATTCTGCATTGAAATTGCTACTCAATCTGCAATTAGATGAAGAACAAACATGCAACATTTCAAAGAAGTATGCGATGGCGAAAGTATTGTAGCAATGTATAAGCTTACCATTTAGGATGAGTGCACAATGGGCACACAATCTCGCATTGGGAGCCCTGAATCACACGTTGAAAGTTTAACGAAATTATGAAAAACGTTGCGGTGGCACAATGATTTTGCATTAACGCGATTTTTGTCAAAGGCTCCCATTACAAGATCACCTCCCATAGATGAATTGAACACTTTCCTGAAGGCATCTGATTTATGGCGATATGTGAAGAAATTGGCATTGAAAATGAACATACGGTTTGCTTTACGAAATGGCCAGTCTGCTAAAGAAATCTCCAGGCAATTGGTGTTGACAGGCAATGGAGTAATTCTAGTCACCGTCCTGATTAAATTTCATCCGATTTGTTGCCAAATTATCACGACACTTGAACGACTTATCGTTATCTATCATGCATGTTTAATCGAAAATCGCTTAAAATTATGCTGACCATAATTGGCTGATGGATAAAAACGAAGCCACATACTATCCCACGGAATTTTTGATTTCTTTGGACGTTCCAGGTTTTGCACCCACACAATTTGAAATTGATGCACTGAAACTTTTTAACGGAATGCGTTCGATTGTGATGAAGAATCTCAAAACAAATATCATTCAAAAAATTCAAAGGCGAAGATGTTTTCATTCCACGGATTCGGCTTATTCCGAGCTGATTGCGATTCTTATATTAAAGCGTCATCGCGTACGTTTTGCGATGTATAAGAATTAATAAGCTGCAAGGGCAATAAATTGCTGGATGTTTGTGACATAAATCTTGAATTTCCATGTTACTCACATAGTCAATTGTGAGTATAATAAGTAAGTAAATATCCAGCTTTGTACGTGAACCTGCCCGCCGAGAAAAGAACGAAAAATGTTGTCCACCATCATAAGCGGGAGACCCACAAAATAACCAATCGCAAAATCCGCAAATCCTAAAAACTAAATGTTTTGAAAAATTTCCATAATTAAAATCACTAAGCCCAAAATGATTATATTCTAAATCCTCAAAACCAAAATCCCAAAAAATCCCCAACTATAAAATTAAAAAAAAAAAAAACTTTGATAACAGACTGACTGACAACATAGGCGCCTGCCAGACGACTGAGCATACCCTAGGCGGAGCGATGGAGTCGCGTGAGCGGGCGGGGCAGAAGACCCGAAAAGAGAGTTAAAATCCTTGAACCCGCGAGGCGGGCCACCCAAAGTAGTGTTTAGTACAAGAAACTTTGATATAAGACCGACTGACCATATAGGCGGGCGAAATAATTTTTAATTTTACCGCGTCAATATAATTTCAAAGATATACTCAAAATATGGGGATTCTAGTGCTTGGAGGTTTTGGTTTTAAGGATTTAGTTTTTGTAGATTATAAATTTGGAGATTTCGGTTTTTGGGCATTTTAATTTAGGAATTTGGGTTTGGAGATTATGGTTTTGGAACTCGTGTACCTAACCCTCATAAGCCACTTCAGTGAAAATCGGGTTGACTGAAACACATCGAAATTGTTATACTTCAGTTATTTCCATTGTATTGAATAGAATTTTTGAAAACAGAACTGAATTTACCGAATTATGTACATCAAGTCGTGTGCCAGGCTCAGAATTACTATTTTCGTTACATTACTGAATTTAGGCGGAACGAAGTTCGCTGGATCAGCTAGCTTATATTTTAAGGCCGTGTGTCAATTGCGTTAAAATTTTGCTTAAATTTGATCACAGTCAAATTTGATCCGCTTTTGTAGGGGTGAATAATTTGAAGGGCTTTGCCGTGCCAATTGCATTCAATGGAATTTTTTAAAACATACATTTCCCATTGACAGTAGTAGCCCATAGCGTAATGGTTAGTGCGTTCGACTGTCACGCTGGAGGTCTGGGATCAGTTCCCAGCCTCGTCCACCTAAAAACTAAAAAGTTTTTTTTTTCAGGGCTACTGCCTCTTGCGAGGAATTGACAAATCCTCCAAGAGTATCACTTGTCACGAATAAGTGCTTCTCGTCTAGCCGTTCGGATTCGGCATACAATTGTAGGTCCCTTCCATTCCTGTCGAAAGGCGCACACAGGAATGGTTGCGAGTTGTTAGTCACTAGGCCCTGGTTCTTCATGAGCCGTTGTGCCACCCGATTTATTTTTTTTTTCCTCTTTGACATGATGTTCCCTCCGTTCAATAACCTATTCGAGACGGTGCGTGTCAACTTATCCAGAAATGTTCAGATACAGTCGACACCACTTATAACGACGTTGCTTAACGATAGATCGCTTTTGGTTTGTTTTCATACAAATTGTAATAGTTTATCGTCGGTTATAACGCCGTAACGCCGTTGTCTTTAGCGACTAGTCGCATATAACGACGAACTTCAGACAAAAAATACTTCAGTTTTGCCGCTTATAACGAATGACGAAAAATTCAAACAAAAAGTAGGTAACTGAGAGTTCAAAACTGAACGTCTTCGAATACACACAAATTCCTTTCTTCGCGAATAAATTTAACTAGGTTCTTTATTATTCTCTTCCTAAAATTTAAAAGCGCTTACTTTTGTACTTCTGTTTTTTGCTTATCAATCAATTTCTTTCCTTTCCTTCTATTTCTTCTTACTAGTGCCGTGCATTGCATTTATAAAGACCTGAGGTCTTACAAGCATATAGTTAAAATTGTATTATTATAAGTCGGATATAACGATCGCCGGCTATTGCGACCACATTTGGCTGGTCCCTTGGCGGTCGCTTTAAGCGGCATCGACTGTACCTTGATTTATTGTTGTAATAGCTTTTTGCAGAAGGATTAACAACACAAATCTATCCAAATCGGTTTGGATACGATCTTGAACGCGGAAATTGCATTTTGGTTTGGCACTTTCATATATCAACATGTCAATAAATTATGGAAGGTGAATGTTTTACCACCGCGTTGCCATGGGTGTGGGCACTCTCATTAATCACCATATAAATAAATTTAGACTGACGAATATTTCTCTATCGTGCCGAATGTTTCGCGTTGGTTTGGAAGAGCCTTTAAGGCGAAACATTCGCTAGTCAAAATTTACATGTATAAATGAGAGTGCCCAAGCCAACGGCGAATGTTTCTCCTCCGCACCAAATGTTTCGTGTTCGTTTAGAAGAGCCTTAAGCGCAGTGTTCACACTATAAAACCTGTTTGACAAATCTGTTCACGGTTGATAGTGTGAACTCTCTGTTTAGCAAACACTGCGTTCCTTGTTCACAAATTTTTTTGATACTGTTGAGTGTTTAACATCAAACAGGTTTTATAAACCCCGCTTTAATCCATGATTATTGAAAAATCCAAAATATGAGCTCCTAATCATGGATATCGCTAATACGCCAATTTTGGTTGATAAGCGTTAGCGTGTGAAAGTCACATCCTAAATTTAGCCCACATGTGAACAAAGTCCCGATCTACACTGAACGTTTTTTCCAGTGCCGATAAAAAATTGTTGTTGTAATCGTGTGCGATTGAGAGGTACAGCCGACGTGTTCCTTCCAGTTTCGGACAATTTTTCCATTCATCACGGGACAAACTAAGTCGTTTCCAAATTGTGTTTTAATAAAGAGAACCATCCCACAGTGTGAAATTTTTTAGATTCTAGCGGAACTTAAGTCTTAATTCAAATAATATTTTTTTTAACTTGTTTTTTTTTTTTCGTGGAAATGATTTAAATATATCAGATTAATTAAAATTTAATAATATTTTAACTAAAAATAAATAATCTAAAGCATAGCTAGTTATAAAATAAAAAATGAATACATTTTTGAAAATAATTTGAAATTCAGTCAGTTTGCAACTATTTCTTGACATTTAGTTGTTGAAAACCTTGATCTTAACGTTATCAGTGGAACTGATGACTTTAGAAACTTTTGGTTACTTGGAGTTTGGTGCGAAACTTCAAAAACACTCAACCTATTAATTTTTCTGTAAAATAAAAATTTTTGTATGGGAGCTGCAACAGGTTGTTATTTTTATTTTTGATTCTAATTTTGTAAACTACACAGAATCAAAATATGAAAAAATTAGAGCGGGTACATGCAGGAAAACTAAAAAACCTGTGTCTCAAATTAAGAAAAGACTTTTTTTTAATACCCTAGCGGAAGTAAATTAAAAAAATTTAAATAAATAAATAAAATTTATAAAACTCACTTAAGCATGTACGAATAATTCTACCGTTCACAAAACACATGTAAACACAGCAGAGCTCAGCTCATCCGCTGTACAATGCCTTTAATTTTGTTTCAAACGGTGTTTAGCTTTGACAGCTAACTGTACAAAATACAATAGAAACATGAAACTTTTACTACCTGAAGTGAATCAACCGTTATGTTAAGAACTGATAAAAATTGGTTTTGTACTCGACAGCTCAACTGTTTTTCTTGACTTAAATTCCGCTGGATTGTGAAAATTTCACACTGAGCATCGTGATGTTGGCTCCTAGCAGTCCAGGTGTAATAGGTCGATGGTGTCAGTAATGTGCTAGAAGTTTAATACAAACGTCAAAATTTATCCACAAGTTAAAACTTAAACGAGCTCCAACCAAGTAAAATTTTGACGACTGTATTCACCTCAGTAATGTCAAAATTTAGCCATGGGATCATATTTAACGCACTTTTAACGCAACTGAAACATGGTCTAAATAATATTAGGAAAATTCGTTATACTGGATGTCTGCTGTAGAGGCATAGAACTTATTTATATAAATCTATCAGAAATGAAAACATATGTTTGTACATTGTACACAATATGTATACATGCAGCACCTATCTAATACTAATAATGTTTTGCTCATACTTTCTACCTGTACATGTTGATGCTACCGCTTTTATATTTAAAATTGTGGTCATTTGAGATCTAGTTAGTCCATTAACTGCTAACCTTTGTTCGTATAAAGGTAAAGATTCTTGCAATACACCAGAAGTCACCAGCTAAAAATTAAAAACAATACAAAAATTATTTTTTAGAATATGTTTTTCCGAAACAAATAATTTGACATAAAAAAAAACTAACCATACTTATTCCAGCTGCAATTACAACTATCCAACCCCATCCCCCATCTGGAGCAATAAAATTCACACCCAAATCACTTTTGTTTGGATTTTTATTTTTTGGCGGTTTCCGTTTCTTCGCAACAGGAAGGACTTTAATATACGAATGTTGGCTGTCTATTTCGCCTTCCGAGAGAGTTTTAAGATCACTGTTCATGGTTCATGAAGATGGTTGATTTTTGGTTATTTTTATTAAATCTTTTTTTTTTTTTAACGAATGCAATTTCGAGACAGATCCATTTTTTGAATTTGTTAAATTTAAAGCAGGATGAAAAATTTTATTAATAAATTGAGTTTTGAATTAAATGCTCTGTAAAGCTATACTTAAAATTGTAGCACAATTATCGAACCTTCACTTCCTAGTTGAGTTGGTGATAAATCAATCAAACTTATTCCCAAGCCTAGTCACAGCCTGGCCAGCGAATTGACTTGCACTGTGCTTAAGCAAAAATAAAATAAAAAAAACACTGTTTAATACTTGAGTTGAAAATACTAGTTGTTGTCGTTAATATAGCACAATAAATTTAAATTAATTTTCTTAAATTTTTTTATTTACAACAAAACTTTATTCGATTTTGATGTCGTTTCAATGATGGTACGAAAGTTGTTATGTTGATATTAATCCAACCGTTAAAAGCCAAAACCAATTTGAAACTGCTGTGGTCAATGAATGTATACCTCCAGTCTGTTAAAGTTTAGAGAATCTTCCACAATGGAGAAGTGTATAGATGAAGCTCTATTTTGAATAACTTGTTTAGGGATTGAGGAAAAGTCTCGCTTGTCTCTCAAAAGAATATAGAAAAACCTGTTTAAATATTGTATCTTCTTGATTATTTACATATTTTGTTGAAAACTGGTTATGGGATTTAATAGTGAGATATTGCTCTTAAACCATCATCAGTAGGAAAGGAACTTATACTTTTGCGTCGATGTTAAATATTACAAAGCCAAAAGAAGAAAGAGAAATAAATAGGTACTGCATACATGTCAACAATCTGTTTGGCTTAAACTAAAGCTTTGAGGTACTCAAGCGTTTCTTAGCTTTTTATTGATTTGATATGATTTGTTTTTGTAGGCGGGAAAATGTAGATAAATGCTCATTATGTTACAGGTTCATTTTAAAACCTAAAGTGGTACACTGTGGTGCCAAAATATGGTGTTTGTAACAATTAAAACAAAAATATGCACGACTGGATCGCACGAACCTGCTCTAGCATATAGTAACTTGAATGTAGCTAGACATTGACGGTGTCCATTTAATAATGATTTGTTAAAACAGCAGTTTTGATATTTTTTGATTTATAATACAAAAAAATTGTTAGAAATAAAAAAATGTTTTTTTCGTGCTAACTTAGAAGTACCAAATCGAAAAATTATGATAAAATCAACTAAGCCAATCACGAAATATACGTATGCAGGGTGATTGGTATAAGGTGCATCAAAAAGCTGTAACGAATAGGTTAGGTTAAGACAAGAAAAAATAGTAGGTATTAGAGGGGGGTCTATTTGCCCCCGTTTAGGTGGGAGGGGCAATTTTCTAAAAAATTGACTTAAAACAGAAACAAAATTATTTAAAAACAACGGTAAAACTTGCCATGCCCTGCCATACCTTTTTGGAAAGCCAGAAATCTTTTTTTTTAATTTTCATTTTAAATTCAGTTTCGCTTGTTAATAGCTTTAAAAAATTGATTTTCAAACTAGAAATTTAAAAAAAAAAAAAAAAATTCCACAATTTTACGTTATTAAGTACTATTTTTGTTTTCAAAACTTAATGCTCTTGTCAATTTTTAGTCAAACACTGAAAACCACATGGATATATGACTTTTACTTTTCAAGATATGAAAAAATAAATGAAGCAACTTTGTCATAAAACTAAGACGAATCCAGCTTAATGATCATTTCAGCAACCAGTTGATTATCATCAACCTCGATTTTTCTTCTTTTTACTCAGATTCTGGTTTCTTTATTTTTGAATATTTTGGAAAGTAAAAGTCCTAGAACCAGACAGTTTTCAGTGTTTGACTAAAAATTGACAAGAGCATTAAGTTTTGAAAACAAAAATTATGCTTAATAACATACAATATTGAAAAAAAATTTAGTTTTAATTTTTTTTTCAAAATTTCGAGTCTGAAAATTAATTTTTTAATAACTTTTCACTAACGCAACTTATTTTAAAATGGAAACTAAAGAAGAGATTTCTGGCTCTCCAAAAAGGTATGGCAGGGCATTGCAGGCTCTACCGTTGTTTTTAAATATTTTTTTTCTGTTTTAAGTCAATTTTTTAGAAAATTGCCCCTCCCGCCTAAACGGAGTGAAATCTTGTCTTAATCCATAACCTACTCATTACAGCTATTTGGTGCACCTTATACCAATCACCCTGTATACCTAAACAATAGTATAAAAAGGCACTTCACTTAATAAAAAAAATATTATTTTGTTTCCATTCTCCGAATTATTTGGAAAAAGTATGGTATGTTGTATTATAAAAAAAAACTGTATTAGGGATAATATGTCCGAAATTTAATCCAAATCGTTAGAGCCGTTTTCGAGAAAACTTGATAAACCCGAAATCGTTGTATGGCAGCTAACAATTCTAGATGAGCTAAAACAAAAATTCGAATTTATCCTCTAGGGAATCACATAAAAACACTTCCCACCAAATTTGAAGCAAATCCATTTAACCGTTTAGGCTCGATGTTCATCAGGACGCACAAACAAAAAAAACCGACGGACCCGACGCACGTCTTGACAAAAATCACTTTTGTGGACTTCTCCATCATCGTTATGTTAGTTTTGTTTAAAACCTCGACATTTTTCTTTGACACGAAACCAATACTTGCCGTATAGAGCAAGTAAAAATATTTTTTATTTAAACTTAATGTTTCAAAAAATACTCAATTTTGTGAAAACTTAGTCAAAAGTGATTACTTAACAACTTCTAGAATTCTTAACAATAAATCATGTTCTTAGAACCTCTTAACCGTACCTGCTAAACAAAACTATTGAACAACTGATTAAAAAATCTTATTTTGCTCGAAATTGGCTTCAATAAGTTTGATAACAAAATGTGTGTGTTATTTAACTATATATATTTATATATATATTAGGGTGGTCCTTATACAATTCATTGCCTTATTTTGAATGACGCACCCCGCCTTATTTGTTCTAAATAATTAGAAAAAAATTCCTGTAAAATTTCAGCTCATTTTATTAATATAAACCCGGCCCCCAAGATGTCTAAAGTTGTATATGGGAAATTTACATGCATTTTTGTACTTCCAACTTTAAAAATTCATAACTTTAGTAATGATTGACAAAGAAAATTAATTTTTGCACACATGTATTAACTATTGTCATGTTTAAAAAAATGTATTAAAAAAAAATGTAGAACATTTATTAAAAATAAAATTAATTTAAAAAAAATGTTTTTGTTTAAATGGTTATAAGTAGGGAAATAACTGTTTTACATTTTTATAAATGTGACAGAAGTGACTACATGAGTTCCAAAAATCAATTTTTTTTATCAATCATTACCAAAGTTAAGACTTTTCAAATTTGGATTTAAAAAAATACATGGGATTTCCCATAGAAAACTTCAGGCATCTTGGGGGCCGGGTTAACGTTAATAAAATGAGCTAACATTTTACAGACATTTTTTTTTTATTATTTAGAAAAAATTAGGGGGGGTGCGTCATTCAAAGTAAGACAACGACTTTTATAAGGACCACCCTAATATACATACATAGTGCAATAATTTTGTTTTACTTGATCTATAAATAGGGCAATCTACTTTTTTGAGATTCTCTGCGCTTTGATGTAGGTACATCGCGCTGGAGCCTAAACAGTAAAACAGATTCGCTTTGAATTTGGTGTGAAGCATTTTTATGTAATTCCCTAGAGGAGAAATCTATTTTGGCATAAGAAATACTGTCGCGAAAGTCCATTACCAAATCGTGTGCGCGTCAATAGTTATCCAAGGTTAAATGTCGAATATATCAGTTTTTCGCATAAAACTCAGAAACGGTAAATGCTATCGAAAAGTGTATTATGCAAAACTTGTAGATTATATCATCTGCCAAAAAATAAGTTATGACAATTTTTTTCTTACGACACACCGTTAAGAAGATATCGACATTTCAAAAAACGTAAAATGTCGAAAGTGGTCGTTTTCACATATATGTAACTCCTAAACGGTTCAAAATTTTGAAAACATCTGTACACAATGTTTGTACATTATGTGAATCCCTACAACAAAACATTATTTCTTAAAAACAACCGTTTCAAAGATATAATTTTTTAAAAAAATTGACAAAAAATTCAAATTTCAAAGTTCAAAGTTGTCAAAAAGGTCTTACTCAGTTTGAATATCATAATATTTACGTCAACAAAAAAAATGACAATTTGTCCATACGAGTCATAAGTCGCAAGATATTTCTACTTCAATAGTGTAACTATAAAAAAAACGGTTTTTCGCATATATTATATATCTCTTAAACCGTAAGCTTAATTGGAAAATTATATTAAAAATAATTGTATATTATGTAATATTATATAAGAATGCATTAAGAGTGTTTTCAAGAAGCCATAATTTTTATGATGTCATATTATTAAAAAAAAAACACCAAAAGTAGAAAATATCGATTTTTGGCTCTTTACAGAAAATATGTTATACCTATTTTGAAGATTTAAATATTTCCTAGGGGAAACATTATGACACTTTTTTGCTTACAACGCATCAGTTGCAAGATATTACGACTCCAAAAATGGTCAAATTTCTACACAAAACATATCTATATACAGTACATGGTGTGTGTGTGTGTGTAAGAATAAATCGACTGTAAAAATCTTTCAGGTGTATAATTTTAAAAACTAGTTGGATGTCAAATTCTGATATGATTTTCCATTGTTGATAAACATAATTAATTAAGTAGCATACAAGTACCTACCTCCACTATTCTTCTCTATTTTGTTGCTATCAAATCAATATAGGCGCTTAAATGAACAGTCATATTATTTGGATAAGATCTCCTAAGCTTAATGGATATTTCAATTATTAAAACAACACAGATCCGAGTAGTAAAAGATCGATGGAATTCATAAATTTATTGTTTTACTATTCAGACTAAGTATGTGATTCAAATCAATCATTTAATTATTCTATGATTCATTAGATTAAATAGTTTATGAATCATCTTGCGTATAGTATTCGTGATTGTTTTTGGCTAAATAGAAATAAGCTTGAATTATAAAAAAAGCAAATATTTATGAATGATAGATAAGATTAAAATATTTTATTTACATTATAGAAATAGTGTTAAAATTATTGTTATGCCCAAAATAGTGACGCAAAATAAGTCTTATCTTTTGATTTACACATTTCACTGATGAAGATATGCAAAGGGGGTTCTTTTGCTGAGAAACAAAATTAAATTCATAGATATTTTGTAAAATTGTACGGTTATCTTTCTCGCGCTATAGTAAATTGTTGACCTGTAAAATGAACTTTGTAAATGAGTTAAATTAGATACCTAAAATTTTGTTATTGTTAATTTTTCCAAAAAGTTTAGGTTTCATTTTTAAGATTATGAAATACTTCTGTTTAAGTATCTTTTGTAACTTTAAAAGCAATTTACAATTAAGTTATTGTAATATTGTAATTATAATTGTAATTGTAATTGTAATTGTAATTGTAATTGTAATTGTAATTGTAATTGTAATTGTAATTGTAATTGTAATTGTAATTGTAATTGTAATTGTAATTGTAATTGTAATTGTAATTGTAATTGTAATTGTAATTGTAATTGTAATTGTAATTGTAATTGTAATTGTAATTGTAATTGTAATTGTAATTGTAATTGTAATTGTAATTGTAATTGTAATTGTAATTGTAATTGTAATTGTAATTGTAATTGTAATTGTAATTGTAATTGTAATTGTAATTGTAATTGTAATTGTAATTGTAATTGTAATTGTAATTGTAATTGTAATTGTAATTGTAATTGTAATTGTAATTGTAATTGTAATTGTAATTGTAATTGTAATTGTAATTGTAATTGTAATTGTAATTGTAATTGTAATTGTAATTGTAATTGTAATTGTAATTGTAATTGTAATTGTAATTGTAATTGTAATTGTAATTGTAATTGTAATTGTAATTGTAATTGTAATTGTAATTGTAATTGTAATTGTAATTGTAATTGTAATTGTAATTGTAATTGTAATTGTAATTGTAATTGTAATTGTAATTGTAATTGTAATTGTAATTGTAATTGTAATTGTAATTGTAATTGTAATTGTAATTGTAATTGTAATTGTAATTGTAATTGTAATTGTAATTGTAATTGTAATTGTAATTGTAATTGCAATTGTAATTGTAATTGTAATTGTAATTGTAATTGTAATTGTAATTGTAATTGTAATTGTAATTGTAATTGTAATTGTAATTGTAATTGTAATTGTAATTGTAATTGTAATTGTAATTGTAATTGTAATTGTAATTGTAATTGTAATTGTAATTGTAATTGTAATTGTAATTGTAATTGTAATTGTAATTGTAATTGTAATTGTAATTGTAATTGTAATTGTAATTGTAATTGTAATTGTAATTGTAATTGTAATTGTAATTGTAATTGTAATTGTAATTGTAATTGTAATTGTAATTGTAATTGTAATTGTAATTGTAATTGTAATTGTAATTGTAATTGTAATTGTAATTGTAATTGTAATTGTAATTGTAATTGTAATTGTAATTGTAATTGTAATTGTAATTGTAATTGCAATTGTAATCATCTCCAAATTTAAAAAAGAGAGAGAAAAAACTTGTTTTTCATATCCCATACATTTCTTATTGTTTAATTCCTTATAATAAACGCTGTTTGTATTAAAAAAACAAAGTCTAATTTCACTAACATTCCTTTTCCTGTACAAATGGTGTAAGTAAATAATTGTTGTAATCCTTTTTTTGTTCATTATACACCTAAAGCCTACTTTGTATTAAAATATTAATTAATTCATCAATTACATGTTCACATTGAGTTTAATCTTTTCAGGAAGTATGTTGCCTTTTCAATAAATTTCTAAATAAATAAAAATGTGCAAACTGCAGTGAGATAAGTTTATTGTGTTTTGAGGAAAATTAAAAAAAAAAAAATGTTTTTTATGAAACTTAATGGACAAACAAAACCATTTATCATGTCGTTCAAATAAAAAACATATTAATTAAATGTGTGTCTCTATCAATTAGTTTTAATTTCTTACCTAACAACAGTTATTATATAATGCAAGCAGGCGTTGCAAAAATGATGGGTATATAAGATATAACTGTACCTATAGAAATTATAGAAATTTCAAAGCGAATAATTGATTTTTATTTCAGAATTTAGTTTGTTTAAATATTACAAATCGCACATATGTATTCTCATCATAGAATTTGTTAATAGTCGAGGTCGCCCGGCTAGCGTATCACATTAATCTTGTTAGTGTAGTCTATAGTATAGGTATACAAAATTAATGAAATTGTTTAATAAAATATATTAGACTTTATTTTTAACAAAAAAAAAAAAAAAAACGTGCACATCTTCTTATTTTGAAATAAATCAAATTTAAACAGACACACCAGCAGAACGTTGGGCACCATTTATTGCTAGGCAAGAGGAATAACTCTAGGATGGTGTGGTGGGTAAGTCATTAAAATACGCTAGGAAAAAAGTATGTTTACAAAATTCGGCTATTCAGTGGTCGAAAAAGGCATGTTTGCAGTTGGTTATCTTGAACTCGCCGGGATGGGAGAGATCTTAACTCCCGAGACTTAACCTCGCTTGTACTAAAACAAAAAAAAAAAACAATACTACTCAGACGAACGATCATCGGCAGTGCCTTCTAGTGGTGATTGTCCATCTGTTGGGTTTTGTTCTGTTGATTTACGAATTGTAAAAAAAAATTTCGAATTCAACACTTCCTGTATGGATGAAGCCACAGTTACCTATTTGTTTAACTAAAAATCCATCTACTTTCTACACATAAGAAGCTTAGTGTAGGTTTGTGTTTATTTATTGCCATCACCACAAAATTTCACTCTTCTAAATCTTAACGGATTAGGTATATAAGGAACCCCTTGCCCTGTCAACAATTTATTATTATTTTCATTTAATTATCTCACAAATTATGCATTGGCATGTATCTTACCAAACAAATCCCAAAAAGACGCTAAATTATGTCACATAAATGCACAGGTAATGCATGCCTGCAAGTCGTGACTTCTCAGTATTCAATAATTCTCAATCCGCTTATAGAGCGCTATGGCGCGGTTTCCTCTTATAAAGTCACGTATAGAGTTATGTCTACCTAATCACGTGCTCAACAGTATGTTTTTTTTTTATTCAAATGAATTTTCAAAAATATTTAAAAAAAAAAACACTACAACTCATCCAAATCAAAATAAAAAAACCCGATTAGAAAAAATTATTTATTATTATTGATTTCTTAAAAAGAACGCATTTTCATAATGTTCGGATTTTTCAATGGAATAAATAGATCGAAAAGGAAGTACATACATATGTAGGTATACCTATAGTTCCCAGTAGAAATTCCTCAATTCAAATGCTTAAATTTATGCAAATGCATTTTGCATCTTCAATCACTTTTTTTTTCTTAGAATGAAACTATCATGTTGCTCCAGATACATACATTTTAATGGTTGACCCAAAGATTATTACCTTTTTGCTCACTATATTCATCGAATAAATAAATTTCTTAGGAAAAAAGGTCTCCAACGGTGTATTTTGATTTGATCATATTGGAACCCATGCCGATGGGCCCACCATGCCCGCCGCGAGTTGGAGTCCGAAGGTGTGCTTTTGTATATAATCTCATGAATGCATCTTGGCTTATTAAAAGGTATACCTAGTAACTTAGACATTTATGGCATTATTATTATTCCTTAACTACCTGTTAATCTGTTTATGCGGCTTAGCTTGCTTGCTCCAGCAGGCATTGGAAGCCATATTCATTATTTTGATAGTTTATGGTCTTTGTGATATTTAATTAAGCAAGCAAATATTGAAACTGTCTTACAGGTTTATTTTGTATTTTTAATGGTGTTTGTTTGGAGCAAACTTTCATACCTACAAACCGATGGTTGGTGACACACCGTACTTGTTGATTATGGCCAGTGATGCCACTTCGTCAGAATTTCTAATGCAATTTTTAAAGAGGTTTCAAACATTTTGGGGCATATTCATAGTCGCAGATAGACCCAGGTTTAACTGAACTGCAGTTTAAGACAATTTTGGCTCAATGAATATAGACCGATTTTAATTACAAATAGTTGGTTTTATATTTTTATAAGATAATAAACTTAGTATACTACACAATTGGCTTCAAATATTTTGAAATTATAAACTTAAAAAAATAGAATCAACATCCGAAAATTCAACCAAGGCTATGTTATTAGACCCAGGTCTAAAATGACTATGAATACGCCCTTTTATGTTTTAATTGAAAAGAAACTAAACAATGATTTAGGATCAAAGACAAGTTGTAACGCTTTTAGGATTCTGAATTTTATTGCTATATAGTCAAATAAAACAGAATTGACGTATTACTTACACGCTTCGTTCTTTCTAACAATTTGTTTCAATTTCTGTTTGTCGTAGTAAAGCAGGGTGGAACCAATTAATGTTTGTTTAAAATTCCGAACATCTTCGCTTTTATCGTCACTGTATTTCTGATAGCTCGATGTTTAGAGAAAATGTTTGTTGAATTTTTGGTGCAGTTTTATTGTAAACAAAAAATCCGGAACTGATAGACAAATTCCGTTAGCCCCCTAAAAAGAAAAATAAAGCTTCTGAAGCAAAACTCAATTTGTATGGCTAAAATATCTCCCGAACCAATAGCCCAGTACATTCACAATTATTTAACGAACTAGGAAAATTCCTCGTAAGCCGATAAATTACAAAAAAGTTGTTTCTTTTGATAAAGAAAAAAAGAAATTTAAATATTAAAATATTAAAATTACTTTGGTTTAAAGTGGAGTGAATGAATATAATTCAAGTGACCTCAACTCCAGAAATTATTGTGTTTCGCCCACTGTTATACTGTTATGCCAAACACAATAATTTCTGGAGTTGAGGTCACTTGAACTTTTTATTTGAGTTGTTTCTTTTCTGTCGTAAAAAATGGAATTTTATGTGTTGCGAGGTATGAGAACGCCCACTTTACATCCAGCTAGACCTAAACGAGAATATGAATTGAAAATAAATAATTCCTTGATTTTTTAAAGAGATTTTCAAACATTTCAGTACAAATTCAATGACTTTACCTTCAAAATACGTCATGTTTATACCAAACACCACAGATTTGTACTAAATCAATCAAAACAGTAAAGTGGCAGCACTTTTCAAATTAAAGAAAAGACTTGTATCAGGTACAAATGTACAAACTGTTAATGACGAGAGAAAGTTAATAAAATCTTTATCAGCTGAATGCATGTTTATTAAGGTTATTTATATTTTGAGTGAAGTGAAGAGGGTGTTTTTGTACAATGTTAACAATTATAAATCGTTGTAGATATTTATAATAACAAGTTTTGTCATGCACTTTAATTGCCTGCCATGCACCGGTAGCTAAAAATATTTTTGTTGCCGTTATTTGTTGTTCCATGAGAGAATGTAATTTTTCATTCATACCTAAGCCTTGGAAGAAACTTTTTAATTCGAGACTTATAAACATACATGTACAATTGTACATACAAACAGTAGGAAACTAAAGTATTTTAATTAAAGAATAAAGTAATAAGTCAAACTTTAAAGAGGATTATAATTAAAAATTATATAATAAAATGGCAAACATGAATTTTGTGGTTGACTTTTTGAGGTCTATTAAGAGGAGAGTGTCATAATATATATCGTTGGAGAAGTTTTGAAAATAATGTGTGCATGAAGCTTTTTGCACAGTTAACGGTAGTTTGAATTTTTGCAGTTTTGGATTTTTATCCTTTTAAGGGGCGGGTATATGGAAATCTGAAATTTTAGAGAATGATGATCTTATGCTGCTTTGAATATTAAGATGATGTGCAAATTTGTATGGAACCTGGGTAGTTTTCCCTCACCAATGAATTTTTTATAAAATTAATAGTTATGTTAAGCTTTTTACATAAACGCAATATTTTAAAATTCATTGTTGGGAGTTTCGAGATAATTGAGCCGGAAGTTGGCGATTGCAAAATGAGTATTTAAATTTTTTTTTTTGTTTGAAATAACTGTACGTAACTTTATATGTATATACAAAATATAACAGACGTATTAAAAAGGTATTCATATCAAATTAAAGGCTTTGTTAACTATTTACAATACTCTTAGGAATTGGCCTTATCTCTATTCTCCAGTGGTTTTGGTTCTTGTCAGCATATTTATTATGTAAAATGGTGCAATGCATTAACGCCCATGGAACACCTTCATGAGTGTTACTTCCCCCCCCCCCCCCCCCAAAAAAAAAAAAAAATTAATCACCGCGGGGTTCTCAAACAAATTATGCAATAACAGGAAATGAATTAGGTTAAAGTCGGGTAATATGGCACCACGGGGGATATGGCACCCTTTCAATATTTCCCACTTAATGACTTTTTTTTAACAATGACTTCAGAATATCTTTAAGTTTCACACAAGTTTCTAACGGGTGCAGTTGAATTGCAAAAAGCTTGTTAAATGTTTTAACTACAACCGAAAACACAAAAAAATTGTGATTTTTTTCTAAGATTATTTTTTTTGTATTTTTGTAAATTTAGTGTAGAAACGAAAGTATTCGGTGTCAGGTCTTCGTTCTAACGGAAAAACAAAGAGTGAATCGTGTCTGTTTGTTTCTTTTTACCGCTATAACTGCACATACGTTAAAGTTCTTTTCATTTCGAATAACAGGGGCAATGTCGAAAGGGTAATATGGCAGCCCCCAAATTCAGTACATTTACACTGGTGCCATTTCGCCCCTTCCTGAATCTAATAAATTTTTGGTTTTAATTTTAGAACAGTTTTTTTTTGTAACTTTCGGGTGCACAATTTGTCAAATCCCATTGCATTTTACGTAAGTATATAAACAACAACTGTGGGAAAAAATCACTTAAAAAGTAAAGTTCCATATCACCTGCCAGTAGGTGGGTACCATATCACCCGCCGTTTTTTTCACTTGTCATTTTTGTAATCCCTTAGTAATCCATTTTTGTTGGTTTATAAATTAGCTACAGATTATATAAATCTATGTTTGAAATAATTATCATTTTTACTTTTAAAGTTATAAGAAAAACAAAAAAGGGGTGCTATATCTCCCGCCTTTACCCTAAATGCTGAAAAGAAAAATAAGAACTTTACTAGGGCTGGTCACGAGACGACACTCTGCGAGACTTTTGTAAGTCTCCTCTCGGTCTCGTTAAAATCGAAGATTTTCGGTCTCGTCTCGGTCTCGTCTTCGAAAAATACGATTTCCGGACAACCTCTTGATTATTGGAACGAAATATTTTCCATTATAGTTTGAATACGTGCAGAAGAAAATAAATGTGTGACAGCAATTGGATTTTTTAATTTATTAGACTCTGTAAATTTCCGTTCAAATATACAGTCTCGTCTCGGTCTCTTCTCGGTTGCTTAAAAGCCAGTCTCGTCTCGTCTAGTCTCGGTCTCGTCATGCGAGACCGAGATCGAGACCGAGACTTTTCTCGTCTCGTGCCCAGCCCTAAACTTTACAGAAATAATTTAAAACATACAAAAATAAAGGAGAACACATGTTAGTGATAACTGATAAGAAATCTGAAAATAAAAAAAACAGAATAATAATATCAAACATGATTTAGAAAAAAAAAGAACATATAACAAAAAAGGAAGCTGTAATGAAAAGGAACTTGATGAAAATACATTTTATTAAAATGAGCTGGAAAAGAAAATATCTGAAATTAATAGAATATATGGTTTATTACAAAATTTAAATGTGTCAGAAAGACGCTATCTTACCCTCCATCCCTGCTAAACAACACTAAAACCATAAAAAAAAAGAAATTGAAACCGAATCCTGGAACTCTCACAACCCGAATACGAATGACGCACTTTACTCGAAATTAAACATAAAAACTGGAGAACATTTTATTTTACCGCTTTATTTGTGCTCAACATTTTGTCTAGATTTTCATTATGATAAGGTATGGAGTAAAATGGAGACCTAACAAGACAGCATACTTAAAGGCGCTTATAAAAATGCTGATGCTCCAAATGCATTTGATAAACAAATAACACATTTCGGCCTGTGACGTCAGTGGGCTAAAGCGATGAGTGAAAAAGTGTCAAAGCACGAAATAGCTATATCTCCAGCCAACCAATTGGTGGAAGCGCCTTTAAGTTGTTGTTGTTGTTCAAAAATTCAATGAAATTGACGGAATAAAGAATGGTCAAGCATAATAAGCTGACATTCTAGTGCGAAGAGTACAATAATAACAATGATGATCGTGATTGTCAATACGACAACTGCAAAGATGGTGATCATTTGAAAATTAGAGTTGATAATGTGAAAACTTTTACAACGGAATTTGTTTGTCTTAAGATTTACCGTTTTTCTTTGTTCTCTAAATTTATCTGGGTTTTCATATTGAAAATCACGAATATGACAACTGTAGACAAACGATCATCGTATTGACAATCTATTTCATTATATTGACAATACCGGTCATCGTATTCATAATGGCAAATTGACAACTTAAAATGTTTATATTAACAATCGCGATCATCAAATGTGAGAAACAAAGTTGTCATATTGAAAATTTTGTTCATCAATATGACAATTTTCAGTTAACAACCAGCAATTGTCACTATGACAACCGATATTTTTTTTTTTTTGTCTGTGAAGTGTTTGTAGTATACAGTGATTTGGGTAAAATTATTAAAGAATCATATGCATGAATTGAGTGGGTCTTAATTCCAATTCCAAAAAGAAAAAAACACCCGCTGGTCTTAGTTCGTTTTTGTGGTGGCCTTATTAACACTTTAAAAACGAATTAGTCCCCGGCAGCGCGGATCCAGGGCTTTAGGGGCTAAAGCCATCACCCCTCACAACCGATTCCTAAAATTAATTGAAATTGACATTACAACGTGTAGGGTTTTATATTCGTCTCAAATATTGTTAAACTGTTAAAATTGATGGGAATCGGGCAAAATAACGAGATTGGTTCTAAACAATTTACTTCTTATTTAATTGCTTTCCTAAGCTCCAAAAGAATTTGGTTGGGGCTAAAACCTTAAAGCAAGTTCGGGGCTGTGAATAATTGACATGTTTAACGCAAGGACAATTATTCCCTAACAACAAAGTCCAGAAAAATATCGCAAGGACAATTATTCCCTAACAACAAAGTCTAAAAAATTGGGACGAAAAAACAGCTCGGGACTAAGATCTGATAAGAATTGGACAAAAAACGTTTGTGGTTCAGCAGCCAACTCCCTAAATACTTAACTTATTCCAGAGAGTGTTTGGGGCTTAACAATTATTCAGACTGTCAATATCCGAAGTTGGGGCTAAGGCCTTAAGAGATAATAGGTCCGATCCCTTACTTTGAGCACATAAAATCACAAACTGCAGATTTTGGAGAGCAACGTTGAAATATTCTTAAAAACCGTGCAAAAGCACGGGAACGCAAATTCAACCGAATTCCGTATAACCTATTGTGCCAAACAAATACGGCACGATATTTGGCTTTAACTCTTTTACTCTCACTTTGACATTTTTTGCTGTGCTGTGATTTTCTGCCCTAAGAAATTGCTCGGACTTAAAACCATAAGTAGGAGAAATAATTTACTCTCTCGTGAGCGTTGTCTTTTGGTTAAAAACTGTCAAATTTTTGAGTACGGTAACGGCTTTGGACTGAAAATCACACAAATGCACAGAAAATCACAGAAATTTAAAGTAAAGGAACGGACCTAATTAAAAAAACGATGTCGGGGCTGAACAATTAAGATGCCAAGTGCAACAACAATTTAACCTTAAAACTTAGCGTATTCAACAAAAAAAATTCAGTTGGGACTAAAACCCGATTAGAATTTGATTAAGCAAAACCAGTAGTTGTCAATTTTAGAGTAATTATTCAATACAACCATCAGAATTGTTTCTTACGGCCAGTCAGGGCAATGAGAATCTTGGGGCTTATATTTCCAAGATAGAAGTCAAATATACATACATAGAAACCATTTTTGGACTAAGCAATTACATAAAAGATCTCTAGTCATAGAGGCAAGTTCCACAAGCGTGATTTTTCTCTGTGCACTAAGAAAAACATGCAGAAGCAAATGAATATTTGTAATTCCTATAAACTCGAGAGTGGCAAATTTATCGACATATTTTAGCAGGAATATAAAGTGTATTAGTGAATTAGGCCAAATGCTATATTTTTTTAGAGCAGCTCTGTTTTATGTGGTCCGACTAAATGTCTTGAAGTCTTAACATTTTTTTTTTTTTTTCATTGGCAAAATATTTTTTTCTGTGCTTTCTAGAGTGACAGTTGGAACAAAACAGATACCTGCTCTACTAGTTGATTTGACGACTTTACGAAAATGAGATCTCCAGAGGGCTTATACTGTCAAAGCACATATGAGCTTTTGCCAGTGAGAGCTCAGATATCATTTTCATTTTTGTCTCAAATTGGATCTCTTTTCTAGGGTCTACTAGAAGGTGCTTTCCAAAAAGGTTTCGTCAATATTCCAGTACGAACGAGGCTGGACACCAACCGTGATGGATTTAATTATTTATGTCACTCAAAGATGGCGTGGAAAGTTGTACTAATTTGTGATTGTTTACATAACTGGGCATATTCACCACAGTATACTAAAAAAGACCTATAATTTCAGATAATATTTCAATTCTGTTGGATCAACGTACATTTTGTCAATAATCCTTTAGTTTATAAAGTTAATCTATACAAACAAAAAAAATCGCCAACCATTTTGAGAACATCGAAGTTTAAAAAAAAGGTTTATTTTGTATTCAAGAAATTTAGATTGTTTTTTTTTTTAGATTTAGCTTAGGTACTTTTTCCTTATATCTGTTTATTTACTTTAAACCAATAGGTACGTGTAGGTAGTCGTGCATTTAAATTTTAAAATACTCAAGTCCCTTGAAAATATATAGTAAGTACATGCTACCTACTAAGGTATGCACTTTATTATTATTTTTAATAAAATACGTCACATAATAGCATACAAGTCAGGAACAACAATATTATTTATGATTATATTATTAGGAACGTGAAAATGCCAGTTTAAGCACATTTGTATACCACACATGTTTTAATGTCTGTTTTATCAGTAAAATAATTGTTTAAAATTTTACAACAACAATAGCTTAAATATTCAATTTTTTTTAAAACTTAAATATCATTATAAAATGTAGACATGTATACTGTATGATTTTAAAAGTAAACCCTCATAAAATTATTTTATTTCTTACTAATGAGACAAGGTGTAGAGGAAAAAAAAGCAATCAATTATACAGGGTGCCCCGTAAAGAATTGATAACCCTGAAACGCCTCATAGTAGACTTTATGGCCGTCCTGAAAATTGATACAAAAAAGTTCTATCCCAACCACAAGAAAAGATACATGCATTTTTTTGTTCAGTGCATTATTTTTTGCCTTACTTTACATTTTTGAATTCCACCGTTTTTGTCGTAGCAATGTTTTACATTATTTGTACCAAATCATTAATAGAAGAAAATTATAATAACCGTTGGCTGAGTTTATTTTTTAGGAAATAATAACAAATAAACTATTTGCAACCAACAAAATATTTGATGATTTTGTTAAAGCCCAATTGAAGAGGTATAATTCAAAACAACCTCGAAAATTCAACCGGTTTTTGCACTTTGTTGACATTTTCAGTAATGTTGCTTTTGGCCCTAGAAAATAAAAGCTTGAATTTATCATTAGGACAACATCATAAAAACAGGCAGTCAATCAAAAATCTACCATGTTCAACGTTTACTGTGCTGATTTTGAAAACTTTTGTTTTTGTTAAATTGCCTCTAGTAATGCAGACTTTTACCAATAACTTTCTATTGACTCTAGTTACTATAACAAGCTATACTAATTTGAAATTCGCAGTTAACGCGCATATTTTTAAAATGGTTGGCCACTTAGGTATTCATGCATTTTTTGTTATACAAGAGATGCTTTAACTTTTTCAAAAATTATTTTCTTTCACATTTTGCATTAAAAATCAAAGTTAACTAATTTTTTTCTCTAAGAAGTCCAACAGTTATTATAATTTTCTTCTATTAATATTTTGGCACAAATAATGTAAAATTTTAAAAAACGGTGGAATTCATTCACTTGTAGTCGTGGTATTCAAAAATGTAAAGTAAGGCAAAAAATAATGCAGAAAAAAATGCATGTATCTTTTCTTGTGGTTGGCATAGAACTTTTTTTTATCAGTTTTCAGGACGGACATAAAGTCTACTATGAGGCATTTTTAGGGTTATCCATTCTTTACGGGGCACCCTGTATATGTACATACATACTCGTATATCAAAAACTCACAACAATACAATCTACATAATACATATATTCTTATGTCTACTATATTATACTTCAGAGAAAAACTTAATATATGAAACTTTGTTAAAAGAAATGCAATTTAAAAGTTTTGAATAAGGTTGTTTTCAGTCAATCCCTTTCCTTAAGCATACCTACATTAAAACGCAAAATATCAAATAAGGGAGAAAGTTTTAGTCTTTTTTTAAATTTAACTTGGAAACTATTTACCTAGATTGAAGTTATTGTATTACTAGAATCTTTGCTTATTAATATACAAATCTGGGGCATATAACACAATACATAAAGTGCTTGTTGAACAAGAAAAAATCAACAACTTTTTAAAATTTGTTAAACATGGAACAACAAGTCTAGGAGAACTATAACAATTATTTGAATTTGTCTTAACAAGTGGGAAATTTCCAAATTTCACCATTTCTGTAACTGGAAACAATAAGAGTTTAAAAAATTAGAATAAACTTGTTGAATAATTGGTAAATTTCAACCGACGACGGTTTGGGACTAGTTGAAAGTCAACAAGTTAGAAATAAATACTTGCAGCAGTGTTTATCAACTGATGGCATCGAAAAAATTGTTAGAATTTATTAAGTGGTTAAGAATTTCGTTTAAAAAATGTTTTTTTTATTCTGAATTGGACAGTGATAATCAGAGCCAAAGAAAAATTTCGTGTACCCGTTGAAATTGTTGATTGTGTAACCGAAAGTCTCTCCCACCAATTACGTTCCCGCACTAATAAAAGTAAAGCACTAAGTATAAGGGAGAAACTGGATCTCAAAACAATGCTATAAGGCAGCGGTTCCCAAACTTTTTAAGCTTTGGAACCCTTAAGAAGGTCCAAATAGATTTCGGAACACCAACGAAAGTGAAAAATGAAAAACAACACATCACATTTAAAAAAATAAACGTCGAACACGTTTGTATTTATAATAACATACTAGTAGCTGGGTAAAAATTGGCCTGGTGGGTGGGTGGTGTGAATTTGGCCAAAGAATGGAAATTGTTTCTATTTTTTTTTTTAAGGACTTTTCTAATCTTTTCAGCTTTCTTTCTAAAAATGTATAGTTTAATACATTTAAAATAATTGTAATAGGTTAAAAGGTTTTAATATTTTGTGGAAATACCACAGCAAATAATTTTCACTCAGTTATGTGGAATATTATGCAAATCGAGTTTGCTTTTATTTATGAATGTAACAATAAAACAAAACATATATTTACTTTTTATCAAAAATGGCATACGCTGTGGAGACATTGGCCTGCATTTTGAGTGAATTTGGGCATAAAAAAATTAACTGTCAAGGGATCATTGATTGATTCTAGAAAACGTTTACCCGGCCAAAGTCTCTCAAAACTGCAGGGTAATTCACCCTTCAGTTTTGAGAAAAACCAAAATCAAAAAACTCATCTACTACCCACAATAGATGACTCAGGAAGATGAAACTAAGTGCGTTCGTTTGTCCACCGGCTGTTTAAAATTATTCACCAAAAATAATCGTTTTTCCACAAACGATTAGGATTAAAACGATTTTGGTAAAAAAAAAAAGAATTAATTTTGTTGGGGTTGCTATAAAAAAGAAATGTTGAATAACCTTTGAACTGGAAAACGATTATTTTTGGTGAATTATCTTAAATAGCCGGTGGACAAACGAACATCTATTCGGAGCAGTAGATGAGTTTTTTGATTTTGGGGAGTTGCTATAAAAAAGAAAAGCTTAATAACTTTTTTCCTGAAGGTGGACAAACGATTTTTTTGGTTGGACAAACGTGGACAAACGATTATGATAAACCCCACCCAAAAATGTTGACTTCGGGGTTCCCACTTCACACAGCTCGTTCATGGTGTTCATAAAAATTTAAGAAAACAATTTGTCCGTCGCGAATAGCCGCAATTCGTTACGACCAATTTGTTTTCTCATATTAAAGCAAATAAAAATTCAGATTTTATAATTTTAAAATTAATCTTAAATCGAATTCTACCATTTTTACTAGATTTTGTGAAATATTAAGGTGTATTAGTTTTATAATTCCCATTTGTTTGTTCACTCGTCGGTCGTTGGTCGCTCTCCTGTGGATGGTCCTTATTTGTTGACTAGTTTACTTGTTGTTCTGTGTTATAGGCCCGGTGTCACGTGTTTCTGGTCAAACTCCTCCGATATGGCTTAACCGTTTTTTTTTAAATTCTTTGTGTATATTTGTTAGGTATGAGGCTGAATGGCCCATGGGGCAAGTTGGACCACGCGAAATACTCGCAAAATAAAAGTCCTACACGAACATGATTAATCACGAATAAAGCGTGTTCATTAAAAGGCACGTGCAAAAATGGTTTCAATTGCATTTTGTCAGTAGAATGGTAGCCACACACTGATTTGTGTGTTTTGTAGTGGCAAAGTAGAAAAAAAATATTTGTTTCTTTTTGTGTTATTTAATAGAAAATGTGCGAGTCTCAGAACAAGTTGTAGTATTTTCTTGAGCCCTGTTATTATATTTTAATATTCTGTGATTCAAATTTGAATATTTTCAGTGGTTTTTATTTAGTGACGCAATATGTGCATCAAACTAGGTGTGGGGTACGTTGGACCGGTGGTGGTCCATTTTTATTGGGTTGAGTGCTATGCTTGCCCATACGAAAGGCTTAAAAATTGGACAAAGTCATATTTATTTGCATTAATTTCAAAAGAGATTACGATACGTAAATCTATTCTAATTTATCCAAGAAGAGGTTTTTGTTTAATTTCGATAATTTATTTTTTGCTTTTAATTCTTTCAATTATTTTTTTTGTCTTCTTAAAAATAATTATTAATTTTCAAGTAAAGTTTATTTAAAACAAAATTCTATTTCTTATAAATAATGTTGTTATTTAAAGACATCATGGTTCCACTTTTTTGGCCAATGGTCCAACTAACCCCTCCTACTAGTCTAACTTACCCCGCTATTGAGGCAAGTTGGACCACTTGGACTTGGTGCTCTTGAGGCTATACGGTTCTTTTGCTGTTACACAATTTCAGTTATTTTAAATTGCATTTAAAAGCCAAAAGTCCATTCTTTTAATTGATCCCGTTTTCATAGTTGTATTATTAGCGGTTTGGTAACTATAACACTAAAAAGTTGTCCAACTATCCCCACCCTACCCTACTTCACAATAACGAATTTTTGATTTTTATTTACTAATTTAAAAAAGTACTCTTTTTGTATTTTAAAGTCCTGATGTCAAAAAACGTTACGATTATTTTAAAAAAAATGAAGTTTGAAAAAAGTCAGAAATGGATATAGAACCATCTTCCATACGAATGCGAAATCTATGAAAACCAAACTTCAAAAATTACTATGGGTATAGGAATTTTATGCACTATAAATTTGAAAATCAACAAAAGCAGAAATTGTTAAAAAATTCAAAATTTCTATAGCATTATATAAACATAAAACAAAAAGTAATATTAATTTAGTGGCTATTCCTTTTTTTAACACTTAATTATGAAAAATACTTATCATGAACTTTGGTCCATAAAATTTTGTACGAAAATAAATTCAATTTTATTGGGAATTGGTTTTAAAAATACTTCAACATTCGTAGGAGTAAGTTTTGATATTTTTTTACACTTTTTTTAATTATTTTTCTTTTATTTTTTTTTTGTTTTTATCCATTTTAGTAGCCTTGCAGTTTCTATGGAAAGCACCGTTTGCGTCAAATCTGGTATTTGTTGTGTTGTTTCTACCTTAAGACATTTTTTTAGATAATTGCCACTCCCATCTTAACGTGGGTATATAGACCCCCCTCCGGTATAACTGTCCTATTATTTTGGGTCAACCTATACGCTCTAGTGCTTTAATGCATTTTTGTCAACCATTCTTTATTCTCCATTATACTGTTTGATAATACTACTTGTTATGTTTATTTTTTTATCGCTAAATTTTTAAATAATGTATTTTGGAGACCATTTGGTCTACAGAGATGGTTTTGACCTCAAATTGGAGAAAAGTGGGTTACTTTGAAATCGTAAAACAATGTTCCTATTTAAAATTACTTCTATATAGGACTGGAATTGCCAATAAATAAAAACAAATTTCCTTATAACTATCTTATAGCTAGACAAAAATTTATGAAAGACAAGCCTACTTATCAATATCTTAAAAATAACTTACTGGCCCTTAGCGGGCGCCCAAAATAAACAATAACTTAATGCTAATGCCTTTCGGCCTACGAACTACTTAAAAATAACATCTATCAAGGTTTTATTTTTCCCAAGAAATATTTGAAAAAAACTTGGAATCTTTATCATTTTATATTTCTTTTGTATTTTTTATAAAACTTACAAGCTAATTAAAACTAATTAAAACTATACTTAAAACTACTATAAAACTACTTACAACTACCTTAAAACTAGAACAGCCACAGCAAGCATTTTAATTTTTAATTGTTTAATTTTTTTTTGTGCCACCCCTGCTTTACCCTGTCCCTCCTGTCCCGATCGATCGGGCACAGTCCTATTGAACCGAAGGCGCTCTACTCCGCCCTGTGCGAGGACGTCTCGACTATAAAGGAGTCGCCTATCTACAGCTCTACGGCTGACGTGGTAGATAAGTGGAACCGCCTCTCTATCCTGAATCAGCCCTCGGCTATCTAAATAGAGGAAAGCTCGGGTGGAAAAAATCCACTTAAACGCACACTCTCGTAGTAATCCGTGTTGGGTTAGTAAGCCCCAAAAATTAAGCTATTAGCCGAGGACATCGCTCTTGCAATGTGACCCCGAATCAGCTTGAGTATAAAATTATCTATTCTGTTAATGTTGGCTCCATTGTATAGAACCTCGTTGGAATAATAATGTTTGTACTCCGACTCTGGTGTTCTGTGTAATCCAAGGCAGCGTCGAAGACACTGCCTCTCAAACACCCGAATCTTTTCCGTTTGAGATGGGGCAACGTTGAACCACACCGGGCATCCATAGGCAATCACCTTAACCCTGCTGTCAAGACGGCTGTTATAAAACAACCGTTTTGTCAGGCAAAAGCTCCCCTGGCCCTGGTCAGAGCAGCACTCATATGTCTGTCGAAATAAAAATACTGATCCATCCAGATGCCAAGGTACTTAACTGCACTTTTATTTGCCAGTGGATGTCCATGTGGCCCTACGATCACCAGCTTGCGCCAGTTCTTTCTTGTATCCCTAGGGGCTCCATGCAATGGAGTACTGAACAGAATAGTTTCGGATTTCTGGACGTTGATTTTCAACTTCCAGTCATCACAATATCGCTGAATCTTGTCGAAGTCACGCTGCAAAAGAATTCTGATGACCTCAACTGTTGGAGCCGTTGTTTTTTTGTTTGTTTCTTGACCATGAAGTGGTGGCTGCTCGAGGTCGAAAACTTATGGTATTTACTAGGCCAATATCCTGAACAACTCAGCTAAAATCTAAAATACCAGATTTGACGCAAACGGTGCCTACCATAGAAACGACAAGGTTACTGGACTACAAATAGGCAAAGGGGTATGGTTCGTTTCGTCTTTTTTCTTTCGTTTTTTGGTTGTTTCGTTTAAGTCGTTTCGCATTTGGTTGTTTTGCATTTCACTGTTTCACTTTTCATTTATTTGGTTTTTTTTTGTTTTGACAAATTTTTATTTTATTTCTTAAGTATTTTGTTTTAATTTCATTTTGTTTTTGATTTTGTTTTTTGATAATTTCGTTTTGGAATTAACTCGTCTAACGTTTGTTTCGTCTTTTATTGTTTCGTTTTCGTAAACGCCCCTAGGTTCTTTACCTGCACTTATTTTTGTACACGTACTTGGAACCCTTAACTATAATAAAATAAAGTTGCAATATTTATATACTTTGGCAGTGAGTTTAAAACTTTCGAAAATGTTCACGAAATAACATATTTACATGCCAAGTGAACAATTTCCAGAGCTTTTAAAATTGCTACTTAAGTTGCTCGGAAAAAGATATAAATATTGAAACTATATTTTGTCATAGTTAAGGGTTCCAAATACGTGTGCAAAAATAAGTGCCAACTTAAGCTTCCTACTTTGACCACAGCAATGATGCAAAAATTGCTTGTTGCACTTAGTTGGCATCATGTTTCTTGCCAAAACTATTTGACCGATTTTCTAATTTCGTCTTATAACACTCTAGACTATTTGATTCCAAATTTTTAGCAGAATTTAACAATTTTTGACCTAAATTTTGAGCGGTTTAAAATTACTTAATTTCTCAGAATTTTTGTTTTTACTCATGGTTAGATAGCAACTCAAATATAACATACATGCATTTTAAACTAATGTGGCCTTACAGAAAATTGTATAACTAACAAGAATATAGTGGATGGGTTTTTCCTAACTTGCATATTTCCAGAGTTATAAAGGAAAATGTCTGGAAAAATGGGGTGATTTTTGCGTTTTTTTCACTGTTGCATTTTTCCCGCACCCAGCACAGGTTTTTCGAAGTTGCAAACTTAGCTACAGACTACTCTAACATGCCCCAACAACATATCAAAAATGCAGAACTACATCTTACCTTGCGAATTTATTGTCGAATTTGACTGGGCTATAAATGATTATAACAAAAACGAAACAACAATTGGAGAAATAAGAAAAACGAAACAATAGGCACCCATAGGCAAAGATTTATTTTTGAAAATTTCAAAAAAAAACTTTATGGATGTGTGAACAAGACATATTCAAAGAATCTGGACAACTAGTACCTTATTCAAATGAGATTGGAATATAATTTTTTAAAATTATTTTATGTTTATTATTTTTTTTTGTTTTTGTTCACAAATACAAGACCGATTTTTTTAATGTTATTTCATTATCTTGCAACTTATTCAGAGCATATTTTTACTTTTTATGCGCATATTTTCTCATTTTGCGTGCATATTTTATGCGCATATTTTGATTATTATTCTGATTATAAGTATACCATGTCTTGTCTACCAATGACTGGTATAAGTCTATTATTTTTAAACTAACAACATAAACAAGTTGCTTTATGTATAGTTTTATACATACATCATCAAATAATTTATCAAATAAAAGCTGTCAATAAGTAGGTATTAATTTACTTAACATGAACTTGAATGGCAAAAAATGGTCTGAGACATCCATCAATCTAATATTAGCTCAGTCATTTCAGCTGATAATGATTGTTGCAAGTTGTTGGAATTATTTTTATATACTTTTGGTGTATATTTTATTGAAGATTAATTCATAAGGCATGATTTGTATTGTTTAAACTATGTACCTACGTAAATATTTGTCTACATTGGTACACATTTTCTTACCCAACGCAAATCATAATATTTAATTATTGAGTTTTGTATTTCAAAATATTTTTCTATAAACACGCATTGATATAGCTAAAAGCCGTTTTTTGTTGAAAACTTACATAGGTACCAATAGTACCTAATGGTAAAAGATTCAACAAAATAAAACCCATTCGGATAGCCTTTTCTTTTTGGTACTCGCTACAGAAATTAAAGACAATTTTGTGGGAATCAAAATGAGCAATAACTTAAAATAATTATTAACCAAGGCCTAACTCTTTTTTAAATAAACTGGAAGTTATAAATATTTAAACTTTTTTAGAAACGCAGCTATTAATTAAAATTAATTAAAATCAGTTATGTCGGTAATGAGAATGCTTAAAATAACTTAATAATACTGTTCTATGAAAACTACTAATCACTAAAATGTTGAGCACATTGTTCTTGCAGAATTCTCTTTGGTCCACAAACACCCAATTTTCCATGTTATCATCATAGCAACTGCGATCAATTTGACGCACCCTAATGTATACAGGTTAATTGGTATAAGGTGCAACAAAATGCTGTAAAGAGTAGGACAAGAAAAAAAAATCGTATAATTGCTCGGTGGCAATTTTTTAAAAAATTGACTTAAAACAGAATACCCTGCCATACCTATTTGGAAAGCCAGAAATCTCTTATTTAATTTTCATTTTTAATTAAGTGGCGTTTGTGAATAATTTTAAAAAAATTAATTTTCAAACTCGAAATTTTGAAAAAAAAAATCAAACTAATTTTTTTCAAAATTTTACGTTGTTAAGTACTATTTTTGTTTTCAGAACTCAATGCTCTTATAAATTTTCAGTCCAAGACTGAAAACCACATGGATCTTACTAGGACTTTTAATTTTCAAGATATGAAAAAATAAATGAAGCAACTTTATCATAAAACTAAGAAGAATCCGGCTAAATGATCATTTCAGCAAGCAGTTGATTATCATCAACCTCGTTTTTTCTTGTTTTCACTAAGATTCTGGTTTCTTTATTTTGTAATATCTTGAAAAGTAAAAGTTTGACTAAAAATTGACAAAAGCATTAAATTTTGAAAACAAAAATTATGCTTAATTAAATAAAATTTTGAAATAAAATTAGTTTGAAATTTTTTTTTTTTTATTTTTTTCTTCAGAATATCGAGTTTGAAAATTAATTTTTAAAAAATATTCACAAACGCATCTTAATTTAAAATGGAAATTAAAGAACATATCTCTGGCTTTCCAAAAAGGTATGGCAGGGTATTGCAAGCTTTACCGTTGTATTTAAATAATTTTGTTCCTGTTTTAAGTCAATTGTTAAGAAAATTTCCCCCCCGCCTAAACGGAGGGAAATAGACCCCCCTCCTATACGATTTTTTTCTTGTCTTAATCCAACCTACTAGTTAAAGCTTTTTAGTGCACCTTATACCAATCACCCTGTATATTTAAAAAAGGAGAATGGGCAAACATATATGGGACCTGGTTTACCTTTTGCACAGAAACGAGACCTATGAATATGATTAGGTACTATGGATTGTAGCAGTTTACGAGTACTTTTTTTTGTCTGAAACAATGGCAGTTGGTTAAAACACGCGACCAAAAAAATAAGAAAAAAACTTCGAAAATTGCAATAAACTAGACAAATTGTTTTATATTTTGTAATATGTTGCCTAAACCCCATGGTTTACAATTCTGTGTCCATATACAAAAATGATGCTCCTGAACTGAGCTTTCCAACGTTGTATATCTCAGATGTGGGCATCAGACGCGCAATTATTCCCATTCATTTAATTCGCTTAATCGAATAAGAGTAGAATGGTCATACTGTTAAGCGCATTATACGCCAACCATGATTTTATTCGCTTTTATTGCCAGTCGTATAAAAGTTCCTTTATTTCTGCGTCTGTTTAATTCAACGAAAGTGACCAATACTGTAATTTTAATGAAACACTATTGCAATTACTTGTTGCTCTAATTGCAATCTTTGTCCATATACTGCCTAAACCCCATAGTTTACAGCTTTAAGGCTAAGCTTTCCAACGATATACAGGGTGTCCCGTAAAGGACGGTCCAAACTAAATATGGTGATAGGCCAGGTCAAGACCTTTTAGAATTTGGTAACTTGTTCATACCGAATCATAACGGTTTTCGAGTAACGGATATTTTTCGAAATTAAAAAAAAAACTGTACTTTGAACCAGTTTTTTGCTCACCCTGTCCATAATTGACTTTTGATTTTTACAATTTTTACACTAAAACTTTGGCTAATAGTTTGACTTTTTTAATCATTTACATCACCATTTCCCTACAAACTAAAAGATAAACTTGAACTTTGACCAAACTTAATTTTTGACCTCAATCTTCTTAAGAGCTCCATGAATAAAATTCGTATGAGACAGTACAGGTTTTATCTTTCAAAAATATCCCGTTTTTCTGTTGTTTTTAAAAAGATATAAAACTTGCTAAAGCGGTCGATAAAATTGAAATATCTTTCCAAATATAACTCAGACAAATCTGAATTTTTGTGGAGAGCTTCATTTTGACGTATTACGCATTTTTAAATAAAAACCTTAAATTGGGCAAGGACTTTCGATTTTGTAGGGTGAAAGGAGAAAAGTCCACTATTTTTAAAGATTTCTCGAAAATCATTAGGCTTTTTTAAGAAATATCTTTTACAAAGAATAGACGACCATAATTTGTTTGTTAGACTAATGGATTTTGAGACAATTGAGCGCAAATGCAACGGTGTGGAAAATATCACATTAAAGTAAGACCACATTTTGTCCCTGTTTCTTCAAAATCTCTTGCTCCAGCGAAAAAAGTGCGGAATTTTAATAGCTACGGTTTTTCCAAAGACAGTTCTTAAAAAACCTGATGTTTTCGAGAAATTTATAAAAATACTGGACTTTTCCCCTTTCACCCTTCAAAATCGAAAGTACTTGCCCAAATTTAAGGGTTTTATTTAAAAAATGCGTAAGACGTCAAAATAAAGCTCTCCGCAAAAGTTATATTTGGAAAGATATTTTAATTTTATCGATATACTTGAACAAAAATGTTTTATTTTTGTTTTATTTTTAACCTGTTTTATTGGGTTCAAATGGTTATAACTTTCTATCTGAGTACCGCTTAGCAAGTTTTATATATTTTTAAAAGCAACAGAAAAACGGGATATTTTTGGAAGATAAAACCTGTTTTATGTCATACTTATTCATGGAGATCTTAAGAAGATTGAGGTCAAAAATTAAGTTTGGTCAAAGTTCAAGTTCATCATCAGTGTGTAGGCAACGTAAATGCACATTTTTTATTCAGTAAAATAAGTCAAACTATTAGCCAAAGTTTTAGTGTAAAAATTGTAAAAAACAAAAGCCAATTATGGACAGGGTGAGCAAAAAACTGGTTAAAAGTAAAGTTTTTTTTTAAATTTCGAAAAATAGCCGTTACTCGAAAACCGTTATGATTCGGTATGAACAAGTTACCAAATTCTGAAAGGGCATGACCTGGCCTATCACCCTACTCTGTTTGGACCATCCCTTACGGGACACCCTGTATATCTCATTCCTGGCAATAGGTAGACCAAAATGCCCATTCTCCTTTCAAAATTATTTAATTTTCATTTGCCATATTCACATAAACTGCTCAATGTATATTCTTTGACATTAAACCAAAGGAAATAAAATACTAACTTGTATCCTCCTTTCTTTTCAGAACTTAGAAAACCAAAAAAGGAGGCGAAACCAATAAAAAATACAAACACCAAAAACTATAAAATCTTAAAAAAAAAAAAAAATTGAAATGGACGAAGAGAGGCTAACAGAAAATAATAATGTCAGAGTCTACAATGAAACAACAAAACCGGCAAAGAAAAAACGACGCGACAAAAGCGACTTAGGTGACAATTTCGTCGCCCCCGATGGTGGGTGGGCCTGGGCTGTGTGCCTTGCTGCGGGCGTATCCAATGTAAGTGTGTCTTATGTTTTTTTTTGTTTGTTTTATCTTTTGGATGTTAAAGGTTTTTTGACGATAAATTGAATGCTGATAGAAAAGACAAAGGTGTGCCAAGTACCTAAATTATGGGCGCACTAGATTTGAGGTGACATTCTGTTGACAAAATAGAGTCGTTATTATAGGTATAAGTGAATGAGCATAATATGTGGAGCAATATCCGAATATATTAGGGATCGGCTGATGAGGTGTTGAATGAGGAGTGAGAATTTTGTAGGTAGGTATATACAAAATTTATATAAAATTTAGGTAGTTAGTTGACGCTTAAACTCTTGCCACTGAAAGAAACAATCAAGATGAAACTGAAATGAATTCCTAGAATTTTGATAATAAAAAAATACCTATACTCTCTGTTATCTGATTGATTGTTTTCTTAAGAAAAAGAATTTATTTTATTTAGATATAAAAACTCTATTCAACAAAATAAAAAATGTTTTAAAGTTCTAACAATTTATTGAAATTAAGCTTGCAAGCATAGTTCTTTGATTAGGACATATTTTTTTTTAAAGAGCTTCTGAATAAGTTTTATAGTAAGAGGTTGGTTTTTATGTCTTTTGTGACCGGTAATAATAATAATTTTATTTTTACTATGCCCAAAAGTCTTTGGAAAACAGCAAAGAAAAGAATGGTTAATATTTTTATATTTTCCACTCAACATCAGAATTGTTAATGGTCCACTGAATTTATAATGAGCTATACGTATTATATCATGAAATCTTAAAAAAAGGCTATAATATACAAGCAAAATCCGCTCTAGGCAAAAGTTAAACTAACACTTGTATAGAAAACGCAAAATATAAATTTTCTTTTGAATAATAATAATTTTGAATTGATAAATTTCAATTACAATTACAATTACAATTAAAATTACAATTACAATTACAATTACAATTACAATTACAATTACAATTACAATTACAATTACAATTACAATTACAATTACAATTACAATTACAATTACAATTACAATTACAATTACAATTACAATTACAATTACAATTACAATTACAATTACAATTACAATTACAATTACAATTACAATTACAATTACAATTACAATTACAATTACAATTACAATTACAATTACAATTACAATTACAATTACAATTACAATTACAATTACAATTACAATTACAATTACAATTACAATTACAATTACAATTACAATTACAATTACAATTACAATTACAATTACAATTACAATTACAATTACAATTACAATTACAATTACAATTACAATTACAATTACAATTACAATTACAATTACAATTACAATTACAATTACAATTACAATTACAATTACAATTACAATTACAATTACAATTACAATTACAATTACAATTACAATTACAATTACAATTACAATTTCAATTACAATTACAATTACAATTATAATTACAATTACAATTACAATTACAATTACAATTACAATTACAATTACAATTACAATTACAATTACAATTACATTTACAATTACAATTAAAATTACAATTACGATTACAATTACAATTACAATTACAATTACAATTACAATTACAATTACAATTACAATTACAATTACAATTACAATTACAATTACAATTACAATTACAATTACAATTACAATTACAATTACAATTACAATTACAATTACAATTACAATTACAATTACAATTACAATTACAATTACAATTACAATTACAATTACAATTACAATTACAATTACAATTACAATTACAATTACAATTACAATTACAATTACAATTACAATTACAATTACAATTACAATTACAATTACAATTACAATTACAATTACAATTACAATTACAATTACAATTACAATTACAATTACAATTACAATTACAATTACAATTACAATTACAATTACAATTACAATTACAATTACAATTACAATTACAATTACAATTACAATTACAATTACAATTACAATTACAATTACAATTACAATTACAATTACAATTACAATTACAATTACAATTACAATTACAATTACAATTACAATTACAATTACAATTACAATTACAATTACAATTACAATTACAATTACAATTACAATTACAATTACAATTACAATTACAATTACAATTACAATTACAATTACAATTACAATTACAATTACAATTACAATTACAATTACAATTACAATTACAATTACAATTACAATTACAATTACAATTACAATTACAATTACAATTACAATTACAATTACAATTACAATTACAATTACAATTACAATTACAATTACAATTACAATTACAATTACAATTACAATTACAATTACAATTACAATTACAATTACAATTACAATTACAATTACAATTACAATTACAATTACAATTACAATTACAATTACAATTACAATTACAATTACAATTACAATTACAATTACAATTACAATTACAATTACAATTACAATTACAATTACAATTACAATTACAATTACAATTACAATTACAATTACAATTACAATTACAATTACAATTACAATTACAATTACAATTACAATTAAAATTACAATTACAATTACAATTACAATTACAATTACAATTACAATTATAATACATGAAAAATGGTTAGTTTGTATTAATTTTTCTTTGAATTAAGCGCTTTATTTATTATAAGTTCCTTCACTTATTTTTTTTATCAGAATCAATATGCCAAGGGAGTTTCCTGTTTTCTCCGAGGATGAAATGATGTTTCATTTATGCCATAACATAAAATTAAGATAAATAGGTTTAATTTGAGGATTTTTATAGTTTGTTTTCAAAAGAAATCAACCTTTATTGTAGTCATTATAGTGAAACAAAGAGTATTCACTTCAGATAGTGAACTCCAAGTAGGCATATAATTATACCCTTTTCAAATTCTATAAGAACACTCGCTTTCAAAAGATGATTCTTCCATCCCAGGTGCCTACTTATCTCTTATCATCATCATCATCACCATACTCTTAGTCTCTTCCTTTCTTTGAGGAAAAACAAACTTCTATATAGACTCTTGAGAATTATGAATCCTTCAAGGGAAAGCTAAGGGCTTTCATCCACTTGACATCTTTTAATAATATAATAATAATTATGTATGATGGTTGATGGTTCACTTCAGCTGCACTAATCAATTCATTTCCTCTTGTTCTTATACCATCATCGTCGTCCTCGTCCGTCGCGTCGGTCGTCGGTGTTCTCCGCGATAAAGCTATTTAATTTTTGGTCTTGTGCGATTAGAAAAGCCATCATTCAGCACGAGTGCATCCTCTCCATGTGTTGTTTTAGGATAAGACTCTAGCTCGAGGTAATATTCATGTTAATAGCACCTCCTCAATCCTCTAAAATGTGTGTTCGTTTTGTTTTGGTGGTTTTTTGTGGCATTCCTAAATTTAATGATTGGTTGTTTTATTATACTCGTAGTCGTGGAGACAAAAAAAACCCTCAGATTTGGGAGCCAGTGGGGAATTTATACTCTAAGGCATACTGTGTATATCCAAAAATAAACACGTACAATTTGTAATTCGAAACACGTGCGAAGCCAGTGTATCTATTGATGGAACATCATATAGCTCATGAGTTTCTTGATATTGGGCCACCCTAGGGGTTTTTTGTTTTCAGTGATGTGTGTTCATTAATTAATTTTTGATGTTTTACATGCATTTTGTCGAGCTATGAAATCAACCAAAGATTATTGTTTATTCATAAAACAGGTTGTCAAATTTGTTGGTTTTTATTAAATTTTAAAAAGAAAAACATGGACTGTTATGGTATTTTTTTTTTAAAGGTCCTAATGGCACTAATGTGTGACTGTTTTATTTTTCAATATTAATTTGATATTAGAAGATTAATACTCGTTGAATGAAAATAAATAGATGTGATTGGTTCTGTCGAAATTATGGATGAAACACAAAGAAAACAAGTAAGGTCCTTCATTACTAACAGGGAAATTAAAGAATTTATACATTACTAGCTGTCCTGGCAGACGTAGTTCAAACTTTTGCGGTAGTTGGCATTGGCACAATCAGTTTGAAGACGATCTATTTTTTTTTAACTAGTATCGCCCACTGGGCGAAATTCGACCACCAGAAATTAACATTCACAGACTCTAGAGTCAAACAATTTGTTTGAAATTTAAATCACAAAGCATTTCTGTTTTAGTTTTTTTTTAATATGCACAGTGATCGTCAGTGCAAAAATAAAAAATAGCCCACAGTGTAAATGCTTGTCTTAGGTATATTCTGCATATCTCCGCAATAATGGCTTTCTAACCATACAAAATTAATCGAGATCGGCTGAATACTTTTTGATCAAATGGTACTACAAAATGTTTGTAAGGCTTATTTTTTTTTATTTGAAAGAACGAAAATATTTGGTCACAAAGTAGTTCTTAAGAAAAAAAACGTAAACTCTCACAAAATAAATTAGTACAAAAATAATTGATGGTTTTGTTAAAGCGTAATTGATGAGGCATAATTCAAAACAAGCTTGCAAATTTAGCCGTTTCTTGCACTTTGTTGACATTTTTGGTAATGATGAATCATGACATCATACAAAATTCAATAAATCAAAAATCAACCATGTTCAACGCATGGTACTTGGTGTTATTTTCACGTTTACTAAGCTAATTTTTAAACTTTTGTTTTTGATTAATTGACTCTTGTATTGCAGATTTGTACTAATAACTTGCTTTTGGCTCTAGATACAATAATAAGTTAAATTCTAAAGCCCATTTAGAATTTAACATTTAAAGAAAAGTCACGAAGAAGGAATAATTATCAATAATAAGTTATGCGCCATTTTAAAATCTTCATTCAATAAGCATATTTCCAAAAGGGTTGTCCAATTAGTTATTTATGCATTTTGTTTTATACCAGAGATGAGTTAACTTTTTCAAAAATTATTTTCTCTTACAATTTGCATTAGAAATCAAATATAAATAATTTTTTTCTCTAAAAGACCCAATAGTTATTATAATTTTCTGCTATTTGTATTTTGGCACAAATAATGTTAAATATTTCTGCGAACAAAAAATGGTGGAATTCTTTCACTTAAGTCGTGGTATTCAAAAACTTATAGCAAGGCAAAAAACAAAATATATAACATAAAAATGCACATATTTTTTGCATGTGGTTGGAATACAACTTTTTATCAGTTTTAAGGACGATCATAAAGTCCATTATGAGGCATTCCAGGGTTATTCAATCCTTCCCGGACACCCCTTATATTGTATCATAATTCACCCTAGAAGAAGCTTAATGTTGAAGAAAAAATTTAGCCTTAACGCCATTACTTGTATTTTTATCAGTGATTTTTGGATTTTTTAGGTTAGTTTTTGTTAAATTTCACTGCTTCATTTTTTTTTATAAAATTTTTTAGTGAACTAATTTTGATAGAAAATCTAATTTCCTACAAAAAGTTCCTTAAGTATAATTCACAAATTCAGCTTAGTTTTCGAGTTATACCAAAAATATTGAAAAATGAGCAGCGTGACCATTCTTTCAGAAATGCATGTATGAATTTTAGCGAATTTTGTGTTTTAAGTAAGCTTAAGTTTCAAACAGTAGTAGCCCGTAGCGTAGTAGTTAGTGCTTTCGACTGTCACGCTAAAAAACTAAAAAGTTTTTTTGTCAGGGCTACTGCCTCTTGCGAGGAATTGACAAATCCTCCAAGAGTATCACTTGTCACGAATAAGTGCTTCTCGTCTAGCCGTTCGGATTCGGCATAAAATTGTAGGTCCCTTCCATTCCTGTCGAAAGGCGCACACGGGAATAGTTGCAAGAAGTTAGTCACTAGTCTTGCGAGGAATTGACAAATCCTCCAAGAGTATCACTTGTCACGAATAAGTGCTTCTCGTCTAGCCGTTCGGATTAGGCATAACATTGTGGGTCCCTTCCATTCCTGTCGAAAGGCGCACACGGGAATGGTTGCGAGTTGTTAGTTACTAGGCCCTGGTTCTTCATGAGCCGTTGTGCCACCCGATTTATTTTTTTTTAAGTTTCAAACAAAAATATTAAGAACCCATAGCCTATTATCAACATTCTATAAATTGCTAATTAAAAAAAATCTAGCCTTGAACTTAATATAAGAATTTTAAAAATGTATGCAATTTACTTTTTTGTGTTTACTCAATTTTGACCTATAAATCGCAAAGCTTTGTACTTATCTGCGTATATGCGTTAGGTTTTTCTCAAAATTCATCCTATAAATCTTACTTTTTAAATACATATAATTTTTTTTAAATCGAATACCAATTTTTGGTGTTTGACCTATTTTTCCCTACAAATAGCTAAATTTTGAATGATCCTCGAAGAAAGCTCTTTAAAAATCATTTTACTGTACACAAAAAAGTATTTAAAATTTAAAACATTTTAGAAAAGGATTTTAAAATTAGAAAAATGCTTAGTGGTATTATACTAAAACTTTTATAATAATATTATTTAATATTGCACCATTATAGCTTTCAAAAACAAAAAGAATTTTTAATCCGGATGATCATTGTTGTTCTTACCCCATTTTTTCCCACTTTAAATAAATAGAATTCCAAAAAAATATTTGACCCCTAAGTATTGATTCACTAAGTTCATCTTTTTTATTTCACCCCATTTCACCCTATATTTATAATGTAATGCATCTAAATAAACCAAAATATCGCTTTCTTGAATGATCCCCGGAGTCTATAAGCCCAGTCAAATTCAACAATGAATTCGCAAAGCGCGATGTAGTTCTGCATTTTTGATATTTTGTTGGGGCATGTTAGAGAAGTCTGTAGCTAAGTTTGCAACTTCGAAAAACCTGTGCTCGCTGCAGGAAAAATGCAACATTGAAAAAAAGCTAAAATCACTTGCTTAACAAAAAGATATAAATATCATAACTATATTTTGTCAAAGTTAAGGGTTCCAAGTACGTGTACAAAATTCAGTGCTAACTTAAGTGTCCTACATCCACTCATCCAAACATTGCTTGTTGCACTTAGTTAACATCATGTTTCTTACCAAAAATATTTGACCGATTTGGATCGAATTTCGTCTTGTAATACTCTAGACTACTTGACTTCAAATTTTTAGCAGAATTGGACAATTTTTGACCTATTTTGTGAGTGCTTCCAAATTACTAAGTTTTTCAGAATTTTTTTTTTTAATTAAATAGCGGGCAAAAAGTTGCAAACTTGGCTATAGACTACTCTAACATGCCCCAACAACATATCAAAAATGCAGAACTACATCGCACTTTGCGAATTTATCACTTTTTTTTGTAATTATTGGCTAGGCTATATCCCATATATAAGCTCTTAAAAATAAAATAATTTTTTGACACCATTTTTGTTTTGACCCCATTTCACTCTATAAATAAGTTAACTTTGAATGTATTATAAATTTCCAGTGCTGCTCGGAATTCATCCTAAAAATTTTAACGGAAAAAAAACAATTTTTAATAAGGTATCATTCTTTTGTTTTTACCCCATTTTACCCTACATACTACACATATCCCAACTTTTAAAAACACATATCTTGAAGTGATTCTTCATATTCATCTTCTCAACATAAACATTGAAACAAAAAGAAAATATTTTAAAAAGCACCGGATAACTTTTTTTTTGTTTTTACCCCATTTTCCCTGGAAATAACTATCTTTTCAGTAATTCTGGAAGGTCATCTTCTAAATGTACCCAAGTTAACATAAAAATAGCTTCCAAATTTAGGTAGGTAGGCATACCTTATAGTGGGACTTATGTCTCACGTCATTAAGATTTTGAGATTTTGTGAACAAAACTACTGCATCCTTTATAGAATAAGACAGACAAAATTACAAATTGACTAATTTTTGAAATTATTTGCAGAAAGTAGAATTTTCAATAAAAAAAATTCCTTTTTTTTTAACAAAACAGTTGTTTTTAAAAATGCAATTTTTCAAAATTTCAGTTGGAATGTTCTGCAAAAACAATGTCGTTATTTTTTTCTTTTGATAATTTGAAAAGCTTTGAATTAAAAGAAAATAAATTTTGAAAAACTACATTCCCTTTATTAAAAAAGTGCTTTGAAAAGCAGAATATTTTTCTCATTTTTTGAAAATTCAGTTTAGAAAGCTGAAAATAAAACTTTTAACTTATTTGGCACATTTTTTTTTTTTTTAATTTTTAGTTATCGGTCTTTCCTTCTTTTCAACAATTTGGACTTGTTTACCGAGCCCGTCTCTACAGTCTGGGATTTAAAGGATCTCAAATCAGTACAATCATAAATATTACCATGGCAGTATCAGCCCTCACAGGTACCAATTCTCATAATAACAGCAAATTTTCTCTCAAATAATGTTTATTTTTTTTTTATTAACTTCAGGACTTATTAACGGAGCAATGTTTCGACGTTTTAGTTTTCGACAAGTTGCCATAGCAGGTGGATTATTACTTTCAACTGGTGTTTTTGCGACAGCTTTTTGTTCAACATTAATACAGTACATCATTTTCTTCTCAGTATTCTTTGGTAAGCTTGTAGCGACCATCACATTATTGCTTGTAGCGACCATCACATTATTATTATTATTGTTACAGGATTCCTACAAGCTCAAGATGGATTAAATGGACTTGAGAATTTGAAATCAAACTTTTTTTATTTTTTGTTTTAGGTTTTGGTCTGGGTATAAACATGTCAGCAACATCGCTGGCTGTGAACACCTACTTTCGAAATAAACGCCGTCAAGCGACAGGATTCTCCTGGACCATAACAGGACTAGGACCAATCGTATTCCCCCACATAGTTACCTGGACCTTGTTTACGTACGATGTTCAAGGAACTATTTTTCTCTTAGCTGCAGTGTCGCTAAATGCCGTTGCATGTGCTTTAGTATTACAACCTGTTCTATGGCATGTTAAGCCACAGCCGAAACCCGAAGCAGAAGCACTTACTCAAGAGACCGACTACGATTGTAAGTTCTGTTTGGCGAAAAGACGCAAGAAGAGTCTATTTTCCAGTACTTACACCTTCAACGATGACGATGAAGACAGACCCGGTTTTGAAATGCTCAACGAACCCTGCACTCCGATGCTTTCACGTGCCAACGATGGCTATTATGGATCCAAACTGTCACTGGCAACCGACGCAAATCAAGGACCCAGGAAATTGCAGAGACATTTTTCCATCAATTCGCAGCGTGATCAAAGAGTTCTTCAAAGTGATTCCTTCTCAAAGCCAAACTACTTTAACCAAGAAAAAGAGGAACACGATCGATACCTCAGCAAGACCAATATCTTCTCGAAGTCGGGAAATGGTGAATTCAAGTGCACCTGTGCAGAGGAAAAAGTTCTTCTGCAAAAGCAAATAGCTGCTGAAAAAGAATTGGAAAAGGAAGGAGCCATAGCAGAAGTCGCTCAACCCATGACTTTTATGCAGAAAGCTGTTAAATTCTTTGACTTAGATCTCCTTAGGGATTTTACATTTGTCAATTTAGTTATTGGTTTGGCAGTGATACTTTTTGGAGAGGCCAACTTTTCAATTCTCACACCGTTTATCCTCAATGATTTTAATTTCAGTGATAAGCAAATTTCTACTGCGATGTCTTTGATTGGTGCTATGGACCTTGCGGTAAGATTTTTTGCCCCATTTGCTTTGGAGAAAATCAAACTGGGAAATAGAATTCTGTTTTCCTTCGGAATCATTTGCATATGCTTGGGAAGGTTCTTTATCACAATTGTCACAACTCCTCATGCTCTGCTGTTTGTGGCAGCGTTAGTTGGTGTTGGCAAAGGTTTTCGAACAATCTTCGCTCCGTTGATTGTTTCGAGTTACGTGCCATTGAATAGATTGCCTGCTGCATCGGGGCTTCAGCTGATTTTTAATGGAATCTTCACTTTGGCTGTTGGCCCAGTTGTTGGTAAGTTACACATTTTTACCACACTCTACATTGAATTATCAATTAAGGATGTGATTTTGTATTTTTAAGGTATAATCACCGACGCTACAAGCTATAGAGTATCAATTCATTTTATCAACTTAATGACAACTTTAGCGCTTCTTTCTTGGGCTTGCGAAGCAGTGACTCGAAAAGTTCTATATAAAAACAAGGAACGACAAGTTGAACAAACTTAAGAAAAGGGAAGAAGAGTGAATAAACAAATATAGATGATCTTAGATGTCAAAGTTAAACAAAAAAAAAACATCACATTGATAAACTGGAGAAAATTTTGACAAAATGGTCAGCCTCACACAAAGTAATTAAATGTTTAACTCCAAACCATTTTCCGCACATGATAGCGCGCACAAATTTACGATTCGAACAGAACAAGCGTTCTATGACAGTGGACTACTAATTATTTCCACTTTATGATGTAGATGCTACTTAACTATTTTTATAATTTAACTTTAGGATCAGTATTAAGTAGGTATGTATGCGTAAAGGTGCAACTTTTTGTGTTTTATGTTTTAAGTTTTTAAAAAAAGATAACAAAGCCAAATGAAATATAGAAGATAATTAAAATAAGTAAGTGCAATTAATGAGCAATAATGCAATAATGTAAATAAAAATGTACCTATACAAATTTTAGTAATATTTAAATTTAGTAAAACACTGCAAACAAAAAACAAAGTTTTTTTTTTATACATTTTTTTCCGTCACATTAAAGACTTGCATCTATTTTTTTGATTCTGACTTTGGCTCGAAAAAAAGTTATGAGCAATTTAGTAAAAAATAAAGTCATTGATAGTTTAATTTTGTAAAGTCAGTTTGTGTTAAATTTGTCTGCTTTAATCTAAAGGGCTTATTGCGAGAGAGAGTCGAATAGACTTAGGCTGCGCGTACAGTAGTGCGAAAAAGCGATGCGATGCGAGAAGCGATGCTAGAAGGTATTCGAGATTCGAGCAAAAGTGGTCAAAAGAGTTTGTGAACGTGATGCTTGCGCAAAGTATGTGATAAAATCGCTACACTCGCAGCAAATATCGCTTCACTGTGCCCACGTTTATATAAATATAAATGTAAATATTTTTCTCGCACGGAAACATTTCTTGCATCGCCTTGTCGCACTACTATGCGCGCAGCCTTAAAGTGTACTGTCGATATTTCAAAAATAAGTGAAGGATGAGCGTAAATATATAATTTAATCTCGTGTCACTGTGTTTGTGCTCGAACTCCTCCGAAACAGCTCGACCGATTTTTATGAAGTTGTTTGCGTATGTTATGTAGGTATGAGAATAGATTGTTAAGTATATTTCATACCGATAGATCACCAGGGTGTCGCTGTCAAGAATTGTTTTTAAATTATTTTGTTGAAATTTTTTTGATTTTTTTTTAGATTTGACATAAAAAATAACCTATAACTCCAAATTTGCACTCCACACTCCTATGCCCCCCCCCACCATTTTTTGTTCGTGATTTTATAACTTTTATATGAACAATAATATTCAAATAATTTAACAAACAGAACAAAATTATTTATGTTGGTGAATGACAGATGGGAAAACGTCCGCCTCATCGATATTTCATTGACGTGAAGTGTCGCGGCACTTTGACATTTAATTCTGCATTTGTTATTTATCACAACACAGTGCATGCAAAATTTTGCAGGATTTATTTCTAATTACAAGAAATATAATATACGCGTTTTGTGATTGTGACTGATGGTTGGTAAAATACTAAAAGAAGAAATACAGGGTAATTATTTTCTATAGACTAACGAATTTAAACAAATTCCCCTAGAATAATACAATTCACAGTATCTTCTTGCTGTGATTTCTATTGGCGTCGGTAAACATCGACCAAAACTTGTATCTTAGTATGACAGACTATTTAGTAAGCTACTGTCATATCAGGGCGAAACACATTAATTTTTGGAGTTGAGGTCGCTTGAAATTTTATACTGAATTATATTCATTCGCTTCACTAAAACAGAAGTAATTTAAACATTAAAATTTCTTCATCTTTATTATTGTTGACTATGACATGATTTTCTCTCATCAATTTATTTCGGTTTGCATCTTGGCTTAATTTGAGTATGATTAAAAAAATTACAAATAAAGCTGGTTTGAAAATTCCTTGGACGAGAATGAGGAATTTGGTGAATTCCAAGAACAAATCATAATTTGGTAAAAATCGAATGTTGCATAAGAAATCAACCAAGAAATATTTGGTGCAATAAATGAATAAATCAATAGTTACCAGTTAGTTTCAAATGAAAAGTGCCATTTCTAAAAGTGCCAGATCTAATCAGTTTCAATATTAACGGTACAAGAGCTGAAAGTCTGGCTGTTTTTTTTTTCTCAGCCTTTGGTGGGAATAGGGGATTGAAAATAGAAACTTTAGTAATATTTGATCAACCATTTAAAAAAAAATCGTGATCCCTAAGTCCAAACACCTTAATCTCGGTGATCCGACTAATAGAACTCGAGATATAAGCTTCTTTGTTTTGTTGATTTTATGCGTTTTCTCGTTTTCTAAATCTCCAAGAAAAATCCGATCATCAAGATTAAGGTCTTTGGGCGTAGGGAATATGATAGAGCATCATTATTATGCAAAATACCTGCCAGACTCTTGATTTCGATATCCCATAGCATGCACAAAACCTCATACTCATTTTGATTATATAAAGGGTTTTTCGCTACAAATGTTTTTTTTAATAAAACAAAAACGGTTTTGGATATCAACGAAATTCTTTATTTCTGTGAAAGTACGTTCGATGCCATTATGAATGGAACTCGATTTATTTTGCATGGCCACCACGGGCACGCTTGCAGAAGTCCAGACACTGAACCCAATTTTCGACAGTTTTCAAGCATAAATCGGCCGATACTGCTGCAATTTCACGTTCGATATTCGTACGAAGTTCATCAATCGTCGCTGGCTTGTAACGGCGTCAAATCGCACGACCGAGGCGGCCAAGCGACTGGACCATTTCAAGAGATAACACGTTCTCCAAACTTGGTTTCCAATAAATTGATTCTGACATTCGCTGTGTGGCTTGTGGCGCCGTCCTGTTGGAACCCTATGTCCTCCAAGTCCATATCATCCAATTGGGGCCAAAAATATTCGGTTATCATTGAACGGTAGCGATCCCCATTCACAGTAACAACGTGCCGGTCTTGATCATCACGGAAGAAGTACGGCCCAATGACACCGCCGCCCCATAAACCACACCAAACCGTAATTTTTTCGGGATGCAATCAGGACTCTTTGAGTACGTGTGGATTGCTGCCTGACCAATACCGCATATTTTGTTTATTGACGAAGCCATTCAGCCAGAAATGAGCCTCATCGATGCCGACCATAAATTGGACGTAGCGCTCTTAACGTTGAGGCCACTGACTCCGAATTTCGGTAGTAATTTTTAATAATTTTGACTCGTTTTTGGCTCGTATATCTTTCCACCATGAAATGGCAAACTTCACTGAAGAGAAATGGCAAAAGAGCGGCACGAAATATGGCGTCGTTTGCTGTCTCTGTTGCTATTCTTTTGTAGCGTCCCTGTTGAAAAACCCGATATATACAGTGTTGGACAGAGAATTAGCACATTATGCTTTTTTCAGTTAACATAGTCTTATACCAGTTGACAAAAGCCTTTCTTAAAAACTATTCCCATAATTGCAATCTAGACTGCATCACCCTTTTATCCCTAGTAATTTACCGTTATTTACACATGTTTGTGTATTACTTCCATATGAGAAGTGTGCGTTTGCTAAATTTTGCGTGGCCAGAGAACTAGCACATGCATGGGGTTAAAATTGTGTTTATAGTATAAAAAGGCTGTATTTTTGGTCAGATTCAAAGCAAGTTGTTTTAAAGTATTTTTTTTGCTAAATATTTGAATATTTTTTGACTAGATGGGCTGGCAACAATCTTGAACACATGAGTTCAAACAAATCATCATCATGATAAAAAATAGTGGGAAAACAGTTCACGAAATCGCAAATAATGTGGGACGAGCTAGAAAATAAGGGTATAATGCCATCAAATTTTATGAAACTCATAAATTTATTTTATTTTTTTTACTACAGGATAAATAATGTCAAAATGATCCGGAGCCAAACCATTTAGATTATCAACCAGTTGGAAAACCACGAACCAAACTGGTTGTGACTTGCATACCATTTGGTTCACTCGCATATGGCCAGCTAAAAATATTACATTATAAAATAACCAAAAATTTGTTGTACAAATATTCATAACAGTGATGGTCTACAGTGAAAAAGCATCCGAAAGAATTAAGACTAATTTATACTCCTGTAGTCATGCTGAACTCACGTTGATATTTAAAATTAATTTTTTAGTTTAGGTAATGTTGATGTTATGATGTATTACTAAGCACAAAAAGTGTAAAACATAAACAAGAAAGGTATATTCGCAGGCCCCGAAACTAGAGATTTATTTAAAGAAAGCAATTATGACTATGTTCTAAAAAGCAAATAAAAAAAAAGCTTGCGAAAGTCTTCGTCTTGTTCGAAAAAAACTTCTTAGGAAATAAAAGGAGTGTCAACTTGTAGCGGAACTTGTAGAAAATATGATATCATAATATTAGCCATAAATAGTTTGTAATATGTCATCTGAAATCCAATTTTTAAATTCGCATTCGGACTTTTTTCCTGACAATAATTGTGGCTCATTAAGTGAAGAACTTGGCGAGCTCTTCCGGCAGTACATAAACATGGAAAAACAATAATATGGCAAGTGAAATGCAAGCAGACATGCTGGACTATTTTTCGGCATGCACCACAAGCAAAATACAAGAAGACAGCGAAAAAACCACTTCTCCGTCCTGTCTGAGTTTAAAAATGGTTTGATTTTTGATAATTTTTGGTGAAATTTCTCGAAAACTGAAACCTTTTTTGAAAAATAATTATTGTTTTCGCATTCAGCATTTACAAATTGATATTAAAACTTACTGAACATGTTGCTCAATACCACATCTACCTACAAAATATTGTCTATCTAAAACTAAACCGGTTTAAATCCCATTTTATTGTTTAAGCATTGGTTTAAACTCTAGAGAAATTTAATTTAATTCTGCACACCTATAATTAGCTTGACCAAAGGAAATTGATTTTCGATGGAAAATGTCAATCTCCGAATATTACAATGAATTTATGATGATAGAGACATAAGCACATAATCCTCATACTTTGTATGTGCATATATGTTACTGTAAGACCCCGATTTTGGGAAATTCTAGAATTTACCAGTTAGACTTAGAATCTTCTCCTACCATTATTCAAAGTTCGAAATGTTTTGTTTGATAATAATATTCGGACTTTTATTTTCAACCATGGATTTGGTAAGCTGTGGTACTGTTAAGCTTAGCGCATATTAAGACGCTTTCGGTGCGATTGACGCCACACAGCACAGTTTTTGTAAACAATATAAGTCAATAAAACACTGCATATTGATAAAGCTACAGGACATGACCTGACGCGCGTTTTCCGAAAACCGCGTGGCAGTGATGGAGACCGGTGCGCGGTGTTTGTTTTTTTGTTTGTCAAAAAATAAAATAATAAGCTGTAGTTGGTTTTGAAAATAAAAATCATTTACTTTTTTAGGATTTAGCCATTTATTTTGTTTTTTTTTTTGTTTAAAGCACTTTTCAATTATCAATATGTCAGACGATTTTTGCTTCAAATAATATTTTTTTTACACGAGACACGTGAATCAATGTGCATGACACGTTTCTATAATCGTGTCGTGCGACACACATCAGGTCACGTCACACGCGTCGGACGCGTATCAATATGCACCTAGCCTTAGTGCGTTGTCCGCGGAAAAAGGGGGGTTAGAAGACCTAAAGTATTGTTGTCAAGAAAAGGTGTTGAAAAAACTCCAAGATGAATTATGAAAGCAAAAAATTTCAGACTTATACTAAGGTCGCTGAAAATTTTTACCCTTTCGGTACGGATGTGGTACAAGACAAAGAACATTTATATGGACTTGTACCACATCCGTACCGAAAGGGTTAAAGTTTAACCGGTAATTTCTAAAACTTCATCATTTCAAAGTCTTGCAGTAACATTGTACCTTCATAAATCATTTATTGTTCCCAAAAAATCCATTTAATTCTGTGGTTTTAATAATTACTATGCGAATTTCCATCCATGTCAATAATTTCCTCAATGAAAATCATGTTTTTAGACTTCCACAGTTAAACTTCCTTCACCAAGTTGTCCTGGAACTAACCAAAAATGTATGTATGTGGGTGTTTTGCGTAGGTATACGTTTCGAACACTCGACCACAGAACAATTTTCCTGCCAGCTAAAAATGTGCAATACATTTTTGTATAGGTAATTTTACCTATACACCTACTTCAAAACAATGTTTTGCAAAATGTTCCCATGATGTGCTTCATTTCCCAGAGAGCCATTGAAGCAATCCAATTATTTTATCTACGCACTCACCAAACAGCTATTTCAGCTCGTATAGTAGGTAATTTCCGCACCAATAATGTTGTTACTTGTATGTATAATCCCTTTGGACTAAAACCATCAAAGCCAATTAACTTTCAATTTCCGTATAATCAAGAATCCTTTTGGCTCGTACGTACTCCTCGATTCCATGAAAAAGCATCGCTGCGGTCAACGATCTACGAACTACGGCAATAAGCGACAGCGGAAGGTAGCGAACGAAGACCAATTAATTTTCCTGCTCATGCGGTCTCCAAACTAAAGTAAACTAAGTTTGTTTGGAACGGAGGAGGAGGTGTGGCTGAAATTCTTGTATATCCATTAGATACTTGTGGCAGTTAATAAAACTTGTATAGGCCTCGTTTAGTTTATTTTATATCGACTCGATATCATCGGCAGCGACGCGGCGGGAACATGGAAAAGATGTTTTTGTCTTGCATACGAGATCGATTAATCGGTTAACATATTTTGACATAGCCTCCATACAAAAGGGAACACGACAAACGCGACGACTGACAACGCCACTACTGATGCCGCTGCCGTCTGACATCAAGGAGGCACATGGGTTGTCCAAGTTGAGTGTCAACCATATCTATTAATCTATGCTGATAGCATTGGGAGATCTGTAAGAAGACGAACATGTGTACAAATTTAGTTCAAAGAAAACTGTTGAAAAATGTTTCGAATCCTAAGAAGCACACAGGGGCCGGCCGCTTATGGAAAAATACTTTTTAATAAAAAGCAGGCTTAATTTGCTTTATGGTTGGCATTCCAATTTATTTATTTTCAAAAAGCAAACATAGTGAAGGTTATGGATTATGTCGTACTTATACAAGGATTTCAACGCAAAAAACAATTAGATGAAATGTTTTTGAAATGATTAAAGAAAGTTGAAATAATGTAGTTGCTAGTTTAGTTAAATTTTTTGTTGGATGAGGTGCAATTAAATTATAATTTTGTGTACCTGAGTTTTAATGAGAGAAAGAAATATTTTTGTTGAGAGAAAGAAAGGTAGTTTTGAAAGAATTTATCATTCATTATTCCTTCTACTGATGAGAGGAATTCGAAAACTTTCAATATTTTATTGGCAATTTTGTATTGCAATGGTCTTTCGATGTGGAAAAAAAGACAAACATAACCCCGGGTAATGTTTTTATTTTCTTAGTTCCAAGAGTTTTGTTGAGACAAAAGACTTGCCAAATCGTTCTCAATTACATCTTATATTAGGCTCCTAACCTTTAGCACCTCATATATATATATGGGATATTCGAAAAAAAAGTATGCCATTTTAAAGGTCAGTAATTGATCAAAAAAGGTCAACTAGTTTCAGAAATTGGTCAGCCATATGAAATTTACAATCAATGGTTAAAGCATTTCAAGGTCACCAACAATTTTTGGCACCTCATTTATGGAATGTTCGCAAAAAAAGTGTACCATTCGGAAGGCCACCGACTTGTGATAAAAGTTCAGCTAGTTTCAGTAATTGGTCAGCCATAGTTTTTTTTTTAAATGAATTTTTAAAGCTTATTTCAAGGCCACAGTATAAGGCTTTTAGCACCTCATTTATAGAATTAAAAAAAAAAAATAGTATACCATCTAAAACGTCAGTAGTTGGTCAAAAAAGGTCAGCTTCTTTCAGTAATTGGTCAGCCATAAATTTTTTTAATATTTTTTTTTTTAATTTTCAAGGTCAAAACTATTTAAAGCACCTCATTAAAGGGGATATTCGAAAAAAATATACACATCTGAAAGGTTACCTAGACCTCATAAAATGTCAACTTATTTCGGCAATTGGTCAGCCATAGGTTTTTTTTAATGAAGACTCTTATACTGCAACCTTGAAACAATCTTTAAAAATTCATTCAAAAAAATGGTCACGACTGGATCGCACAAAACTTGCTCTCGTTGCTAACAACTTTTACGTAGCTTGAAATAGACAATGTACATATTTATTGGTTCCATAACATTATGATATCATTTATAAAAAGGTTTAAAAACAATATAAAATATAAATAAGTACTATGAATTATTATAAATTAGTTATTTTAATAGCTTAAACAGATAGAGGTCAAAAAATAGTATGCCATCTGATTTGCTTAATAAATATGAATTTATGAAAAAAAAAAAAATCAAAAATCGTTAGTGCAGTTTTATTTTAAATTAATTTTTTATATATAAAAAATCTTGAACATTTTTTAAAATAAAATTTAGTATGTCAACATTAAGTATTTAATAAAATACAATCTTTCACAAAATTAAACAAAAATACATTTTTAAAAATCCAAAAATTATTTTTTCGAAAATTTTCATATGCAAAATTGTTAAAATTGTAAGCGACCTCTTGTATAAAAATTTTGGTTGAAATCGGTGTAGTAGTTAATGAGAAATTTGAAAACGAAAAAATCGGTTGTATGACAGGTACCATTAATAACCGTTAAGCTACTATTAGACGGTCAACGCAAAAAAACGGTCAAAGCACTGACATGGCAACGTCAACGCTCACCGTGTCAACACCTGAAATATTGACGATTACACAAATGACACAAGTCCGTCAATGTTGTCCCAAAATGCGTTGACAGGTAATATGTGTCAACGGGATTTATCCAAATCGGTGTCAATGCGCTGACAAGTAATCGTTGACGATCACACGGCTTGACCATGTTAACGCGCTTTGACCGTTTACATAGTGGTGGCGCGCTGTGACACAGTCAAATAAATTTATGTATTTCGGTTTAAATTTTTTTTAAAGCAAGGAAAAATGTTAAAAGCAAATGAAATGGAAATGGCAATTTTAGCCACGTATTTAATTGATACAACCGACTTATTACAGGCAATGGGGACAAATCTGAAAAAAGTTTTGACGTCTGAAAAGTTTGAATGCAGTTTTGAAGAGGGGTTGCTTCTTAGCATAAATCTCGATTTGCGGGATTTTTGGTCTTGTGGGACGTCCGCCATCTTGGACAAACGACCTTTTTTGATAATTTGCATTTTTCTCACTTCCTGTGCTTTTTTCTGAAAAAAATATGTTAGACTTTTTTGTTTCAATTTAAATTTACTAAAAATCGGTATATAAATTATTTTTCTGGTGTAGATAATTCAAAAGTTATTAATGAAAAACGAGTACAAAATTAGGCCTTAGCCCGTAAGTCTTAAATACTTTATCGAAGATAATACAGTGTGATTTTCATAAGGTGTACGAATAGGCTAGGGTGTGGAGGTTGAGTTAAGATAAGAAAGAAATAGTACGGGAGGAGTCTATTTCCCCCCGTTTAGGCAGAAGGGGCAGTTTACTAAAAAAATTACTTAAAATTTAAACAAAATTATTAAAAATCAACGGCAACACTCAAAATACCATGTATTAGCTTTTTTGAAAGCCAAACACCTATTCTTTAATTAACTTTTTAAATCAAGTTGTTTGAGCAAACAGTTTTTGAGAAAATAATTTTCAAACTCAAAATTAAAAAAAAAAACTTTTTTTTCTTCTTTCCAAGATGGTGGACGCCCCACAATACCAAAAATCCCGCAAATCGAGATTTATGCTAAGAAGCAACCCCTCTTCAAAACTGCATTCAAACTTTTCAGACGTCAAAACTTTTTTCAGATTGCCCTTATTTGATACCCCGTTGCCCTGTTGAGACGCATTTACTTATCCGACTCACTGGTGCTTTGCCTCATTTTTTTTTTTAACTGAAACTAATTTAACTTTAAATAATTTTGTTTGGAAATGTTATCTTTTTGTTGCTGTTTCTTTAAATGAAAAGAATGTCAACGCCAGCTACTTTGACACAGCAGAAAATTATAGCGTGTCAACGTTGGTACCTGGACAACGCGTTGATGGGCAGTCAGGAAATATCTGTCAATGTGTCGGAAAAATTCTGATGGGGTGATTACACGGTAAATGAAAACAGTCAACGCGTTGACTTTTCAAACCATGTCATCGCAAGTGCCAACGCTGATGTCAATGCGTTGACAACGTTTTGCAATGACAATCACACGACTTGAAAGCCGTGGGACAGGATTTGACGTCATTCTGACGTCAGAGAGTCAATGCGTTGACCATTTTCGTTGACCGTCTAATAATAGCTTTATAAACATTTTTTTTTTCTACCATCTTCAGTAATTTTATTACCTCGTAATTTTTTTTTGAAAATGAAATCGTTTTTGAAATAAATCAATTTTAGTATATTGGTTGTATGACAGGTACCGTTATTTTTTGAGCTAAAAAAAAAAAATTCAATTTCCCCTCTAAGGAATCACATAAGAACCTTAAGTCCAAAGTTTGAAGAAAATCGCTCCAGCCGTTTAGGCTGCAGGTCGAAGTGCAAACAGACGGACAGACGGACGAACGGACAGACAGAATTGCGAGAACCACTTTGTTCGCGTTCTTTATCATCGTAATGTTAGGGAAAATTATTATCTCGAATTTTTTTTTGCACGAATCCTACACTTGCCCTGTACTACGTGTATCGCAAGTAAAAACCTATGGCTGACCAATTACTGAAACTAGCTGACCTTTTATCACAAGTCGGTGGCCTTTCGAATGGTTCACTTTTTTTGCGAATATCCCATAAATGAGGTGCCAAAAATAGTTGCTAACCTTGAAAACTTTAACCGTTGATTAAAAATTTCCTATAAGCTGACCAATTTCTGAAACTAGTTGACCTTTTTTGACAAATTACTTACCTTTTAGAAGGCATAGTTTTTTGCGAATATCCCATATATGAGGTGCTAAAGGTTAGGAGCACTTATTTTATTGCTATTTAAATATAGAATATTATAAAATTTGTGTCACGTAAATCGGTCAAATCATCGCCTTTCATAATAGTTGAAATTAAGATTTAGATTCATATTTAGATTAAGATTTAAATTTGTTGTGGTGTTATATATTTCTTTTTTTTTTTTTATAGGGCGCGTACTTAAGGAGTTTTTACTACCCTTGATATGAACGAACACAGTGCGAGCGTGAAGATACCGATGCACGTTGGTTTTGAAGTTCTGAATATCAAAATAGGGGGAAGTATGGCCAGGTAGAGCATTCCACATTCTTGTTGTGCGACAAAAGAAAGAATCTCTACATTTAACGGCACGTCTGAAGTTGACCTCTAGGTAAAGCTGATGAGCATTCCTAAAAGCGCAGGTATTACGGTTGAATTGTTTAAGTGGGGGTATGCAACTGACTATTTCACTTTAGAACTCTGTTTATAAAAATAGCGATAAAACATTGACAGACATGTAACATTGCGGCGGTGTTCAAGGGATGTACTTTTTGCAGGTATTTTTCTATCACCTATCATTTTTAAAGCCCTTCTTTGAATTCTGTCCAAGAGACATAAATGAGTTATGTTAGCACCTGCCCATGTATCACAATTATATTCAAGCTTTGAATGAATAAAGGCATTATAGATCACAGCCAGATCAGACGGGGTGAAAAATTTCGACGATCATCGATCATCGACGATGAAAACCTTAACAAGTATAAGCATTTTTGGCGACGTCAAATGTCATAAAGTTTCTTTGATGCAAGTTCCTCTTATAAATAGTGGCATCTGGCATGGGTGGAGTCTTCTCCTTTAACAAAATGAGGGAGCAGTGAGTTTTTGAAGCATTAAATTCTACACGGTTTGTGATTCGCCATGCTATCGCGATCAGATTGTAATTAGCTTATCATACGCTGCCGTTGAAGTTCCACATCCGAAAAACATGGATATAAATCAAGAAACGAATATGAAAAGCTAAGGGTCATCAACAAACATTTTTAGAGTATAAGAAGTTCCAGATAGCAGATAGTTAATGAATATATGAGAAAGAGAAACGGAGACAAAACTGAGCACGAATTTCAGACTTAAAACCATCCAGTACAACTTGTTTTGAGTGGCCCGAAAGGTAATTTCTAATCCAACGAAGGAGAGATTCATCGATGTCAAAAGCGTGCATTTTTGAAAAAAAGAATAATTATTGTAAAGGGAGTTCCTATCCCAAATTGCCTCAATATCTGTTGTCTTATTCTTTTAGAATACAATAATTTATGATCCTTAACCTCTCGTTATTATCGTCTATTTTTTTTTTTCTTTTAATTTATCAAGCAACAAAAATGTTGTTCTTTAGCTTCTCGCAATTCAAAAAATAAATCTTATCTCCTTAATAAATTCTGTAGAATTAAAAAACAAGCTATTAGAAGTATCTAACTAGTAAAATGTCAACACATATATTATAGGTATACAAATTGATTTTCCTTTTACTAAGGCTACCTTAATTCTTTATGGGTAATGAATCTTCCGGAGGACGTAAGCTGACACTCTTAATTTCCATCTGCAACTTCCGGAAACGTGACTTCAACTTAATTTTCTCCTTCATAATTCTTTCGATCAGTCACCCGTACAAATATCTTAAGATGAATTTTAATTCCATTAATGGTGTTTATCTTTCTATTCAAGAAATCTTCATTAATCCACTTAACATTGCCTCAAAGGATGTTCGAGTTCGTGCTTGATCGACCCTTCAAAGAGTGTACCAGCACAGAACCACTTCGGCTCACTTTACCATTAATTTGTCAAAACATAATTTATATTTGCTGCTGATGCCTGGATATGGATGCATTATATTAGATAATATTTATATAGTTTCAATCAAAGAAAAAAAAAAAAATATATCCATGCCATTAAAAAAGTCTTAAAATAACATCTTTTAAAAATCCTATTTTTCGTGTTTTTATTTTAAAGAGTGACATTCAAAGCCCATTATTAACACTCAAATTGCCTGAAAGACTCTGATAAAACATTTTTGTAGATACGATTACCTACAACTTGTGTATATACGATTATACATTGTAAAATGTTTAATATCCGTTGAAATTATATCTTGCGGCTCTAGAGTCGTGTGCAGGAATTTACCACTACCTGATGTGCTGGAAAACATTTGAGATATTTTTGTCCCCTCTGGGGGAGTTTACTCCTCACCAGGAGTGAAATTTAAGGAATGAATTATATGCTCATAGCTGGAATACCTCTATCCTGTCAGGCTTTTCGCATATGTACCTACCGAATCGATCGATATCTTTAACAGCAACACATGTGGTGAAGAATTTATGTTTTTTTTTTTTTTTAACAATCAAACTGTTTTGTATTCCATTTTCATATCCACGGTATATTTTTTGGGAATTTAAAATTTCAGCAATTCAAGATATAGCAGCTTCAATGTAGACATGTCGTAATCATATAGGTAAAGGGCCGATGTTGAATGAAAAAATAAATAAATAAAATGTGAACCACACCTAAACGTCAAGTTTTTTTCTGCATTTCATTTGACATTCCAAATTTCAGACTAACTCAATTTGAACCATGGAAAGATACGTAATCGAGCAACGCGTTAAAGTTATTCAGGCTTATTAGGAAAATGGGCGTTCAAATCAAAATGCATATCGTGCAATTCGTGATTTTTTCGGTATATTTAGTGGTCCAAATGTGCGTACAATCGGAAAAATAGTGCAAAAATTTGAGCAAACCGGGTCTGTAGGAGATGTGAAAACACCAGTGCATGCTCGTACAGCTTGTACTGCGGAGAATATTGCCGCTGGTCGTGATAATGTGGCTGAAGAGCCGTCAAACTTAACTCGTCGTCATGCCCAACAACTGCACCTCTCACGCTCGTCGTTGATGAACATTATGCATAAATACTTGCATTTACACGCTTGCAAGGTGCAATTGACTTAAGAACTAAAGCCTCTTGACCATTTCAAGCGTCGTCGTCAATGGTCAGAATGGTGGCAAGAAATAGCAACAGTGGATGATCAATTTTCACCTCAGTGGATTAGTCAATAAGCAGAATCGCCACATTTGCGCGAATTATAATCCAAGAGTGATTGTCGAAAAACCAATGCACCCACAAAGAGTGAGATCATCCCAGATAGTCATTCCAATTTTTAAAAACTCAAATTTGTGACTTTTTGTGACAGCAAAAAAAAGTTTTGTGACTCGCTAGTTATTTAGTTATTAACAAATTAAAAAAAATGTATCACTTAGCCATTTTTGTTTGAAAACTGTAGTAGTATAGACTTTTTTACACTCAATCGATCGGAAGTCGTTTGTGACTTCTGAATATATCAACAAAATCGTTTGTGACAACGTAGTTTTCGAGAAAAATTAGAAAAACTGATTTCAATTCACCCACACTTTCATTTTGTTTATTGTTATGGGCGGAGCTATGCATAAGTTAGTGCTGGTGTATGTGTACCGTGTACCTGATTCATGATGCTGAGGTAAGTTATTATGCTTTGAGGTGAGCAGCATGCTGCAATGATAATTAACTATAAAAGATTCATTTTAAAAATAAAACGGTGTTGTTTCCACTTCAAAGATGGGAAATGGAGTTTGAATTTTGAATTTATTAACAAAAAAGAAGGTCATGGCCAGTGGCGGATCCAGGGGGTGGCTAAAGGGGCTAAAGCCCCCCCACAACCGATTCCTTAAATTAATTGAAATATAGAAAGCAATAGATAACATACCATGTAGTTTTTTTAATTGGTCTCCAATAGTGTTAAGCTGTGAAATTTAATGTATTCAGACAAAATAACAAGGTTGGAGCTGAACAATTTACATGTTATGTACTTTTTTTCTTAGTCCCAAAATTATTTGATTGGGGCTAAATCCTCAAGGAAATTTGAGATAAATCAAGTTCGGGGCTACGAATAATGGACATGTTTAATGAACAGACAATTATTCCCTAAAAACAAAGCCCAGAAAATTGGGACCAAAAAAACAGCTCGGGAAGAATTGGATGAAAAAACGTGGTCGGGGTTAAACAACTAATTCTATAAAACATAATTTGTTTCAGAGGGTTTTTGTGTCTTAACTCTAGGGACTGTAAAATTCCGAAGTTGGGGCTGAAGCTTGAAGAGATAATTGAAAAAAACGGGGTCGGGCCGTACAATTAACATGTCAAATGCAACAACAATTTACCTTAAAACTAAGCTTATTTAACAAAAAAAAAATGCAGAATTGGAGAAAAACGACGTGTCAATTTTAGCGTAATTGTTTAATACAAAAGGAATTGTTTCTTACGGTCAGCCACGGCTCAGAGAATCTTTGGGTTTATATTTCAATGGTCGAAGTCATTTAAACATAAAAAAATATTTTTAGACTAAGCAATTACCTACAAGAAATCTAGGCAAGGAGCCAAATTCCACAAGCGTGAGTTTTCTCTGTGTACTCAGAAAATAATGCAGAAGAAAATGAATATTTGCAATTTTTCTAGACTCTAGAGTGATGTGCAAATTTATCGACATATTTTTTGAGCAGGAATATAAGTGTATCAGCAAAATATTGTTTTCTGTGCTCTCCAGTGTCAGTTCAAACAAAACTGGTACCCGCTCTACTAGTTGATTTGAGTAGTTCAAGGAAATGAGATCTCTTGAGGGCTCATACTGCCGAAACAAAATAATTCCAGCCAAATGTAATACTCGGTGGTAGCCAACACAAGTGGTTGTTGTTCATTCAAAACCTTCAACAATAAGCTTTTGCCAATGAGATTTCAGTCTGTCTCAAACTGGATTTCCAAGCCCCCCATACAGCCAAATCCTAGATCCGCTACTGGTTGTAGATACCTATAAATGGGGAGAATACGATAACTTGGGCGCCGAAAATTGATAACGGATTTTTGTAGAAGGGTTTAATACAAGCATTTGTTACTATGAGAGGAGGGGGTCTATCTCGACCCGTTTAGGAGGTAGGGGTGATTTTCGATAAAAACGACTTAAATGGAAAAACAAATATTAAAAAGCAACGACAATACCTAAATTGCAAAACAATAAAGGTTTTAAAAGCCAGAAGTCTGATCTTTAATTCTACATTTAAATTAAATTATTTGTGTCAATAGTTTTCAAAAAATTTGCATTCAAACTCAAAATTTTGATTAAAAAAAAACGCAAAAAGAAATGATTGGATCAATTTTGCTCAAAATTGTGTAATGGAAAACCAAATTTTCTTCTTGTGGTCAATGCTCATAACAATTCTGAATCGAACACAAGAAACCGAAAGCTTTTATGTCCTCTAGTTTTTGAGAAAATTGAAAATTACTAGAAGCACATACCCCAAATCCTATAGTGAGCCCAAGCAGGGGGATTGCAGGGGGCAGCATGGCCCCCCAAACATACCTCACTGTTTAAGGCTGGGTGTTATGAAAGTATTATAATTTAGAGTCAATTTGTGTAAGAATTAATATATTCTATTTTTACTATCAAAATAAGACCACGTAAAATACTCAAGCCAAAAAAAAATTAATTGAATTAAAATAGTAGTTTTGGTAATTTTTAGTTTTCTCGAAAACTTGAAGACATAAAATCATTTTGTCTTCGGTTTCTGATTAAGAATTAATATGAGCAACGATTTCTTAGAAAAAAAATATTACACTTTAAACATTTTTTATGTTTTTTTTTGAAAGTAATTTTTTTCAAAACATATGGATAGATGTCACTTGATTTAAAAACTGGCTAATAAAACAGAGTATTGGCTATCAAAAAAGATTTACAGTCAAACTCCTTTAAAACGAACATTCAAGGGAATAGCAAATTGCTTCGTTATAAAGAAGTTTTATATAAAATTCGTTATATAGAAAATTATATTTTTAAACTTAGCAAGTGCTCATTTTTGTCTTAGATTTAGATTTAGATTTATTGTTGAAAAAGAACTTAATATTAAGATTAACATCTTTGAGAAAATTAAGCCTTGTGATGGAATTATTTAATGGACATTAATTAATGAATTTATAATAATAATACCTAATAATAATTAAATTTAATAACATTATTTACAAAATATTATATTATAAAATAAACCATTTATATATAAAATATATGTATTTACATTATATACCCATGTATATATCCAGTGGCGGATCCAGGGGGGTGGCTTTAGGGGCGAAAGCCCCACCCACAGTCGATTCCTAAAATAATTTTAGATATAGAAAGCAATACATTACAAAGTGTAGAGTTTTATATTCGTCTAAAATATTGTTAAGATGTGAAATTTGTTGGACAACAAACGTGGTTACTTACTTACTTAGGTCCTCGGACCTATTACGTCCGTGATGTTTCCCTTACGGGACATAGGGCCTCCACTACACCTACGCGCCATCGTGTACGATTTCTTGAAATATATTTCAGCTCTCTCCAACTTTTCCCCAGTCGTGCCGATTCCTGTTCGACCGTTCTTCGCCATGTACTTCTAGGCCGGCCCACTTGTCTTCCCTCCTGTGTGAGCGGGTTCCACTGCATTGCTTGAGATGCAATGCACCGATCGCCTTTTCGAAGCGTATGGTTAATCCACTGCCACTTTCTTCTTCGTATAATGGAGTCTATGGGCTCCTGACCCGTTCTCGCATGAAGTTCGGCATTGGAGATACGGTTGGGCCAGAAAATCCTCAAGATGTTTCGTAGACATCTATTAACGAAGGTTTGCAGCTTTCTAGTGACAATTTCAGTGACTTTCCAAGTGCTGCAGCCGTAAAGCAGAACGGATTCAACATTGGAGCGGAACAGTCGTAGCTTGGTCTTTAAGCTAAAAGAGTTGTTTCTCCATATTTTGGACAGCATTCCGAACGCAGCCTTTGCTTTTCTGATTCGGCTGTTTACGTCCAGTTCAGTTCCACCACCCGTAGAGACAATACTCCCAAGATATTGGAAATCCTCTACCATCTCTACCGGTTGTCCAGAAATATTTACTTGGATTGATGAGGAAGTTCCAAGGCTGATCCTGTTAGTTTTTGCCGAGTTGATCTTAAGCCCTACGATTTCTGCTTCTCTCCACCCTTGTTGTCATTTGATGGAGATCCATGATCCTATGAGAGAGTAATCATACGTCGTCCGCGTAGTCCAGATGTTTGAGGTGAGATTGCAGAGTCCACTGAATTCCTCCATTTCCATTTGACAAAGCTGCGTGCAGTACGTCACTTATCACCAACAGGAACAGTATTGGTGACAGTATACAGCCTTGCCTAACTCCACTTTGGATTTCAAACTCCTCTGACAGCCTACCTTTGTGCAAAACGTGACACTTGGATCCATCATATGTAGCCTTGATAATAGCAATCAATTTATCTGGGATGCCCCTCCTGCGCAAAGCAAGCCAAATAAATTCTCTATTGACACTGTCGAACGCCTTTTCAAAATCGATGAACAGCAGGTGAAGTGGTGATCGATATTCAACGCAGTGTTCGATGATGATCCGCAAGGTGTTGATGTGATCCACACAGGAAGATCCAGTGCGGAAACCTGCTTGTTCGGCGTCGAGTGTGTCTTCGAGGTGGTCTTTAATTCGGTCCAATATTATCCTTGCTATTATCTTGGCTACTGCAGGCAGAACGCATATTCCTCTCCAGTTTTCGCACTGTGTGAGATCTCCTTTCTTTGGGAGCTTGACAATCATTCCTTTTTTCCACTCTTCAGGAAAGCTCTCTGTTTCCCAAGCTCTCTTAATAAGTGGGTGCAGTAGCTCGCTCGATGTCGTTGGGGCTGCTCCTAAGAGCTCTGCAGGAATACCGTCAAGTCCAACCGCTTTGTTGTTCTTCAGTGCTTTGATGGCGGTGATAATTTCTTCTTTACTGGGGGGTACGGTGCGTATTCGGGAAATTGTTACTTCGGGTATCTCAGTGGGAATAGGGTTCACTTCACTTGCGAAAATTTGGGGATAATGCTTGAACATATAATTAATCGGGGTTTAACATTAACATGTCAAAAGCAACAACTGATTAGACTAAAATATTAGTTAATTTGAGGAAATAAACGAAATTGGGGCTAAAACAATTGGAAAACAACGGGGTGTTTATTTAGTGTAAATGTTTAATACAACAACAATTGTTTCTTATGGCCTTGTCTGGGCTTTGAGAATTTTGGGGCTTAGTTTTCAAACTTGCAAAGGTCAAAGGCAATTGTACATACAAAACATTTTTGGGCTAAGCAATTAAATACAAATTCTCTAGTCAAGCCAAATTCCTAAAGCGTAAGAAACTCTTGAATATTTACAATCCCTATTAGACATTTTTTGAACAGGTATAGAAAGTGAAATTCATTCACACTTGCAGAAAGGGGCCGTCCTGGTTGTTTTTTAGAGCAGCTGTTTCTTTCTAATTCAAGAAAATGAGATCTCAGAAGACTGATACTCTCAAAGCACAAATGAGCTTTTGCCAGCAAGACCACTTAAATATCATTTTTCTGAGTTACCCAACTACAAACAGTTTTTAATTTTTTTTCAAAAAGGCGAAGTTGTGTGAGCGGGTTCCACTGCATTGCTTGAGATGCAATGCACCGATCGCCTTTTCGAAGCGTATGGTTAATCCACTGCCACTTTCTTCTTCGTATAATGGAGTCTATGGGCTCCTGACCCGTTCTCGCATGAAGTTCGGCATTGGAGATACGGTTGGGCCAGAAAATCCTCAAGATGTTTCGTAGACATCTATTAACGAAGGTTTGCAGCTTTCTAGTGACAATTTCAGTGACTTTCCAAGTGCTGCAGCCGTAAAGCAGAACGGATTCAACATTGGAGCGGAACAGTCGTAGCTTGGTCTTTAAGCTAAAAGAGTTGTTTCTCCATATTTTGGACAGCATTCCGAACGCAGCCTTTGCTTTTCTGATTCGGCTGTTTACGTCCAGTTCAGTTCCACCACCCGTAGAGACAATACTCCCAAGATATTGGAAATCCTCTACCATCTCTACCGGTTGTCCAGAAATATTTACTTGGATTGATGAGGAAGTTCCAAGGCTGATCCTGTTAGTTTTTGCCGAGTTGATCTTAAGCCCTACGATTTCTGCTTCTCTCCACCCTTGTTGTCATTTGATGGAGATCCATGATCCTATGAGAGAGTAATCATACGTCGTCCGCGTAGTCCAGATGTTTGAGGTGAGATTGCAGAGTCCACTGAATTCCTCCATTTCCATTTGACAAAGCTGCGTGCAGTACGTCACTTATCACCAACAGGAACAGTATTGGTGACAGTATACAGCCTTGCCTAACTCCACTTTGGATTTCAAACTCCTCTGACAGCCTACCTTTGTGCAAAACGTGACACTTGGATCCATCATATGTAGCCTTGATAATAGCAATCAATTTATCTGGGATGCCCCTCCTGCGCAAAGCAAGCCAAATAAATTCTCTATTGACACTGTCGAACGCCTTTTCAAAATCGATGAACAGCAGGTGAAGTGGTGATCGATATTCAACGCAGTGTTCGATGATGATCCGCAAGGTGTTGATGTGATCCACACAGGAAGATCCAGTGCGGAAACCTGCTTGTTCGGCGTCGAGTGTGTCTTCGAGGTGGTCTTTAATTCGGTCCAATATTATCCTTGCTATTATCTTGGCTACTGCAGGCAGAACGCATATTCCTCTCCAGTTTTCGCACTGTGTGAGATCTCCTTTCTTTGGGAGCTTGACAATCATTCCTTTTTTCCACTCTTCAGGAAAGCTCTCTGTTTCCCAAGCTCTCTTAATAAGTGGGTGCAGTAGCTCGCTCGATGTCGTTGGGGCTGCTCCTAAGAGCTCTGCAGGAATACCGTCAAGTCCAACCGCTTTGTTGTTCTTCAGTGCTTTGATGGCGGTGATAATTTCTTCTTTACTGGGGGGTACGGTGCGTATTCGGGAAATTGTTACTTCGGGTATCTCAGTGGGAATAGGGTTCACTTCACTTGCGAAAATTTGGGGATAATGCTTGAACATATAATTAATCGGGGTTTAACATTAACATGTCAAAAGCAACAACTGATTAGACTAAAATATTAGTTAATTTGAGGAAATAAACGAAATTGGGGCTAAAACAATTGGAAAACAACGGGGTGTTTATTTAGTGTAAATGTTTAATACAACAACAATTGTTTCTTATGGCCTTGTCTGGGCTTTGAGAATTTTGGGGCTTAGTTTTCAAACTTGCAAAGGTCAAAGGCAATTGTACATACAAAACATTTTTGGGCTAAGCAATTAAATACAAATTCTCTAGTCAAGCCAAATTCCTAAAGCGTAAGAAACTCTTGAATATTTACAATCCCTATTAGACATTTTTTGAACAGGTATAGAAAGTGAAATTCATTCACACTTGCAGAAAGGGGCCGTCCTGGTTGTTTTTTAGAGCAGCTGTTTCTTTCTAATTCAAGAAAATGAGATCTCAGAAGACTGATACTCTCAAAGCACAAATGAGCTTTTGCCAGCAAGACCACTTAAATATCATTTTTCTGAGTTACCCAACTACAAACAGTTTTTAATTTTTTTTTCAAAAAGGCGAAGTTGAAAGCATACCTTCATCTAATTTAAACAAATAGTTATGTACTTAATATAGGTACGTACCTACTCAATTATTAAGCAAAATAAATAAACTAATTTGCTCGTGTGGTTTGAGGCTGTAACGTGGCTGAAAATTTAAGTTATAAAATTAGTTTTACTACTATGATTTGTTGAGCAATTATATTGGCTTCTAGCTCCGGTAAAAAATAATTCCCATGTTTAACACAATATCAATTCCAAATTCTTGTTATTGAACTTTATTAAAAACATTTTAAAGCCCGATAGGAGCGGATATAAGGCAAAAAAAACACGGATCTCCAAAAGCAATTGGATCTCCAAACTCCAAGCCCCCCCCACAGCCAAATCCTAGATCCGCTACTGGCCACGGCTAGAGCTTGTAAAATGTTTTACTTCATTCGATTAAAAATTTTTTTCAAATTTCGAATTTACCAATAAAATCGTTTGTGGCTACCTAGTTTGTTTGTGACAGCCTATTTTCCGAAAACTCGGTTTTCAATGGAATGAGCATAAATTTAAACCAGCCATTACGAGTTTTTGGAAAATAGTCTGTCACAAACAACAGAACACAAGTATTCTGGTTGGCGCTTTGCAAACTTTTGATTTGCAAACCCATGCTTTCATTTTATTGTATGATGTTGGATCTGGATGATGATTTATATAAAGATTGATAAACATTTATGGATACCAACAAGTTTTCAACCTTTATGAAAATATCGTTGTATGGCAGCTACCCGTTAAGATATGGTCCAGTGCATTTCAAAACAGTTTGTTACACGATACAATTTATAAAAAAAATAATCGTAGACCATATCATGGACATGGTCATGGACTGGACATGAACATGCAATATGCACCATGATGCATGGTACATGCAAGATGCAAGAAGCCAGAAGCAATATCAACATGCCAAATGCAACATGCAAAATGCGACATGCTATATGCAACATGCGACAGGCAACATGCACCATGCAACATGAAACATGCAACATGCAACGTACAACATACAACGTACAACATACAACATGCAACATGCAACATGCAACATGCAACATACAACATACAACATACAACATGCAACATGCAACATGCAACATGCAACATGCAACATGCAACATGCAACATGCTACATGCAACATGCAAAATGCAACATGCAACATGCAACATGCAACATGCAACATGCAACATGCAACATGCAACATGCAACATGCAACATGCAACATGCAACATGCAAACATACGCGTAAACGCAAACGTATGCGTGCACGCAAACGTATGCGTGCACGCAAACGTATGCGTGCACGCAAACGTATGCGTGCACGCAAACGTACGCGTGCACGCAAACGTATGCGTGCACGCAAACGTATGCGTGCACGCAAACGTATGCGTGCACGCAAACGTATGCGTGCACGCAAACGTATGCGTGCACGCAAACGTACGCGTGCACGCAAACGTATGCGTGCACGCAAACGTATGCGTGCACGCAAACGTATGCGTGCACGCAAACGTACGCGTGCACGCAAACGTATGCGTGCACGCAAACGTATGCGTGCACGCAAACGTACGCGTGCACGCAAACGTATGCGTGCACGCAAACGTATGCGTGCACGCAAACGTATGCGTGCACGCAAACGTACGCGTGCACGCAAACGTATGCGTGCACGCAAACGTACGCGTGCACGCAAACGTATGCGTGCACGCAAACGTATGCGTGCACGCAAACGTACGCGTGCACGCAAACGTATGCGTGCACGCAAACGTATGCGTGCACGCAAACGTATGCGTGCACGCAAACGTACGCGTGCACGCAAACGTACGCGTGCACGCAAACGTATGCGTGCACGCAAACGTATGCGTGCACGCAAACGTATGCGTGCACGCAAACGTACGCGTGCACGCAAACGTATGCGTGCACGCAAACGTATGCGTGCACGCGTACGTTTGCGTGCACGCGTACGTTTGCGTGCACGCATACGTTTGCGTGCACGCATACGTTTGCGTGCACGCATACGTTTGCGTGCACGCGTACGTTTGCGTGCACGCATACGTTTGCGTGCACGCATACGTTTGCGTGCACGCGTACGTTTGCGTGCACGCATACGTTTGCGTGCACGCATACGTTTGCGTGCACGCGTACGTTTGCGTGCACGCGTACGTTTGCGTGCACGCATACGTTTGCGTGCACGCATACGTTTGCGTGCACGCATACGTTTGCGTGCACGCGTACGTTTGCGTGCACGCATACGTTTGCGTGCACGCATACGTTTGCGTGCACGCGTACGTTTGCGTGCACGCATACGTTTGCGTGCACGCGTACGTTTGCGTGCACGCATACGTTTGCGTGCACGCATACGTTTGCGTGCACGCATACGTTTGCGTGCACGCATACGTTTGCGTGCACGCGTACGTTTGCGTGCACGCATACGTTTGCGTGCACGCATACGTTTGCGTGCACGCGTACGTTTGCGTGCACGCATACGTTTGCGTGCACGCATACGTTTGCGTGCACGCATACGTTTGCGTGCACGCGTACGTTTGCGTGCACGCATACGTTTGCGTGCACGCATACGTTTGCGTGCACGCGTACGTTTGCGTGCACGCATACGTTTGCGTGCACGCGTACGTTTGCGTGCACGCGTACGTTTGCGTGCACGCATACGTTTGCGTGCACGCATACGTTTGCGTGCACGCGTACGTTTGCGTGCACGCATACGTTTGCGTGCACGCGTACGTTTGCGTGCACGCATACGTTTGCGTGCACGCGTACGTTTGCGTGCACGCATACGTTTGCGTGCACGCATACGTTTGCGTGCACGCGTACGTTTGCGTGCACGCATACGTTTGCGTGCACGCATACGTTTGCGTGCACGCGTACGTTTGCGTGCACGCATACGTTTGCGTGCACGCGTACGTTTTTCGTGCACGCATACGTTTGCGTGCACGCATACGTTTGCGTGCACGCATACGTTTGCGTGCACGCGTACGTTTGCGTGCACGCATACGTTTGCGTGCACGCGTACGTTTGCGTGCACGCATACGTTTGCGTGCACGCATACGTTTGCGTGCACGCGTACGTTTGCGTGCACGCATACGTTTGCGTGCACGCATACGTTTGCGTGCACGCGTACGTTTGCGTGCACGCGTACGTTTGCGTGCACGCATACGTTTGCGTGCACGCATACGTTTGCGTGCACGCGTACGTTTGCGTGCACGCATACGTTTGCGTGCACGCATACGTTTGCGTGCACGCATACGTTTGCGTGCACGCATACGTCTGCGTGCACGCATACGTTTGCGTGCACGCATACCATTGCGTGCACGCATACGTTTGCGTAGACGCGTACGTTTGCGTGCACGCATACGTTTGCGTGCACGCATACGTTTGCGTGCACGCATACGTTTGCGTGCACGCGTACGTTTGCGTGCACGCATACGTTTGCGTGCACGCGTACGTTTGCGTGCACGCATACGTTTGCGTGCACGCATACGTTTGCGTGCACGCGTACGTTTGCGTGCACGCATACGTTTGCGTGCACGCATACGTTTGCGTTTACGCGTATGTTTGCATGTTGCATGTTGCATGTTGCATGTTGCATGTTGCATGTTGCATGTTGCATGTTGCATGTTGCATGTTGCATGTTGCATTTTGCATGTTGCATGTAGCATGTTGCATGTTGCATGTTGCATGTTGCATGTTGCATGTTGCATGTTGCATGTTGTATGTTGTATGTTGTATGTTGCATGTTGCATGTTGCATGTTGCATGTTGTATGTTGTACGTTGTATGTTGTACGTTGCATGTTGCATGTTTCATGTTGCATGGTGCATGTTGCCTGTCGCATGTTGCATATAGCATGTCGCATTTTGCATGTTGCATTTGGCATGTTGATATTGCTTCTGGCTTCTTGCATCTTGCATGTACCATGCATCATGGTGCATATTGCATGTTCATGTCCAGTCCATGACCATGTCCATGATATGGTCTACGATTATTTTTTTTATAAATTGTATCGTGTAACAAACTGTTTTGAAATGCACTGGACCATATCTTAACGGGTAGCTGCCATACAACGATATTTTCATAAAGGTTGAAAACTTGTTGGTATCCATAAATGTTTATCAATCTTTATATAAATCATCATCCAGATCCAACATCATACAATAAAATGAAAGCATGGGTTTGCAAATCAAAAGTTTGCAAAGCGCCAACCAGAATACTTGTGTTCTGTTGTTTGTGACAGACTATTTTCCAAAAACTCGTAATGGCTGGTTTAAATTTATGCTCATTCCATTGAAAACCGAGTTTTCGGAAAATAGGCTGTCACAAACAAACTAGGTAGCCACAAACGATTTTATTGGTAAATTCGAAATTTGAAAAAAATTTTTAATCGAATGAAGTAAAACATTTTACAAGCTCTAGCCGTGGCCAGTAGCGGATCTAGGATTTGGCTGTGGGGGGGGCTTGGAGTTTGGAGATCCAATTGCTTTTGGAGATCCGTGTTTTTTTTGCCTTATATCCGCTCCTATCGGGCTTTAAAATGTTTTTAATAAAGTTCAATAACAAGAATTTGGAATTGATATTGTGTTAAACATGGGAATTATTTTTTACCGGAGCTAGAAGCCAATATAATTGCTCAACAAATCATAGTAGTAAAACTAATTTTATAACTTAAATTTTCAGCCACGTTACAGCCTCAAACCACACGAGCAAATTAGTTTATTTATTTTGCTTAATAATTGAGTAGGTACGTACCTATATTAAGTACATAACTATTTGTTTAAATTAGATGAAGGTATGCTTTCAACTTCGCCTTTTTGAAAAAAAAATTAAAAACTGTTTGTAGTTGGGTAACTCAGAAAAATGATATTTAAGTGGTCTTGCTGGCAAAAGCTCATTTGTGCTTTGAGAGTATCAGTCTTCTGAGATCTCATTTTCTTGAATTAGAAAGAAACAGCTGCTCTAAAAAACAACCAGGACGGCCCCTTTCTGCAAGTGTGAATGAATTTCACTTTCTATACCTGTTCAAAAAATGTCTAATAGGGATTGTAAATATTCAAGAGTTTCTTACGCTTTAGGAATTTGGCTTGACTAGAGAATTTGTATTTAATTGCTTAGCCCAAAAATGTTTTGTATGTACAATTGCCTTTGACCTTTGCAAGTTTGAAAACTAAGCCCCAAAATTCTCAAAGCCCAGACAAGGCCATAAGAAACAATTGTTGTTGTATTAAACATTTACACTAAATAAACACCCCGTTGTTTTCCAATTGTTTTAGCCCCAATTTCGTTTATTTCCTCAAATTAACTAATATTTTAGTCTAATCAGTTGTTGCTTTTGACATGTTAATGTTAAACCCCGATTAATTATATGTTCAAGCATTATCCCCAAATTTTCGCAAGTGAAGTGAACCCTATTCCCACTGAGATACCCGAAGTAACAATTTCCCGAATACGCACCGTACCCCCCAGTAAAGAAGAAATTATCACCGCCATCAAAGCACTGAAGAACAACAAAGCGGTTGGACTTGACGGTATTCCTGCAGAGCTCTTAGGAGCAGCCCCAACGACATCGAGCGAGCTACTGCACCCACTTATTAAGAGAGCTTGGGAAACAGAGAGCTTTCCTGAAGAGTGGAAAAAAGGAATGATTGTCAAGCTCCCAAAGAAAGGAGATCTCACACAGTGCGAAAACTGGAGAGGAATATGCGTTCTGCCTGCAGTAGCCAAGATAATAGCAAGGATAATATTGGACCGAATTAAAGACCACCTCGAAGACACACTCGACGCCGAACAAGCAGGTTTCCGCACTGGATCTTCCTGTGTGGATCACATCAACACCTTGCGGATCATCATCGAACACTGCGTTGAATATCGATCACCACTTCACCTGCTGTTCATCGATTTTGAAAAGGCGTTCGACAGTGTCAATAGAGAATTTATTTGGCTTGCTTTGCGCAGGAGGGGCATCCCAGATAAATTGATTGCTATTATCAAGGCTACATATGATGGATCCAAGTGTCACGTTTTGCACAAAGGTAGGCTGTCAGAGGAGTTTGAAATCCAAAGTGGAGTTAGGCAAGGCTGTATACTGTCACCAATACTGTTCCTGTTGGTGATAAGTGACGTACTGCACGCAGCTTTGTCAAATGGAAATGGAGGAATTCAGTGGACTCTGCAATCTCACCTCAAACATCTGGACTACGCGGACGACGTATGATTACTCTCTCATAGGATCATGGATCTCCATCAAATGACAACAAGGGTGGAGAGAAGCAGAAATCGTAGGGCTTAAGATCAACTCGGCAAAAACTAACAGGATCAGCCTTGGAACTTCCTCATCAATCCAAGTAAATATTTCTGGACAACCGGTAGAGATGGTAGAGGATTTCCAATATCTTGGGAGTATTGTCTCTACGGGTGGTGGAACTGAACTGGACGTAAACAGCCGAATCAGAAAAGCAAAGGCTGCGTTCGGAATGCTGTCCAAAATATGGAGAAACAACTCTTTTAGCTTAAAGACCAAGCTACGACTGTTCCGCTCCAATGTTGAATCCGTTCTGCTTTACGGCTGCAGCACTTGGAAAGTCACTGAAATTGTCACTAGAAAGCTGCAAACCTTCGTTAATAGATGTCTACGAAACATCTTGAGGATTTTCTGGCCCAACCGTATCTCCAATGCCGAACTTCATGCGAGAACGGGTCAGGAGCCCATAGACTCCATTATACGAAGAAGAAAGTGGCAGTGGATTAACCATACGCTTCGAAAAGGCGATCGGTGCATTGCATCTCAAGCAATGCAGTGGAACCCGCTCACACAGGAGGGAAGACAAGTGGGCCGACCTAGAAGTACATGGCGAAGAACGGTCGAACAGGAATCGGCACGACTGGGGAAAAGTTGGAGAGAGCTGAAATATATTTCAAGAAATCGTACACGATGGCGCGTAGGTGTAGTGGAGGCCCTATGTCCCGTAAGGGAAACATCACGGACGTAATAGGTCCGAGGACCTAAGTAAGTAAGTAACCACGTTTGTTGTCCAACAAATTTCACATCTTAACAATATTTTAGACGAATATAAAACTCTACACTTTGTAATGTATTGCTTTCTATATCTAAAATTATTTTAGGAATCGACTGTGGGTGGGGCTTTCGCCCCTAAAGCCACCCCCCTGGATCCGCCACTGGATATATACATGGGTATATAATGTAAATACATATATTTTATATATAAATGGTTTATTTTATAATATAATATTTTGTAAATAATGTTATTAAATTTAATTATTATTAGGTATTATTATTATAAATTCATTAATTAATGTCCATTAAATAATTCCATCACAAGGCTTAATTTTCTCAAAGATGTTAATCTTAATATTAAGTTCTTTTTCAACAATAAATCTAAATCTAAATCTAAGACAAAAATGAGCACTTGCTAAGTTTAAAAATATAATTTTCTATATAACGAATTTTATATAAAACTTCTTTATAACGAAGCAATTTGCTATTCCCTCCAATGTTCGTTATAAAGGAGTTTGACTGTAAATCTTTTTTGATAGCCAATACTCTGTTTTATTAGCCAGTTTTTAAATCAAGTGAAATCTATCCATATGTTTTGAAAAAAATTACTTTCAAACTCGAAATTTGGGAAAAAAAAAACATAAAAAATGTTTAAAGTGTAATATTTTTTTTGCTAAGAAATCGTTGCTCATATTAATTCTTAATCAGAAACCGAAGACAAAATGATTTTATGTCTTCAAGTTTTCGAGAAAACTAAAAATTACCAAAACTACTATTTTAATTCAATTAATTTTTTTTTTGGCAAAAATAGAATATACTAATTCTTACACAAATTGACTCTAAATTATAATACTTTCCCAACACCCAGCCTTACGGCGTATAAACAGTGAGGTATGTTTGGGGGGCCATGCTGCCCCCTGCAACCCCCCTGCTTGGGCTCACTATAGGATTTGGGGTATGTGCTTCTAGTAATTTTCAATTTTCTCAAAAACTAGAGGACATAAAAGCTTTCGGTTTCTTGTGTTCGATTCAGAATTGTTATGAGCATTGACTACAAGAAGAAAATTTGGTTTTCCATTACACAATTTTGAGCAAAATTGATCCAATCATTTCTTTTTGCGTTTTTTTTTAATCAAAATTTTGAGTTTGAATGCAAATTTTTTGAAAACTATTGACACAAATAATTTAATTTAAATGTAGAATTAAAGATCAGACTTCTGGCTTTTAAAACCTTTATTGTTTTGCAATTTAGGTATTGTCGTTGCTTTTTAATATTTGTTTTTCCATTTAAGTCGTTTTTATCGAAAATCACCCCTACCTCCTAAACGGGTCGAGATAGACCCCCTCCTCTCATAGTAACAAATGCTTGTATTAAACCCTTCTACAAAAATCCGTTATCAATTTTCGGCGCCCAAGTTATCGTATTCTCCCCATTTATAGGTATCTACAACCAGTAGCGGATCTAGGATTTGGCTGTATGGGGGGCTTGGAAATCCAGTTTGAGACAGACTGAAATCTCATTGGCAAAAGCTTATTGTTGAAGGTTTTGAATGAACAACAACCACTTGTGTTGGCTACCACCGAGTATTACATTTGGCTGGAATTATTTTGTTTCGGCAGTATGAGCCCTCAAGAGATCTCATTTCCTTGAACTACTCAAATCAACTAGTAGAGCGGGTACCAGTTTTGTTTGAACTGACACTGGAGAGCACAGAAAACAATATTTTGCTGATACACTTATATTCCTGCTCAAAAAATATGTCGATAAATTTGCACATCACTCTAGAGTCTAGAAAAATTGCAAATATTCATTTTCTTCTGCATTATTTTCTGAGTACACAGAGAAAACTCACGCTTGTGGAATTTGGCTCCTTGCCTAGATTTCTTGTAGGTAATTGCTTAGTCTAAAAATATTTTTTTATGTTTAAATGACTTCGACCATTGAAATATAAACCCAAAGATTCTCTGAGCCGTGGCTGACCGTAAGAAACAATTCCTTTTGTATTAAACAATTACGCTAAAATTGACACGTCGTTTTTCTCCAATTCTGCATTTTTTTTTTGTTAAATAAGCTTAGTTTTAAGGTAAATTGTTGTTGCATTTGACATGTTAATTGTACGGCCCGACCCCGTTTTTTTCAATTATCTCTTCAAGCTTCAGCCCCAACTTCGGAATTTTACAGTCCCTAGAGTTAAGACACAAAAACCCTCTGAAACAAATTATGTTTTATAGAATTAGTTGCAGCCCCAACGACATCGAGCGAGCTACTGCACCCACTTATTAAGAGAGCTTGGGAAACAGAGAGCTTTCCTGAAGAGTGGAAAAAAGGAATGATTGTCAAGCTCCCAAAGAAAGGAGATCTCACACAGTGCGAAAACTGGAGAGGAATATGCGTTCTGCCTGCAGTAGCCAAGATAATAGCAAGGATAATATTGGACCGAATTAAAGACCACCTCGAAGACACACTCGACGCCGAACAAGCAGGTTTCCGCACTGGATCTTCCTGTGTGGATCACATCAACACCTTGCGGATCATCATCGAACACTGCGTTGAATATCGATCACCACTTCACCTGCTGTTCATCGATTTTGAAAAGGCGTTCGACAGTGTCAATAGAGAATTTATTTGGCTTGCTTTGCGCAGGAGGGGCATCCCAGATAAATTGATTGCTATTATCAAGGCTACATATGATGGATCCAAGTGTCACGTTTTGCACAAAGGTAGGCTGTCAGAGGAGTTTGAAATCCAAAGTGGAGTTAGGCAAGGCTGTATACTGTCACCAATACTGTTCCTGTTGGTGATAAGTGACGTACTGCACGCAGCTTTGTCAAATGGAAATGGAGGAATTCAGTGGACTCTGCAATCTCACCTCAAACATCTGGACTACGCGGACGACGTATGATTACTCTCTCATAGGATCATGGATCTCCATCAAATGACAACAAGGGTGGAGAGAAGCAGAAATCGTAGGGCTTAAGATCAACTCGGCAAAAACTAACAGGATCAGCCTTGGAACTTCCTCATCAATCCAAGTAAATATTTCTGGACAACCGGTAGAGATGGTAGAGGATTTCCAATATCTTGGGAGTATTGTCTCTACGGGTGGTGGAACTGAACTGGACGTAAACAGCCGAATCAGAAAAGCAAAGGCTGCGTTCGGAATGCTGTCCAAAATATGGAGAAACAACTCTTTTAGCTTAAAGACCAAGCTACGACTGTTCCGCTCCAATGTTGAATCCGTTCTGCTTTACGGCTGCAGCACTTGGAAAGTCACTGAAATTGTCACTAGAAAGCTGCAAACCTTCGTTAATAGATGTCTACGAAACATCTTGAGGATTTTCTGGCCCAACCGTATCTCCAATGCCGAACTTCATGCGAGAACGGGTCAGGAGCCCATAGACTCCATTATACGAAGAAGAAAGTGGCAGTGGATTAACCATACGCTTCGAAAAGGCGATCGGTGCATTGCATCTCAAGCAATGCAGTGGAACCCGCTCACACAGGAGGGAAGACAAGTGGGCCGGCCTAGAAGTACATGGCGAAGAACGGTCGAACAGGAATCGGCACGACTGGGGAAAAGTTGGAGAGAGCTGAAATATATTTCAAGAAATCGTACACGATGGCGCGTAGGTGTAGTGGAGGCCCTATGTCCCGTAAGGGAAACATCACGGACGTAATAGGTCCGAGGACCTAAGTAAGTAAGTAACCACGTTTGTTGTCCAACAAATTTCACATCTTAACAATATTTTAGACGAATATAAAACTCTACACTTTGTAATGTATTGCTTTCTATATCTAAAATTATTTTAGGAATCGACTGTGGGTGGGGCTTTCGCCCCTAAAGCCACCCCCCTGGATCCGCCACTGGATATATACATGGGTATATAATGTAAATACATATATTTTATATATAAATGGTTTATTTTATAATATAATATTTTGTAAATAATGTTATTAAATTTAATTATTATTAGGTATTATTATTATAAATTCATTAATTAATGTCCATTAAATAATTCCATCACAAGGCTTAATTTTCTCAAAGATGTTAATCTTAATATTAAGTTCTTTTTCAACAATAAATCTAAATCTAAATCTAAGACAAAAATGAGCACTTGCTAAGTTTAAAAATATAATTTTCTATATAACGAATTTTATATAAAACTTCTTTATAACGAAGCAATTTGCTATTCCCTCCAATGTTCGTTATAAAGGAGTTTGACTGTAAATCTTTTTTGATAGCCAATACTCTGTTTTATTAGCCAGTTTTTAAATCAAGTGAAATCTATCCATATGTTTTGAAAAAAATTACTTTCAAACTCGAAATTTGGGAAAAAAAAAACATAAAAAATGTTTAAAGTGTAATATTTTTTTTGCTAAGAAATCGTTGCTCATATTAATTCTTAATCAGAAACCGAAGACAAAATGATTTTATGTCTTCAAGTTTTCGAGAAAACTAAAAATTACCAAAACTACTATTTTAATTCAATTAATTTTTTTTTGGCTTGAGTATTTTACGTGGTCTTATTTTGATAGTAAAAATAGAATATATTAATTCTTACACAAATTGACTCTAAATTATAATACTTTCATAACACCCAGCCTTAAACAGTGAGGTATGTTTGGGGGGCCATGCTGCCCCCTGCAATCCCCCTGCTTGGGCTCACTATAGGATTTGGGGTATGTGCTTCTAGTAATTTTCAATTTTCTCAAAAACTAGAGGACATAAAAGCTTTCGGTTTCTTGTGTTCGATTCAGAATTGTTATGAGCATTGACCACAAGAAGAAAATTTGGTTTTCCATTACACAATTTTGAGCAAAATTGATCCAATCATTTCTTTTTGCGTTTTTTTTTAATCAAAATTTTGAGTTTGAATGCAAATTTTTTGAAAACTATTGACACAAATAATTTAATTTAAATGTAGAATTAAAGATCAGACTTCTGGCTTTTAAAACCTTTATTGTTTTGCAATTTAGGTATTGTCGTTGCTTTTTAATATTTGTTTTTCCATTTAAGTCGTTTTTATCGAAAATCACCCCTACCTCCTAAACGGGTCGAGATAGACCCCCTCCTCTCATAGTAACAAATGCTTGTATTAAACCCTTCTACAAAAATCCGTTATCAATTTTCGGCGCCCAAGTTATCGTATTCTCCCCATTTATAGGTATCTACAACCAGTAGCGGATCTAGGATTTGGCTGTATGGGGGGCTTGGAAATCCAGTTTGAGACAGACTGAAATCTCATTGGCAAAAGCTTATTGTTGAAGGTTTTGAATGAACAACAACCACTTGTGTTGGCTACCACCGAGTATTACATTTGGCTGGAATTATTTTGTTTCGGCAGTATGAGCCCTCAAGAGATCTCATTTCCTTGAACTACTCAAATCAACTAGTAGAGCGGGTACCAGTTTTGTTTGAACTGACACTGGAGAGCACAGAAAACAATATTTTGCTGATACACTTATATTCCTGCTCAAAAAATATGTCGATAAATTTGCACATCACTCTAGAGTCTAGAAAAATTGCAAATATTCATTTTCTTCTGCATTATTTTCTGAGTACACAGAGAAAACTCACGCTTGTGGAATTTGGCTCCTTGCCTAGATTTCTTGTAGGTAATTGCTTAGTCTAAAAATATTTTTTTATGTTTAAATGACTTCGACCATTGAAATATAAACCCAAAGATTCTCTGAGCCGTGGCTGACCGTAAGAAACAATTCCTTTTGTATTAAACAATTACGCTAAAATTGACACGTCGTTTTTCTCCAATTCTGCATTTTTTTTTTGTTAAATAAGCTTAGTTTTAAGGTAAATTGTTGTTGCATTTGACATGTTAATTGTACGGCCCGACCCCGTTTTTTTCAATTATCTCTTCAAGCTTCAGCCCCAACTTCGGAATTTTACAGTCCCTAGAGTTAAGACACAAAAACCCTCTGAAACAAATTATGTTTTATAGAATTAGTTGTTTAACCCCGACCACGTTTTTTCATCCAATTCTTCCCGAGCTGTTTTTTTGGTCCCAATTTTCTGGGCTTTGTTTTTAGGGAATAATTGTCTGTTCATTAAACATGTCCATTATTCGTAGCCCCGAACTTGATTTATCTCAAATTTCCTTGAGGATTTAGCCCCAATCAAATAATTTTGGGACTAAGAAAAAAAGTACATTACATGTAAATTGTTCAGCTCCAACCTTGTTATTTTGTCTGAATACATTAAATTTCACAGCTTAACACTATTGGAGACCAATTAAAAAAACTACATGGTACGTTATCTATTGCTTTCTATATTTCAATTAATTTAAGGAATCGGTTGTGGGGGGGCTTTAGCCCCTTTAGCCACCCCCTGGATCCGCCACTGGCCATGACCTTCTTTTTTGTTAATAAATTCAAAATTCAAACTCCATTTCCCATCTTTGAAGTGGAAACAACACTGTTTTATTTTTAAAATGAATCTTTTATACTTAATTATCATTGCAGCATGCTGCTCACCTCAAAGCATAATAACTTACCTCAGCATCATGAATCAGGTACACGGTACACATACACCAGCACTAACTTATGCATAGCTCCGCCCATAACAATAAACAAAATGAAAGTGTGGGTGAATTGAAATCAGTTTTTCTAATTTTTCTCGAAAACTACGTTGTCACAAACGATTTTGTTGATATATTCAGAAGTCACAAACGATTTCCGATCGATTGAGTGTAAAAAAGTCTATACTACTACAGTTTTCAAACAAAAATGGCTAAGTGGTACATTTTTTTTTAATTTGTTAATAATTTAATAACCAGCGAGTCACAAAACTTTGTATTGCTGTCACAAACAGTCACAAACGAATCACAAACGATTGGCACAAACAAATTCAAAAATTTGAGTATTTAAAAATTGGCACGGCTGTCTGGGATGATCTCAAAGAGTGACTGTTTAGTGCGGTTTATGGGCTGGCCGCTGGCGGCATCATCGGGCCGTATTTTTTCCAAAATGAGGCCGGTCAGGCAGTTACTGTGAATGGTGTTCGCTATCGTGAGATGACAACGAACTTTTTATGGCCCGAATTGGAAGATATGGATGTGGACGATATGTGGTTTTAACAGGACGGTGCCACTTGCCACACAGCTAACGAAACAATGGCTCTTTTGCGCGACAAATTCAATGGCCGTGTTATCTCACGTGGTGGCGACGGCAATTGGGCGCCAAGATCATGTGATTTGACACCGTTGGGCTTCTTTTTTTTTGGGGTTATTTGAAAGAAAAGGTGTACGTCGACAAGCCAGCAACAAATTAAGAGCTAAAGGATGAGATAATTCGGCTTATTAACGGTATAGAACCTTAATTATGCCTCAGCATCATCGAAAATTTGGACCATCGGATGGAGATGTGCCGCCGAGGTCACGGAGGCCGATATTTTGTTCCATATATAATTGAACCATACAAATATTATCATAATAAAAAGAAATTACAATAATTTCCTCAATAATTTGTGTTTTATTCAAAATCAACATCGGCTCTTAAAATTTAACCACCCTTAATGTAGGCATTTAAATTCGCTCTATAATATGTACATCACCTTATACCTATGTATTTAGCAATTTTTGTTTGCATTTATTTTGCATTTCTATTCCCGAATTTGCAGTTCACCAAATAGTGGGTGTAATCGAGTGACCTGGCTAACTTCACTGTGAAGTTAGCAGGGCAGTATGGAATTTTTTTTTCAAATAAAGGACTTCAAAATTTTAACTTGAAATTTCTTGAACTGCAAAATAAACTGCAAATTTGGAGCCTTACTTCAAGTCTCTAGCACGCTTGGTTCTCCACATACACTATGTGACCTGCTTACTTCACCGTGAAGTTAGCATCAGGTTACTCGATTACACCCACTATTTGGTGAACTGCAAATTCGGGAATAGAAATGCAAAATAAATGCAAAAAAATCTGCAAATTACTGCGTTGGTTCCGTTACTATAGGTGAAAGTAGCCCTGCCAACTTCACAGACGTCATTGGGTACAGAGGATGCATTAGATAGCTTAGTGCCTACTTGGTTGATAACTCAAAATTATTGTATGTTCAAGTCCCACTGTATACATCATTGTTTTCTTCCCCATCTTCAACTGGGCGCTATTAGTTTTTTGTTTTATCAGCCTAGTAAAGAGCTTATACCATTTTGGACTTTTTGTTCCAATATGAAACCTGCAACACCTATCAACTCTCCCAAAGATATTTAAAGAACTTTATGTTTAGCATAATTATACTGTTTCGCAAAAATGGGTATTTTCGCAAATGGGTTTTCATCTGGTTTAATATACACACGATTGCAGCCTCTATAATATAATTTAAGTGTCTATCATTTTGACGACAAATTATAAAGTACGTGTACCGTACACTCCCACCTACAACACTATCGCACGCATTTGATTTATATTTTCCAGTCCACTTGCCTTTCAATATTATAATTTAATCGTATACCTACGATAGGATAGGTACGACATGAAAAGTGCGACGTTTAGAGAAATTTCTCCAAAGGAGTGTCACACCAACTGCGTATACATTATTATTTTTTGTCACCATCAACAAAAAAAAAAAAACTCTAAAGTATGGAATTATTATGAAAACCTCATAAAAATTCAAAAAAAGAACTGCACCCATCTTCGATAATTCGATTTTAGAATGAAAAATCAATGCTGATTCTATATCTTTTGCACCTACCCACAAAAATATCGAGTATTTTCAAGCAAAAAAAAAGGTTTTAACAAATAAAAGTAAAACCCACAAGTTCTAGTGTATACTGTTCATTGTAAAATGTACTACGAGTATCTATACATTTAAAGTGCTATGGATATAAAAATTTATAAGAACTGAGTGGCAGGTAGAGGGTGTTTGATTTAAGATTTTTCAAAGGAGATAACTGCCACGTGAAAATGTTTAAAAACATTTCACGTCAAAAATTCAAAAATATTTGTGTGTGTGATTTTTTGAAATCTCAACTTTTTTGTTAATTTTCCAACATCAAACAATCAAACTCTTTAAAAGGATTGCCGCTAGAAAAAAAAAGTTTAGCGCCATCTACCATCATCACCAATGGAAAGTCATACTAGTCCTGGTCCCGGCTAGACAGAGCAGCTCAAACTTAATGTGAGTCCTGTTTATTATTTGTGTTAGTTTAAGTGCAAATCGGATGAATTTTGTTCTAGATAATATCGTAATGTGGTTTGGATTATTATTATTATTATTATTTATTAGCTATTCTGCCTTAATATTAAATTACAATTTCTTTTTCATTTTATCTTTATATTAATATTTATATAAACTAATTTTATTTGTTTGAACAAAATATTTAAAATAAATAAAAATAAAAATATACTTATGCACGGGCAAAAGCCTCCCCCATTGATTTCCATTCATTTCTGGTATGCGTTTTTTTGAAACCAAAGTCTGTCGAAAGCATGTAGCTCATCTCTCCATCTTTTTGGTTGACGTCCGACTCGTCTGGTACCAATAAATGGTGTCCACTCAGTGCATTCTTTTGACCACCTGTCATCTGACTTCCGCATAAAATGCCCTGCCCAGTCCCATTTCAGCTTTCTTGTCTTCGAAACAACATCTTCGAATCCTGTCCATGAGCGTATGTGGACGTTTCTTATTCGCTGAGATCTTATTCTTAACATTGCCCTTTCCATTGCCCTTTGAGTTGTTGAAAGCTTACTTTTAATCGCAACGTTGTTCGTCCAAGTTTGGGAGCCATATGTAAGCACTGGTAAAACTGTTGAATCGAAAATGTATGTTTGGATACGATATACGAAATTTGACATCTAGACATTGGTTACAAAAACAACAATGGAATAGTTAATATTTTTTTTTGTTTTTGTAAATTTTTGGTTTAAACAAAATAATTGTGAATTGAGTTTTTACAAAAGAGAATGGGAATTTTAGTCTACCTATTGCCCAAGAATGAGATATATATCGTTGGAAAGCTTAGTAGCCCAGGAACTTTGTGCAAAAATCCTAAATTTTAGTAATAGGATTGGGATTTTGATGGGTTGTAGAGGTATTTAATAGGAGTATTTGAGGAATTATGCCCGCATCTAGCTGTTGAGAAATCCGCGTAATCAGCGTTTGAAAAAAAAAAAAAAAAAAATGGTGATGACAAAAAAAAAATATAACGGTACATTCCACAAACTTCTAAAATATCTCAAAAAATACATAATTAAATTTTTTATCATGGTACATTTTTTTTTTAATATATAAAACCTAAAACTTATTCAACATTTTAATCAAAGTTGAAAAATTGAAATTTCTTACAATTGCTTTGGGGGTGTTTCCCGTAAAAATGCAATTTTTAACAAATATAAATAAAAACTAAAAACACAGTTTTGTTAACCAAATAATTCTGCGTCCGTTGGTGTATCCTACAAGCTTGTGTTGTGTACCCTGCTGTAAAAAAAAATATTTTATTCAAAGACAAATCACAACAACAACAAAAATAAGGTATAAATTAAAATAAATATAACAGTACATTTAAGAACATTTTAAAATACCTCAAACGATGGGAAATTGAGTTTAGAACAAGATAGTAAACATTTTATTTTATTATATACCATGCATAAGGAACCATGAACAAAAATTTAAAAGTTTCAAATGATGAAAAAAAAATAATGTCACGGTACTTTTCAGAGAGCCAAAAAAAAAAATTCAAATGATGCAAAATTTAATAAAGCATTAAATTAAAATTTAAAAATGTAAACTGAATTTTTGCAGTTTTTACAAATCGTTCTAGAAAATAAAAACTAAAAAACGGAAGTTGAATTTTTTTGAAAGCCCTTTCTGCGCATGATGACACCATCCATTACCTGTAAAAAAAATCTATCCAAAGTCCATACCTTTATTCGTTCTCGAGATTTGGTGTGGTGGCCAAACGGACATCCGAATCGTCCGAACGTACGAAAAAGTTGAAAATATTAAAAGTGGATGCATGAGTTTTATCCCGTTGATAGAACTATAGTTTCTTCCCCCTACGGTCAGTTTCACAGGGAACACTTACCGGAATAAATTGCACTTAAGATTTGCATATGGGTACTCTTTTGTAATTTTCGCAGTCTGAGTTAGTGAAACTTAAGTGCCCAACACGTGCAACTTATTCAGGTAAGTGTGACCTGCGAAAATTGGAATTTGGTATCCTATATTTCGCACTTAAGTGCCACTACTGTTACTGTGAAACTGGCCCTTGATATCCAGAACTTTGTTTAGTTTATTTATTTTCAGTAATAACCTTGATGACAAAATAGATAAAACATAGGTACATTTTGTTCTTCACTTTCATTAAATCCCAGTCAAAGTGAGAATATTGACTCTAACCAAACAATTAACAGCATCCTGAGTAGCTTCCAAATCGAAAAGATCTTAATCTTAATAACATAAGACTTGAAAAATATTTATCTGTCATGACATTTCCAACTTGATTTTATTGAAATTTCTAACATATGTCGCTTTATAAATTTAAAATCTAAAAAGTTACATAGCACACTTAAAAGGAACACCCTTTATCATTGGGGCTGTCAACAACAAACAAAGATTAAGCATACAGATATGCAAATCAAAATTATTCTATCTAAGTTTATATACAAAGTTGATGTTCAAACGACTTTTAACGTTGAGTTTTTATAGCTATTTTATCGTTTCCAGTGCATCCTGGTTCTTTACTGTAATTCCATAACACCTGTTATCGCTGCAGCAACCATTATCTTAAGACGAGTGATATGGTGTCCCATTTGATTATGTTTGATGGAAGCCCAATGACTTCCTATCTATTCTTCACCATAAGTGACTTAAAAACCTATTAAACAAATTATAAGCCAAGAATTAGCTACTCCTTTGGTGGTCACAAAAATTCTTCTAAAACGCCGCGCCGCCTTTGAGTAAAATGCAACCTAGCGCCATCTAGCTAATTTCTTTATATTCTGTTTTTGAATGTAGCATGCTGCGCTGATATTCCGCATTCGATTGATGCTGCCGATCTCAATAAACTGCCGCCGACCATTATCTCAATCTGTTCGAGTTCGAGTATCATAGACGTTGGTCGTCGCCAAGGGTGTGTTTTCTCATAACATCAACATCATGCAATTGAAGGTTTTTTATAGTGTTGTCGTGAAGTCACCCTGCATTTTGATTAGATTCATTGAAGGAAGAGCCTTCAGTGATAATCATTTTGCTTGGGCGTGGTTTCATGTAGGTGGGTTCGTATCTTAAATTTATGATTTGACCTTTTATTTTTAAATGCATCTTAACAGGCGAAAAAATAGATCAAATTTTAAATGAAAAATGTATACACTTACATAGGAGCAGCAAAATTTAGTTCCAGATTTTTATTTCTACATCACCAATGACCACAAAAACAATTAAAAAAGGTAAGGATGAAGGACCTAGAGAAAAGTTAAGAGAACATAATAAATGTGGAAAGTCGAGTTTTAAATCAGTATCTATTAAATATTTTTGTAACTTTCATAATGAAAAATACTCGTATTTTAAATCCAAAATTACCCTAACAATAATTAAGGAAACTCATCTTTTTATCAAGAAAGACTTTGCTAATTTTTTTTTTTTTTTTAATTTGTCCCAACCAATTGTAATGAAGCATTAGAAATCTACAAATAAAGCCAAAATAAACCAAAAAAACATATACCTATTTCCTACCACCTTTCACAAGGATTGAACGCAATCAGCAGCACGGAAACCACATCCATCGAAAATAATTGGTGTGCTGTGAAAAATGTGTTCATATCCGGTGCTGAAAGTATAGTCGGCCGGGCGCAAGGAAGAAATAGTGCTTGGCTTTCCGACGAAACTTGGGCAAGGATAGAAGAAAGGAAAAACCTTAAAGCTCGCATTGCAGCTACCCCAGCAGCAGGGAATAACGAGCTTGAGTCTATGTACCGCATGAAGATGAGGGAAGTTCACCGTAGTGTGCGACGTGATAAGCGTAACTACATCAACGCATTGGCTACAGAAGCAGAAGAAGCCGCTAGTAGGTGTGACAGTAGGACCGTCTACAGAATTACCAAAGAGCTCACTGGTGTCCAGAGCTCTAAACAACACCTGGTTAAAGACACAAACGGATTTCTGCTAATTTCGGATGAGGACCAGCTCATAAGGTGGAGGGAACACTTTTCTGCGGTTTTAAACCGCGTTTTCGCAAGTGAAGTGAACGCTATTCCCACTGAGCTACCCGAAGTAACAATTTCCCGAATACGCACCGTACCCCCCAGTAAAGAAGAAATTATCAACGCCATCAAAGCACTGAAGAACAACAAAGCGGTTGGACTTGACGGTATTCCTGCAGAGCTCTTAGGAGCAGCCCCAACAACATCGAGCGAGCTACTGCACCCACTTATTAAGAGATCTTGGGAAACAGAGAGCTTTCCTGAAGAGTGGAAAACGGAATTATTGTCAAGCTCCCAATGAAAGGAGAACTCACACAGTGCGAAAACTGGAGAGGAATATGCGTTCTGCCTGCAGTAGCCAAGATAATAGCAAGGATAGTATTGGACCGAATTAAAGACCACCTCGAAGACACACTCGACGCCGAACAAGCAGGTTTCCGCACTGGATCTTCCTGTGTGGATCACATCAACACCTTGCGGATCATCATCGAACAGTGCGTTGAATATCGATCACCACTTCACCTGCTGTTCATCGATTTTGAAAAGGCGTTCGACAGTGTCAATAGAGAATTTATTTGGCTTGCTTTGCGCAGTAGGGGCATCCCAGATAAATTGATTGCTATTATCAAGGCTACATATGATGGATCCAAGTGTCACGTTTTGCACAAAGGTAGGCTGTCAGAGGAGTTTAAAGTCCAAAATGGAGTTAGACAAGGCTGTATACTGTCACCAATACTGTTCCTGTTGGTGATAAGTGACGTACTGCACGCAGCTTTGTCAAATGGAAATGGAGGAATTCAGTGGACTCTGCAATCTCACCTCAAACATCTGAACTACGCGGACGACGTATGCTTACTCTCTCATAGGATCATGGATCTCCATCAAATGACAACAAGGGTGGAGAGAGAAGCAGAAATCGTAGGGCTTAAGATCAACTCGGCAAAAACTAAAAGGATCAGCCTTGGAACTTCCTCATCAATCCAAGTAAATATTTCTGGACAACCGGTAGAGATGGTAGAGGATTTCCAATATCTTGGGAGTATTGTCTCTACGGGTGGCGGAACTGAACTGGACGTAAACAGCCGAATCAGAAAAGCAAAGGCTGCGTTCGGAATGCTGTACAAAATATGGAGAAACAACTCTTTTAGCTAAAAGAATAAACTACGACTGTTCCGCTCCAATGTTGAATCCGTTCTGCTTTACGGCTGCAGCACTTGGAAAGTCACTGACACTGTCACTAGAAAGCTGCAAACCTTCGTTAATAGATGTCTACGAAACATCTTAGGGATTTTCTGGCCCAACCGTATCTCCAATCCAATGCCGAACTTCATGCGAGAACGGGTCAGGAGCCCATAGACTCCATTATACGAAGAAAAAAGTGGCAGTGGATTGGCCATACGCTTCGAAAAGGCGATCGGTGCATTGCATCTCAAGCAATGCAGTGGAAACCACTCACACAGGAGGGAAGACAAGTGGGCCGGCCTAGAAGTACATGGCGAAGAACGGTCGAACAGGAATCGGCACGACTGGGGAAAAGTTGGAGAGAGCTGAAATATATTTCAAGAAATCGTACACGATGGCGCGTAGGTGTAGTGGAGGCCCTATGTCCCGTAAGGGAAACATCACGGACGTAATAGGTCCGAGAACCTAAGTAAGTACCACTGATAGGTCCCACTGAACAATTCCACACACAAACTAGAAATTATAAATTTCCTTCACCATCCACCAAGGATCTGGGCATTAAATTCTGTGGTACAAACATTTTGGAGACTTTGTATTTATAAATCCAGTATAATAATCAATTTCGTTCCTCGAGCAGTGTACCTAAGCACTGGAAGAACGAAAGTTTTGTGTATTATTTCGAGGCTGCAGGATCAGGGCGCCTCATACATGTATCTATGGGATATTCGCAGAGGTCAGTAATAGGTCAAAAAAAGTCAAGTAGTTTCAAAAATTGGTCAGCTATAGAGGCTAGTGTGGGATTTGATCCCAAGACCTTCTGATTGTCATTCCAATGCGCTACGCACTGGGCTAACCCGCTATACAAAAATTCAATGTCGAAAGTGAATAAGTTTCATTCCATATAGCATAACAAATACATACAGAATAGAACCTGATTTAATGTATACTTGTTTTTAGTGGGAACAACTTAGAACAGGTTTCTCCTCATTGAACAATTCAATCTTGATGGGGTCCAGTAACGTGTCAAACAACTTTTTACTAGGGATTGCCTCACGATTGTTTGAAAAGTTTTCGGCGTCTAAATTTTTGGTACTGAAATCCGGCAAGGGCTTTGTTATCTGACAAGTTTTTCTTTTGGGGCATATTCATAGTCGCAGATAGACCCAGGTTTAACTAAACTACAGTTTAAGACAATTTCGGCTCAATGAATACAGACCGATTTTAATTACAAATACTTGGTTTTATATTTGTATAAGATAATTAACTTGGTATACTACACAAATAGTTTGAAATATATTGAAATCATAAACTTAACAAAATAGAATCAACGTCCGAAAATTCAACTAAAGCTATGTTTAACTTAGACACAGCTCTAAAGTTACTATGAATACACCCCTTGTGTATATTTTCCTTTCTGAAAACTTAGTAGGGCCTTGCCCAAACTAGACAGAAACTTGGCACTTTTCCAGTCAGGCCACAAGCGATTTTTAGTATGTACCTCATTTATGGGATATTCGAACAAAAAACATGCCGTCAGAAAGTAAACCAAATCCACATACAAGGTCAACTTATTTCAGTAATTGGACAGCCATAGTTCTTCTAAATTAATAAAGTTTTTTTTTCGTCAAGGCCTTATACGACTTTTTATCATTTATTGAGTTTTCAAAAAAAAGAGACTATCTGAAAGGTCAGCTGGTTTCAGTAATTGGTCAGTCATAGATTTTACTTTATGTATTTTTTTTCATTTTTATTTGTTTAAAAAAAATGGCCTAACTTCTAAAATAAGCTTTATATATGTAAGTTTTATTACAAAATCCTAAATATTCGAAGTTGAATATTTTTGAAGTCGCAATTTATTGCAACTGGCGGTCGCGTGATCAACTAACCGTCAACCAAAGCGATCACGTTGCGATAGGCGCGAGACATGCTTCCAGTATCTTGGGCGTCCGAACGTTCCGAGGGGCCAACATTGACTCGGATCACTACCTGGTGATAGCTAGACTACGTATGCGGATATCCATGACGCGACAACGCAGAGCAAATGCTGTGAAAAGATTCGATGTCGAGAAGCTTAAATCGCAAAAGACCGCATGCAGCTAAGGACGAGGCCTACCAGGCAATGCTGCAGACTCGAACAAGAGCTGCTGAGAGAGTGGCCCGAGAGCTCTACGGGCTGAAACGAAAAGAGGAACGCCGACTTCTCAGGAGGAAAAAGAGAGAGCACGAGAAGCGGACGGTAGAGTCTATTTAGGGTTGTAGCGGTAGGGGAGATGTTCGAAAATTTTATCAGAGGGTGAAGCGATCCACCCAAGGATTCAAGGCTAGAACGGAATCCTGCCGAGATGAGAGTGGGAATATGGTAGTAGACACACAGTCAGTGCTGAGGATCTGGAAAGAACACTTCTCTAGACTGCTTAATGGCTAAGACAGCCAAGATGCCGCTAATAGGCAGAACGCTCCATTCAACTTGGACGATGATGGCCAAGAGTTCCGTCCACCCGACCTAACCGAAGTGCGGCTGGCGATATCCAAACTTAAGTCGTACAAGGCTGCTGGTGCGGATGGCTTACAAGCCGAACTATTTAAATCAGCGGGAGATGAATTGGCTAGGAGCATACACCAGCTCATCTGCAAAATTTGGTCGGAGGAAAGTATGCCTGATGAATGGAACCTCGGTATAGTGTGCCCCATCCATAAAAAGGGAGATGTTCTGAAATGTACCAACTACAGAGGAATTAGTCTCCTAAACATCGCTTATAAAATCTTGTCGGCCATCCTGTGTGACCGCTTAAAACCTTTTGTCAACGATCTGATCGGCCCTTGTCAGTGTGGTTTTAGGCCAGGCAAGTCAACCGTCGATCAAATGTTCACACTCCGACGGATTTTAGAAAAATCCCGGGAATTCCAGATCGATACACACCACCTTTTTATCGATTTTAAAGTCGCGTATGATAGCGTGAAAAGGGACGAATTATACAGAGCCATGTCGAGTCTCGGCATCCCTGACAAACTCGTCCGCCTGTGCAGGATGACGATGGAGAAATCTCGCTGCTCCGTCAAAATTGGTAAGAACACCACCGATTCCTTTGATGTTAAGAAAGGATTGAGGCAAGGAGACGCGTTATCATGCAACCTATTCAACATCGTTCTTGAAGCCATTGTACGCAACGCACATATCAACACCAGCGGTACAATCTATCAAAAGTCCGTTCAATAGCTTGCATATGCGGATGACATAGACATTGTCGGCAGAACGAAGCGAGCTGTGGTAGGGGCATTTGCGAGCATTGAATCGGAGGCGGCTAGAATGGGATTGGCGGTTAATGAGGACAAGACGAAGTATATGCTGTCATCGAGAGAGGAATCTCAGCATCGTCGACTCGGGCAAAATATCACGATGGACAGATATAACTTCGAAGTTGTCAAGGACTTTGTCTACCTGGGCTCCACCATTACATCGCAGAATGACATCAGTGCAGATATCAAGCGAAGAATTACTCTTGCCAACCGCTGTTTCTTCGGTCTAAGAAGGCATTTAAGTAGTAAGGCCCTCTCTCAGAGAACCAAGGAGACTTTATACAAAACCCTAATCATCCCGGTCCTGCTTTATGGGTCAGAAGCATGGACACTGAAAGATTCGGATAAAAATCTGCTAGGGTGCTTTGAGAGGAAGATTCTACGTGTGATTTTCGGTCCGGTGTGTATCGAAGGAGAATGGAGGAGAAGATTCAACGACGAGCTATACGGGCTGTACAGCGACGTTGACCTGGTCAAAAAGCTGAAAATACAGCGGCTGAGATGACTGGGGCACGTGGATCGTATGGACAGCAACGCACCTGCCCGACGAGTCTTGGAATCCAAACCCGATGGGGTACGCAGCAGAGGAAGAACCCGTAACAGGTGGCGCAATCAAGTGAATGACGACATCAAAGCACTCGGTGTGCGCAACTGGAAGCGGCTAGCTAGGGACAGAGCTGGCTGGAGGAGCTTGTTAGTTGAGGCCGAAGCCCATCCTGGGCTGTGAGCGCCATCAAAAGTAAGTAACTTATGTCTTGCAACTGACCTCTTATACGTAAAAAAGGGTCATCACTTGTTTCCTAGAAAATAAAAAAATCTACAAAATAAAGTCAAAATATTTTTCATAATTTAAAAGTAAATAAGTAAAAATCGGTATTTTCCGATTTTTGTGATTTTTTGAAATAATAACATGATACAAATTTTGACAGCCAGAAAAAATGTTTAATCCAAGCGTATATCATGATGTTTTAATTTTTGCTATAGTATAATTTTTCGATCGAACTTGCCGTTTAAAATATGTATGCAAGCAACCTGTATTTTAGATATTTGACGCTATAAAAGTAGCGAATATCTTCTGACTTATGACTTGTGTGGAAATAATCATCAAACCTTTTTTTAGAGAATATTTTTTTTTTAGACAAATCGTCTTGTATAATACATAAAACACAAACAAAAAGCAAACTGGTGTTTAATATTAATATGAAAATTGTCTACCTCTTAAAAAAAATACATAAAATATTTCTAGTAGGGTGGCAACCATGAAATTTTTACAAAATTTAGCCCACTTTAATACGTAACTCCTCTTATACCTCGCGTTTTGTGACGATTTTTTTAGTTGAACAAACAAAATATATGAAAAAATATTTGTTAAAAAAAAAAATTTATTTTGATCATCTAAGGGGTCCAAATAGTAGTAGCGTAATAGTTAGTGCGACGGACTGTCACGCTGGAGGTCTGGGTTCACTTACCAGCCTCGTCCATTTAAAAACTAAAAAGTTTTTTTCAAGGCTACTGCCTCTTTTTTTTTTTTTTTTTTTTTTTTTTATTAAGCGCGTGCAAAAGGGGTTGTGACTACCCTTAAGATGATATACACAGCACGAGCGATTAGGTAGATTGGAGGGGATTTAAAAGGAGATACCGATGCACATTGGTTTTGAACGTCTGTAGATCACAATGGTAGGGGAAAATTGAGCTGGGTAGAGCATTCCACATTCGAGTAGTGCGACTAAAGAAAGAATCTCTGTACTTGACAGTACGTAATACTTTTCGATAGCATTTTACTGTTTCGGAGTTATATGCCGATATGGTCTGTTAATCGACTTTTGCGACAGTATTGCAGTAAAAGATCACTTTGCCTGCGCTATAAGAACTTTTTTTTATTAAGAACTAGATGGTTCTTGAGTTTTTTTTTTTAATATTAAAAAAAACAACATCCTTATCAAAAGAAGATAACACTTAGCTTATATTAGCTAATTTCACCAGATAGATTTTCTTTTTTATGAAGTAAGTCCTTTTGAAATTTATTATATTTTAAAATGTAAAAGTCCTAGAACCATTTGGTTTTCAGTGTTTTCCTAAAAATAAATAAAAACAATGAATTTCGAAAACAGAAATAGCGATTTAAAATTTTGGAAGAAAAAATCAATTAATTTTTTTTGTTACTAATGTGGTTTCGAAATTCGAAATTTTAACATTCATTGATGATGAAGATATGTCCTAAATATTGATTTTCGACAAGACGAGACGTCCGTCACATGCGTTCCGATTAACTTCGAGCTAGAAACTTAAGACGAATTGGCTTCTTTGGTGTGAAGCATTTTTCTGTTTTAATTTATTATTTTAGCTTAACTTATTTGGGTAGCTGTCGTATACAATGATTAAAGTTTTATCGAGTTTTCTCGGTTCTAGCGATGTTTTGTTTTATAAAATGTTTGTTTTTGATGTACAAGAGACATTCCTGATGAGCTATCGAATCATGTCCAACAAGTTCTTACTAGGGAGGGCCTGAAGAGTGTTTGAAAAGCTTTCCTCGTCTAAATGTTTGGTACCAACACCCAGCAAGGGCTTGCCAAGTATCTGACAAGTTTTCCTCGTCTAGATTTTTCCTACTAAAAACTCACTAGGGCCTTGTCCAAACTATATAAAAACTTGTCACTTTTCCAGCCGGGTACCTACCTAACCTATGTAAACATACCTACATAGATTTAAAAAATTAAATTAAAGTAATAAAACTTGCTTGGCGAACATCTTGTTTTTATCGTTGAAATTTTGTTTATATACAACTATATATGTATACATAATTAAATGTAATTATACGTATAAACAAGGAGCTACTAGGCACATAGATATAGGTACATATACAAATACCTAAATCTTTTTTTAAGGCAAAAATCAATATGGAAAACCATTATTTATAAATAATTTTTTTTCATTTCACGATCAGGTTGATAACCAAAACTCATAAAAATTGATCCCACCACATTTTTTTTTCAATCAAATTCAATTACTACAAAATATACATAGGTACATACCCACCTAACTTTCCTACCTATGTTCTTATATAAAAACTGGAACTCGATTAAATTATCATAACATCACCCAAAAAAGAGGTTTCTTATTTTTCAGTATAGGCTGGCATAGGTATTCTCTATCTCAACTCAAAGATATACCTACCCCAAACCCAAAACATTTCTCAAGCTGTTTCTCTTTAAGATTCTTTCTCAAAGATATAAGATACACACACAATTCGTTGACCCAAAATATGCCCCAGAAAAAGCAATAAAAACAAACTCATAACCATTATTTTTTATTATTATACCTTCTTTTCTTTGATTTTGCGCTCTTGCATATTATTTAAATCTGCAACAGGTTGTCACCGTTGTCACCTTGACAAAACTCGAGACATCGGATTCGGATATCGTTATCGGTCGCTCACTCCCACAACCCCACAACACAATAACTGCCACACAACATGGTTTGAGTTGAAATCAATCGCGCAAGACGCAACTCGGCGCAACCTCAATAAAACACTGACGGCGCGGCGCAGCGCAGCGAACAGGGTTGCCATTTTATTGACTTTTTCGCTAGATCTAGCTACAATTCAATTTCTTCCGTGACAAATAAATATTTTTATGTCGCCAGATTATTTCTAGCGACTTTTCAATCGACATTTAAAAGTTAGCATTTGTGAGTTTCGACGCGCAAATAAAATTTTGTTTATGTAATGGCCCTGTTGATTTTACCTTCCTGGCATTTAAATTAATTTGACATTTTCGGTTTCGAATAATTGGATACTGAAACTCACTACATCCCAGTAGGAAATATGCTCCTCAATGAAAAATTCATTGGTGAAATCCTATATGACGCATTCATGTAGGAGAGATTATGCATTGATTTCACTCATGAAAAGTAATTCAGCCGGTCACCAGTTTGCAATTTAAGTAGCATGTTGTGCTGTGCTCAAGAAAAAATGTAGAGAGTAGACAACAACAAAAAAAAACTTAAATGAATACACAAATGAATGCAAAAATTTTATCCTGCATAATACCATACTCGATTCCACTGATGCAAAGTAATGCATAAGTTCATGAGTTCGTTGTGTAAATTCACTCTTCTGCTAACGAAACGAGAAGAAAAAAACAGAAAACAAGTTAGTTCCATATTTGATGAGTCTACGCATGAATGGTAATGCAGTGAGTCCATAACTACATTTGGTTCGTTGATGAGGGTTGATTGCGAGAAAAATATAAAACAAAACTTTTTCTGGAAAAATAAAATTCACAGTGTATTCATGCAGTGATATTTATTAGAGTAGGTTAACATCATATTTACAATACATTTTTAAAATGTAATGGAGTCTTTTTTAGGGAATCTTACAATGATGAACAGTTTTTATTTTGTAATGAAATCACTGTGTTCATGAAATCATGAAATTCATCTATTTTTTTTTTTTCAAGAAAGCATCACACCATAAGAACTATTTTGTTACGAATTCGACGATTCCCCGAGCACAGCGATTTCATGTATCCTTTTTCTTTGACAAAATTATCACATCTCAGGAATCAGTATTTTCAACCAAGAAAAAGAAGTTATGAATTCGCCGATTCCACGAGCGCAGCGATTTGATATATCCTTTTTCATTGAATCAATCATCACATCTCAAGTATCAGTTTTTTCACCAAGAAACTGAACTCATGAATTTCATGATTCCATGTAATCGATGATTTCATTACAAAATCTTCATCGAGAACTTACCTCCTAGGCCAAGCCCATGTTAAATTCATTAGAGGTATCACCAGAAAATTCATTGATGATACTTCTTTTCCTTGAGGAAAAAGCTACTTTTTCAGTAGCGATTTTTTGAATATTTCCTACTGGGATGCCTGTAACACATCAAAACATATGAAAAATGTAAGTGAGCGAGTGAGCGCTAGTCTGATTTAAGCAATTCATCAAATTTATTATTTTTAGTTTTTTGGTAATTTAAGACTTAGTTACTTGGATACACTTTTTGCAAAAAGGACAAAAGTGAGAAATTAAAACATTCGCTAAAGAAACATGCTTGCAAAAAAACATTGGAAAATTGTTCTGAAATATAAATTAAGCCACCACACACAATTTTAACTTTTTTCAGGCACCTTCAGCTTAGATATTTATTTCTCACTTTTCTACTTTTTGCAAAAAGTAGGTCTATTTTTTTTAAATTTTTGAACAAAAATAAAAATGTATTCAATTTAACACTATTATTTACCAATTTTTATCTAGCGCCTTATCCCCCAAATGTCAGCCAATCTGTAGCGACTTTTGGAGGTTGGTCTATCGACTTCTCATTTCAGCTTGCGGCAACACTGGCGGCGGCACGATGGTTAAATCAAAAACAAACAAAAATAAAGCAAAAACAGGAGGAAAAACCATGTGTGATTTGAGTGAAACCAACAAATAAACTCAAACAAACCGTCATTTAACTCACTCAATCTTTCTTGCTGTTTCTGTTTTTTAGTGGCAGAAGATAGAGAGAGGTTCAAAAATAAAAACCCAACTCGATTGAATCGAATAAAAATAATGTTCTTTTAGCTTCTTCGTTCGTAATTATTAGTATGAGTTCAGAAATGGTCCGGGAAAGCTGCGTGTTCGAGATTGGGTTTCGGGATAAATAGTGTGATGATGTAACAACAAAATCAAAGATTTCTGAAAAATTCTTTTTGAGATTAATTTGTATTGTTTTTTTAAGTTTTTAATTTTATTATTTTCTTATTTTGTTTTGAATTCTTAATTTATTGTTATTTAAAAAAAAAAAAAAAAACAAGATTAAAAAAAATAATAAAAAGAATCTTTGCGGTTGCGTTTGCGGTGTTAAGAATATAAATTCGAATTTGGTTTTTGAACCTCATCTCGGGCGGACAAGTGCAGTGCAGCATCAAGGTGCGTTTTCCCTTGAACTTGGCACATCAAGTTGGTTTATCGGTTTGTCGGTGGTGAGCAATCTACCTACCTATAATTTTTTTTTATTTTTGTTTTGGTTAAATATTTTTGGCAAAGCCATTGTCAAAGAGGAATTGAAGGCAAGAGAAGTGTTATTCGGTTTTGTGGTGGAACCAATGTAGGAGTGTTTGTTGCTACGCTTCTTTGATGATACCTCTATAGTGCTATGTTTTTATTGTTTGGTTTAAAAATTTAAAAGCGTCAACAAGAGCGTCATATAGCTACCTAATATTGTTGAAAGGATTATATAAATTTAAAAAAATAATTTAACGTCGTGCTGGGTGACGTTCGAGTGATTAATTGAAGTTGTTTTGTGTATATTTACCTCAATTTACACAGATACATATAAGTCTTTGATCGATTTGTTATTTATTTTACACTGTTGGCACTCTTTGGCAGAGATAAGGAATTATTACAATATTGTTCCTGATAAGCTGGGAAATAACTTAAAACCGGACAACATACAGGTGGCGATTTGGTCGATTAAAACCAATTTTTTGTAAGTTTTTTTTTTATTTTTAAAATTATTGTACCTAGGGTAAGTGAACCAGTATCCGGCTATTATAGTCACTATCACTATAAGCCCAGTCAACGAAGGCTCAAAATTATAAAATAAATGCAAAAAAGAAGGCCCTCTGGATTATTTTTTTATATAGTAGGGGTTATCCCCAGGTATAACATACCCAAAGTCCCCAGCCCAGGCCCGCGAGCTAATCTAAGGAGGGGGGGTTAAAGGTACCCCTCTTTAGATTTTCGTAAATATTGGCACAACCTAAAATGTTAGATGGAAAGTCTGTACTACTTAATTAGAGACAATTAAATTGTAAAATTTTATAATTGTAAAATTAGAAAAAACCTTCTCAATGCCTGGTGCAATGCGTAGTGCAGCGGCCTCTGAGGTAGCTTGGTCTAGGTTCAAATCCTGTTGACGGCAAAATAATTTATAAATTAAAATTGGAACTATAGACTCAGCACCACTAAAGGAATCTGATGATTGGTGTGACAGCCATGAAATTGCAATAATTCCAGCCTATGTAATACTCGGTGGTAGCCAACACAAGTGTTTGTTGTTCATTCAAAACCTTCAATGCAAATATGACGGAGCGAAAGCTATGCAGCCTAACTGCAAGTGTTATCACAAGAAAACACCTTTAAATGGTTTTATGTCTCCTAGTTTTTGAGAAAATTGAAACTTGCAACGACAATTTTGTTGACGTTTTTTTTATGTATAATTTGTATTATTATTATAGTAGTATGTGATAGTAGTGTTTCTTTGAGCTTGAGGTTAAAGAATGAATAAATTCCTTGAACCTGCGAAGCAAGCCACCCACGGTCCTGTGTGAGTGGTAGAGCTGACCCTAAGATACAACATACTCAAAGTCCCCACCCCAGGGCCGCAAAGCCTTAGGCAGGAGAGGGGGGAAAATGTCCCCTTTTATAGTTTTACTACAATATTTGGAAAACTAAGCGTAATAGAGGCAAAGTCAATATGACAAAGTGAAAGAAAATTAAATTCTCTACAAATAAAAGATATGCAATTTAAAAAGCAAAATCAAAAACAAAATTTTCAATTTGTTTTTTTAATAATTTTGAGTTTGAAAGTTATTTTTACAAAAACTATGGGCATCAATAACTTGATTTGAAAATAAAAGAACGGAGTTCTAGCTTTCAAAAAAGGTAAATTTTTTTGTTGTAAGTGTTGCCGTTGTTTTTTAATATTATTTTAAAAAAAAATGCCCCTCCTCTCTAGAGGAGAGGAGAAAGAACCCCCCTCTATGGCCAAAAAATTTTGTATTGTGTTCCTTTAAAAAAAACCTTATCATTTTTTGGCACCATATGAAAACAACTCTTGCTTATTAAATTTTGCCTAATTTAGTATACATCAACTTTTTTGTATAGTTTCGTATATATAGAAAACAAAGGAAATTATAACTCCTTTCTTAGCTTCACGACATGATGAAACAACAGTGAATGAATGTGTATTAACGTTTTTTGTCTTTTCCAGCTAAATTGGTCAGAAAACATTATCTAAGACAATAACAGGTTTTTCAGATTTGTTGACTTTTCTACCCCCCGCATATCCTTTATTGTTGACACTACAAAAAATTTGAATATATCTAATTAAGTAGTACAGACTTTCCATCTAACATGTAAGGTTGTGCCAATATTCACGAAAATCAAAAGAGGGGCACCTTTTACCCCCCCCCCCCCCCTCCTCAGATTAGCTCGCAGCCCTGGGCTGGGGACTTTGGGTATGTTATACCTGGGAGTAACGCCTACCATATAAAAAAATAATCCAGAGGGCCTTATTTTTTGCAAGCAAAATTCCTTCGTTGACTGTACTATATAGCATCCGGTTGTTTAGCAACAATTAGTGCTAAGTAGTAGGGGTAGTAATTAGAATCAACAAACGTTTTTGGTCAAATTTTCTAAATTGGAACCTCACAGTAACGTGCCGGTAAAAACTTAAAACAGTTAAGCTTTATGATTCGGAACTTCTGGAATGAAACATTAGTCTTAACGGTTTTGAGAGTAAATTCGTATTGACCGTATTAATTATGTATTTTTAGCATATTTCTAGGTATCTATTGTGCGAACCAAGACTTAAAAATGGGCAATAACAACTATAAATATGTTAGGTATACCTATAAGAAAAACCTTAAGTAGGTACTGAGGGAAGTGCTTATTCCTTATCAATCGGACAATTTTATCACGATGTAATCAGTGAGTTTACAAACATGAGTAACATTGACAATCAAAACCTTGCTCAAGTAACTTTTTTTTATTATAATATTAAGTGTGATGCACCTACCAAAATTTGCGTATCAAAGAGTGCTACCAGATGGTGAAATAATTTTGATTCAGAACGAGACAATTAAGAAGTTAATATTGTTTAAATTTTGAGTTTGACATCAAAACAATTTTTCTAATAATCCAAGCGGCCTTATCTTTCATACAAAGTTATATTTATTATCAAAACGGCTTTATTTTTCTCTAAATTAAATCAAATAGGTATATATTTACGATTGATTTTCAAAAAGGGAACAAAATAATTTTGCCACCAAAATTTGACACTTGGCTCATTTTCTTATAAAAATCTTCAATCTGACGTGAGTTTAAGGTCAACTATGTAGAGATAGTATAATGGATCTAAGATCATTGCCTTTAGGAGTTCCTCTTTTAGTAGCTAAAAACAATGATGTCAACAAACTTCTTAAACACCATTTTGGAGAAAAATTGAGAGAAATCTAAGACTTGAAATTTTACAAGAAAAAACTTTTTTATCCAAAGTTTCTATGAAAACAAAACAAAATTGCAGTATCGCCAGTGGAAGAATATTCGCCCAGCGAAACAACACCAATTCATATGTACCATTCATATGTACGTTATGGATTGTCCTTTTACTACTTTATATATAGGATCCATCATAATTTTGAAAATTTAAGAAGAGCAAAACTAATTAAATAAAAAAAATAATTCCTATGAAAACAAAACTAAATTTAAGAAGAGCTTAACTTATATAAAAAACAAAACTAAATCCTATGAAAACAAAATTCTTCCTTACTTAATTTTTGTCTTTTTTTGTTTTAGAAAAAAGTACTACATATTTGAAAAAATTATTTTCAAAATGCGCAAAATATGTTTTTAACAAACAAAACTGCCTAAAAAAAAAACATTTCACTACAGGACGAAAATAAAATTTCATTTAATTATTTTTTTTGTTAATCTTATACAAAAAGCTTCCAACAATCAAAACAAATTAGGTACTGCATTATCTTGAATATTTTAGAAACTACGGGCTTTCGCCCTTTCACTTGGTTTCATGTTCATATTTTGTAGCCTCTGTTTGATTATCAATGACACATTTGTTTATTCATGATTTGTTTTAGTATAGGTACCTACTTAAAATTAACAGTTACGTATAAACCTTCAACAAAGTGTTTTTGAACTTTCAATTTTTGTAAAAATAGGTAATTCTTTCGGCTTCTTATCGGTAGTTAAGGTAACTTAGGGGTGTCTCTTAATTTTTTTTGTCAGATATTGAAAATGAAAATCGTGGATCTCGTAGACGACTACCCACACAAGTATTTCTACGTCCCGGAATTTTTTTAAAAATGATACTTCCAGACCCCGCGGCGGTTTTTTATGTAAAAAACACCTTTTTGGTTTCAAGGTCAACAAATGATCAAATGTGGTTTCACCGACTTAGAAAGATTTTTTTAGCTCTCTAGGGATGTTGATAATAAAATAGCATAAGTTACTGTTCCTTAAAATTTCAAAATATTTCTTTTTTACTCGATAAATAGCTGAAATCCCCCAAAAAAATCGCGTGATTTTTAATCTTTTCTGGATTTTAAAGGGCCTACGCGGTTTCGGGAAGAGGTAATTTCGTGTGATGTACTCAAATCCGCCATTCATTTTCCGTCATCGGTTCTAGTTTCTGAGATATTCCAGTCTGAAAACGGAATATTAAACATTTTTTCCCTATTTTTGAGATTTTGTGAAAATTCAAAATGCTTTTTTTCAAAAAAAAAAAAAAAAAAAAAATGCATGGATTTATCAATGAACATGAGTCATAGTGCAATACTTTGATGAATCACTGATTTTTTTTTGACAAAAAGAGCATTTCGAGTTTTTACAAAATCTCAAAAATAGGGGAAAAAATGTTTATATTCCAGTTTCAGATGAAATATGACTATCTTAACAAACATACTTTTGAATAATTAAGTACAATTTTTGTTGTCAGTTGTGAGTTTAATCAGAATAAAGTTAAGTTAAGTCAAGAAGCAGTTTTCCAGTAGAGGAAACAGAAAGACTTAAAAAAACTCTCAAATCTGAAATAATTTATTACATTCCTTAAAATGTATTTTTAATGTTTCTAAAACATTGTTTGTTCCCGAGAAAACTGTTTGTTAGTAAAACAAATGTCTGTATTCCAAAATTCGTTATGACTAAAACTCTGTAAATGACTCAAATTTGATTATGGAAAAACAGAATGTTGGATTTCCAGAATTTTGGATTTACACAATTTTAAAATACAGAATTTTGGATTAGGGAATTTCGGAAACGGAATTTTGGCACATACAGAACTATGACCTCAACCCAAAACAAATACATATAACGTTTCTTAGCCATGCTTACGGTAATGTTGAATCCCAATTTAATTTTCTTACTTGCAACTGGCGGTTTCCTGTGAAAAAATCGAGTTTTTAATCAAAGCTAACATTGCGATGATGGAGAAGTTCAGAAAAGTGATTTTCGACTAAAAGTGTCCGTCGTTCTGTGCGTCCTGATGTGTGATGTACATCAAGATTGAGCCTAAGCAGTTTAGCGGGATTTGCTTTAAATTTGATGTGAACCACTTTTATATGATTCCCTAGGGGAAAAATTAAAAAAAAATTGTCTTAGCTCGTTAAGAACACGTACCTGTCATACAAGGATTTTGATTTTATTAAGTTTTCAATGGAAATAAAGTGTTTAGGTTTTGGATTCAAGTTGCCTTTTTGTTTTTATATTCCCGAATATCGAGTCTTCGAGGCTTCGTTGCTTTCGTCAAAATTTTGCATTCCGCTACTTCTTAATTATTTCAAAAGTATTTCATTTTAAATTAATTTCTTTAAAAAACTGTTTTTGTCACATAAAATACCGATATCTCAAATATCCTCGACCCGAAATTAACCTAAATAATACATTTTTATTTTCTATAACAGCAAATCAAACTTTTATTTAAACAATTGATTACTATCCAACCTATTAAAGTAAGAAAAGGCGACAGGTGACAGAGTACACTACATTAAAGTTATACCCTACTTTTTTACTTATAAAAGCTTTCGAGTGGCCATAGTTGATAATGAACTAATTATATTTGTTGGGGTATGGATTAATGACATACCTTTATCACTACTATTGATAAACAGTCTTACAAATTTTATTTTTGTTGTTTTATGATGTTATTGTAATTGGAATTTTATCAATCAAAACAAGGTTTCTGCAGACACCCCTACACTGCAGTGAGACTGAGAGTGGTATGAGAACTAAAGGTCGGGTGGTAGATTTGATTTTAAAAAATAAAATAGTTATAAAAACTGTAGTGTGCAAACACACAGAGTTGAATCATTATTAAACCTTCACACAATATGTTAATTGTTTGTCTATAGACCAGAGCTGCCAGACATATACGTTATTTTATCAAAGCCAAGGTTTTTTCTGTGACTATGGCAGCGTATAAAATAAATTGATATTAATAATCTTCAATCCGGTGGCAAATGTTGCAACATTGCATTATTTTAACAAATCTGAAATATTGATATGTCTTAGCGGAATGTGTCCTTAACTTTATTTGACACTTGCCAGATATCATATGCACTTGCAGTGGGATCATCATTATATGTCAGCCAGACACCTTAGATCTGTTGAAGTAATTGAGCTATGCGTGTTTTGTATGAATAGTTTTTGAAAAATTAATTTTTTAATACAGAATTTGAAAACAAAAAGGAGAATGGGCATTTTTGGGTGTGAGCGGCCACAAATGAAATTAGTCTCAAATGAAAGGTCTGCTACTAGGCAGTTACTTTCAATATGTTCGTTTTGTTGCAGTGCATTTAGGAAAAGAGATATGAAGACATTTTCAAATGCATTTCTAAATACATTTTTGGGGCAGGTGGCGTTTTCAAAAACTATCTGATACTTATCCTGATTTCAAAATGTCTAATGACACAATAAGTACCAGGTCAAGATATAGCCCCCCGGTAATTTTACTAAGCTCCTTATACGAGTTCAAAAGGCAACAGTATAAGATTATCTATTTCATCGCAGCTTTTTAAAACGAGGGTACCAACCGATACTTTTAGTACAATCGTTAACAAAACCGGTGGCGGTGGTCAGATAAGCTTATTCAGGCTGTTTCGGTGGGAAAATGCACTTTTCCTTTTGCATTTTGGTCTAAATATACCTCTTTAATAAGAGATTTCCAAGAATGGAGTATCAACTGACAAAGCCAGATTGCCCTTTTTATACGAATGTAAGGCTCAAACAGGCTCCGGTCTAAGAAGGTTGGGACTTTTTTGAATCTCTAAGAACACATGTTTCTCGTACTAATGTGAATAGGCAAAGACCAACTTTCCGAAGCATCACTTATGTCCATCCCAATTTTGACGAATTCCCAAATCTATTAGAAGATGATTTTTTTATATTTGCTCTGGGTACGTACCAAGTGAAGATAGCCCGCGGTTATTTTGCTTAGCACCTAGTACAGGGCTTGTATAATATTGAAGTGTACCGAGGACAAAAAGTAAGACATCTTCCGCAATGTACCGAAGAACAAGACATTTGGTTGCAGCGCGCAACCACAGTCAGATGCTGAGCGCATATTATGTGCGTAGTTTAGTATTTAGGTTGGGCAAGAAGGATGAGTAGCGCCTGCTCATTTTTAAAAAACATTTTTTTAACATAGAATATTATACAAAGTATGGTAATTCTAGTATTGTACTAATATTTAATGATTTATGTGCTTTGTTTATAATAAAAATCTTTGAGAATGATGTCTATAATTGTTATTCCACTTTCCTGTTCTATTTTTCCATTCACATTAGCCACAATACTGACTAAAACTCTATTAAAGTATTAAACACAAAAATGCATTTTATCCTAGTTTGAAGTACACCACAACGAAAAAACTTCTACACTGTACTTTAACGACCAAACCACATCCGAAAATAATAGAACCATTCTTGGCCGCTCGCACCCGCTTTTCATACAAATTTGCCCATTCTCCTTTCAAGTTAATTTTCTCAAAGTTTTTTTTCTTAATTCTTAATCAAACACTTAAAACTGTCAATTTTTAGTCAAACACTGGAAACCGGATGGTTCTAGGACTTTACTTTTATTAAAAACTATGTACACAATTTTTCTTATAAAACTAGGAAGAATCCGACTTAATGAATGAATCATCAGCTTCGTTTTTTCTTGTTTTCCTTCATTTTTTAATATTTTTAAAAATAAATTTCCCGTGTGTTTAGATAACTTTAAAAATTGATTAGATAATTGAAATTTAGAAACAAAAATTGGTCCTATACTAAGAACGTACTATGTTGAAACAAATAAGTTTAAAAATTTTGTTTTAATTTTTTTTCTCCCAAAATTTTTAGTATAAAACTAAACAGGGCGGAGCAGACCTCCCGCTCTCATACAACTTTTGTGCTGTCACCGCCGTTCACGCTCAAACTTCTTGTCACACCTATTATGCAAATCACCCTGTATACTTTTACAAAACATTCCAAAAAATATTACAAGATTATTAACTATGCATTTTGACAAAATTTGTCAGAAATATGCAGTTTTAGAGAGTAAACCGAAATATGTGCACCTAGGTGATTCTCCACTAAAAACTCCTTTTCGTGACCCCGACCAAAAATGGTTCAACAAATTAAAAAAACTTATTTATTTTGAAGTCAATAACAACGCAAGCAACGTTTCTAACTGGGCCACTTCTAAATTTTAAATATTTGTAGATATGTAATAAAACAATAATTGTTTTTATGGTCCAAATGTCATTTCCGTCGCGTGTCTCCCCCTTGTTTCAGCGCGGAAAAATGGATTTTTTGTTTCCTTTTAAATGCATAAATTTTAATTTGACTGAGTTCCAGGATTAAGAATATGTAGTTAAATACAACTTCCCTAAAAATTAGATTTATTTATTTGAAACAATTAACTTACAATCTTTCAAACATGTGTCTCCATGTATTTGCATCATTTCCGTAAAAAAATGTTTAATGCTTATAAATTCAAATTAACGGCCGTCAGTTTATAGGATTTAGACTAAATGAAGAAACTGAATCATGCTTGCTTTGAAATAGATTCAATTAAATGGGTGAGACATCAGTTTCGTGTGTTATTTTAAAGTAAGTGGTTGTATTCGTCACGTGTTTCATCAATTTCGTCATTTCCGTAGGTGCATATAATTTTAGTAGGTGACAGTAAAAAAAAATATTTTGCAACAGTCTTGTGAGGTTATGTTGCAGTTAATTATACAAAATTTAAAAAAAAATATACTTTCTATTCTTCTTGGCTAAAAAGCTAAAAAACATCGATTTTCATCATTTCCCTCGCGTCATTTTCGTCGCCTTTAAATGTGTTTTTTCTTAAAAAAATCATGAATTTATTGCAAATCATTAAAATTTTTGTGCATGCATTTAAAACCCCTAAAATCAATTGCAGACCGTAAATCTGAGATTTGTGGAGAAGCGAAAACGTAACAAATTATTTATCTTTATAAGTTAAATGTCATTTCCGTACCACACAATCATTTCCGTAATTAATTTTAAATAAATTCCTGTAATACCGTAAGTCTTTTAAATGCATCCTGAATCACACGGCCCTTGATACAAGGAATATTTTAAAAGGAAAAGTTTTGTACTGATACATTATCATTTCCGTATCGAAGGCGTCATTTCCGTATCAAGCCCAAATTCTCAAAAACGCCTTAAATCAAGTGCCGGCACTTTAAATCATTAATTTATTCAATAATTTATAACAACAATTGAATCTAGATAATTTTTTCTTAAATTTAGGTAGGGGACATTTTGGGTGCTGAAAATGAGCTTTTAACAGAGAATCACCCACCTCTACCCATTTATAGCATCAGCTGATTTCATAATATTTTCTTCATAGGTAAATCACGTTCCTTTCACTTGAAGCTTCTAAGTGACGCCTTATGTCTATCCTATCAAATTAAGAGAGCGCGTTCTTATAACTATTTCGATTTTTTTTTATGACTAAAAGAAGGCCTGCTGCGTTAAAATTTTTGATAAGAGCTTTTTATGGTGTGTGCTCCTACGCTCGGTTCTTAGAAGAGACCCGCGGGATCCATTATGTGTTGGTTAAATTAAGTAACTAAAAACCAAAAAGAAAATCACATTTAAAGTCAATGGAAAAAATTAATTAAAATGTCAAAATATGTAGAGTAGGTATTTAAACACCTTCTATTTTCATCAATCTCAATTATTGCCATTCACATAATATTAGTTCTAGATTCAGAGAAAACACAAGAATTTCTGATGTATTTGTTTAAATAAGAAATACATGCCATGCATATAAATGTCTATAAACATATGTATTCATTTCAATCCATGCGTTTTCAAATAATGTCTTTTAATCAACTGCTAAATCTTAAGACGAGATTTATGCACTTATGCGCACAAAAAAGTTCGTACATTTTCTTTTTTTATTTGCAACGTTTTTTTTATAAAATCTTTATTTTAAGTTGTACGGAGATGCGAAGATTTATAATTATTTAATCCACTACTATACTAATAAAAAAATAAAAATAAATCGGGTGGCACAATGGTTGATGAAGAACCAGGGCCTAGTGACTAACAACTCACAACCATTCCTGTGTGCGCCTTTCGACTGGAATGGAAGGGACCAACAGTTTTATACCGAATCCGAACGGCTAGACGAGAGTGATAGTCTTGGAGGATTTGTCAATTCCTCGCAAAAGGCAGTAGCCCTGAAAAAAAACTTTTTAGTTTTTAGGTGGGAAGCGAAACAGACCCCCAGCGTGACAGTCGAACGCACTAACTGATAGGCTTGGAGGATTTGTCAATTCCTCGCAAAAGGCAGTAGCCCTGAAAAAAAACTGTTTAGTTTTTAGGTGGACAAGGCTGGGAAGCGACCCAGACCTCCAGCGTGACAGTCGAACGCACTAACCACAACGCTACGGGCTACTATACTAATAATGTATCGGCAAAAACTGAAACAAAAAATTCAAGATATTGAATCTAAATGTAAAACTTTAGACGATTTTCGTGAATAATTTCCGATTGTCTATGAAATTCTGAATGAAATGAGAATTTAACAGAAAGTGATACAAAACAATTGAAACACGATATGGATCTACGGTTTTGATTAGAAAGGGGCTTGATAGTCAATATTTGATGCAAACAAAATTGCTTCACCTTTGCTTTTAATATTGAGAGTCTTTGGCTATGCCAATGACAATATTGCTCAAGAAGATGAAATGCATTATTCCTTTCCGTCAAAGCGCGACTAGGCAATAAATTAAATGATTATTGTTATTATTGTACTATTCGTACTAGAATGTCAGCTTATTAGGCTTGACCATTCTGTATTCCGCCAATTTCATTAAATTTTTGAACAACAAAAACAACTTAAAGGCAATACCACCAATTGTGAGACTGAGCAAATCTGATATTTATTTTCGCGCTTTATCATACCAATGTTGACAGGTCTTAAAAAAGGCCTTATGAAAGTTAAACCTCATTGACTGCTATATTACTTCTTCTAAAAGGCCTTAAGGAAATTGTTTTGGGTAAAAATACCAACAAAAATGTTTGATTTGCATAACTAAGCCTTGTGCAAATTATATACAAGCAATAGCTTCCGTAGTAGAAGTAGCCCGTAGCGTAATGGTTATTGCGTTCGACTGTCACACTGGAGATCTGGGATCGCTTCCCAGCCTCGTCCATCTAAAAACTGAAAAGTTTTTTTTTCAGGGCTACTGCCTCTTGCGAGGAATTGACAAATCCTCCAAGAGTATCACTTGTCACGAATAAGAGCTTCTCGTCTAGCCGTTCGGAATCGGTATAAAATTGTAGGTCCTTTCCATTCCTGTCGATAGGCGCACACAGGAATGGTTGCGAGTTGTTAGTCACTAGGCCCGGGTTCTTCATGAGCCCTTGTGCCACCCGATTTATTTATTTATTTTTAATAGCTTCCGAAATTATGAAAATCGGGCCTACTACAAGCTAAATTGTAAGTTGGGATACGCAAGTTTTTGTTTACTATTTTATTAAGTTTTGAATAAAAAAGAATTTAATCTTAGCAATACTTTTTTACTATTTATTTATTTTTTTACTATTTTATTAAGTTTTGAATAAAAAAGAATTTAATCTTAGCAATACTACTCCAAATTGAAACGATTCTATATTTTGAAATAAAATTCACATTACTCGCTGAAATCACTGAGTAGGGTTTTTAACATTTAATTTGCATATACCTATAAGTTTTGTTACAAAATCTTATATTCGAAGTTGACTATTTTTGAAGTCGCAATGTCTTGCGAACTTTTTTTTTTTTTAAACTTTGCTCGCACAAAAGGGATTATTATTACCCTTAAAATATTTACACACAGTGCGAGCGTTCAGGAAATTGGAAAGGGTTAAAAAGGAGATACCGATGAACATTTGTTTTGAATGTCTGAATACTGTAATGAGAGGGAAACACAGAGCCAGGTAAAGTATTCCACATTCTTGTGGTTTGACTAAAGAAAGAATCTCTATACTTAACAGTACGTCCGAAGTTGGGCTCGAGGGTAAACTGATGGGCATTCCTAGAAGCGCGAGTATTACGGTTGAATTGTTTAAGGGGAGGAATGCAACTGGCTATTGCACTAGAACACTGTTTATAAAAATAACGGTAAAATAGGGAAAGACATGAAACATTACGGCGGTGTTCGAGAGATGTAATTGTTTCCGTTATAGATCCTTCACCTATCATTTTTAAAGCTCTCTTTTGTATTCTGTCCAACAAACTTAAGTGAGTTTTTGGAGCTCCTGCCCAGACATGAGAATTGTACTCAAGTTTTGGACGAATAAAGGCTTTGTAGATCACAGCCAGATCAGAAGGAGAAAAAAATTTCTTGCATCTACGGAAAAAACCTAATCACTTAGCAGCGTTTTTGGTGACATCAAATATGTAGTCATTCCACAAAAGGTGGTCTGTGACACACATACCGAGAACTGAGAGCTGTTTGGTTTCCTCGATGCAAGTGCCGTCCATCTTAAGCAAAATAAACTGTTTTAATATTTTTTCTAGAGAATATTAAAATCTACAAGATAAGTTGAAAATATTTTCCGTCAAATTCGACATTTAAGAGTAAAGAACTTAAAACCGATATTTTCAACGTTTGAAAAGGGCAAGTTTAGGATTCGTGCAAAAAATAGAACTCGAGATAATAATTTTCCCTAACATAACGATGATAGAGAACGCGAAAAAAGTGGGTTTTGCAATTCTGTTTGTCTGTCTGTCTGTCCGTCCGTCTGTCCGTCTGTGCATCTGCCTGTATGTACCTCGATGTGTGTCCCAAGCCACTTAAAGGATTTTCTCTTACCTTTGAACTTAAGGTTATTTGGGGATTCCCAAGAGAGGAAATTGAAATTTTTTTTAGCTCAACAAATAACGGTACCTGCCACGCAACCAATATATAAAAATTGATTTATTTCAAAAACGGCTCTAACGATTTTGAAAAAAAAAAAAATATAATTACTACAGTAAATATTTTGGTAAAAAAAAAATTTATTGTAACGGTTATTAACGGTAACTGTTATAGAACCGATTTTTTAGTTTTCAAATTTCTCGTTAATGGCTGCACCGATTTCAGTCAAATTTTGTATGTAAGAGTTCCTTTATAATTTTAACAATTTTGCATACAATTTTTTCGAAAAAATTATTTTTGAATTTTTAAAAAAATGTTGATTTTTTTTTGAAAATTCAATATCTTGAAAACGGAGAAATAAATATTTTTTTAAATTTGTGTTAAGTTGTATTTCATTAAGTTCTAAAAGTTGGCATACCAAATTTTATTTTTAAAAATGTTCAAGAATTTTTATATAAAAAAAAATAATTTTTAAGAAAAGCGCTCTAACGATTTTTGATTTTTTTTTTCATCAATTCATATTTATCAATCAAATCAGATGGCATAGTTGTTTTTGAGCACTATCGGCTTAGCTATTGCCTATTTCAAGCTATGTTAAAGTTGTTAACTACGAGAGCAAGTTTGTCCGATCCAGTCGGGCCCATTTTTTTTTGTCGTTGGCAAGATATAAAAGTTTTATATCAAATACTTTTCGATAGCATTTACCGTTACGGAGTTATAAGTGAAAAACTAATGTTTTCGACATTCAACCATGAATAACTATCGACGCGAACTGGTGATGGAATTTTGCGACAAAATAAAGATAATTACGTTTAAAAATCTTTTCTTGGATTTTTGCAGAAAAAGTACAATTCGCCTGAATCAACGCTTAGACCTATCATGGACGTCATGACTTGTCAATCATCGTTATGTTAGATTCGATTATAATCACAAGTAAAGAGGTGTTAAATAATTTAATAATCAACTCTACCTAACACACACCCTGCCTCCCTATTGTAAAAATGTATCTACATCATGATTCCTAGAGTCTGTAGAAACTGTTAGTCGGTAGAAATGAATTAGAACTATAATTTTCTGCCAAGTCCGAATGTCTTAATTTAGAGGATTTTCGTCATTTAAAATGTAATGTTTTTAACGACCACCCTTATGTACCATAATGTCTACGCGACGAAAAAGCACGTATCTAATGACAAAATGCGTATAGGTACACTAATGGAAGATTGTACGAGTGTCTACCACATCAATGTTCTCAACTAAAAAACCTTAGTTAATATATTTTAGGAAGGTTAGTCTGGAAATAAAGTAGGAACTTAACTACCAAACTACCTCGCAAACTACCATAATAAGTCAAAGAATAAAAAAAATCACCTGGTTGGTGCCTATACAAAGTATCTGGTTTTGAATGTCAATGTCAATGTTAATGTGGCTTAATTTCCACAAGAATGCTTGAAAAAAAAATAATTGCAAAATCACACATCAACGTTCTGAGTTTTTACTCACAAAGTCAATGTAGCTTTATTATAAAAAGCTAATATGCCTAGTTAAGTTGTCTATACGACAACAAAAAACCATACAAACAAAAATAGTTAAGCAGAAAACACACGTAGATATCGTTTATACGCCTTCATCAGGATAAAAATCAACAAAATGACGATTGATTTTCATCGTCATCTGGGCCAAGGACATTTTTTTTCATATTCATTTTTTCTTTTTCTTTTTTGAACATTATCTCTTTTCGCAAAATTTGTATAGAGGTATAGTGAAACTAAATGAACATCGTCCCAGAGAGAGCATATTTACCCATAAGCAAATAAAAAATGATGTTTACAAAAATATAATTTCTTAAACTTTTTCTGTTTGCCCCCTAAAAAATATTTATAAAGTAGGTCGTCGTCATAGTTTAGTATTCTTATAGCTGTCGTACCCCCCATCGTACAATTAAGTGTCCTTTCGCAATATTTATATATCATAATCCTTGCAGAGCTTTAGATAAATTAAATTCAAGAAGGATTAAAACAACAGCAACAAAAATTCTTAACCCTAACAATTATGAGGGAAAACACAGAAGGCTCTCCCAAAACGAAAAATAAGGATAAATTTATTTGGGTCACCATCAGCATTAGGATCATAATCATGATGATGGTGGTGGGGGGCGGTATCCCCACAACCCGCAAAAAAAAAATTGGTTCTGGATATTTCACATCGACATCTTCCATAACTTTGTATATCCTATAGACATATAAATAGAAGATAGCTCCTATCATCAAACTTATTTTCTAAGTAGGCATGATTATGTGCGGTCATAAGACCAAACTTAACCTGATGGGACTCAACTTGTCCCACACAACAACCATTTTGAGATATAATCAAACCCAAACAACAATAAGACTAAGTACCGTATAAGAGTTCATAATGAAAAACCCTCAACTTGTCTTGTTATATAGGAGAGTACCTTACCTAAGGATCCCTCGCAACAATGAATTTTCACGGATCATGAATAAAAGATTAGAAAATGTTTGTATACACCTTAAGTATCCTATGACCGCACAATGCTATAATAATTTTTCTACAAACAAACTCTGTTTAGATAGATGGTAATCAAATTTTGGAAATCCCTCATACTTCCGTTTTTCCAGGTACTACTCGTAGGTAGGTATATCAACCTAAACCTATCTAAACGATGACGATAAGAGTGTCTATCTGTCTTTACAAATAAAAAGAATAAATAAAAGGTCGTGTGTTCACGAACCACAACCGCAGAATGTAACTATTTTGCATAAAAAGAGCAGCAGCAGCACACACGTTGACAAGTGTATAATTAGTGTATCACGTCAGGGTCGTATTTGTACAAGTGAAGGGCAAAGGGGGCGCTTAGAGTTCATGTGTGGAAAATGTAGAGACTTTTTCGTTTTGTAATTCAAGGTGCTTACTTATGGGTAGGACGTGATAAATACCCGAAAAAACCTTAAATCCTGTTTTTCTTAAAATAAATATTAAATATGTAAACACAACATAGACCCTGATGGCGCCTTTCATGACATTGTTAACGATTAAAAAAACTATGATCTGGGGAAAGGTTATCTTACTCTCATTATTTGATGTTGTGTGCGGGTAAGGTTACATTCTGGTTGTTTGTACGCTATATACCTATGATTTATGAGATTTATGAAGGCCCCATAGGGGCCTTGGGCTTGAATCTGCAATAAGTCCATGCGTATAAGTAATTTAGGTAGGTATAGGGTACTTGTTGTATACATTCAATTCGATTTGAATGGGATGAGTCAGAGAATGCGCTTCCAAATGTGCACTGCACTGTGACGGTGTAGGTATAAAAATAATAAAAAAGAAGATACCTGACTTCCATTGAACTAAATGTGAATCAGCACTGCAGGCAAACCAAGACCACTCACGGTTGTTTTTTTTTTTTTTTTTAATTTTTCTTAAGCTTTAGCCACCATGTCGAGTAGCATGCATGCGGTGATGCTGTGAAGCACACACCCTTTTCGTCTTGAATGCGCATCTCACATCATGCATATCCCACACTATACCTAACTATTTTTTTTATTATTCTGCTTATAGACACACCACCTGGGGCGTCTAATTAATTGCAGACTTTTAGTTAAAAATCTGTCTAAAAGCAAACTGATTTAGAAGAAAAGATTAACATTATTTTCACAACAAAACTAGGTCGTTTTTTTTTTCTTCCCTTTCATTTGGTGTATATAGGATAGTGATGGTATATTATTTAAGCCTTAAATTTATTCAATGAAACAAACTTTAAGTACCTACGTATGCCTACTCGTACAAACGTTGAATAAAAATAGAAAATGTATGTTTTATTTAAATTGTGCACGCGCATTTGAGGCGAAAAAAATAACAAAAATTTGCAGATTTTCCACTACTAAGTACGCATAATATAGACTTTGTATTTTTGGCTTGATGATGCTTCGTAGATGCTTAAAGAATTTTGTATAGTAGGTAAATTTATACTTGCTGAAGAAAAAGATAAGTATTTGTCTATGGCAAGAATGTATTTTTACTTGTGCAATATAATGTTGTAGCTATACATAAGTGAAGTCAATTAAGAAGAAAAAAACAAGAGTGATAAGTGATTTTGAACCCGGAAAGCCTGAATGAAATTCTTTTAAGATGTTTTTTGTTTTTTCGGTTTATATATGTATTTCTTGAGATTTTGACATAAACAAATTAATTATTATTATAAAGTAAATTGTGTGTAATCTTAATCAATAACAATTTAAATACTGAACCTTGTGACGGTGTTTACATTGGACTGACTCTTCCGACTATTTTATACTGCGTTTCCACCAACCACTAAACCGAGATTAAGTTTTATTATTCTTCGAAAAAAAAGTTTGTCTGATTTGACAAACTAATGTTTCCAAGACGATTTGAATGAGTTTTATTTGAAATCTTCATTTGAGGAGATTAAAACTTGTATGGTAAATCTTTAAGACTTCTCTGAAATTTATCTCCCTCCCACTTTATGGTTAGAAAGAGCGAAAAGTTGTAAATTAAAAAAAAAAATAAAAATTTGTGGATTCTTTTTGACGTTTTCTTTTGAAAATTCGGAGCAGTAAACACCGTCTATTGATTACACTATAGCACAGGAAAGATAGATTTTTTTGCGGAACGAAATATAGGACGGCTGAGTTTTTTATTGCTGAAAGAGGGCTATTAGAAAAGCTTATGTCCAGTTTTTCGGGATGCCATCGCCACCCTCCTGGGGAAATCCTCCATTTTATAAAACGCGAATTGATCTATATCTCCGGAACTATTGCTCTTAGAAGAGAAGAAATTGTAATCCAAGCTTGTAGGCAATTAAATTATCTTTCGTTCATTCATACATTTATTTTGCGGGCTATATTTTCAAGGTTATGTCTTATTAGGTAAATAAAAAAACAGAGATTAAAATCCCGATCTTATAACTTATCTTATTAAAATCTACAATTAGTTTATTCATCCGACGGAAAACTCAAGTCGAAACTAGGATCAACGAAAGATAGAACAGAAAACAATAAAAAAAACAGGTATTTACGAGATTGCATGTAATGATAAAAAAAAATAAATAAATCGGGTGGAACAAAGGCTCATGAAGAACCAGGGCCTAGTGACTAACAACTCGCAACCATTCCTGTGTGCGCCTTTCGACAGGAATGGAAGAGACCTACAATTTTATGCCGAACCGAACGGCTTGACAAGAAGCACTTATTCATGATAAGTGATACTCTTGGAGGATTTGTCAATTCGTCGCAAGAGGCAGTAGCCCTGAAAAAAAACTTTTTAGTTTTAAGGTGGACGAGGCTGGGAAGCGATCCCAGACCTCTAGCGTGACAGTCGAACGCACTAACCATTACGCTACGGGCTACTACGCATGTAATGATTGTGAACAAAAATATTATGGACAAACAAAACGAAATATAGAAACAACAACAACAAAAAGCTCAACAGACCTTATAAATCTGTGGTGGCCCTACACCATGACAGAGAACGAGCATAATGTGACGAAAGAAAATTTAAAGCTAAATAAACATGTAAGCGACGACAGATTCTTGGACGCATATGAAAGCTTGTACATGCAAGGAAACAACAACATCTTAATGAATACCATGGATGCACCGATCAAGTCATCTCTCTTCATCATGAGTAGACAAAATTAGCTAAATGTTCTATGTGTGTATGAGTTAGTTAATTGTTGTTCTTTCTCGCCCTTTTTAGTAATTGTTTAAAAGCTTTTAATAATAATTATGTTCGATATTTAGTCAATAAAAAGACGTGCTGAGGATGGCATGTAAAATGACGAAATGCATCCGAAATTGACATTTGTTTCTATTATTTATTTGTTTAGTTTTTGGATAATTTGAATTAAATAATAAAAAGAAGTGCGCAAAAATAAAGTGAAGTCAGTAAGGCTTTTGACTTAATTTGACATAGTTATGTCTTATTATTTGTTTGTTTTTTTTTTTCACATTTACACAGTTTTGTCGTTCTCGAATAAGGTAACGTGAATCACTTTCCAAAAAAGAATTTTACAACAATGAATTTCCAACTTTTTTATATAAAAAGTCAAAGTCAAAAGTTACAGCCATTTTGGTTGCGCTTAAATGAAAACTCCGGACTAAATAAAATACTAAATAGTTATAAAAATTAATACAAATACCAAAATTACTGCATCATCTTCAAAAATATATAAAAATGTTGGAAATTTAGTGTTCTAAAATTGTTATTTGACTTAAGTTTCCTCGGGAACGTCAAAAATGTGTAATTGCAAACAAATTAAAAATAAAACGACATAACCTTGAAAATATTGCACGCACCCAAAAAAAATCTGTGTCTAAACGAAAGATGGTTTAATTGCCTACAACCTTGGGTTGCAGTTTTTCCTCTAAGATGAATAGTTTCGGCGATATAAGTTCATTCGCATTTTCCATAATGGAGGATTTCGTCAGGGTCATGCCGTCCCGAATACCCGGACATAAGCTTTTGTAAAGAGGGCTATTCATTTATAAAGAAATCAGCTTACCAATATTTCATTCCACGAAAAACTCTTTATTGTACTTTATCGCGATCAATTGATTTAGCAGCAAATTTTCCAAAAGCTCTACCTTTGAACTGGGATATCAAGTCATCTTCAAAAATATATGAAAATTTGTTAAACTTTGTGGTTTACAATTTATACTTTGAGAACAATTTACGTTAGTTTCTTACGAAATGAGAAAAATGTGAAAAAGTAAAAAAAAGAAAAAAAAAGAAAACGACATAAACTCAAAAATATTTTCCACGCAGAAAAAAGTTTTGATGACAAATAAAAGCCAACAAATTTTATTATCACAACGTTTTACTTCAAGTCGATAGTTTCGGAGATATAGATCAATTCGCGTTTTCCAAAATGGCGGATTTCCCCACTGGGATGGCGTCCCGAAAAACTGGGCATAAGCTTTTCTAATAGCGCTCTTTCTGGTTTACTAAATTCAGCCGTTCTATATTTCGTTCCATAAAAGGATTGTTTTTTTGCTAATTTTCCTGTTAATCATCGGAATTTTGATTAAAATTTCGAAAATTTTTGTCTTGACAAAAGGCACCAATGTAGAGCAAGTACAAATTGTACTGTTGTTAGCTTTATATAATTTAAAGCACAAATATGTTTCTACTCATGTATTTCAATTTTTTATTTTTGTGGTTGGTAATTAAGATAAAACGACCAGATTTGGCTCTGGTCCCTTGGCGATCGTTATTTATGTGTAAGTTTCTCCTCGGCCTTATTATGTTGGTTAAGTGTCAGAAAAAAATTAAGCAATGAATAACGAATACAGCACAAAGATAATGCCGTTTACATTCCATATTTTAATTCCCTTAAATGCACGGTAAATAAGATGTACACCTGGGCGTATACGTCCTTTTTTTCTTCTTATTTTATTACATTTTTAACGATATTTATTGTACGCTAGATAGGTTTATCTAAGCCAATTAATTGTCTGACAGGAGGCACTGTAGGTGATTCTTTTATGTTCTTTAAATAAACATGAAATGCTGTTGGATAAAAAAAAACTACTTTTTTGAAATTAATAATTAAATAAATTTTTGAAAAATCAATATTTTGAAAACGACCTAGTAAATTTGGTAGAAAGTGATTTTTTGGGCTTACCTATTTGAAAAAAATCTTGTTCCATAAATCAAAAATATCTGTAGCTGCCATACAAATGTTAGACCACAGTTTAGAAAAATTTTATTTTCTTAAAAGAGGCGATTTTGATGAAAAAAAAATATGTTAAATTTCAATTAATGCCAACTACTTTTTAGAAAAATATTACTCATTTTACTTTGCAATCTTATTAACAGTTAACTTTTTTTTAAAATCAATTTTGTTTTGAAAATTCGATGTTTGATTTTTTTTTTAAATTAAATTTTTATTTACATATAAATAATTGCATACAATTGGTATTTAATATTTTTTTTTTTTAAATTGGTATATATTTTCAAAATTTTAAATACAAAAATTATATTTTTAGAAAACCGCTCCAACGATTTTGTTAACTTAGATAATACAAATAAGGATAAATAAGAATTTAATCATAATAGGAGATATACTTTTGAAGAATTTGTCACTTTCTCGCAAGAGGTTTTTATCTACATATCCGTTAAAAATATATTTAATATAAAATAGCCAGATGGATTTGTAAACCCATTAGAACTCTGGTGTGTTTGTCAAATGCATCACTAAGGGCCACTTAATTTCTGTCCAACTTAATAAGTGGGGATCACAGTGGTTGGACTAAGATCCCCACTGAATGTTTTCAAAATGCATTTCTTGCTCTTACTTTCTTCTTGAAAAATTATGCAGACGCATCATATATACCTAAGTAATTGTCATCAAATTAAAAACCATTAAATCTGAAAGTAAACTTACTTTCCTCTTAAAAACCAGGCCTGTATAATTAAAGCTTAATTACAAGTACAAGTACAATTCCTCAGTAAATAAATATTGGGTGGCGCAACGAACCAACGAACGTGAAGAACCAGGACATAGTGACTAACAACTCTCACCATTCCTGTGTGCGCGTGTCGACAGGTATGAAAGGGACCTAGCCCGAACGACGAAGAGCACTTATTCATGATTTATTCATGATTTATCAATTCCTCACAAGAGGTAGTAGCCCTGAAAAAAACTTTTTAGTTTTTAGGTTTTTAGGCTAAGATCGCAAACATCTTTACTCAACCCAATGTAAATGAACATTTCAAAGTACACCTTTTTTGAAAACAAAACATGTCAAGTGGGACATAGCTTCCCACCAAGGTGGGACATAGCTTCCCACCGAGGTGGGACATAAGTCTATTCTGGACTAATGTCCTGTTGAGCTATGTCCCTGCGCCAAGATCGAATACAAAGAGGAGCTATGAAAATGATAGGTGCGATAGAAATATAACGGAAGCATTTGCACCTCTCGAACACCAACACAATGTTTCATGTCTTTCATTATTTTACCGTTATTTCATAAACAGTGCTCTAGTGAAAGAGCCAGTTGCATTCCTCCCCTTAAACAATTCAACCATAACACTTGCGCTCTTAGGAACTCCCATCAGTTTACCCTTAAGTCCAACTTCGGACGTACTGTTAAGTATAGAGATTCGTTCTTTAGTCGCACCACAAGTATGTGGAATGCCTTACCCGGCACTATTTTTCCCTGTCATTTCGATATTCAGAGGTTCAAAACCAATGTGCATCGGTATCTCCCCTTAAATCCTTTTCTATTTTCCTAACGCTCGCACTGTGTACATTTAAACCCTTTTAGTATGCGATCTTAATATAAAAAAACCTATAAATCCCTTTTGTTCAATCGCCCTGCTTTATAATCTTAATGGCTTACGTTGACTGTATAATTTTTGATAACACAGATTTTTTTTCTGTTAATAGGTAATTAAAATAAACATTAGACAAAAATCATCTGAATTTTGTCAAATTATAAATTATATTGTCCTAGAGATAACACTTTTTTGAGTTATTTATATTTATGACAACAAATTAAGATATACCGACCTATACCAATATATCTAATAAAGCTTCAAATAAAACTTTATGTTTATTGCGTTAACTTATCATATCTCCATTCTTGTGACTTATTTTTAAATAAATCGGTTTTATAAATGTATTTCATCCGCAATGTTCAGATTCAAAGTGCTCATTCATAATTGTTATGTCTCATAAATAGCCCCAATTATCAGATGAACATCAAGTTTAAGGCACTAAAAGAGTTGGAAGCTTTATTATAATTTCTGTTATCAACCTATGGTATTTATTTCTATGTTATTTTTTTCTTTCTTATTATTTTGTTGCAAGTTTGCCCCTGATAAGACTGATAAAAACAACAACAACAACATATGTTTCATTAATTGGATGTGACTGTCATGTTGCATTAATATGACATAGATTACCAATGAACCGGTTGCTTTTTACGGATTAAGACCATAAGATAGATAGGCACTATCTATGTATGTTGAGAGCTTGAAAAAATGCATTTAAATAAATGTTGCTTTCACAACAAGAAAACAAGAAAATATAGACTTTTTCTCTAAATTGTGGTTGGGTGTCTGAGCAAAATTCTTAGCTTATCTTGACCTCTCACGAAACCGAAACCGACAGCAGCGAAGCGAAGACGACAACTTTTAAAGATTTTCCATTGAAGAAAAATCTGCTTTTCTTCTTCTTTTGCATATAAAGCCTTAAGCAGCATCATATAAAAAAACGCAACACTTCAAATATATCCCGCAATTTAAATTTATACTCTTTATCTACATCTCTCAGTCACCATTCACCATATCGAACGAAATGTCATTCCATTAAAATGAAAAAAAAAATCTTTTAATTTATAACAAAAATCTGCACGCATGCCCCAAGAAAATATCACAGCCACAGGTGGAATATTGCAGCATGGCTGCCACAACGCTAATTGATTCTTCTCTTTATCTTTTTTTTTTTTTTTTTTTTTCTTCAGTTGTTTGCTAATATACTTGACAAACTCGTTGTATATCAATTGGAAATAAAATTCCACCTGGGCTGGTCTGGAATGGCCCTGCCTGGACTGGCAGTAAGCGATTAACTCTTCGCTCAGTGCATCCTAATTACCTGCACTTTTTATTGCCTCTGTCCTATCTTGCAGCAAAGACACTTCATATAGACTTTGCCATCCATGGAAAGGATGGACATAGTTCTTGATGTTTTTAATACGTCTAACCATAGAACCAAAGCACGTCGTATGGCTTGATGGGCGATAGTGATTTTGCACGCTGCTGATTACCTCTGGCTGTTTTACGGAAGACACAACTAGAATACCTTACCTTTACGCGCAGATAGGTATACATACGTGCATTGTGCAATTCAAAACATGGAATAATCATAAATTGCTTTTAAAAACGACACGACGATGTCATATGGACGTGCTGCACAAATTCTCTGCATTCTTCCACGGGGCTGGAAGAATAGAATAGAAGCAAAACACCCAATCCAAGTTAATGATATCCCTTCTGGTTGGAATAATGTCTTAGAGAGATAAAGGTATACTCGTACTTATTAATTTCCATTGATAGAAAAAGCCGTAGGTGTTGGGGAGCTAATCAATAAATGTCAATGACTAGAAATATTACCTCATAAATTCTTTTAAAAGACCATCACCAAGTGTTGCATATTAAGTTACCGTGATAGAAATTTTAATAGAACTATTAAAAATTGCAAACGTGATTTTTCTGTTATCGCTAGGCTAAAAGACTTAAAATAAAAAAAAAAAATAAAAAAAAAAAAGATAAAAAAAACTTGACAGAGTCACTAACGAGTACGTCCAGTTAGAGTAAGTTGGTTAAATCCTAAAGACAAATTTTATAGCCAAACTGTCTAGTTTTAAATGGCAATAATTTATCTTCAAACTGAATTCAGGTACCTATTTGTATTCTCTTCAAGTTAACTTTATAAAAATATCATCGAACTATCAATGTACCGCTAATGTTGTCTAGCCATATTCTAGTTTACAATTAAACACCAGTAAGAACGAAAAAAGGTCAATAGAAAACTTTTTGAATCTGTTATCGTCAAAAGTGGCAATCGTTACTTTGATGGAACTGCGAAAGAAGAAATATTCGTAAGGCTAGAAGAAGAACATGTGTAACGGAATAATATAATAATATTTGCCAAACTGAAGTAAGGGGTTGGTCATCTAGTGGTTTCTTTTTAAATCATAATTTATTTTGATACTGACAGCTGTTTCCCGCTCGAAATCTTGACAGAGTCGCTTTACGCTTGAACAGCGTTCAGAAATATTGAAAACTTATTTTCAAAGTAAAGTGGGCGAAAAATCATCTTTTCTGCAAAGGCGTATTTTCAGGGAGACGGACACAATCCCGAAATTCTGAATCCAGAAAACTCAAAACCCCGAAAACCCCGAATACCGAAAACCCGGAATCCCGAAAAATCCAAAACCCCGAAAACTCAGAATCCCGAAAATCCAAAATCCCGAAAACCCAAAATCCAGACAAGCCAAAATCGCGAAAATAAAACAGAAAAATTTAAAAAACTCTTATATAAAATGCAAAATTTGCGAAAATTAAAACAATTTTTGGGGATTCCGATTTCGGGATTTTGGGTTTTCGGGATTTGGATTTTCGGGATTTTGGGTTTTCGGGATTTTGGGTTTTCGGGATCCTTGGTTTTCGGGATTTTGGATTTTCGAAATTTTGGGGTTTCGGGATTTTTGGTTTTCGGGATTTAGGGTTTTCGGGATTTTGGTTTTTTTGGATTTCGGGAATTCGGTATTCTGACCCCAACCCGCATTATCATCTCGGCGGCTACGTTAACAAACGAAATTGCAGCATCTGGGGCTCGGAAAACCCGCGCGTTACTGTCGAAAAGACGATGCATCCACAGAGAATGACAGTTTGGTGCGGATTGTGGAGTATGGTTGAATCATTGGAGCATTTTTCTTCGAAAATGATGCTTGGAGCACCGTTTTGCTCAACGGTAGGCGTAACTGAGCCATGTTAACCGACGTATGTTAACCGTGAATTTGGTGGAAAGCGAAGTTTGCTTTTTTCAGAGATAGCTGTTACGTGTGGTTTGAAACGTTACCTCTGCTCAAAGTTGATATACCCAGATATTTCACCGATGGTTTCATCGGCAGTTGCGATCCGTCGCGTCGTCATCGGTTAGATTGAAACAATAACATCTCTCGAACACCGCCGTAATGTTTCATGTCTTTCAATTTTTCTATTTTTATAAACAGTTTTTTAGTGAAGTAGCCAGTTTCATTCCTCCCGTTAAACTATTCAACCGTAATACTCGTACACCAGTTTACCCTCGAGCCCAACTTCGGACGAACTGTAAGGTACCGAGATTCTTTCTTCACTTGCACCACACGAATGTGGAATGCTTTACCTGGCCCAATTTTCCCCCCTCGTTTCGATATGCAGACATTCAAAACCAATGTGCATGGGTATCTCCTTCTTAATCCTCTTCTACTTACCTTATCGCTCGTTCTGTGTTAAAAATATTTTAAGGTTGATCCGATGTGAAGATACTGTAAAAAAACGGTTCAAGATTTGATCCTTGGGCAACTCCTGCTCTGTTGTTTTTAGTTTTTGACTGGTTATTCTCAATCTGAACGAAAAACGATCTGATATTGAGAAAACAGGAAATTATTTTTATTATTGTACCTGTAAAGTTAATAAGAGTTAGTTTGTGTATATTAGCCTCCGTATCCAGATGATGTCGAATGCTTTCTTTATATCAAGGAAGCACCCAAAAGCAACCTGATAGGCTGATAGTTATTGGGGGAGCTACCAACGTCATTCTGCAACCCCAGGAGTAAAGCGGAATATTTCTCCCGAAATCCAAACTATACATATCCGGGATGATGTTGATAGCGAAGCAGAACGCCTTCAACCTCCTCAGAATTATTCCTTCAATGAAATTGTTGGTAATGTGGAGAAGCGATATACAGAAACGGTCTCATGTTGATTTTCTTCGGTGTCGGTACTGTTTTCGTTGTGTTCCATTTCATTGGATAAAGGCAATTGTTGACGCAGTTGTTGAACAAGATCCAGGACCTTTTGGCCCAGTCCGAGCCTAATGCGAGCTACCCGTTCTAGATAAGCTAGAACAAAAACTAATTACTTTTTTCTAGGGAATCACAACCAAATTATAAGCAAGTTCTACTATTCGTGTAGTCTCTAACTCGATGTAAAACAGACCAATATAAGTTGTATCTCAATCGGACGTAGGGCTGCCAGACGTCCCAATTTTGGCGTGACAGTCGCGATATTTGAACCATGTCCCGATATCTGTCCCGATCTACAAAATGTCCTGATTTTGTTCCGACTTTCCACTTTTACTTGCTATCCCGGGGTTTAGACGAGCGAGTAGAACTAGTAGCGTTTATGTGTGTTAGTATATCTGAACACGAGAGAGTCAACTAGTAGCCCAAATAGTATAATATTTTTGCCTGCGAGTAGCCTGCCAGTTATCCTGCTTGTGTAGTGTATTGTTTTCATTTATTTGTTTTGTTTCCATAGTTTCCATAATTTGTATATTTTTCTGTATGAAATATTTTTAAAAAATCATACTAGTTGACAAAACGCGCAGAGAACTACTAGTTACACATACATCCATAAAACTAACACTATGATACTTATGCTACTACCCAGCGGGAAATAAGTTCCCCAATGAATTTTATAACTGAATTCTTCAATCAATTCACTAGCCAAATAATAAAAGGAAACGTCATGCAATGATTTAGTCAGTGAAGAGTCATGCGAGGTTTCCTCAGTTCATATATTTGAACCCACTTTCTGCTTTGTGTGAAAACAACCCTTTCTTTCGTTGAATTAAAAATTGCTTTTGATATGGAAAATTATAAGATGAAAAAACTGTTGAAAAGTCATGTAGAAGTTCATCGTCTATGTCCACTCATATGCTTTGTAAAGTGTGCACCGCCATTGTGTGTTTTGATAGAAGTTGATTTTTGTTTGTGTTCTCTGTGTTGACATTGTCTACTGACAGTAAATATTATAAGAGGACTTGTGAATTTCTATTAAAATGAGAAAATCTCAGATTGTCTCAAAGTATTTCAGGTTGTTGGTTAATCACCACTTCGCATATGAAGTGGTGATCAACCAACAACCACTGACCTAGTGATTTCACTTTAATTAAATTTAAAGTTTTAATTCTATATTTTATTTTAATTAACCAATCACAAATTCACAACACATACACAACAGAGTAATGAATTCACTATTTATTTAATTTTCTTAACATTTTTCATATTGAATTAACTATAATTGCTGAATAAACAACTACCACTCATCTTGTGATTTGATAATTGAATTTTCATTACCATTTTCATCGAAAACATTGAACTGATGAATAAACCACATACATTTATGTAGTGAATTCACAGATTATGCAACCATCATGTTTTTCACCATCTGGGTCGGTGAATAAACAACTTCCAACGAAGTAGTGATTTCGTTGGCGAATTTTCATCGGATTTTCAGCATGTGCTTCCCGCCTAGGACATGCCCATGTTAATTTCATCAAAGGAATCAGCTGAAAAGTGGACGGTGCAGCTGCTATTCCTCAAGGAAAAAGCTGATCTTTCCTCAATGAATTTTTTCATTTTTTCCCGCTGGGTAGTTCCTACTCGCTTGTCTAAGCCCCGGGTATATAGGGCAATTATTGTTTTTGTGTCAAAAACAAAATTCCAGGTTTTAATCAAAACTAGCATTACGATAATGTAGAAGTGCTAAAACTGGTTTTTGATAAAATGCATCCGTCGTTTTGTTTGTCTGTGCGTCCCGGTTTATATGTCGCCCAAGCGACTCGGTGGATTTGCTTTAAATTAGGTGTGAAACATTCTATTTACATATGTTATTCCCTAGGAGTGAGATTCAATTTATTATTTTAGCTTATCTGGATAGAACGGTCATCCGTACACAAATTTCGGTTTTATCAAGTTAAAAAAAAAAGAAACCGCTGTTATGGTTTTGATAAAACTTCGTACAGGTAATCTCTAGAACGGGTTTTATAACACTGCATACGTTTTTGCCAAAAAAAAAATTGAAGAACTGAAATAAATGTTTGGATTTTTTGTGCAAATTACCGGTTTTTTTACTTGTTTTGAGATATTCCCGAATGTTTAGTTATTGTCTTTTTTGGTTTTGTCAAAATTTAGCAATTTGGTAGGTACTTCTAAGTTATTCAAAAAATATGATACGACTTAACATTTTTTTATTTTTAAAACAGTTTAGTATAATATTCTAAATTTTAAATATTTTTGAACTTGTATAGAAACGTCCAAAAAAGTGCCGTTCGTGCAAAAAATTTAAAGCCGTTAAGAGGTTTATGGATTCAGTACGATACTTAATAAATAAATATAGATTTTAATTTAAGTAAAGTGTTATGTTATGAGATAGTATGATGCTAAACTCGTTTTAAATTTATTAATTAAAAATGATTTAACATCATACTAAATCGAATACAAATTTACGCCATTGCATTTAAGATTTGTATAAAAATAGATTTTTAGAATGTCCCGATTTGTCCTGGTTTTTGGGCCCTGGCATGGCGACCCGATGTTATCCAAATTTAATCTGGCAGCCCTTATCAGATAGTTAGTTTTAATTTTAACGTAGTAAAATTGGCATTGGCATATATCAGAAAAAATAAAAACGTGACTTGTGTGAATTCCTTACTTCCAATGAAATATTTTGTATAAGTTTCAGCTCTGTCGGATGATTAGTTTTTGATTAATTTTGATTTTTAAGGAAATTTCTATTTTCATATGGAGTTATTATCAGAACATTCAAATGTTTTTTTATTGAGTTGTTATTTACTTTTTTGATTTTGTTTGTTCATTTTTCGGAAAATTTAAAAACTTAGGACTTGGTTCCCTTGGGAAAAACCCAATCAAAATTGGAGCTGCACTTTCACTACTTTCTACTATATGTAGCTACTTACAATATTATACAATAGATCTAATATTATTTTTTTCAATTTTAATTTATTTAAATTTTTAATAATAATAATAAATAATAATAAAAATGAAGATGTCATCAGCCCTACCTCTTTGAAAAAGGAAAAATTCCTTTGCCATCACTAAAAATATTATTCTCTTATCGTATCGGGAAATTAAAAAAAACACACATTCTAGCTCATCAATACAAATTTATTATTCATGTAAGTGAGAATCAATGATATTCTGATTGAAAACGTATTAATAATTCAACATTGAAAAATATATTTTACTAAAAAAATATTTTAACTTACATACATAATATATAAATTCGATATTTTTAATTAGATAAAAAGAAAGTCGTATTTTTCATATTATTTTATTTATTTTCCTGATAAAATGGGCTCCTAATTTGATGATACGAAAATTCTAATCAAATTGTAATAAGATATGAATTTATAGCCAATCAACACGGTATAAAAGACATTTTTTGATAACTGATGCTAAAGGTATATGCGACTAAACGAATACTTGTTTTTTTAACATGATTTTCACTCAATCACATTCCTCGTGATGACTTCTTTTGTCTTTGTTTCTGTTATGTTAATATATTTCAATACCATAAGTTAATCGATTAATTTATAATATGCAAATTGTAGGTACAGGTAGGTATGTATGTCAATCGTCATTTTTTTTTTTTTATTTCTAACAATACAACCTGGATCGATTTAATGTCTCTTTCTCATCTCAAACTCAATATGTCTCATAATTTATATAAAATCAGAATAAAATTCTAAACCCCAAAGTCTTAACAAAAGCGTGACTGAACTTATCACAAATGCATTATGTGAATGAATAATATAAATTGAACCCAAACAACGAGAACAAGAACATGAACAACGACCGATAGACGACCGACGACGTAAAATGTCTAATCTGCTGGCCTGTTTCCAATTTTCGTCTTCTCAATGTTGCTACATTTGTAGAGTTTGATAATATATATTTTTAATTCATCTGAGTTCTAAGTAAATTACGTTTTGTTTTTTTTCTAGAATAAAACAAAAATAAAAAACATCTTAGACATCATTTTCACTTATTCGAATGTCTTAAGTGATAAATGTTTTTTATTGCAAAATGTTTGATTCGCTAAAAGTAGACGACGACGACGTGTTCTTTATGATTCTTAAAATGTTTATAAATACAAACAAAGTGTCTAATGATTGTGTTATTCTACCAACAAGATGATTCAATATCATAAAATGTTTGTTTTGTTTTAGTTACATTGTTGTTGTTGCCATTATAATATCTGTTTGGTGGTGATTTTTCTTTGTAAACAAAATATAGGTTAAACAAAAATTTGAGATTAATATTTCTGGTTTGTTGTGCTTTTTTTATGAAGGAAATAAATTTGAGTATTTTTTTAAATTTTTACTTTCAATAGAAACAAAAGAGTAAACTTTGGCATTGTTTTTTATCTAAACGCAATGTCGTTGAAAGAAAACTGGAACATGGATTGGGACAGAGTTTGTTCAGTTTAGCAATTTAAAGTTTTAGGATATTATTACATTATTGTAAAATATAAGTAGAGATTTGTTATGTTCTTATAATCTTTTTCGAACGCCGATTTCACAGGCAGTAGGTAAATAAATGTTTTATAAAAGAAAGTGAATAGACCGTACGACCGACGGACGTATACTACTTTTTAGATATTGTAAACAGAAATTTGATATCGATTGAAAGATAGCTCGAAGCTGATTTCAGAGAATACTGACAAAACTTTCAATTGTCTTGCCATACCTTCCGACTTAAGCTAACCTTTAGACCTTCTTTCTATCTACTTGTAATTTAAAAATTGAAAAGTTGACATTGACATTGATTTTGAAACAATTGCAGATTATCAATCAGTTCTCCTCTGGGTTTGCTTGCAGATATTTTTTCCAAGAAATGGTTATTGATAAGGAATAATATTTTTCAATAGCTGCTTGAACTTGGTTATGGAGAATAGTTACAGTTTTTTATGCCCGCAAAGCAGGCAAATACTCCCATGTTAATCCGAAAGATGTCAGACCAATACTGCCCATTTCTGTTTTTTTTTTGAAAACCATACAAAAATGAATATATGCCCATTTTCATTCATGATTTTGAGCCATTTTCAGTTGGAAATACATAATCAGCCTTATCGGGAATAAAATCTCCCCCGGATTTTTCCCTCGTATGAGACTCTCCAATTATAAACAATGTTCGAACAATGGGAAAAAACTCCAATGAAAAAGTAGATCGTAAACCTATTTTCCGGGAGAAAAGTAATGATGTTTCCCTGGAAAAAACTCACCTCAATTTAGTTGGAGAATTTTAAAAATAGAAGCATATTACTAACTATTTTTGAAGGTTTTATAATGGTTTACCTGGAAGTTTCGAACATTACGTTTACTGAGAAGTCCATCGGTATTGGTATTTGTGGCTGTACGTCAACTCTACAGTCAACTCTAGAGTTTAGTTTACCCGTAAACGGGTTGGAGGAGAAAATGGTTTTGTTTTAGCCGATCTACATTTCGTTTTTGCCGCTATACTATTTTAAAACATTTTGGAACAAATAGCACTTAACACTTTTAACACTAAACACTTTCGGGTTATTCGCCCTCATAAAGTAACACCTTTTTTCACACAGAGAGAACAAATATATTGCAACAACAAAATTGACAAAAAATGCCTTTTTTTAAACTTTGGACTATTTTTACGCGTTTCCTTTACAAGAGGGAGAACAATCTGCCCCGGAATTGCCGATAACGCTGAATGTGTCTTTTTTCGACATATCATATCCAATACGCTACCACCTAGGCCATCGCACGATATAAAGGGACTATTTTGAATCTTAATCACTTTAAAAACTTATTTACTTGTTCGTTGGTTCAAATCACCACATAAATATTTAAATTATTCCCCTCGAAGTGTTAAATTACGTATAAAAAAATTGTAATTTACTGTATAGTTTCGCAAATAACTATTTTCGTAAATTGCGATAGTTTGGGGTCAATATTTATATCGTAGCTACTTACATTTTGTTGGTTTGAGCATTGAGAAAATAAAAATCACCATTTAAATTTCGCAAAACAAGATCAATAAGTTGTAAATTTAAATTATTCCCCTGAAGTAGTAGATTGCGATTCAAAAACTTGTAATTTACTTTCAAGTCAAGAAGCTCGAATTATAACTTTTGATAATAAATATCGAATTATAACATTTTGCTTTTTACGATGATTTGAGTAGTAAATTACAAAGTTTTCAGTTATTTTTTAATAAAAGCAATTTTTTTTGCAATTGGTGATTTTACAATTCTTTCCGTGTAATAATTAAAAAATAAACATTGTATTTTATTTTTATTCGTTAATTATAATTTGTATTAAATCACAAACTGGAGACACCACCTGAAACATGTAAGTATATAAAGTGTTTTCCAATAGGGATGGGTTGATTTTGACAGCTCGTGGCGGCCATATTGTTTCTTTTACTTTCTGTCAAAATATCGTATCAGTTACTAAAGACAAATGATCATGGCATAAGTTACAGCGTCGAGCAACACGTGCAAATGTTGTTTTGGAGTAGATGGAAGTTGATACCAATTTTGGTCGAAAAATCATCTTTAGCGATGAGGCCCATTTTTGGATGAATGGGTACGTGATATTATGTTCCCAAATGTAGATACTGCTATTTCATGTTATTTTCCTTGTTGTATAGTTCTCATTAAAAACTTGATTGATCCGCTGTAGTGGATTTATTATATATTGTACCTTGGCAATACTTTCAAAATAAGAACAACACTTTTATTTTAGTATGATTTATTTATAATTAATTTATTCTCCTGTAAATATAAATTCTAGATTGAAGCTTTGTGACTTGTTGTTTATGACTCTTAATTTAATACTAACTTATGAAATATACAGAAATTAAAATCAAAGGGCAAATTCGAATGCAAAACTATTGTGTCTGTCCACGCCACGTATCGCGTATGCGACTGCTTGGAAGAATATTTTGATGACAAAGAATATTATGCTTTGCATACAATGCAACAAGATATTTTGTTTATCTTAAAGTTTTGATGAAATTACTGTTATAGGTTTGGGTAACAAAGAATAATCTGCACGTTGCATAAAATACAACGAGATATGTGTATCTTAGTAATATTATAAAATGTGAAAGATACTGATATGGGGTTGTTAGGTTCATAACAGTGAATAAGTAAAATTGCCGGATTTGGGATGACGCCAAACACCAATCCACGCGAGATTCACAGGGTGCCAATGCTACTGTTTGGTGTGGAATTTGAGCTGGAGGCGTCATCGGACGATACAGCTTCGAAAATGGTGCTGGCCAGCCCATCACCGTCAACGGCGATCGCTATAGGTCGATGAAAACTTCTTGTGGCCTGAATTGGATGATATGGACACCGAAGACATATGGTTTCAACAGGATGGCGCTACGTGCCACACAGCTCAAGACACAATCGATATTCTGCACGAGCATTTTCACGGCATGATTATCTCGCGCCGAGGCGACGTGAATTGACCACCAAGATCGTGTGATTTGAACCCTTTTGACTTTTCCTTGTGGGGCTTTCTTAAATTGCAGGTCTATGCGAATAAGCCGCCAACCACTGTGGCTCTCAAAGACAACATAATCGATGCCATCGGTCAAATTCAGCCTGATTTATGCGACAAAGTCAGCGAAAACTGGACCTTTCGAATCCGTGCCACCTAGCGAAGCCGCGGCGGTCATTTGAACGATGTTATATTTCACACATAATGCAATTGATAGGGCTTTCAAATAAAGATAAAATCTTTATGATATCTCATATGCAACTTGTTTTATTCAATATGAAAATCGGCCCACAATTAATGGAAAACCGTTAACAATAGTTGCTTTCCGAGACAAGGAAGGCGCTTTAAACAATGTCGTAAATACCTTCAATCGCGTCTGCATTGTCATCTTTTAAGGTAGATGGTTCGCTTAGTGGACTAATTGTCAAATGCGGAAAAACAAGATTATCAATTCAAAACTGAGTGGCAGTAAGATTTGTCAGTAGAGGTAAGGTACGCACACCATTATCTCCTTTTCTCTGGGGTACTGGTAGAAAACGAATTGCTGACATGCCTGGAAATGAAGAGCTACAGAGCTATTCAGCCCTATCACGAATTCCATCGTAATCGGAAACTTGTCACGAATCCCTAAATTAACTGGTCACAGAATCCATCGTGTCGGAAAATCCCATACAAATTGCCTCTATCAACAGACTTGTTGTTCGGTGACAGTTTTTCCAGGATTCGTCAAAAGTTTTCGATAACAATAAAATATGGGATACGGAATGATTTAAGCAAGTTAAGAAAACTAGACAGAGCGGTGTGGACTGATGGATATCAACCCTTATAAAACCTAACTTATCCTCATCTTCAGGAAATATAAAATTCTTCTCTCCCCAATAGATTTTCACCAAATTCTCCGACCAAGCAAAATATTTGGGAATTATGGAAAGCTGGGAACCTAATATACACATAAAAGAGTCAAAAAGGCCACATTGCCTTTGTCTTGCCAATAAATGATTGGGGAGAAATTAAGTCTCCAATGCCGTATTACTCATTGCATTGCCTAAACATTTCGGTAATTAGACCGATACCTATAGACATAGTAGTTAGAGCGATACCTAGGCATAGCATATTTATTGAACACACTAATATTTACAGTTTTACATAAGTCTAACTAGTAAGATACTCCTTTCGCTGCACTGGATACTCTTCTTCATCTAACACCCCCCCATATATTTAGAAAACAAACAGTAGAATGCGCGGCTACCCGTGGTAAACCCTCTACAGTCTACACAATCAATAATTATATAGGCCACTCAGTTATTTTGAACTCATTCGGATAATTTCCAAGTATCATTGACTAACAATTTCGACAAAAACTTTCAAGTTACCATGCCTTCCAGATCCAAAGAGGAGGACGTGATATTTTTGGAAGATGAATCGATTCTTCTTCTTCTTCTTCTTCTTCTTCTTCTTCTTCTTCTTCTTCTTCTTCTTCTTCTTCTTCTTCTTCTTCTTCTTCTTCTTCTTCTTCTTCTTCTTCTTCTTCTTCTTCTTCTTCTTCTTCTTCTTCTTCTTCTTCTTCTTCTTCTTCTTCTTCTTCTTCTTCTTCTTCTTCTTCTTCTTCTTCTTCTTCTTCTTCTAATTCTTCTTCTTCTTATTATTTTTCTTATTCTTCTTTTTCTTCTTGGTCTTCTTCTTCTTCGACCCACCTTAACCCAAACTCCTTCTGTGAGGTTTCATCGTCAATGCTCCTAGAAATCTAGTAAACACAGGCATTAGTAGTCTCGCGCGCTTCATAAGAAGCTCGAACTAGTTTTAACTATTATGAAGACAAACTCTGTATAGATTCACGTAGTATGGGCCAACTTATGAGCTGAGTTTGTCAATCTTTCTGCTGAAAGCCTTATCTAACGTGCATCCATTAACACTTAATTTTGATCTTCGGCTTTATCAAAAACTAAAGAGCATTGTTTGTATACTCAAAAGTATGCAGGAATTTTTTCAATAGTTTCGTACTATTTATTCAATAAGAGGTGTTATTTTGAATAGCTATTGTTGTGTAAGCGTAGCCGTGGCGGCATACTTCCCTCTTTAAATTGAAATAAACATCCGATCATCTGTCTCAAAAAATGTCATTTTTCTTTTAATATCAAAATAACACCTCTTTTTGAAAAACCTTATATTATATTCAAAACCGGTAAATATTATTTCAAATATTATTAAATAAATAACTGAAGTGATCTCACCCGTTCTCCCATCCTCTAATTGAAATATTTAAAGAGACAAAAAAAAAGATTTATTTACAATCATAAATATCTTATTTTCTAGATCTTTAGATGTTTCGTCACCCATAACAATTTTCATTTCAAGTTCTCTATTTGATTTATTTTTAGGGCCACCCTTTAGACATTTAAGAAAAATCTTTTAGTACCTTGCGATGTCAGAAAAATTTTAATAAATTCTTTCCCATCTTATCCCACCTACATACCTATCTATTTGTATTTTCTTTCCTCTTGCTCTGTTGAAATGTTTTTGGATGAAATTTTGTTTCTCTGTGAAAAACATTTAAATGCTAATATTTCAAAGTTTACATTTTTTTATTTTATGGAACTCGTACCTACTTAATATAAAAGGGCAGAGTTTAAAATACAAAAAGCTTAAGAAAATGATAAAAACACAATATTACTTCTAATCGAATACGTGCCGATGAATTAAAACGAATAAAAAAAAACCAAGCAAAAACATCAGAACGTGTTATTTCTTTTGAGGGAACGAAAACAACAAAATGTGACCCGAATTTATTGTCTATGTTTAAAAATGTTAACTGCTCGCCACTACTGCACTATAATGCTTGTCATCTATCAGCAGACATTGAAGTTCGATTGATTTAGATTTTATTTTTAATAATAAACCATACGCATCATTTGACTATACGTCTGCTACCGCGTCACCAGCCGCCCGCCGACGACGCACGTCTATTTGTCATTTACTTTGACAATTTATTATCAAGAATAAAAACAAAAACTTAAAAAAAAAAGAACTTCAATCCCTATTGCAAGGTTATAGTGCATTTTTATCGATGGAATAAAACAAACAAGCAAACACAATGAGATACTTAAGAGTAATGTGTCGGGATTTTTGTATAGTGCCAGTGATGGCGAACCAGTGCAGTGCGGAACAATCACTAGCGTAGTTTTATTTTTAAAATTGTGGGGGGAATATTAAACTTTAATTGTTCCTTGCTATCTACTGAAGCACGATTTTTAAAATTATTGATATTAGACTTTTATAATAAGTATAACTACGTCAAAAACGGTGCTTTCAAGTCTATAAATCTAGCGCTGGCCACGAGACAAGATAAGTCTCGGTCTCGGTCTCGCATGGCGAGATCGAGACGAGACGAGACTGGCTTTTGAGCAACCGAGACGAGACCGAAACGAGACTGTATATTTGGACCGAAATTTACAGAGAGTAAATTCAAAAAAAAATTATTTTCTTTTGCACGTATTCTATAATATATAAGTTCCAGTAGTCAACAGAATGTCAGGAAAACGTATTTTTCGGAGACGAGACCGAGACGAGACTTAATTATACGAGACCGACACGAGACCGAGACGAGATTGAAAATTTTCGATTTTAGCTAGACCGAGACGAGCCTTACAAAAGTCTCGCAGAGTCTCGTCTCGTGGACAGCCCTATATAATTCATATTTTTGAATATTTTTCAGAAACAAAATTACAGATTTTGAAACTCGCGAGACTTTTTGTAAAATATTTATCAAAATTATTATATTGGAAATAAATTTATTTAAGAAATAAGATCTCTCGGGGCTCATGGGCTAGGGAGTACTGGCCATACACTGATTTAAATAAAAATAGAAAAATAAACATTTCTTAACGCATATCCACATTCATACAAATACAATTCACATCCAACGCAGTAACCCATATCGAGTCTGAGAATGAGACTCTTGGAGTGCATGGGCGATTTAATCTGGGAAATGTGTGAGGACTTCGGGTCGGACGGAATTCCCGAAGGAAAAGATACGCGTAACTGCAATATAGTAATTCGATGTGTGGCACTTGAAATGTGCTGCATGACAATCGAGAACTATACATATAGAAATACTAGACTAGAGTTCCTACACACTGCACTTATGCTCACTTATTATACTTGGAAAATAAAATAAATTTGTATGGTAGGTGGTCATCTTGGAGAAATCCTTTTAATTTTGCTCTGGAAAAAAAATGCGATGCAATCTGGTTCACATGTGTACCTACACATATTTTTTCAAGTGTGAAAAATGACAGACATTATGGTATCTATATATCACTACTATATGTAAGTACTTCAATGTTTTTCCTTGGTTTCTGGTGAAAATGCGCACACACGTGACTCTCGCTCTCGCTCGTCGACGTCGCTCGTCGTCAGTCGGTTGTCCTTAGAAAGTAATAGAAAGTATCTGGGTGGGATGACTGGTGACATTGACATGCAATACAAATTGTATTGCGAGGAGGTATACCCAGTTTCTAGGATTTGACATTGTTTTCTTTTGTTCGAGAGAAAAATTGTAAGTATTTTTAAAGCCATGTTTTTTTGTTTGTAGGAATTTTTATCGTATTTCTGATTCGGGATAACACATATGAAACTTTAGTGGGGTTTCTTATTTTTATTTATGCTTAGGACAAAATTCTTTGGAAATGTAATGTGATTTATGTGAAGGTTTACCATCTAATTTGTATTACGTTAAAATGGTAACACTTGAAGTAGACATTATAGGACCTTAATAGCAATTTTTATGACTTCAATTGAAAGAAGACCATTTTCAATTTCAATTATGGTCCCTTTATTATTATTTTGTAATAAAAATCCTCCATGATAATTTGTTTATGCATACATATGAAGATACCAATTAAAATTATTGTTTTTTTTTTTTAATGTGTGTTGGGAAGGACATTATAGAATCAACAAATTATGACTTTTCTTATTGCTTAAATTCCAAATTATGAATATTAGCTTACGAAAAATGATGTCATTTGATTTGTTTAGCAAATATAAATTTATGCAAACAAAAAATTCCATCGCACTAGCTTGTTCTTGTAGCTAACAACTAGAAAGTGGCTGTAGACATTGACGAAAGAAAAATAAAAAGAAGTTAAAATAGCAATTTTGTTTTTTGGTTTTATACAAAAAAAAAATAGAAAAACATTTTTAAAATAAAAAAAAAAGTGTTTTCTTTGATGATCCTGAACTTTGCAGACAATGTGTCCGCTGAAGTTTGAACAACCACGAAAGTCGTAATACTTGTTCGATTTTAAAAAGCTAAATGGCAATCGCTTCGTCTCGGCAAAACATAGTGCTGATAATTTTTTTTTTGTTTGCCTAACAAAATAAGCTATGGCAAAAGATTCAGAAGCCACCAGAAAATTAACTAAAAAAACTCTGGACTTTTGTCAACACTGTAATATTGGACGCATTTTCATAAAACTTACGGCAATAGCTTATTTGTCTCGGCAAAATCTTGTGCCGATAGTTTTTAGTTTATTTTTTATTTATCTTAACACATTGTGTGCAAAGCTCAGGATTATTTTCTTTCATTTTTTTTTTCGTAAAAAAAATACTTATACAAATTTTACATGTAATATTTTCGACTAACTTAATAGTTCCGAATTGAACAATTATGACAAATTAACGAAACCAATCTTGATATATTCGGAAATATACCAAAATGCAGGCAATTCGCTCAACAATCCCGCTTAAGACTTGACTTCCGTCAACCGATTTCTCAGGCAAAAACCTGGTATACAATATTATTCAAACTAATCTAAAGATTATGTACGGAGTTTAATTAAAATTTGGATTGCCGATTGATAAAAACGAAATCTTTGTGTTGCTGCAAAACTAAGCTTAAGCAAAATTTTGGATTACACATATATGGAATCATATAAAAATGATTCACACCGAATTTGAAGCAGATCCGTCCATTCGCTTAGGCTCTAGCTCGATATACAAATGTACATCACGAAGACGCACCAGACAAACAGACCGACGGACTTCTTGTCAAAACTCACTTTATTTTTGTCCTTCTCCATCGTAATTATAGTTTTGATTAAAATCTCGAAATTATTTGCCGACACGAAACCAATACTATTGCCCTATAGAGCAAGTAAAAATTAAAAATCGTTTGATAGTACATGAAAATTAGCAAAAAAGCAATCCTTTTATGGAACAAAATATAGGACGGCTTGTATACCTGAAAGAGGGCTATTAGAAAAGCTTATGCCCAGTTTTTCGAGACGCCATATCCGCCTGGGGAAATCCATATCCTCCATTTTGGAAAACCCGAATTGACCTATACCTATCTCCGAAACTATCGATTTGAAGTGAAAAGTTGTTATAATAAAATTTGTTGAAAATGAAATAATTTATTATTTCTCATCGAAACTTTTTTCTGCGTGGCCAATGTTTTTGAGGTTATGATGTTTTATTTTTTTTTTAACTTCTTCTACTTTTTCACATTTTTCTCATTTTCTTAGAAACTAACGTAAATTGTTCTCATGACATAAATTGTAAACCACAAAGTTTAACAAATTTTCATATATTTTTGAAGATCACATGATATCCCAGTCCAAAGTTAGAGCTTTTGGAAAATTAGCTGCTAAATCAATTGAGCCGATAAAGTACAATAAAGTTAGACTTTCTCGTGGAATGAAATACTGATTTCTTTATAAATGACATAGGGCTATTAGAAAATCTTATATCCAGGTATTCGGGACGCCCTGACCCTGGCGTCTGGACCTATATCTCCGAAACCATTGGTCTTAGAGGAAACACTGTATGGCCAAGGTTGTAGGCATTTAAAAGATCATTCGTTTACACATGCATTTTTTTCGGTGCGGGCAATATTTTCAAGGTTATGTCGATTTATTTTTAATTTTTTTTGGCAATTACACATTTTTGACGTTCCCGAGTAAACTTACACTAAATTTCAAATATTTTGATATATTTCTGATGATGATGCGGTACCGCATGTCAAAAGTTACAACCATTTTGGTGTTTTGCATTAATTTTGATAACAATTTAGTAATTTATTTACTCCAAAATCGCATCATCTTCAAAAACTAGACATTAACTTTTCTAATAGCCCTCTTTCAGGTTTACAAAATTCAGTCGTCCTATATTTGGATTTTGACGTTGACTTATGAAATTTTTTCATTGACTCAACGAAAATTCGTTGTTTGATGTACAGCTTCATCAAGGAATGGATGACTAATCATTGTATCAAAGAAGTCCATCATCGACTGAATTCATACTATAAGATCGTTGAATAAATGAAGTTTTTCGTCGAATTGACGTGAGTATGTGGTTCAGTGTACGATAAATCACAAGTAAAAATTGAAAAATGGGCATGACTTGATCGCATAAACCTGCTTTCGTAGGTAACAACTTTCAAGTAGTTAGAAATTGATTACGTACAAGTACATGTGGGGGGTGGCTTTAGGGGCTTAAGCCCCCCCCCCCCCCACAGCCGATTCCTAAAATAATTTGAGATACAGAAAGCAATACATTACAAAGTGTAGAGTTTTATATTCGTCTAAAATTTTGTTAAGATGTGAAATTTGTTGGACAAAAACCCTAATATTGGAACTAAAGCATCTAACGAATTGGACAAAAACCGAGTGGGGGCTATGAATAATGGACATGTTTCATGCAACGACAATTTTCCGTAAAAACAATCCAGAAAATTGGAAAAAAAAAACAGCTTGGGACTAATAATGTCTGAGAAATTTGACAAACACATAATCAGGGTTAAACAACTAACTCCTTAAAAACTAACCTTATTCCAGAGAGCTTTTGGGGCTTAAGTCTAAGGACTGTCAAAGTCCAAAGTTGAGGATAATGCTTGAAGGTATAATTAATCGGGGCTTAACATTAACATGTCAAAAGCAACAACTGATTAGACTAAAAAATTAGCTAATTTAAAGAAATAAACGCAATTGGGGATAAAACAATTGGAAAACAACGGGGTAACCCCCCTTAGTGTAAATGTTTAATACATCAAGAATTGTTTCTTACGGCCTTGTCTGGGCTTAAAGAATTTTGGGGCTTAGTTTTCAAACTTGCAAAGGTCAAAGGCAATTGTACATACAAAACATTTTTGGGCTAAGCAATTAAATACAAATTCTCTAGTCAAGGAACCAAATTCCTAAAGCGTGAGAAACTCTTGAATATTTACAATCCCTATTAGACATTTTTTGAACAGGAATAGAAAGTGATATTCATTCACACTTGCAGAAATGGGCCGTCCTGTTTATTTTTTAGAGCAGCTGTTTCTTTCTTATTCAAGAAAATGAGATATCAGAGGACTGATACTCTCAAAGCACAAATGAGCTTTTGCCAGCAAGACCACTTAAATATCATTTTTCTGAGTTAGCCAACTACAAACAGTTTTTAATTTTTTTTCAAAAAGGCGAAGTTGAAAGCATACCTTCATCTAATTTAAACAAATAGTTATGTACTTAATGTAGGTAGGTACCTACTCAATTATTAAGCAATATAAATAAACTAATTTGCTCGTGTGGTTTGAGGCTGTAACGTGGCTGAAAATTTAAGTTATAAAATTAGTTTTACTACTATGTTTTGTTGAGCAATTATATTGGCTTATAGCTCCGGTAAAAAATAATTCCCATGTTTAACACAATATCAATTCCAAATTCTTGTTATTGAACTTTATTAAAAACATTTTAAAGCGCGATAGGAGCGGATATTAGGCAAAAAAAAACACGGCTTTTATTAAAGGAAAAGTGATAATGTCAAAATTTGTTTTCTGTTTCATATGTTTTCATATGAACCAATTGGATCTCCAAACTCCAAGCCCCCACCCACAGCCAAATCCTAGATCCGCTACTGCATCTGGTTTGTGTGATAAATATGAATTTATAAAAAAAAAACAAAAATCGTTAGAGCGGTTTTTTAAAAATTAATGTTTTATATATGAATTTTTTTGCACATTGTCAAAAAAAAAATGGGGTAGGTATGCAAATTTATGTTATTTGATAAAATACAAATTAACACAAACAAAATGCAAAATTCTTTGCGTTACAAAGGAGCTCTTGAATAAATGTTTTTGTTGAAATCGGCTTAGCCGTTAACGAGATATTTGAAAACCAAAATATCGGTTGTATGACAGGTACCGTTATACATTTTTTTTCCATTAAAATATGAATTACAGTCCTATAAGTAGCTCGTATTTATTTTTTTTTTTTTCAAAATCGTTAGAGCCGTTTCTGACATAAATCAATTTTTGTATATTGGTTGTATGGCAGGTACCGTAATATTTTGAGCTAAGAACAAATTTCAATGTCCCCTCTAAGGAATCCCCTAAGAACCCTTACTCCCAAGTTGGAAGAAAATCGCTTCTGTGATTTAGACCGACTGACAGACAGACAGAATTGCCGGACCCACTTTTTTCGCCTTCCCTACCATCTTAATATTAGGGAAAATTATTATCTCGAGTTCGATTTTTTTTTACGAATCCAAAACTTGCCCTATACTACGTATATCGCAAGTAAAAATTGTCAGTCTCGTGCTTTGAGACTTGGTTTTCACTACCAATATTTTTGTTGGACGTTGAAATTTAGTTTTTCTCTACCTTTACTGTTTGGTCGTCTACAGTTGTAGCAAGATGTTCTTACAGGCTTAATACGCCAAAGTGAAGCTATAAAAACAAACAAAATATCAATTCTAACGAATTGAAATTTTTGATTTAAAAATCGGAGTTGGCAGATAATCGCCAAAATTGAGATGACCATTTGGTCCCATAAAAGAGCAGCTGTGTTATCGCGAATCTGGAGTTAAATAAGTTTATTTTTAAGATATAACCCTTTTAAAAAATTGTCAGTTATAACACTGGCACAAGATTTTAAACAGCCTAATATTATAATTTTAGTATGCCTTAGCAAAATGGTTAGTGTTTGTGCATTGGACTGTCACGCTGGAGGTCTGGGTTCAATTGTCAACCTCGTCCACCTAAAAACTTAAAAGTTTTTTTTTCAGGGATACTGCCTCATTCGAAGTATTGACAAATTCCCCAAGAGTGTCACTTGTCATGAATCGAGTTGTTAGTCGTTAGACCATGGTTCTTCACGAGCTGTTTTGCCACCCAATTTTAATATTAACGTTTTAGTACGATACTACTTAACCTTTTTCTAATTTTAAAACAGTTTACTTAATATTTTTTTAAAGTTTAAATACTTTTTTTTAAATTGGATTATACTTAACCAATTTCCTTCGTAAACTCAATCTGAATACTTACAAAAAACTGACAGCTCGTGTAAGAAAATTAGCAAACATACCTCAATTTGACATTTATAAACGTATAGATTTAGTACGATGCTAAAAAGATAAAATAGACATTAGTTGATATTAACTGTATTAAAATGTTAGGAGACTGAACGATGCTAAATTGGATTAAAATAAGCAAAAATACAATTTTTAGACAAGTTTCGCACTAAAAATGATTTACATCATAATATATCGACTAAAAATAAACGGCACTATGTATGTATCTACGTGAAATTTAAACAAAATATGCATAAATACTTTCATTTTATAAAAATATGTATAAGTTAGATTGGTACCTGTGACAAAATACTTTGATGTGTGAACTTAATTTAACAAGCAAAATAACTTTTACCCATCAGGTCTATAAAATCATAAAAAGCTATCAGTTTTATTTTTATATCTATATCTATTTCAATTTTATTATATTACCTACCTACCTTACCTATTTGATTTCTTTATTTATTATTTTTCCCATTGAAAAGAAATTATTGTTAAATTTATCTGTATATGGCATCTCAATCAACTTTCACCTATTATCTTATACTTCATAAAATAACAATAAACTTAAAATATCTTCCAATATACATACAAATTTATAGTTCTTAATAACTCTTATTTTGATCCCACTTCCACACTCAAAACCGCCGCCGCACCACCCGTGTATCCGCTTATGCGTTAAATATTCCTAAAGAAAAATCTTTCATGTTTATGTTGTTTTTTTATGTTAATTGTTTGTTTTATTTGTTCAATAAATTATAAATAAAAACAAATATTTGTTTTTATAGGGGTTAGGTTACATTTTTCCGATCTATAATTGAAAATTTTATTAGTCGCTCAAAAAAATATAACAATTAAATTGAACTTATTAGATGTCATTTGAAAAGCGAAAAGCTATTATGATGATTGAATCTAGTTAAATATTTATAATAAAATGAAAATCACCATGATAATATTTATAGAAGGGGAAGTCTGCTTTGATCTTGATCCATTAATATATTGGGAATTTTGGTTTGATTTATTGTAGACAAAATCTCTATAAAATTCTCTAATAAATCTTAAATCGAACATTAAATCCATTAATTAACTCCAGAAACTGGCACTCCAACAAAAATTGCATTTTTTTCGATATTTTACAAACTATAAAACATATGTTTCATGTTTTTTTGTCTGTGAAGTGAGCATTAACAAGATATACAAGTGAAATCATTTTTAAGCACCCCTACATTAATTTTTTTAAACTGAAGTTTCGTAACTGATGCTGCTTTAATTTTGAAAATCAAATTACTTCCGCTCCTGATTGTTGCAACTAAGTTTCATGTTTTAAAACAAACTTTATTATGGTAGTGGAGTACTTTTTGTTTTATTAATTTTCTGCCATTTTAACTTTCAACTAATCGATGGAAGCATAATATAACAAGCCCTTTGGTTCTTATTATTTCAGACTTCATTTCATTTTAGCATTTCCCCTCTGATGCTAATCTCAAACAAAATTTCAAAAAATAAAAACTTTTTTACACTGAACATGAAACTTCGACATTTCAATTTCGATAATTGACTGTGAAAAGCGCAAGCTATTAAAAAATTTCATTTTAAAATTGCAAATCCGGAAACTAGATGTTCCTACTTTTCATTCTTTGAACCGGAAATGGAAAATCAGTTAAAAAGTTTTCAATTTTTAGATATGTATCTCGATTGTGCAAGTTTTATTTTTGATTTTTGTGCAGAGCGCGCGAATAGAAGAGAAATGAAAAAGGAATTTATTTCATCAGTGGTAGAGGAAATTTGTTGTTTCTTCGCGTAGAAATGTGTTGTGATATATCCAGATTGTTATCATCATGAAAAAGTTTTGCACACAAAATACATATTGAAAATTTTGAAAGCTGACAGTTTTCTATGAAACCTTCTGGCTTCATAAAGTTCTAGAGAAAATTTGCAAAACCTTCCTCATATTATGATTGTTTCTTTAGGTATAGAAAACATATCTTATGTATTTTTGGACACCAAATATCGGAAAAAGGGAATTTTAATGTTACACTGAAGTTTTATTGATGCTTTGGATATAAAGTTAGTTTTTAAAATTATTCATATAAAAGAAATAATTTTTTTTTAAACTGCAATTATTAATAAATGCACGATTCGTTTGCTCAAGTGGCTAAGAATATTTAAAAAAAAATTCTTTTGTAGTTTGAACTTACGAAAAACGATGCCAATTGATTTTTGAACTAATATGAATTTATGAACAAAAAAAATTGAATCGTTGGAGTAAAGTGTAAAAATCACAAAAAGAAAGTAACATATCGCTTCACCAGTCTTATATTTTACTATTCAATCATTTACTTGCGATATACGTAGGTACTTTATGGTAAGTTATGGATTCACAAAAAAAATCGAACTCGAGGTATTAATTTTCCTTAACATAACGATTATATAGAACGCAAAAAAAGTGGGTCTTGAAATTCTGTCTGTCTATCTTGTCTCTCCTTGCTCCTACAGCCTAAACGGCTCGAGGGATTTTCTTCAAACTTGGTACATATGGTTTTTTGACAGGTTTTTTTTTAAAATTTTTTCAGGACCAAAAAATAACGGTACCTGCGTACGATTTTTTTTTTCCAAAAAGGAAAATGATGTTTTTCCCAAAAATGGGTCCGAGGATTTTGTTGAAAAAAATTAAATAAGGAAAAACTACTTTTTGATAATTCTTTAATTTTCAAAAATTGGGTGGTACCTTCAGTACCGCCATTTTTTGGTTTTTGATATTCTCGAAATCAGTTAAGTTGAAATTTTTATTTTTTTATGGTAAGACTTCTAAAATGTATTTAAACATTGTTGGGAACCAAAATTAAAAAGAAAATTTTTTTGAAAATTAAAAAAAAAATCAAAGTTTTTTTTAATGATATCATAATGTTTTGGAACGAATACCTATGTACTTGTACATCATCAATTTCTAGCTACGTTATAGATATTAGCTACGGGGGCAAGTTTTTGCGATCCAGAGGCGTGCCTATTTGTTTTTGTTATTTTGTTGGGTACACTGTACAACATTACAATGCAGTATTTTAAATGTTCCACAATTTTAATACAGAATTCTAAAAATACATAATTTTGTAATACAGAATTTCAAATTTGCAGAATAATGCGGAATATAGAATTATGGTCACACAGAATTTTTGAGTCATTTACACAGTTTTAGTCATACAGAATTTTGGAATACATACCGACCCGTTCACAAAAATTTCATTAACCCGTTTTTTAAAAATCGAATTTAAAAACAGAGTCTTAGAATTTGTTTTCAAATCAAGAACGCTTTTTTTTTTGAAAATGTTGATATGCAATATTATTATAATATATATTAGAGGTATTCATGCAATGATGTAAAACACTTGATAAGTTTACCATTTGCGTAAGTTTACTATATTTGGTTAATGAACTGTCAACATTTGTATGTCAAACGATTTACACAAATTGGTTAAAATTCCCCAACGAATTTGCTTGGGAAAATGATTTGGTAAAATAAATTAAACGTCATTGTGAGTTTAAGAATTAAGCGTGTTCAGAAATATGATATATGGTATCTCAGATAACTAAAAAAAACTCTGATCGTGTTCTGTAACTATCGAATCGCGATTAATTTGCGATAAAAGTTGTGAATAAAAACGTAGTTCATACATGAAAAAATAATTCTCACACCTACATTTACTCAACGATTAAGAAATATATTTTTTGTAAATTATTAGGGTAGAACTATAAAGGCTCTCCCAAACCAACGCGAATCATTCGTTGTCGACGACGAAACTACATCAACATACGTGTTGTTATTGTTGCTTTCTTAGTCGTCAACGAATGATTTGCATTGTTTTGAGAGATCCTTAATAGTCGGAAGCTGTCGGAAGGATATGTCATAAACCAATGACCTATTGTTTGCATTCGCTCATTTTCTTCTGAACACTGCCGTGAGCTTGCGACAATTAAACGTGACTTAAGGCTTAACTACATAGACCTTCTTCTGACAAAAAGAACAAAAATGAAAAATAAATATCTATGTTGAAGACACCTGCTTCCAAAACAATTGAAATTTGTGTATGGTGGCCTAATTTATCTGTCAGAACAATTGTCATAAATGTGTTTTTGCAAGTAGGTTTCCTTAGTGATTATTTTAATATCTCAGTTTTGTACTTTTTACAAAAAGTTGGTCTATGTAGTTAAGCCTTTACGCTTAAGACACGACTATTGTCATCTATCTTACATTTTTTATCATTCCGATATATTCGGCTCCAATTTCGCGTTGGTTCGGGACAGGTTCTCTATTTCAAAATAACTTCGAAATCTGAACACGCCTTATTGTTGGCGTTTAATATTTGACGTTTAACGAACAGCTGATTCAATAACATAGCATTTAACCATATGAATAAAAAGGTCGTTCATGCAAACGTTTGTGTAATCTTATTGGGGCATATTCATAGACATTTTAGACCTGGGTCTAAGTTAAACATAGCTTTGGTTGAATTTTCGGACGTTGATTCTATTTTTTTAAGGTTGTCATTTCAAAATATTTGAAGCTATTTGTATAGTATACCAAGTTAATTATCTTATAAAAATATAAAACCAACAATTTGTAATTAAAATCGGTCTGTATTCATTGAGCCAAAATTGTCTTAAACTTGGTACTTGCCCCCCCCTGGCTCTGGCCGAACAATCGCAGTAGTTCTATTTTTATTATCAACTAGGAAATTTTCACAAAAATGACTGTTTAAATGTACTTTTTTTGTCAGAGCCCATGGTGTGCCCCCCCTCCTGACTCTGAGCCAAGTCGTATATAGCCGCTTTCATTTTACTCTTTGTTTTGTTCGGAAATGTGATTATTTTCTTGGCAGATTTGTTTCCAGGTGCATGGTTTGCCTTGGGATTTTATCATTATCAGGGGTGGAATCAATTGTGTTGATTGTCGATTTGAAGATAACTGTCGTTATCACATTAATAGGCAAAGATAGAGAGAGCAATGATCAAAACGACAGTCAACCCATATGAAAATCAACTATCACCTTAGCCGATTCCACCCACCCCAGATTTTTAAAACAACCAACAAACATGCCATCTTTGATTCAATAATAGAAATTCGATACAAAATCAAAAATAAACCCAAACATAAGTGGGTACATATTTAATATATGTACCCACTTATGTCTGGGTTTATTTTTGATTTTGGTTCTGTTAACATAAAAATATCAGGTCACTGTTTTGAATAAATTGTTTCGACAAAATCGAGAAGATGCTGACAATTGCTTTAAATCTCTATGGGAGGTAATGGAAAAATGCTTGAGTGAATCAGGCATAGTTCTTAGCTGTCCCAGAATAATACAAAAACAAATACATCGATCAAATAAAAAAATAAATGACTAGATTGCAATAAGCCAAGAAAATAACAAACAACATTTCAACAGTAGTTGATACAAATAAATGAAAGTAAATATGTAATAAATACATAAGTAATTAGAACAAATAATTTAATAAATAAACTAAATAATTTAATAAATAAGTTAATGAATAAATAAATAAATTAATAAATGAATGAATAAATAAATAAGCAAATAAATAAATAAAAAAAAATAAATAAATAAAAAAATAAAAAGATAAATGAATAAATAAATAAATAAATAAATGTATATATAAATAAATATATAAGTAAAGGAATAAATAAGAAAATAAATAAGTAATTTTGTACAAATAGGTAAAAACAAGTAAATTAATAAATAAATAAGTACTTGCTGGAACAATTAAATTTAATAACAAATAAATAACAAATCAGTTAATAAATTAACAAGTAAATAGATGGATGTGTAGGAGATAAGACAAGAAGAACAAATATGTTTCACAGTTTGGTTATGAGTACGAGTATATGCAAATTATTGATTCTCCAGAATTCGATATTATTATACAGAAAATAGTGGAGAAATATGGCTGCTTTCTGGATAATTTCCTGGCGGATATCAAGATGTGGTACAGTTTTAACAAAATGCAGACTAATGGAAATGATTGTTCAAACATTTCTGATTTATTGAACAGTGTAGAGAAGTTTTATCCATCGATTTTTTCAGCTCGTTGTATACGGCTATCAATTCCAGCAACTATTTGCACCACTCAGCGATCGTTCAGCAGCTTACGCAAAGAAAAAACTTGACTTAGATCCACAATGACCGACAAACGACTTGATTCGTTGAACATTCATCGAAATATTGTCAAAGAACAAACAAACTTTTACAACGATATAATTGACCGTTTTGGAAAAGAGCCCAGGCGGTTGCAGTTGCTATTCACTAAGTAACAAATGTTGAAGAAAAATCATATATTTGCTTCCTTTTTAATAGGGCTGGTCACGAGACGAGAAATGTCTCGGTCTCGATCTCGGTCTCGCATGACGAGACCGAGACGAGACTGCCTTTTAAGCAACCGAGACGAGACTGTATATTTGGACCGAAATTTACAGAGAGTCTAATAAATTAAAAAATCCAATTTCAGTTAAATATTTATTTTCTTCTGCACATATTCAAACAATAATCGAAAATATTTCGTTCCAATAATCAACAGTTTGTCCGAAAATCGTATTTTTCGGAGACGAGACCGAGACGGGACTTAATTATACGAGACCGAAACGAGACTGAAAATTTTCGATTTTAACGAGACCGAGACGAGACTTACAAAAGTCTCGCAGAGTCTCGTCTCGTGGCCAGCCCTACTTTTTAACGTCAGCACGAATAATAATAAATAAATAAAAACTTTTAATAAAAAAAAACACCGAATTCAAAAATTGTATATTCATTTTTTATCTGCCTATGTATACCAAGCTTGAAGAAAATCCATATCTCGAGGCCAATTTCTTTTACGAATCCAACTTTTCATATTCTAGTACCTACCTATTTATCTGTGGTGCTTGGTATAAACATGATAACACCATAAACGTATTTTTAAGATGAATGCATTTAAATTTGTATATATCTTGAAACTTCTCTTTCAAAAATAAGAGAATAGTTTATTTTTAATTCAATGCATATTTTTACAAAGTTTAAAGCAAATCGGTCAACTTGTTTAGGCTTTAGCTCGATGTAAAGTGGGCGTCAAAAGCGATGGAGTTATCATGTTTATACCAAAGATCACAATTTGTATCGCAATAAGTAATCCATCAATTAAAAAACAACAGTAATTTCCATTTTCTTATATGCGGTAAATATTCTCTCATTCACATTCACCTAAACTCCAATAAACTTGTCCAATATTTTGACAACTTAATTGACACATAAGATCAAGAACATGTTTAGCGGGATTTAAGTGTAAGTCTATGTATGTTCTTAAGGTTGAAATAGCCCAAAACGACTGAAGCTATAACTCGCATTCCCTTTTGCGTTTTAAAAATATTTTATTATTTTCCTCAATTTTCCCACAGAATCAATTTTTCTGAATAAACATATGAATGTATTTGACAAGATGTCAGTCATAAAACTGACATGCCATCGTAAACTCCTGCTATCCCTTTGCTACTTTTATAGTACAAGTCAAAAAGTCACACCAACTTTTATTTCTATCATCTGGTCTTCTGATATCTAAATCGTTATAATCATTAATTCGACCGCCTTTGAACTAAAATTTTAAACTATAAACCATTCTAGAATAATGTACTTTTTAAGATTGATTTTTATATACTTAATAATTGACATGTCACATTAATTTAATTGTTCTTCTTTTCTACGATGCAGTTGTCTCTACAATCTGATATGAATATTTTTATATACATTTATGTACATACGAGTATTTTATATCCTTTCGAATCCTTAATTGGACATAAAATCTGATATAATCATATTATAGGAATATCTGTTTGTGATAACTTTTAACTGAGCACTTGGAACTATAAATCAAACCATTAAAAGTATACCTACCAACTACCAACCCAAAAACAATAACAAAAATACCCTAATCGTCTTATTTTCCATAGTAATGGTTTTTAGATCAGAGACTACGACAATTTCAGATTTCTTATTTTTTTATTACTCTACCTAGCATTGGTATATTTTTGTTTATGTAGATATGATTAATGCACATGGAGACACTTAATTCCTCGTCTGATGTTGTATAGTATTGCTGACGATGTTGCATTGTGGTGATTGAAAGTGCTCGAGTGAGTCGTCAATCTGTCAAATCCGCCACTTTTTAAGATTTTACTTTTTTGTTTTAGTAAAATCGATTTCGCTGCCGAAAATTTGATACAAGTGTCCCTTTCGACTTTTTGTGTTTGATTAAGAGCTAAAGAACTTCGTACTTATTTGCAAAAGACGCTCAGGGCAATAACCGTGTATAATTTAATTTTTGAAATTTTGAAATTTTTCATCAGCTTTTAAATAAGAAATAAAAATATGACAAGTGATAAAGAAATGATGATAATTATTTTTCTGTGTTTGCTGACATAAGACATTTTTTCGTAGTTAAAATTTCATAAATAAATTTTTCTCCAAGAAAATTGTGAAGTTATCTAAAAGTACTCATATTTCTCTTTAAAACTCAATTAAAATTTTTTAAAAACGTTAATTCCCTTTCGAGAGAGGTACTTAATTTCTTAATACAAATATCCTGGGTAAAGACATACAAACACTAACTTCCGTACTATCAGCACATAAGTTCATAAATATTATGAAGCCGGCTCAGTCTTAATATGAAAGAGCCGGCTCACAGTGGGTCGACTAGTAAAAAATTCCGGTCGTCGGGTTTTATTTTTTTTTAACGTTTAGAACGAAAATTTGGATTTGGATTGCAAAGATAAATGACCCTTCTTTCATAATCCGCAAGTTATTTTTATCTACATGTTTTGGTTTCAAAAATACAACGTCTCAAACAGGCACTATTTCACAAAAAAAATATACATATGTTTATTTTTAGCCACTTTTGAACTCATATATCTGGCTCATGTCTTACGTTATTTTCTAGAAATTAATTTTATTGCTAAGATACTGATGTCTTAAAGCTATATCGAAAAAAAAAATTTAAAATAATGTTTTTGAATAATTAAAACACGTTTTTTATAATCATTTTTGAAAATTAAACTTCAACTTTGAAAAGGTTTTTAAAAAAATACTTACATATGCAAGCTTTCTAAGTAGTCTAGAATAAAAGCTGTATTCATTGTGAGTAGTATTTTTAAAAATTTGGATCCGACCGCATACGACCCCCTTCCCTACAGCACCATATTTGTAATTTAAACCATTTAAGAAGTATTTTTGCCAATCTGCAAAGGGGGGGGGCGCATTGTTAAAAGTGTCATTAGGTAGTTTAAATCAGCGATGAAAATACTGAATACATAAAGAAAAGCAGATTGCCCAAAAATGCAAGAAAAAATAAGTAAAACAAATACATTGGGGCATATTCATAGTCGCAGATAGACCCAGGTTTAACTAAACTACAGATTAAAACATTTTTGGCTCAATGAATACAGACCGATTTTAATTAAAAATTTTTGAATTTATATTTTTATAAGATAATTAACTTGATAAATTACACAAAAAGCTTTAAATATCTTGAAATGATAATCTTCAGAAAATAGAATCAACGTCTGAAGATTCAACCAAAGCTGTGTTTAACTTAGACCCAGGTCTAAAATTATTTATTATTTATTTTTTCGAAGGAAAGCTTATTGAGTTTTTCGTTGAAAAATTTTGCGAATTTTTTTAAAATAAATTAAATTCTATGTTTTCCAAGAAACAATATAGCGAAAACCGTTTTCAAATCCGTTCATTAGATCAAAAGTTATAGCCCCGTGACCACTTTTTCATAGTTTCGACCCACTGTGCGGCTCCTGGCTAACAAAACGTCTGGCATAAATTTGTTTTGTTTATTTAAACTCTTTATAAGAAAAATATTCGTAACGGTGATGGCGATGTCTAAAAATGCACCCTCTATTAAGAAAACACATATGAACCGACACCATAAGTATAAAGAGACCTTAGTTCGTTGGTATCTTGTAACACTACTGACTCACTTTTAATGTTAATTGGCATTCAACAAACTGCTGATGTAATTATAACTTTGCTTGGACATAAATATTTTTGTATAGCTTGAGGCTAGGTACTATAAATAATTGGTCATATTTTGAATTAGTAACACGATCAGTGAGATCCGATCACGTGGCAATTTAGACATTCGGTATGGTGATGATGGGTATAAGACATTGGCTTGGCATACGGTCTGCAAATTTGAAGAGAAGTAACTTAAGTTACAATAAATTTGAGACGAACGGCTTGTTTGGTTTTTTGTTTGCTAATTTAGGTCAGCAAAATGCAAACTTCTTTAGGAGTTAGACGTTCACGTAAGAAGAGATTGTAGCGCCTGTTCAAGGTGACATAATTACTATTATTATGATTATAAAATCCATTTTTTGATAAGAGACAAAGAGTATAGCTTGAGACAAATACGACTTGAAATACAGTTCTTTTTTTGTAATTTAAGCTGATTAAAAAACATGACTAGATTTTGTAGACTCAATTGTTCAAATTAGATTAGTAAGTACCTACCTAACCTATACACATGGCTTAACTTAGGGGCCAGTTATAGCTATCATTGACAATCATCATTGAAAATATTAATTGTCAATTTTGAGAGATTTTGAAGAAAAACAATGATTATTTTGTTGCCAAAGTAAAGCAATATGACTTAATAATTATTTCTAGGTAAAACGGAATTCAATTTGGCACAACTTTTCTCATAAAATTACTTTTAATTTTTCAATGATGAGCTACCTTACCAATGATCATTGGAAATATTAAAAGTTACGTTATGGGGAAGATGTGGGTCAAAATGATTTTTCTTTTTTTTGAGGAGAAATAATTTTGAGGTCGTAAGCTATATTTCTGCATTAAAATATTCAATGATTATGCTTTCTAAAGGTCTCAAAATCAACAGCTAACTTTTTCAATGATGGTTTTCAATGATATCTATAACTGGCACCTTAGAACTTGGATATCATTAAAATACTTATCCTGGAGTGTATGAAAAATGATTGCGGGGAAAAAAAAACGAAAAATTTGTAATTCAGTCATTTAATGTTTAATTTATATTAAAATTTCCCTAGAGGTCCTTTCAAAAATATAAACTAGAATTCTGTTTGTTTTAAATATATTTTAAACACTCAAAATTTAAGAAGAAATTAACATTCCCTCTCCTTTAAACAAAATTTAACTGTTCCCAAACAGATACCTATTACCAAATCTTTTGTTTCAAGATTAAAAAAAAACTATCAGTAACAAAGGATTTTACAACTAAAAACACATTTTTTTCGATAAGAAATGAAAATGATTAATTTGTGCCCCTTCTTAAATTTCAGAAAGTACCTATTTTTCAAATATTCAAAATAAAGGTTTTACAAAATAGGCAAAAAGCTTGGGCAGCAGTATTTTACATTTTTGAACAAATCGTGGTATATCATCTGAAACTTTAAAACAATTTTTGAGTAATTTTTTTCAAATCGTTTGAACGTATTTTTTTTTTAAATAATTTATAATATACTCGTTTATTATTATAATAATAATTTTGAAACGAGTTTTAATAAAAAAAATCGAAACACAAAACACGCGTTTTTGAAAGTTCAAATTTTCAAAAAAAAAATGTTTTTATTAAAAAAAAAAATATTTTTGAAAACTTGACTTGCAATATTACCTGTTTATATATTTTAGGAATTTTTCTACAAAATAAATAATTTGAATCGAGTAATGAGGAAGTCAAAAATATGAAAAATGGTTACATCTAATAAGTAGGTACTGGTAATAGCAGTACAAAATAGAATAGTTTTTTTTGTACAAGAATATATTTCAATAATTAGAGAACATAAACATTTTTATATCAAATCTCTTGGAGAGGTTTTCGAGAAAATTAAGTTCTTTCTTAACGTTTTTTCATACTTTTTATTACATACTACGTCTTCGGTTCCAACGCTCATCTTCAACGACACACCTGCTCTCAGCTCGCAAGCTTAAGCCAATTTGCTTGCAGCACAGTTTGCTGTTAATTTGACGCTGCCAGCAAGTGATAGAAATCCGCCTGTACTTGAGAGAGTATACGATTTTATGGGATAAATCTTCTTTCTTAACCCTCAAACTACGGCCAATTTCATTAACGTCTTTTTCTATAAGTGTCAAGTTAGCAAAACAACATTCACGAATCGAAAAATGGTTAATTGGATAATTTGCCGCTAATTTGTTGTTAATTAGTTGTGACAACTTCGAATTTGTCGTTCAATGTTTTCTATGTTTTTTGTGTTGCTTTGCTAACTTGATATCAAGTTAGCAAAGCAACCCTTCAGAAAAGTACTAAAAACTCTTTACAGTGAATGATTTATAGGTTAATAATTTGCCGTTAATTAGTCGTTAATTAGTTGTGACATTTTTAATTTTGACATGCTATGTTTTCTATGTTTTTTTCCTAATTTCCTAATTCGATGTCAAGTTAGCAAAGCAACGCCTCAAAAAGGGGTTAAAACTTCTTATATTGAATAATTTATTGCTCAATAATTTGTCGTTGATTAGTCCTTAATCTGCTGTGATATTTTCAATTTCCTGGTGCTATGTTTTCTATGTTTCTATTATTGTACATTATTCAATATAATAAATTATTCAATATAAGAAGATTAAACCCCTTTTTGTGGTGTTGCTTTTCTAACTTGATATCAAAATAGTGAAACAGCAAACAAAAACATAGAAAACATAGCATGACAAAATTTAAAATGTCACAACTAATTAACGATTAATTAGCAGCAAATTATTAACCTATTAATCATTCACTGTAAAGAGTTTTTAGTACTTTTCTGAGGGGGTGCTTTTCTAACTTGATATCAAGTTAGCAAAGCAACACAAAAAACATAGAAAACATTGAACGACAAATTCGAAGTTGTCACAACTAATTAACAACAAATTAACGGCAAATTATCCAATTAACCATTTTTCGATTCGTGAATGTTGTTTTGGAAACGCTGATTAATTTCCAGCTTAAGAAATATCCCGAAGAACGAAAGCTTCTTAATGACCGGCAATACGGCTCTCGCAGCAATAGGTCTACTGGTGATGTGATAGTTTATCTCACCGAGTAGTGGAACAGATCTTTACATAGTTTTGTAGAAATTAATATTATTGCACTTGATATTTCAAAAGCGTTTGATAGAGCTTGGCATCAAGCTCTCTTATCGAAAATATGGGCTTTTGGTATCGACGAATCCCTTCTTCGTTGGATTAGAAATAACCTTTCGGACCGTTCAATATACAAGTCCTATTGGATGGTATCAAGTCTGAAATTCACAAAATAAATGCTGATGTGCCCCAGGGCTCCGTTTTGTCTCCGACTATCTTCCTTATATTCATTAACAATCTTCTATCTGAAACTTCTAATCCATTGAATTCTTTTGCTGAGAACAGTACCCTCAGCTTTTCATATTCCTTTCTAGATTCACATCCATGTCCTTTGGATGTGGAACTTCAACGGCAGCGTATGATAGGCTCATTAAATTCTGATCTCGACAGCATTATCCAATGGGGAACCAAAAATCGCTTCAAAAACTCAATGCCGTCTCCTGTCGTTAAAGCAAAACCCACCCCTAATCCCTAATGCCACTATCCATGAGTGGCACTTGCATATTAGAGCTGGTCACGACAGGAGAAAAGTCTCGGTCTTGGTTTCGCAATACGAGACGAATTTTATTTTTAGACTAAACAAATTGTAAGTCAGGTAAATCCCGTTGTTGTTGGTCCTAATAAAAATATAAAAAAAAATCAATAGGTAAGGTACCTTTGTATATTTCCCAAAATACACTAGGTACAATTTTAAGGCCACAGGTCGCTAACGTTCGCTATAGTAAAATTCCCAAAAAATATTATTATTTAACATTTTGTGGAAAATTACAGAAATAGTCTTTATTTAAAAATCCACACATCTTCAGCAAATTCTTTCTCGATCTTCAAAAATTAAGTGTTAAATGAAAAACAAATATAGCAACTATGATATTGCAATTAGAGCTGGCAACGAGAAGTGATTGTATAAATAAATACCTTTATTATAATCACAAAGTATTCAAACAGTCGATTCGTAGCAAAAATGGCAACAATAATAATATTTGCTTTTATTTCAAAAGATCAAAATAAATATTTCTTTAATTATTTATTGCTTTTATTGTATAGAAGAAGTGACAATCTTCCATCATATGATTGTTTGAACAAAAAATCATAAAAATCTTTACTTATGGCATATACGTCATCGACTTGTTGACTCACACAATTTCAATTTGAAAATAACAGCACGTTCAACAAGTCGTTAAATATAACATAATTCCTACATAATGTAGCCAAATAAAACACTACTTACATGACAACGTTGAACAAAAAGAAATGATATGTATACCTACATATAAAGCCTAGAGGTCAATAAACTTCAAATTTGCTTATTCTTCAGAAATCTTCTATTTAACACATTTTTTACCAATACCAATCTACGAAGAAAGCTAGGAATATTGAAGAGTAAATCATCTTCATCATAATACGGTACAATTGTATTCTTACCATCAGGATAGTTGGGCTGATTTTGGGTTCATTCACTAATTATGCTTCTTGTGCTACTGAATTCAAATCTGAGATTTGTTTAAAATGACAAAAAAAAATGCAAACAAAAATTTTAAAAAATCTCATGTTTTTGTGGTTTAAATGATGGTATAGATTCTGATTCATGAACATATCTTGGAACAAAACCAATGGAAGCAAAAACAAAACATGTCCTTGTTCATGCAGTAACGTATTCACAAACTGTTGATTAGGTTGTAGTGTGTGGATTTTAAACAAGGGCATGTTATAACTCGAATACTATCAGAATTTTGAAATTCACTTCTGAGTTGTTCATGCTTTAACAAAAAATGCATAACTGGGTCGCAACTACCTACTTCTATGTTAAAATGGTTAATGTAAATTTTCAAAAACTGTATGTAGAAGTATGTACATGTATTTATACGCTCTAAAAAGATGAATACTCAAAAATGTTCAAAAGCATGACATTAATTGTTTTAATTCCTTAAATTCCTTAGCTGTAGTAGTTCGAGCTAAATAAAACCGGTGCCATTTGATTACTTAAAAAAATATAAATTTATACAAAAAAGAATTGAAAATTTTTAAAACGAATTTTTAAATTATTAATTTTGTATTAGATACTTATTTTAAAATTTTGAAAAAATGTATTTCGGGAAAAAAACTGGAATGCCAATTTAAATATCAAAATATGTTTTTAAAATCTTAAATAATCTATTTATATGCAGATACAAGTATATTATTTAAAAAAAAAAACACTCGTTGTTGCAAAATGATATTCTTCAATGTTTTTTTTTTGAATCAAGGCCAATTCTTTTTGAAAATTTTGAAAAGCAAAATTATTTTAAAGAAAGAAAGAAACTTCTATGAAAAAAAAAACATCTTCAATCTATATTTTCATATAGCAGGATATTGTTAGTGTTACCATTGTCTTTTAACATTTTTTTTAGAAAATTTGCCTAAGCCACTAAAGCGAATTTTTTCAAACTTTGGACTTAAGTTTATTTGAGGATTCCCTAGAAGGGCAATTCAACTTTTTTTAGCTCAAGAAATAACCTGCACTACACCTAATATGAAAAAGTATTTATTTCAAAAACGGTTCTAACGATTTTGATAAAAAAGATTATGAATTTATATTGAGAATATGATTAATGTTTTGGCAAAAAAATTAACGGTATTATACCTGTCATAGAACCGATTTTTTGAATTTGAAATTTCTCGTTAACGGCTTAACCGATTTCAACCAAATCTTTCAGTAAGAGGTCCTTTATAATTTAAAAATTTTGCATTTACAATTTTTCGAAAAATTAATTTTTTAATTTTTAAAAAAATATTTATTTTTTTTTTTTTTGAAAATTTATTAGTAATTTTAACTATATGCCTGTAAGACCTCAGGTCTTTTAAATGCAATGCACGGCACTAGTTAGAAGAAATAGAAGAAAAGGAAAATGGGCATTTTGGTCTACCTATTGCCCACCAATCAGATATACATCGCTGGAAAGCTTAGCCCCTGTACGTTATTTTTGTGTATGGACACAAAGCTGTAAACCATGGAGTTTAGGCAGTAAATGGCAAGAAAGATTGAAACTAGAGGAAAAATTAAGTGCAACAGTGTTCCATTGAAATGACAGTACTGGTCACTTTTGATAAACTGAATAGACCCCAAAATAAAGGATCTTTTATACAAATGACAAATAATAGCGAATAGTATCATGGTTGGCGAAAATTTCGCTTAACAGTATGAAAATTCTACTTTTTTTTATTCGATATAGGGAATGAAATGAATGGGAATAATTGTGCGTCTAGTGCCCACAACTGAGATACACAACATTGGAAGGCTTAGTTCAAGAGCCTCATTTTTGAATATGGACACAGAACTGTAAGCCATGGGATTAAGGCAGAATATAACAAAGTATAAAACAATTCGTCTATGTTTATTCGGATTTGCAAAGTGTTTTATTATTTTGTTGGTCGCTTATTTAAGCCAATTCCTATTGTTTAGGACAAAAAACTACTCGTACGTTGGTACACTCCATAGTACCTAATCATTTACATAGGTCTGGTTTCTGGGCACTAGGTAGACCAGGTCCCATATATTTTTGCCCATTGTCCTTTATTCTAATTTATAGAAATTTAAATTTATATTTTAACTTTTTTTTTTAACTTTTTTTAATGATACATAATGATTTGGAAGAAATACATATGCAACTTCAAGCAACGTGAAAGTTGTTAGCTCCTAGAGCAAGTTTGTGCGATCAAGTCGTGCCCATTTTTCTTGCGATATAGATACTATATGGTAAGTTATGGATTCGTAAAAAAAATCAAACTCGAGATCATAATTTTCCCTAATATTATGATGATAGAGAACGCGAAAAAAGTGGGTCCTGCAACTATGTCTGTCCTACCCGTACAGCCTAAGCGGCTAGAGGGATTTTCCTTAAACTGTGCGTGTTTTTTGACTTATATAGACGATTTTTTATTTTTTTTTTATGTTTAGGACCAAAAATAACGGTACCTGTCATAAAATTTTTGTTTTCGCCAAAAAGGAAAATAATATTTTTCTCAAAAACTCGTCCGAGGATTTTGTTAAAAAAAATCAAATAAATTAGGTAAAATAAATTAATAGTTAGCAAATGCTACTTTTTAATAATTTTCTTATTTTCATAATTTTAATAATTTAGGTACCTCCAGTACAACTATTTTGTTGGTTTTTGATTTTCTCGAAAACAGTTAAGTTGAAAATTTTCATTTTTTATGGTAAGTCTTCTAAAAAATATTATCATTACCAAAAATAAAGAAAAAAAATTTATTGACAATTTAAAATAAAATCAATTTTTTTTGTTTTGAAAACTAAATATTTTGAAAACGACTTGGTCAATATTTTTAAAACTAGGTGTAAGATAGTTTTTTATTATTTTGTAGAATACTTGAAAAATCAACTTTCTAAATTAAAAAATTACGGTACCTTGAATACAAATGTTGAAAACCCGTAAAAAAAAAAAATTTTTTCTCGAAAACGGCTACAAGAATTCTGATAAAATAATATGCGTTTACTTTTTAAGGTATGGTGAATAGTTTTATGAAAACAAATTTTCCCAATAACGGTTAATAACGGTACCTGTCATAGAACCGGTTTTTTGGTTTCCAAATTTCTTGTTGACGGCTGCTCCGATTTCAACCAAAATTTGTATAAAAGAGCTCCTTCCCAATTCAAATAATTTTGCATATAAAAACTATCAAAAAAATAATTTTTTGGATTTAAAAAAAAATATTTTGTGTAAAACTGCATTTCATTTAATACTAAATGTTGGCATACTAGATTTTATTTTTCAAAACGAGCGAACAATTTTATATAAAAATTTAATTTTTAAGAAAACCGCTTCAACAATTTTTAATTTTTTTCATAAATTCATATTTATCAAACAACACAAATGACATACTTGTTTTTGAGCTCTTACTCTCAAAAGCCATTCGAATAATAAATGTATAGTAATTTATAGTAATAATTTATTTAATTTTTTTTAATGCTATTATAATCTTTTTGAACCTTTAGCTGTACTTGATGTACAAGCTATGTTAAAGTTGTTAGCTACTAGAGCAAGTTTGTGTGATCCAGTCGTGCCCATTTTTTTCTTATCCCGACCCAACCTTTCCACTCTAACTTTGTCCAGCTATTTGCATAGGTTAGATATGTATACCGAAATTGAAAAGAAAATTATGGACTAGCCTTGGTATGAAAACACAAACCTATAGATATTTTCTTTGAAATGCAATTCCATCTATTTATATAAATTTAAATTGAGTTGATAAGGCATTCCAAGCCATTATATAGTTTAATCTTGAACACGCATTATTGAAAATTAATCAACTTTTTTTCAAAAACCCATTCAATATTCAAATAAAGTAATTTGATACATATATGTAGACATATGTAATGGAGTAGCATTCAACAATAAAATAAGAAAATTGCTATAAAGCTATTCACTAAAACCTGTATTGGTATGCTATACCTAGAACGAGTATGTGTATATTGAAAAACTTTAACGATTTAAATGTAAAACTAAGTCATTAACTTAAGCAAATTCTTTAAAGACTATTTACATTTAACAACTTTCAATCAATAAATAAGTAAATGTCCAACTTTCGTAAATTTAATACACCAATAAATAATAATGGACCAAATAAATTTCATTCAAAGATCAGATGATGTGATCGGTGACAAATTTTCAAATTAAATACATTTTCAATGAAATTTAATTCCCACAATTAAATCACAATCAGTTGTTTTATATTTTTCGTTTTTTTCCTCAGAATGAAATTCAGTCACATCACCCCGGAGATTATGTAGGCAAAGGTATATTTTTATTTGTAGAGAATGGAAAATTGAAATAAAAAGATAAATTTCAAAAAAAAAAAGAAATAAATAAAAGAATAATAAAAATAATAAGTGCACCTCTTTTGTTCTCGGAAAAATAAACGAGTGGGTATAATTTTTGTCGTTAAAATTCGATGAAAAATGCTTTTGGTACGTGCAAAGGTTTTTTTTTTTTTTTTTCTGTCGGTGCTATTTTATTTCCACTTAAAACAAATTGTATTTTAAAAGGTAAATTATAATACTGTGTCTGTTTCCATATCTGCGGAGTCGTGTTTTTGGGGAGTTTTAAAGAATTTTACACATTTCGCATCCATTCATTTATATTTTATGTCGCAAGAATATAAAGACGAAGGATATGCAAACAAATTATTTTGCACGTGTAGGCGATAGCTGATAGCAAGATAGCACGCGTGAGGCGTGACCATTGTCAGATGACCTATTTTTATTCTCTTTGTTTTTTTTTTATTTGCCGACTTTCGAGATAGGAATTGTAAATTCAATTTAACAACCACGTGACTTTTATCAGAATGGACAAAACGTGTAAGTCTGTTGGCATGGATAGAAAATTCATTAAGAAAACAAGGTAGCAACTAGCTGCAAATGGTGTTAGGAAGTAACGTGGTCTGGTTACGTTACAACGAAAAAGAAGATGTACATCTTGAGAAATTAAAAAAAAAAAAAAACCTTTTATGTAAAGGAAAAATTTTATTGGTAAGAGTTGTGTTCGGAACGATATAAGAGAAGGGTGGTTGGACTGCATTCAGAACATTAATTGAACTTTAGAATTGGTCGGAAAACTAAATACATATAAAGTCGGGTTGGCTACGAAATCTCGCAAATTAAAATCTCGCAATTACAGAAACCCGCTTCTTATAATCTCGCATTTACAAAAACCCGCAAACTAAAATCTCGAAAACTAAAACCTCGCTTTAAAAAACATAAACGACTTATATAAGTTACGTAATACTAGATTTTTCGTTTGAGTATGTTGTCAGTTGCTGTGCTTTCAGCTAACAAGCTTTATGTAAGTCAAAAAAAAACTAAGCTTCTACAAAAAGCAAACCGAAAGTCTTACGCACTGCAAAAACTCTTCGGACTTCTGGAAAGAAATTCAAAATATAAAAGGAAAAACATTTGCAACAAAAACACTCTTACCAGCAACAACCCTAAAAGACCATTTTGAAAAGCAATTGAATGCGGAACTTTTTTCTCATCTAATACAGTACGCTAAACCAAATTTTGAAAATCAATTTTTAGATAGAGAAATAACGCTCTCAGAAGTAGAAGCAGTAGTAACGAAAGCAAAAGATAACAAGGTACCTGGAGTAGATCGGATCCCAAATGAGTTTTTTAAATATGCAACAAAGGAGTTTTTAAAGTATCTCAGGAACTTATAGAATGATATTTTCAGAACAGGGAAAACTCCAGAGGCTTTACGAAAATCAATTATATTTCCCACATTTAAAAAAGGAGATAAGACGGACCCATCAAACTACAGAGGAATTGCTTTTCTCAATACATCGCTAAGGATCTTTATGGAAATCCTAAGATGCCGCCTTACAACATGGATCGAAAGCAATCGCCTTCTCAGTGAATTTCAAATTGGATTCAGGAAAGGTTATTCGACTATCGACCATATATTTAGCCTGACCAACATCTCAGAGATATATCTACGTAGAGGAAAAAAGTTATTCGCCTTTTTCGTCGACTGCATTTGGTTCCATCGATAGAAAAGCTTTAATGTTTAAGTTGTTTGGATATGTAATGTCCCTTAAATTTGGAAGGATGATTGAGGACATCTATTTATAAGGAAACATTGTATGCAGTATGGGACGGGAAAAATCACTCTGAATGGTTCCTTGCATTATCTGGTCTAAAACAAGGTTGCAATCTCTGCCCTTCAGCTTTTTGCGTTTATGTTGAAGACTTAATAAAGGACATGCCCTGTGGCATAACTATTGATGGATTTCCGATTAAAATACTCATGTACGCAGATGATCTTGTCCTCCTAGCCGATTCAGCTCAGTCCCTACAGTTAATGATAAACAAATTACATGCGTACTGTTTGAAGTGGAACCTCACTGTTAACCTGAACAAGTCAAAAACAATGGTATTTAGGAGAGGAACAGGACGGTTAGCGGCAAATGAAAAATGGTACTATGGAACTGATTTAATTGAAACTGTAAGGGAATACCAGTACCTTGGTTTCACTATAACGTGCAACCTTAACATAGAAAAACACTTGGCTAAAAAGCTGTCTTCCGACAAAAATGCGATTGGCACGGTGTGGCGAAATGTCTACGGATGTAAGGACCTAGCATTTAGTGTGAAATACCAAGTCTTCCTTGCAACTTCAGAATCCATAATGCTTTATGCTGCAGAATCATGGGGCTGGCACAGGTCGGAAACCACCGAAAAACTCCTGAGGTTCTATCTTAAACGACAATTTCGGCTACCAGACACAACGCCGAACTATATGCTACTTTTAGAAACTGGATTATCACCTCTCTATCTTGCATCGTTAAAGTTACATTTCAACTAAATCATCAAACTTATGTACAGCCAAATGGAAAAAGTTGCTTGAAAGATTGCAATCTCAATAATAAGATCCCAAAGCTTATGGTTTGAAGAATGGAAGAATTTGCCAGACATTTGTGGTCTTTGTTTCAACCTCAATCTAAATAATCTACAAGAATGGAAGCCGTTTCTTTACAAGCTACTTGAAAAGCTTCACACCAAAGTAAGGGAAGACAGTGTGGAAAAGGCAAAAAGTTCACTCCATAGGGAAACTTACCCTAAACTTCTTTACGATCTGGGTGAAAATAACTATTTCAAGGATTGCTTTAGCTCCGAAACAATGTCTTTGATATTCCGAGCAAGAGGAGAATTGCTGACACTTAATTTTATACCCCACCGTGACGACTTACCATTAAAATGCTCGTTATGTAACACGAATGAAAGGGAAGATGTAGTGCATTTCATCGCAAGATGTCCAATTTTGGCAGGGATAAGGCGACAAGTCTGGCAACAAACGGATCTTTTAGCTAAATTAAACGGAGCAGACTGGCAAAAATTATCGCAATTTATTAAAATAGCACTTTCTTATAGAAGAAGAATAACAAGAGAAAACTTTTAATTTCAAATTGTTATCAAAACTCAATTAATTTACAAAATTTGAAAATTTTTTTAAATACGGCTATCATCTAGCTGACGGCCCTTCAGGCCATGCCAAAAAGATTTATGTTTAAAAACAAACTTTGTAAATTTTCTTTTTGAATTAATGAATAAATCAAAATCTAATCTAATCTAATCTTGTGCTTTCAGTTTATTTGTAATAAACAGTACCTTGGGTGGCCCGCGTATCGGGTGTAATGATTTTATCTTCCTTTTTGGGCCTCTGATTTTTCATTTGCAGGATTTTATTTTTCAGTGCGAAATTTTCCAACGTGATGTATTAATGCGAGATTAAAATTTAGTTAAAATTTTCGAGATTTTTGATTGCGAAATGTAAATGCGAGATTTTGGTATTGCGAGTTTATGAAAAGCGGGTTTTTTGCGAGATGTCGAATTGCGCGATTTAGTTATTCGAGATATTAGTTTGCGAGATATCGTCGTGCTCCCATAAAATTTTGTTAAATCAATAAAAATTGCAGGTATGGCCTATACAATTTTTCATTCATAAATAGTAAACAAATATTCTTGGCCTTATACTTCTCTGTTCCCAAGTTAGCTTTTCGAGTTATTACCCTTTGATTATTTTTACAGAACTATTTAATGAACTCCTTTCAAAGTGCTTTCAACTAAAACTGTGATATTTCTAACGGTGACAAAAAACCAAAAACTTCGTTATTTGTAATATTTGATTGGTCAATAGGGCAAGTATTTAATTCATTTAAAAAAATAATGAGGTCTTAATCAAAAATCCAAAATAACAAATGGTGGATGGAGAAGTCAAAAGAGTGGCTTTCTTCTTGAGTTCCGTGCGTCATCGTCGTCGGTCTTTCCGTCTGTACGTGCACTATAATCGAGCTAGATCCTGCATTCCAGGTTCTTACCAATAATTCATTAAATGTATATAGGGATTTTAATGTTTTTTTTTAGAAAAGTGCTTTAATTTTGTATTAATCTCCTACATCTCATCCCATGTTTTCGTAGCCCCCACTATACATTAAATTTTTTTTGAACCACAATATAATATTTAATTTTTTCGACGCGTTTCGTCCTATTAAGACATCTTCAGGAAACAATTAACAAATTAAACTTTGTTTCCTGAAGATGTCTTAATAGGAAGAAACGCGTCGAAAAAAATTAAATATTATATTGTGGTTCAAAAAAAATTAACAAGTGTTTTATTTTTGTTTTAAAAATGACATCAAAGTTCCACCAAGTGCCTTCCAAAAACTCCATAGAGTCAATCAATTAGTTTTTAATAAATTTAATTATTTAAAAAGATCATTAATTCATTATTGTAAAATGGCGCATGTAAATTAATTCATTTATTTAGTAGCTACATCTCACTAGGTAACCTACCAAAATATGAAACAAAAATGAGCTACATTTTTCATTAAAATGTTCTCTAGCACCCACAGCTACATCTATATCTATAAGTACATCCAAAACTCATGAGTGTTTTTTTTTGTTTTCTCAGTCTTATGCCGAAACTATTTTTCCTGCGGTTTTTTTTGTGTTGAACCAAAAATAAAACAGCTTACATCTCTCGATCTCTAAAAGACAAGACATCACGGAAAATTTCCTGCTGCTTAAATAAATCTCTTCAATTTGTCAACAAAACAAACTTCAAAACTCAACAACAATATAAGACGAAAATACCAAACTGTATACTATAGTCTGCTTATTATTATTGTCCTTATTAATGTTTTTTCTTCATGCTTTCTTTCAACGTACATAGCTGTATGAACAAAAATATCTCATTTGTTCCTAGCCACATTTCTATATATCGTAATATCCAGTCCATGAAGTCTTAAAAAATCAAGAACGGCTGCAATGGATGAAGACGTACACATTCTTAATGTCTCGCAATGGATAATATGGATATTGGCCAAACAGCACTCATTTATTTTCATGGTCTTTCAAAACAAAAAAAAAACACTTGAAAGCGAAAATAATAAAATTAGCACTGTGTTAATATTATTCGTATTGTCTCGGAATTTTTGCAGCACAACACGCGCTTATAAACATTTTCTCGCCGTCCACACACCACACATTTGCTAAAGTGAACGTCATGCATTTCCCAGAAATACCATTAATCTGCCAGACATGGATACTACTCGAACTCGTATGCTATCCACATCCAAAAACAAAAATGAACAAAAAAATAGGTGCCTATAGTAAAGATGACAAAGTATCTTTCTTCTCAATAATATATAGCAGGGAATTCCCATTTCTTGAAGCATCCAGCAAACAGAATCCCAGATACAAATTACGGTCCCAAATAATATGCGAAAAACCCCAAGCATTCAACCGTAACCTTTTCGTGGAGTGCTGTGTGTGCCTGTCCTGTGTCCTGATGTTGTCTTTGTACATTTATTATACCTACTTTATATGCCTTCAGCATTTTCTCATCGTTCAATTTAATTGTCATACAAAGGAAAACACATCAGTGAATTCATTTAGGTATACAATGAATCACCCACTTCTTCGAACATCTGTCTCATAGTGCATTTACTGGACCGTGGGCAGACAAGCTTGATGTGGAGAGAGATGCTCCTCGATACTAATTACACACCCACGACATCGCCATCATCATATATGAAGCCCTTACGCCAAAGCCGACTTAAGACCATCCCAATAATATATATAGCTATGCCCTTCGTGGACAACTTAACTATCAGCTCAATAACGAAACAATTACACGCAGGCCAATAAAGTCATCACTTCCCCAATTGTCTTTAGATGAATGCACTTCGAAATGCATCTCTCGGACAGTCTATTTGCTGGGATGGTTTGATATTTGATTATAGGGCGATAAGTAGGGGGCCCACTGGACTTTAAAAATGAATGAGGAAGGTCAAACATTTCTCTGCAAAAATACAATTTATAGGAATTGTACAGGTTCTTCCCTTGTGTAAACAGCAAATTAGTTTATGATCTTCGAGAAGTCGGGCTATGGCATAATGTTCTATAAGAAAGGTATTTTCGTCTTACCTTAGAACTGTTCGTGAACAATTTTTGTTAAAATCATTTTTCACGTAAAATCAATATTTACTAAGCTAATTGATTTACCACTAATATTCATCTTTAGGTTCCTATTCCATAAAAATGACCTGCCGTGTGTTGGGCTCATAAGAACTTGAGAACAGAGAACGACTGATTAAGATGATTCTTTTTTTTTGTATTGTTTCTCTCAACTTTTATTCTGCCTAAAAATGACATTAAATGAGTGTAGTGCACTCGGGCGTATACGCATTTTTTTTTTTTAATTGAATTTTAAATAAATAAAAATTAATAAATTTTTGCTTGCGCACATTGAGTTGGTTTATTTCGGCTAGGCCAGACAATAAACCGATAAGAGACGCTGTGGTTGGTCAGTTTCTATAAATAATAACGAAATAAGCTTAAGCTTATTTAAAAAAAAAAAACTGCACGACTGGATTGCACTAATTTGGTCTTGTAGCTAACAACTAGAATGTTGTAGCTAGACATGGAAGGTAGGTATTTATAATTTGTATTAAGTTAATGGGAAAATAATAAAACCAAAAATAAAAAAGCTATTTTGTAATTTTTTTATTTTATAAAGGGTCCGCCAAATAACTTTTTTTTTGAAAATGCATCATTAACATCGGGTGTAGCTTCGGCTGTGTGGCACGTAGCGCCGTCCTGTTGAAACCAAATGTTGCCAATATCCTCCTCTTCAATTTTTGTGAACAAAAATTCGTTCAACATGGCCCAATAACTATCGCCATTGACTATAACGGCCACTCCTTGCTCAGTTGAAGAAAAATGGCCCAATTATGCCTCTGGACCAAAATCCGCACCAAACAGTGACTCGTTTTGGGTGTATCGGCTTTTCAATGTATGCACGCATACACGGTTTTCTGTGTCCCAAATGCGACAATTTTGCTTGTTTACATACCCGCCGAGATCAAAATGAGCTTCATCTGAAAAGATGATTTTTTTGGCAAAATCGGCAAAGTAATGTCACAATATTTCCCAGCGTTGTTCAAGCGTATACACAACCATATTCGTTCAGCGAAAGGATAAATCTAATTATCTGTCCAATCAGACATGAGCTAAGTGTTACCATTCACGAAACTAGCACTAGTTGAAAAAAAAACGTTAGATGGCGGACCCTTTACAAGCAAATGTAGAAAAATTATAAAATAAATATAAATTATTTTGTATTGATTTTATTTTCTCGTAAAAAAAATTATTCACACAAATCTTAGGTGCAATATTTGTTTACTAACTTGGAAGTACTGAATTGCAAAATAATGACAAAATCAACCAAGATAATACTTTGATATTTGGGAATATCCCAAAACCAGTAAGAAAACGCCCAATTTGCTCAAAAACACCTGGTATACAGTATTGTTAATATTATTGTAGAGATTGCATGTACGAGGATTTATCGAATTTTTTAAAGCGGTTTTTGAGAAAACTTGATAAGACTTAAATTGTATTATGATTGCAGCAACCCGTTCTAGACAAAAAATTCGAATTTGGTCTCGAATTCACATAACAATAGTTTGCACCAAGTTTGAAGCAAAATCGTTTAGGCACTAGCTGAATGTACATCATGGCGCACAGACGCACAGAAAAACAGACCTACGGAAGTTTTGGCAAAAATCACTTTTTTGACTTCTCCATTTCATCGTTATATTAGTTTAAATTAAAGCCTGGAAATAGTTAATATCAAACCCATATTTTTTGGCATTTTCAGGTCGTTTTTTTTTATTTTGGGGAATTTTTTTTTCACAAAAACACCTTATTAAGTGGAATTTTTTCTATTTTATTATAAAAGCCCATTTTATTTTCTTAAAAATATTTAACACTTTTAAACAATATACAACAAAATGTATTAAAAAAATAAAAACAGAAAAAAAGAAGGTTCAAGAAATAATACAAAATTAAAATTAAATCTTTGTTTGTAGCGAGTAACTTACAAAAGGTGTTCGAAAATATACCCTGCTATTCGGTACACAACTGAACTTACTTACTTACTTAGGTCCTCGGACCTATTACGTCCGTGATGTTTCCCTTACGGGACAGAGGGCCTCCACTACACCTACGCGCCATCGTGTACGATTTCTTGAAATATATTTCAGCTCTCTCCAACTTTTCCCCAGTCGTGCCGATTCCTGTTCGACCGTTCTTCGCCATGTACTTATAGGCCGGCCCACTTGTCTTCCCTCCTGTGTGAGCAGGTTCTACTGCATTGCTTAAGATGCAATGCACCGATCGCCTTTTCGAAGCCTATGGCCAATCCACTGCCACTTTCTTCTTCGTATAATGGAGTCTATGGGCTCCTGACCCGTTCTCGCATTAAGTTCGGCATTGGAGATACGGTTGGGCCAGAAAATCCTCAAGACGTTTCGTAGACATCTATTAACGAAGGTTTGCAGCTTTCTAGTGACAGTGTCAGTGACTTTCCAAGTGCTGCAGCCGTAAAGCAGAACGGATTCAACATTGGAGCGGAACAGTCGTAGCTTGGTCTTTAAGCTAAAAGAGTTGTTTCTCCATATTTTGGACAGCATTCCGAACGCAGCCTTTGCTTTTCTGATTCGACTGTTTACATCCAGTTCAGTTCCGCCACCCGTAGAGACAATACTCCCAAGATATTGGAAATCCTCTACCATCTCTACCGGTTGTCCAGAAATATTTACATGGATTGATGAGGAAGTCCCAAGGCTGATCCTTTTAGTTTTTACCGAGTTGATCTTAAGCCCTACGATTTCTGCTTCTCTCTCCACCCTTGTTGTCATTTGATGGAGATCCATGATCCTATGAGAGAGTAAGCATACGTCGTCCGCGTAGTCCAGATGTTTGAGGTGAGATTGCAGAGTCCACTGAATTCCTCCATTTCCATTTGACAAAGCTGCGTGCAGTACGTCACTTATCACCAACAGGAACAGTATTGGTGACAGTATACAGCCTTGCCTAACTCCACTTTGGATTTCAAACTCCTCCGACAGCCTACCTTAGTGCAAAGTATTTCCCATTTGGGCACCATCGTGCATAAACCAAATACACCTGTGTTGCAAAAATCAATTCTTCAATTAAATCTGGCGCTATTTCTGTTTTATGTTTTTAATAAATTAAAATGTTGTATTTTGTTGAAAAAAGTGTTATGTATTTAAAAAAAAAATAAAATGGGCTTTTATAATAAAATGGAAAAAAATTCACTTAATAAGGTGTTTTTGTGGAAAAAATTACACCAAATAATTCAAAAGAACGACATGAAAATGCCAAAAATATGGGTTTGATATTTAATTGTGGAAAAACCGTTATATGCATAGAACAAAATTGTATAGCAAGTATAAACTACTTACTTTCCTTGTGTTAATAAAAAAAAATCAAGAATCGGATGCAGCTCGGCAAAGTTAGAGGTAGTTAAAAGAAAAAAGATCAAAAATCATAAAAATCGTTATAAGTCGATCAGGAAGCGAAAACGAGAAAATTACCTCTTAAGTTTTTCGACCCATAGTTTTTCAGGAACCCATAGTTTTCCTCTGGGCTGGTGATGATGGGAAACCCTGTATACAAAATTAATTTTTAAGAAAACCGCTCAAAAGTTTTTTTGAAATTTTATGTTTGGTAAAATTAATATTTATGAAATAAAGGAGATAGTTTAATTTTTTTAAGCTCTAGTTATTTAAAATGGTATTTTCAGGTTTTTAAGGAATACCTACATTAGAACAAATTTACGTACTAATTTTTACTTGAAATTTCTTTTTATAAACTTAAGTTTTTACGACAGTATTATATTATTGAACTACTAACATAGGTATATTGTCAATTTCTAGCAATGTTAAAGATGTTAGCTACGACAGCAAGTTTGTACGATCCAGTCGTGCAGTTTATAGGGCTGGCCACGAGACGAGAAAAGTCTCGGTCTCGATCTCGGTCTCGCATGACGAGACCGAGACGAGACGAGACTGGCTTTTAAGCAACCGAGACGAGAGAAATTTACAGAGAATTAAAAAATCCAATTTCAGTTAAATATTTATTTTCTTCTGCACGTATTCAAACTATAATCGAAAATAATTCGTTCCAATAATCAACAAGTTGGCCGGAAATCGTATTTTTCGGAGAAGAGACCGAGACGAGACTTAATTATACGAGTTAAGTACAGAGATTCTTTCTTTAGTCGCACTACACGAATGTGGAATGCTCTACACAGCTCTATCTGCTCCTCCCATTGTGATCTACAGACATTCAAAACCAATGTACATCGGTTTCTCCTTTCAAATCCCCTCCAACCTACCTAATCGCTCGTGCTGTGTTTTTCACTTTAAGGGTATTCACAACCCCTTTAGCGCGCGCTAAATATATAAAAAAAAAAAAAAAAAAAAAAAAGACTGACACGAGACTAAAAAAATTCGATTTAACGACTTACAAAAGTCTCGTCTCGTGACCAGCCCTAGCAGTTTATTTTTAATTGCTCAACTTCACCTTAGCTAAATTGTAAAACCTTCCAAATTAATATTTCATATTAAAAAGTGCACTTAACAAAAAACAAAAACAATTTTCTTATTGTTATTATTGTACTCTTCATACTAGAATGTCAGCTTATTAGGCTTGACCACTCTTTATTCCGTCAAATTGAATTTTTGAAAAAAAAAATCAATTTTCTAATGTTATTGTTTATCTTCTTCTTTATAAATTGTATTTTGTTAAATACTAAAAGTTGGCGTTCCAGATTTAATTTTTGTAAATGTTCCAAAAATAATATATAAAAAAATCGCTCTAACGATTTTTGGATTTTTTTTTTTAAATAAGTCGGATATGTAGGATACGTTTTAAGCTCTTTCTGTTTAAAATAGTATTTCTAGCTATTTAAATAATAAATGTACATAATAATTTATATTTAAACTTTTTTAACACTTTGTTTTATACCTTAACCCCCATATTAATAAACGAAGTCAGTGGCGAGTTATCTTTAACTCGCGGATTAGGAGTAAGATTTCTGCCACTTACGAGCTAGCTAAACCACCAAGGAAGGTAGTTTAGCGAAGGATTAACTATGACAAATAAATATACCTTCGTTGGTGGTTGGCTCGTAAGTGGCAGAAATCTCACTCCTAATCCACGAGTTAAAGATAGCTTCGTTTATTAATATGGGCGTAATTGTCCATTTTTGCTACTTTAAAGTTGTTAGCTGTGAGAGCAGGATTGTGTGATCTAGTCGGGCAGTTTATTTAATTACTTACTTCTGAGTTAGTCAAAAATTGTTGCATTTAAAATTATTATGAACACATTTTTTGTATAAACAAATTAAATCAAATAAGAAATACATTTTTTTTAAGCTTTTTTTCCACATTTTTTTTAAATAAACAAATTTCAAAATAGCTTTTTTCACTTGTTTTTATTATTTTGTAGTTAACGATATATATACCTATTAAACTACAATCAAACCATTACCATACATCGTCAATGTCTGGCTACATTTTAGTTGTTATCGTGAATTATTGCGATCAACTCGTGCATCACTTATTTTATTATACAAATTATTTTTTAAAAAATTTACTCGTGAACAAAAAACACAATTGAAGTGGTTATTAGATAATGCATAGAATACTGTAGTCTTTGTTGTATGCCTCTTTTGTCTCTGGCAGAATACAGTAATAAATGTAAAATCTTTAAGGCTACACTTTTAGTTCAATTCTACATTTATTATTCCTCTTAATTTGATTATCAAATGTTTCACACAGGCCCAACTTTCCCAAAGACGGGCCTGCCCTCTGTCCTTTTCCCAATGCAACCCAAATCAGTCAGTCTTCTCTATACATTGAATGCTCCATCCCAACAGCAGTCGCTGAGAAATAATTGATTTCAGCATTTGCGTTATTAGTTTTGTTTGTCGTGTGCACGCGAAAGAATAGTGCAATTAATTTTCATTCGAATCAATTAGGATGCACAAGAACAATAAGAAGCAATCGTGAAGTTTGCAATTTAATTAAAACATTTTTTCTTTCTCTTTTACAGAGCACATGCAGCACAATCGAATAACTCATTATAGCCGGAAATGACAAAGAAACAACAAAAACAACAACAACAACGACAGCAAAATGTCTACAATGATACAACTACAGTGCCGTCAAAAAAGATGCAAAAAAGCACACAGACAAAGTCTCCACCATCGAAGCCGCCTCAACCAACAAAGCCATCATCAAAGCCTCGTCGTCGTGATAAAAGCGACCTTGGTGAGAGTTTTGTTGCTCCAGATGGGGGATGGGCCTGGGTAGTATGCGTAGCAGCTGGACTCTCAAATGTATATTCTTAGAGATTTTTAGAGCCGTTAATGGATTGATTTCAATTAATTTTTGTATGATTTTTAGCTCTGCATCTTTCCATCGCTGCAACAATTTGGCTTTATCTTTCGTGAAAGACTGACCGAACTTGGTATGTCAAGTTCACAGATCACAACTATCATAAACACACAACCAGCGATCTCAGCATGTACCGGCTTGCTAAATGGCCCAATGTTCAGACGATTCTCATTTCGACAAGTGGCGGTGACAGGAGCTTTGTTTAATTTTGTCGGTCTTTTGCTGACAGCTTTTTCGGATACGTTCCTTTCATACATGATAACGTATGCATTATTATTTGGTAAGTTAAAGAATTTTCAAAAATGTTAGGTTTTAGCGTTAAGAGTTTGGCAAAATGTTCAAGTTGAAATTAATTTCTATTTATTTTATAGGCTTTGGAATGGGCATCAGTGTATCAGCATCATCGCTAGCCATTAATACATACTTCAAAAACAAACGCCGTCGGGCGGCAGGTTTCTCATGGACTCTAACCGGTCTTGGACCGATATTTCTTCCATATGCGGTCACTTACTTACTCGCGACCTTTGGGGTCCAAGGAACTGTGATGATATTTGCTTCCATATCCCTTCATTCATTAGTTTGTGCCATGGTCTATCAGCCAGTGATGTATCATGTTAGACCAACTCCTACAACTCAGGTCAATGGAGAGCTCATCCCGTCTCCTGATTCGGAATATCTCTGCAAATACTGCGAAATGAATCGGCTCAAAAATACAGGAATCTTTTCTAGTCAATATCTATATAATGACGATGACAACGAGAAGCCAGGCTATGAGATCATCGATCCTGGCACTCCGATGCTGTCACGTGCCAACGATGGCTGGTTTGGTTCGAAAATGCCCCTGCCGACTCCCATCATAAAACCATCACAATTGCGCTTCCGCACAGTGTCCAGCTGCAAAGACATCGAAACAGGATTCCGTCTGAATCATGTGATTGCCGAAGAGGACGAGCACTATCGTGGAAATCCGTTTCTGCGACCGAACAATTTCAGTCGTGAGCGGGAGGAGATAAAACTCTCTGCCAGCAGAAACAACTTGTATATTCGGGCAGACTCGCTTAGCTATCTGCGTTGTACGTGTGCCGAGGAAAAGGCTCTGCTGGAACTTCCCAGAGGAATGACAACGCTGGCACTGGCAGTCGAGAAACAGCTAGAGGCTGAGCCACCAACTCCGCCACCGTCCGAAGATCCGTCTGCGGTGACGTTTATGCATAAGCTGGTGACCTTCTTCGACTTGGATCTCCTGCGCGACTTTACCTTTGTGAATCTTGTAGCCGGACTGACTATCATCAATTTTGGAGAGTTGAACTTCTCAATCTTGACGCCGTTTATTTTGAACGATTTTGGTTTTACCACGGCACAAATATCACTGGCAATGTCTGTGCTGGGCGGAGTGGATATAACGGTGAGGTTTATTGTGCCGTTTTTAACGGAGAAGATTGATTGGGACAATAGGGTGTTCTTCCTGATCGGGGTGGTGGGTATATCCCTTGGACGAACTGTAGTGGCGTCTTCCAGATCGTATTCGGTCATTTTGTGTTGTTTTGTTTGGATTGGCATGTGCAAGGGCTTGAGAACGATCTTTTGGCCTCTGATCATACCAGGTTATGTTCCATTGAAGAGACTGCCGGGAGCTTCTGGGTTGCAGCTGCTTATAACTGGAGTGTTTACTTTGGTTTGCGGACCGCTGGTCGGTAAGTAGTATCACTTATGTCATTTTTGATTGGTGTCAGAATGACAGTTCTTTGTTTGAAATGGAGAGAAGGTGCTTCTGCATTTGATTTCCGAATCGAAACGCAGAAACGTTCATAAGTTTGTTTCTTATTCATACCAATCAAAAAATCCAATAATAAGTTGGAAAAATTCTTTGAAATATATTCAAAATCTTCATTTCTGTCCATTTTGCAGGTCTCATTCGGGATCGTTATGACTTTTCCGTTACATTACATTGTTTGAATTCATTAACGTTCATTGCTGCCACCTCGTGGTCAACCGAAGCTCTAATACGATATTTACGTCGTAGAAAGAAACTCTCGCAGTGTGCCAAGACTTAGATCGTATTGTAGATGTAGAAACTGCTAGATATGGTTTGTGTATTAGATAACAAAAAAAATGGGTAAATCAATTAGCTAACCTACAGTAGAGGTCATAATTTATCGAACTTAATGCTTGCTTTGTTTTACAATAAATTAAAAAAAAAAATGTAGAAACTTAATAAACAAAAATTTATAAAAACTTAAAAACAACAAAGAAACTAGGGAACTTATGATAATAAAAATGTGTACTTCAATTATTTACTTAAAAAAAAAAATTATATCAAATAAAAATTCAAAAATGTGATTTTATTTTTCAAAAAGATCAAATTAAAAAAACAAACCTAAATCGAAAAATCCTATGAAAACAAAATTTTTAAAATATAAACAATTATTAGATACTTAATTATCTATAAAAAAAAAACTATAATGAATTATGAATTATAGATTTAAGTTCATAACAAAACACTACATACATACATGCACATATTATAAAAGAAAATATATCTATATATTTAATTAAAAAAAAAAAACAGACATGCTATACATACATACATATTTACATTAAAATAAACAAAACATATATAATTATGTACGAATAAAGAAAAAATAATATTTTTAAGTGAATATTTTCTGATAGATTTGTACAAAACAAAAAAAAACTAAATAATTATTTTTGTAAGCTACTTACGGCCAATTAAGGAGAAATAGCTAATAAAACTATTCTTATGTAATAAAATGAAACATTTAGACAATAAATAATTCTTAAAATATGTAGATATTATATATATATTATAATTATATACATACATAAACATTATTATACCTATATTTAAATGTTAAAACAAAATGAAATGAAAATATTAAATATGTATTAAAATTATAATAAATTGTGTATTTGTTTTATTTGCTTGGACGATTGTGGTTTGTGATCACAAACATTTTGAAATAGGGACAATTAGGGGCCAGTTATAGCTATCATTGAAAACCATCATTGAAAAAGTTAGCTGTTGATTTTGAGACTCTTCGATAGTTTAATCATTGAATATTTTAAAAAATTCATTTTGACCCATATCTTCACCACAACGTAACTTTTAATTTTTTCAATGATCATTGGTAAGGTAGTTCATCATTGAAAAATTAAAAGTCATTTTATGAGATAAATTGTAGCAAATTAAATTTTTTTTTTACCTCGAAATAAATATTAAGTCAATAAGCTTTACTTTGGCATCAAAATAATCATTTATTTTTTCTTCAAAATCTCTCAAAATTGACAATTAATATTTTCAATGATGGTTTTCAATGATAGCTATAACTGGACCCTAAGAAAAAAAACTGTAAGGCTGTAAAATTAATTTAACTCATGTTTTTTACAGGGTGATTTACATAACCTGTGAAAAAAAAGCTAGAGTATGAAGGTTGGGTCGAGACAACAAAAAATCGTATGGGAGGGAGGTCTATTCAACCCGTTTAGAAAGTTGGTGCAATGTTATAAAAAATACAACGGTAACACTAACAGTGCTATGTTTTCCTTTTTTGTAAAGCCATAAATCCCTTATTGTATTTACCTTTTAAATAAAGCTGTTTTAAAATTCAATTAAAAAGTACAAGTGACCCCAACTCCAGAAATAATTGTGTTTCGCCCAAGGTATAACAGTGGGCTCTTCAGCCAGTCTGTTATACCCTACTAAGACACAAATTTTGGTCGATGTTTACCGACTCTTATAAAAATCACAGCAAAAAGATACTGTTATACCTTGGGCGAAACACAATTATTTCTGGAGTTGGGGTCACTTGTACTTTTTAATTGAATTTTATTCATTCACTCCACTTAAAACAGAAGTAATTTCAATATTTAAATTTCTTCATCTTCTTATTATAATGCTGTTTTATTGAACGGTCTTTGAAACATTAATTTTCAAAATCGAAATTTGAAGAACAAAAATTATACAAAATTGTTCAATCTAATATTTTGCAAAATTTTACGTAGGTACCTATTTAAGCTCTAATTTTGTTTTCACAATTAAATGTTCTTATCAATTATTCTTAGTATTCAAAAATAAATCAACGAACTTTCTCATAAAACTAAGAAGAATTGTTTCAGGAAACGGTTGATTATGTCATCAGCTTCGTTCTTTCTTGTTTTTACTAAGAAATTGGTTTCTTAATTTTTTAATCGGTTTCTTTGCAAATGTTCAACAAAGCTAATCCGTTATATTTAGCCAGTTATCAATTGTTATCGCCCCTCATCATCCACATTTTTAACCGTCTCAAAGTGGAAAACGAACGATCTGGCTCTGCAGACTGCACTGGTAACACACAAAAAATTTCAATTCCAGTTTTTCAAAGAATATTCTTCGATATTATTGGAAATCTTAGCATGACATTTTGCTGGGGGATTGCAATTTACATCAGCCTTCCCCCAGGTGTATGCCACTGTTAAAGACGTTCCATATGAAAGCGATCAGAGACAATAGATTGAACGAACAAATGCGGGATTTAAATCATTTGTAAACCTAAATTCTTCACACAATTTAGAAAAAATGGTAAATATAATGTATAATACTTTTAGAGCCGATTTTTCAATCATCCAGTTAAAAGTTATCAAAGGAGTAAATATAGCAAGAGCAACAGGAACAAATGTTTGCTGTATCTGATGAATAAGTACTACCTGAGGTTAAACTGACTATTGAAAAATTGGATCTTAAAATAGAAATTTGAAAAATTTGCAGCAATTCGCGACGGCTCATATCTTAGCCATCACAATGCTATTTTAAGTATTTTAAAATTATTTCTTACATTGTATCCATATTTAGTGAGGAATTTAGGCATGGGCTTATATATTTTTCAAATCCGATTTGTTCGTTAATTCGTCGATCGTTGATCACTCTCAATTAAATATTCCTTCTTCTATACCTACTTCTCAAAATATATTCTTATCTATTGCTGTACTTCTATTTCGGTCGAATCCGATTAACTGCCAGCACCGCTTAGTTTTAAAAAATAGATTTACTGAAAAAAGAAAGCTGTTAGTAATTCAAGTTTTTGATCAATGTCCCTAAATAAAAAATATTGGTGAGGTACCTATATTAAGTTTTAAAAGGCAAAATATAAAAAAAGTGTTTCTTTTCGGTGATTTAACCTTAACCTCCTTGAAAAAAAATTGCACGAGTATTATGAAACCGAATATAATATTGTTTCCTAGCCATTCTAAAAAAATTGTACGATAAATAGTTTTTGATATATTTTTTTGTAAAATGCGTCCAAAAATTTAATCGGTACCTATAATATGTAGGGGAGCGTCGCCAACAGTGAGACACTTTTATGACTATATCTTAAAAAGTATTGCGAGTAATTCTTTGATTTTAATTGCGTTAGATATGTTTATTATTTGTGCTGCTAATTGCATACTTAAATTTAAATTTACCTTTACCGATAAAACAATTTAAATCAAAATGGCCGAGTACCTCCTTTGTCTCACTGTTGGTAAACCTACTCTAACAGTGAGACAGACATTCCCCGGCAGTGAGACACCTCCCAACAAATATTTTAATAAAATAAATTTTGTTTGAGAAACATTTATTTTTTATTATGCAACAAAGTCTTATGAATAAAAATAACTAAATAAAAATAAAAAATGAAAATTGAAGTCGCAAAAAATGTCTTCAGTGACAGATAAATAAATAAATCAGGTTAAAAATAAAATAAATAAACAGATAAAATAATAAAATTAGCGCACTTCAATTTTGTCAAATGTGATTCCAAAATGGATACTGGCTTGTTGCCGACTGGGGTGGCCGCAAAGAATCGCTTTTTTTTTTTTTTTGCACTGTCTCACTGATGGCAACAGGACTTTGTCTCACTGTTGGTAAATCGCCGAAAATATGTAAAAAAAATTAAAACAAAAAAAAAACATGCATCGAAATGCCTCGAAATCTAGTTAATTGTTTTCTCTACAATATAATCTACACAATATTACAATATTATAAAACATTGATCGAAAAACTCACCTGGATTAAAAGTTATTTCATTTTTATTCACTTAAAATTTACTTTTGAGTGTTTTTTTTTCCACTATCCTATCACGGCGCGACAACTCTTCAATGAAAGTAAATACAAACTGAACCAATCGAACGAACATCTGTTTCATGACCTACGACAACAAGTTCGACGTGTTCGTACATATTTCTTCGGAGTTATTCGGAATGTCTCAATGTTGGACGTGTCTCACTGTTGGCGACGCTCCCCTACCTACTTTTACAAACAAAAAACTTCGTCGACCAGTGGCGGAACCAGAAGGGGGCATAGGTGCCATGACCCACCCTCTAAAACACCAGAGAGAAAGATGGGATCATTTAAAGTCCAAGGAAAAAATGGGCGCGGCTGGTTCGCACAAAACTTGCTCTATTAGCTAACAACTTTAACGTAGCTTGAAATTGATTGTTTGTATTTGTATGTCATTGAACTCGCTGAAAGTGTATAAAAAACAAATGAGGATAACTAAAAGAACTTCTTGGAGGAACTTCTGTGACAAAATAGAAGATTCTTCAGAAGCATCCAGACTTAGGAAAGTCCTCTCTACCAATCCAGGGATGCCAAGCTCTCTTAAAACAGCAGATGGCTCCTGGACCAAATCCTGTGAGGAATCACTAAATTTGCTACTTGATACTCACTTCCCAGGTAGCTCACAAATTGTCTCAAATACTGAATTTACTCAGTCACATGACTTGGTCAATCAAATACCAGGTCTGATTACAAGGGACAAGCTCCAATGGGCTATAGACAGCTTCCAAGCTTATAAATCCGCGGGACCAGACGGCATTATACCTGCTAAACTTCAGAGATCCTCAGATATCATAATTCCAATACTGGAAACTATACTGAATGGTTGTCTGAATTTCATTCATATTCCTTCAGTATGGAGAGAGGTGAAAGTTGTCTTCATACCCAAAGCTGGAAAATACTCCCAAATTAATCCAAAAGACCTGAGACCAATTAGCTTATCATCATTCATTCTTAAAACTTTCGAACGTCTGATTGATATCCACCTGCGTGACACTATAGAGCTTAACCTTATCTCTAAAGCACAACACGCTTACTGTAAGGGAAAATCGGTGGAAACTGCTCTTCACACCTTAGTAAGATCTATCGAATACTCCCTGCACCATAAAGAGTACACGCTTGCGGCTTTCCTTGATATAGAAGGCGCCTTTAACAACGTCAGCGGCCGTGCAATAGTAGGAGCACTGGAAAATTTGAAGGTGGACGGCCTACTGATTAAGTTGATAGACCATATGTTGGGAAGTAGGGTCATCAACTCTGCATTGGGAGGCTATTCCACTAGAAGATCTGTCACTAGAGGCACACCACAAGGTGGGGTCCTTTCACCACTTCTATGGAACTTGGTCATAAATGACTTACTGACTGTCCTGGAGGGTGAAGGATTCAAAGTGATTGCGTATGCCGATGATGTTGCAATAGCTATATCAGGGAAACACCCCCAGGTTCTTACAGAACTTCTTCAAACCGCTCTTAACAAGCTAATAAAATGGGCAGAACGCTGTGAGCTAGGTGTAAACCCCCGCAAAACAGAACTTGTCCTCTTCATAAGGAAATATAAAATTTCACAGATAAATCCTCCAACAATTAATGGTGTTCCACTTTCCTTTTCAGATGAAGCCAAATATTTAGGTCTCATACTGGATAAAAAACTAAGTTGGAAACCTAATATTCAAGAGAGAATTAAAAAAGCCACTGTTGCTTTATTCTCCTGTAAAAAAGCTATAGGTACTAAATGGGGTCTATCCCCTGCCATAACTCACTGGCTCTACACTGCGGTCGTAAGACCGATTCTCACTTATGGGGTAACAATTTGGTGGACTGCTCTAGATAAAGTTACGTACTGTGACCAGCTGAGCAAGGTCCAGAGATCAGCAAGTATGTGCATAAGTGGAGCTCTCCGCTCGACACCATCAGCTGCACTAGACATACTCCTCAGCCTCACACCCCTCGATATATATGGCAAGCAAATGGCTGCGAACACAGCCGTCCGCCTTAAAGCCATTTCTCAATGGACCAACAACTCTATCGGTCATACTAAAATTCTAGACTTATATGAATCTATTCCTTGTCATTCCGACTACACCACATCCAAACTAAATTTCGACAAAAGTTTCCAGGTCACTATACCCTCAAGAGAATCTTGGGACGTTGGGGACCCTCTCAAAGGTGATTCAGTTCATTTTTATACTGATGGGTCGAAAACTGAGGAAGGAGTGGGTGGCGGAGTGTACTCAGACAGACTTAATTTAAGTCTCTCCTTCCGGCTCCCTAACCACTGTAGCGTATTCCAAGCGGAAATCCTAGCAATTAAAGAAGCTCTGTCTTGGCTGAGAGAAAACGTGATATCAACATCGGATATACGCATCTTCTCAGATAGTCAAGCAGCACTTAAATCTCTCAACTCTGTCTCTACCAACTCCGTTACGGCCCAAAACTGTCGATCGTCTCTTGAAGAGATGGCGGAACAGTTTAATATTCACCTTCTTTGGGTGCCGGGCCATAGAGATATTCCGGGAAATTGTATAGCCGATGAACTTGCCAGAAATGGAACTCTAATGCCCGTTTTGCCTAACAGGTGGAACATAGGTATACCGATCGCTACATGTAAACTTTTGCTAAAACAAAACTCTGCAAGGAAAGCAAACTCTAGATGGACAAACCTTACTACATGTCTGGCCACAAAAGAAATCTGGCCATCGCTAGACCCTAGGCGCTCTAAAAGTTTGCTATCACTTAGTAGATCACAAATTAGCTCCGTAATAGGTGTCATAACAGGACACTGCCTTATAGGAAAACACGCCACAAGACTTGGCGTTTTCTCAAATGACTTCTGTAGAAGTTGCATGGACGAAGAGGAGGAGGAAACAATTCCTCACCTCCTCTGCACATGTCCTGCTCTTTCACAGAGGCGCAGACTCCTTCTTGGGGACTACTTTTTCAATGATCCAAGCGATCTAGCTAATACAGACATACACTGTCTCTCTCGCTTCATAAAAAGCTCCGAATGGTTTTCGTAATGAGGATAATCTCCTCATTTCTATCATGTGGTATCACAACGGACCTAATTATGGTCTAAGTGTGTCAGCCGTTTTCCTGACAGCCACTTTAACCTAACCTAACCTATGTCATTGATGTTTCCATAACATTATGATATCATTAAAAAAAAAGTATTAAAAACAATTTAAAACATAAATTAGTACTAAAAAGTACTATAAATTTGTTATTTTAATAGCTAAAACAGATAAGAGCTAAACAAAAATTATGTCATCTGATTTGTTTGATAAATATGAATATATGAAAAAAAAAAATTTAAAAATCGTTTCTTAAAAATTATTTAAAATTACTTTTTTATATATGATAATTGTTGAACATTTTTTAAAATAAAATTTGGTATGCCGACTTTAAGTATTTATTAAAATACAATTTTTGTGAAGGACCTCTTGTATACAAATTTTGGTTGAAATCGGTCTAGCCGTTAACGAGAAATTTGTATCCAAAAAATCGGTTTTATGACAGGTACCGTTATAAATAAGTTTTATTCTATCAAAATATTTATTATAGTAATTAATAATAGTACCTAATTTTTTTTTTTTTTTAAATCGTTAGATTTGTGTTTATTGGTTGTATGGCAGGTACCGTTATTTTTTGAGCTAAAAAAACATTTCAATTATTGTTTGAAGAAAATTGCTTCAGTGGTTTAGGCTGCAGGTCGAGGTACAGACAGACAGACGGATTGACAGACAGAATTGCGAGACCTACGTTTTTCGCGTTCTCTATCATCGTAATGTTAGGGAAAATTACTATCTCGAGTTCATTTTTTTGCACGAATCCTAAACTTGCCCTATATACTACGTATATGTATTCCGACCAGCCACAACCTTGCGAATTTTTTATTTAGACATTAGGAACTAAAATTTCGAAAAATTAATTTTGAATTTTATGGCTAAGGTTATTATCAAAAATAACCTAAATTGAAAAATACAAATTGCACTTTTTTTTTGAAAATCTTACCTATAGTTTTTCTGAAAATTTTCGATTGAATTAAAATAAAATAAAACAAAATTTATCGTGTATAAAGATGGTAATGTTTCAATTTTCCATGTGAATTTTTAACAATTAACTTCAAATATAAAATTCTCACGTGATGATAAGATATTGCTTTGCGGCTGTTGAAAATGAGGGTAGCTACCAACCGATAGCTTAATTCAATCAATATCAAAACAAATAGTAGGAGTATTTTTTTTTGTATGTGGCTTTGGTCAGAAAAGGCATAACTTCCGTTGCATTTTGATACTCCATGGATCGATTTTATATTTTTGAAGTACCTACTTATTAAGCCTTCAATACCCACATATAATTTTTGTTTTTCAATTCCGTTTATTTTTTTTTCTTGGCCATCTCCTTTAATAAGTTATTTCTATATTCATGTTAAATTTTATAGAAGAAACTAACATTTTGCAGCCCCCCAAAATAGAAATCGTGGATCCGCGCCTGCTGCGGACTGGCCTGTGATGTAATAAAACTAAACATTTTGAATAGAAAACAAAAATCAATCGTCTTCACGGAAGAAAATAAAGTTGCGTTGGTTGTTAATTCTTGTTGTGCAAAAATTATGGAAGCAGTGTCTTTTAAGGAAATTAACAACTAAAATTATCTAGCCGCTTCTGCGCATTCAGCTAATTGTAAACATTTTACTTCTGCGAATAATTTGCTAAAGACTGCCTAGCGTAATTCTCTTAGTATTAAAATTTGAAACAGAGAACATATAATTTTAATTTCAATTTCGCTTAGTACAAGCAGTAGCGGATCCAGAGGGGTGGCTATAGGGGCTAAGGCCCCCCCACAGCCGAATCATAAAATAATTTGAAATATTACAAGCAATACATTACAACGTGTAGAATTTTATATTCGTCTAAAATATAGTTAATATATGAAATTTGATAAACAAAATAACCAGCTTTGGAACAAAAAGGTCTGAGAATTTTGGACAAAAACCCTAGCCACGGTTAAGCAACTTACTCCCTCAAAACTTTCCTAATTCCAGAGAGTTTTGGGGGCTGTCAAAGTCCGAAGTTGGGGCTAAGGCTTGAAGAAATAAGTAAAAAGAGATACAAAATGGCCGGGGCTTAACATTAACGTGTCAAATGCTCCAACCGTTTACACTAAAAACAAAGCTAATTTACCGAAAGAAACGCAGTTGAGGCTTAAACCATTGGAGAACAACGGAATGTCAAGTTAAGTGTAAATGTTTAATACAACAGGAATTCTTTCTTACGGCTTTGGCTGGGCTTAGAGGTTTTTCGGTTTAAGTTTTTAAAATTTGAAAGGTCGAAGGCAATTGTACATACAAAACATTTTTGTACTAGTCTAGTCAATGAGCCAAATTCCAAAAGCGTGAGTTTTCTCTGTGCGCGCTCAGAAAATCATGCAAAAGCAAATGAATATTTGCAATCCCTCTAGGCTCTCGAGTGGCGTGCAAATTTGTCGACATATTTTTTAAGCATGAATATAAAGTGTATGCAGCGTATATACGAAAATTCATTCACGCTGGCAGAATTGGGCCGCGGCTTATTTCTTAGAGCAGCTTTGTCTTATGTCCTAAAGTGGCAGTTTGAACAAAATAGTTTCTCGTTGATTTGGCTAATTCAGGAAAAATGAGATCTCAGAGGACTGATACTGTGTCAAAGCACATTTATGATCTTTTGTCAGTACGAAAACTTAAATATAATTTTTTGAACTATCCAATTATAAACAGTTTTCAAATCTTGTCAAAAATGGGAAGTTCAAAACATACCCACAGCTTATTTAAAATATATATATATTTAAAATAAAATAAACGAATTTGTACGCGTGGTTCAAGGATATATGGCTCAAATAATTATTTTGGTACACCTTTGAATTTGCTTCTATCTCCGCTACAGCAATTATGTATGAATAATTGTTATTGTACTTTGTAGATATTGAAAATATTTTAAAGTGCGACAGGAGCGGATATAAAGGATACAACTCACACGACATCGTATGAATTTTTATGAAGTTCCGTTGCGCTTAGTGCCATATACATAGCTCCTAAAATTTCATAAAAAATAATGTTTTGCCGCGTTGTCGTGAAGTGTAGTTTGTCTGAAGTTGAGTACGGTCTTGCATTAAACCTAAACTTATCTCTATTATTTGTTATAAATTATAAAATTGATCTTCGAACAAGCAAGTTTTATTACTGAAGGTCTCAAACTGAATCTCCAAACTCCAAGCCCCCCCCCCCCCTTACAGCCAAATCCTAGATCCGCTACTGAGTACAAGCACATAATAACAATAATAGTAACTTAAAACTAAATAACAATTGAGATCTTAAAACTAAGTTGAAGAAAAAAAATGAGGATAAAAGGGTAAGAGAAAGATTATGATAGGAGAGCAAGCTTGAGAGAGGTTTTTGAGAGGTTTAAATCGAAAATGTAGGAGTTATTTACTTTTCGAATCATTCTAGTGATAGGTTCATTTTGGTCATACTCTGTGGATGGAAGGGGACAGAGAAGAGACCTTCATTATCAATGACACCAGTCAAAAGCTGGTGTACAAAAACTATATGGGCATTATCGCGACGTCTACTAAGAGTTTGTAAATTTATTAATTTTCGACGGTTTTCGTAAGGTGGTAGATTATATGGGTCGTCCCAACAAAGGCCGCGCAAGGCAAAGCGAATAAATCTACGTTGAACGGCTTCTATCCGCTGATTATTAACATGGTGCTACGGAGACCATACTATGCAAGCGTATTCAAGAAGAGGTCTGACAAACGTAATATACAGAGACTTTGTAACATAAGGATTTGAGAACTCTTTTGACCAGCGTTTAACGAAACGTAGAGTAGAGTTAGCTCTATTGATAATATTATCATAGTGAGCCAGAAAATTTAGTTGGTTGTCGCATATAACACCAAGGTCACGAATCGAAGTGACATTCTCAACTGGCTCATTGTCAATGAAATATTGACGTTCAGGTATAAAGGAGGGCGTTTTCGGGAGTAGGTAATAGCTTGGCGTTTATTCACATTCAATTCCAGAAAGTTGTATTGACATCAAACAAAGAAACTGTTTAGGTCAGCTTGAAGTAATTGAGCATCGGCCATGCATTTAATATGTTTGGATATACGCATATCATCAGCGCAGATCTGGAGGTCAGATCCTTCAAGGATAAGATCCACATCATTAATGGTCAATAAGAAAATCAGAGGACCTAAATAACTGCCTTGAGGGACCCCTGATGTTGGACAGAAAGGGTCGGAGCTACAGGATCTAAACAGAACTGTGTATTGACGATCATTTAAATATGATTGAATCCAAGATATAAGTAAAGGTGGGAAGCCGCATGATTTAAATTTGAAGATAATGACGTTATGGGAGACTTTGTCAAATGCTTTGCTGAAATCAGTTGCAATCGCATCGACTTCATAACCAGCTTCCAAGGAGCAAATGACATTTGATACAAACTCAGTTAGATTCGTGGTCGTTGATCTACCGCTAAGGAAACCATGTTGCTTAGGAGAGACAAGTGGCTTACAGTGAGGGAGCAAAATATCGTAAACTATACTCTTAAACATTTTGGGTATACAGGAAAGTTTGGCAATGGGTCTGTAATTAGAGATATCTTTTTTGCATCGTTTTTTATGGGATAATGTAAGAGTCTTTCCATAATTTTGGGAACAAACCTTGAGAAATAGAGGGTAGGAAGAGATCAGTGAGGGGTTGAGATAGATTGGAGACGCAGTGTTTAAGAACAACAGCAGGAATCCCATCAGGACCTGATGAAAAATCATTCTTCATCAAGCGGATATTATTTATTACTGAAGACAGGCTTATGTTGATGGAAGTAAGTGTGGTTTGGGTGCATCTGTTCATGTGTTTGAAGTTATTAATATTAACCTCAGTGTCATTAGGAGAAAATGCTTGACCGTAGAACTCGGCAAAAAGGTTTGAAATATATTTTTGATCAGAAGACGAGGAATTGTTGTATTTTAGTTTCGAAGGATAACCATCCGACTTTCTTTTCGAATTTATAAACTGAAAGAAGTGTTTGGGATTTGAAATTAAATCAGATTGAGTTTGTATAATATAACTGGCGTATAAAGACTCACTCAAGTTTGAAAAGTTATTATAAACTGAGACATAGTTGTTAAAGACATGAATCGACTTCGAACTAATGTATTTTTTCCAGAGCTTATTCCTCCTATTTCTAAGAGTGCGAAAGTCCTTGTTATACCACGAAGGGGAAGAAGTAAAATTCTTGTGAGGCTGCAGAGGAATAGATTGAGAAAAGCAAATTTGGATCTGTTCGTTAAAAGTGGCAATCTTAACGTCAATGCTAGAGTCGTTGGTGATGAAATCAAAATTAATGTCCCCAATAAGATCATTAAGTAGTAGCCCGTAGCGTAATGGTTAGTGCGTTCGACTGTCACGCAGGAGGTCTGGGATCGCTTCCCAGCCTCGTCCACCTAAAAACTAAAAAGTTTTTTTTCAGGGCTACTGCCTCTTGCGAGGAATTGACAAATCCTCCAAGAGTATCACTTGTCACGAATAAGTGCTTCTCGTCTAGCCGTTCGGATTCGGCATAAAATTGTAGGTCCCTTCCATTCCTGTCGAAAGGCGCACACAGGAATGGTTGCGAGTTGTTAGTCACTAGGCCCTGGTTCTTCATGAGCCGTTGTGCCACCCGTTTTTTTTTTTTTTTTATTTTTTTAATTAGATCATTAAGTTTATCTAAATTTGCTTTACGAAAGTTAAAAGATTGCGACGTGAGGGAGTATGGTTAGATAAAATCACATTCAAAAGCAAAGGTAAGGGAAATGGGGGGATGGTAATTGTCGATCTTAGAAAGGATATGGTGGCTTTGGGTGACTTCGGTATTATGAGCATCAGATGAGAAAATAAGATCTAACTGTCTTTGTAAACAGTTTTTTGCACTACTCATTTGGGCGAGATTGGAGGAAAGGAGGCGGTCAGTGAAAAGAATCTCCTTTTCAGAGCAGGCGTTAGACGAAATGAAATAAAGCTCATCATCAGATACTTCCCAAACTAATCGTGGAATTACAAATATCAACAACATGGTCAATTGCGTTAACTAGGAGCTGGTATTCAGTAGTTGGCTGGGAGGGTAGTATATAACAGCACACAATGTAGAGATAACGCTTGGATATACAGACTTTAACACAAATAACTTCAAGGTTAGCTGTGTTGAGAATAGTAACCAGTGAGGAATCGAGATAAGAACGAAATGCCAATAAAACCCCACGTCCGGGGGAGGAGCTTCCAAAGCAGATCAATAAAAGGACTAGCAATAGAGACTACAACATCCTTTGGAATACATTGAAGTCAGAATTAAAGAACTCATTGCTATGAAAATCAGGTGTAAGGTTTGTTTCTGTGAGAGCGAAAACATCAAATGGAAGTTTTTGGGAAATTAAGTAAACATTTGAACTTTTAGTGCGCAGTCCTCTAACATTTTGGTAATAAATAGATAAGAATTGTGGTTTCGGCTGGTCTGAAATACAGTTGTTAGGAACGAAATGGATTATTAACGTATTTTGTCTTAAATTGCGAAAGCCGCATAGAATTAACATAAGTAGCATAAGCGGAAAGATCGTTTTCAAAATCAGAAGGAGTGAGATTAGATATAATTTTATGATATTGGGTAAATATTTTTAAGAGGTCAAACATATAAGTTGGAAGACCTTCTTGATGTATAAATACCATTACGTTGGTTCTTGTTACGCCATCATGTATCTCAATTGTAAATTTTAATATTACCTCAGTCAAAATAGACATTTCCCTGAACGAAATTCCGATAACGCTTAAACTTGGTGGGGACCTTCCACTGACCATAACGAAGCATAATGGCGAAAATTCCCCGTCGATCTGATCGAACGGGAGCACAACTTTTTCCGCATGGCATGTGTCGAAAAAATCAGGTTTTTAACAAATTACTTTTTATCGATAAATGCTATAGAAAAGTAGTTTGACTACAGTTTCAAGATCACAAAATTCTCTACAAAAATGACTCACACTTTTTTTCCTACGACCATTTATTAAGAAAGTACAGCTATTTAAAAAGAACACATAAAATGACGACAATATTGTTTTTTTGAGTATAACTGTTCAACGGTCAATGCTATCGAAAATAGTCTGATTACGTTGTGTAGACCACAAAATGTTCTATATAAAAGATTAAGACACTTTTTTTCCTACGACAGTAACACTAAAAATAAACAAAATTTTATGCAGATCTAAATTTGCACTAAAACTGGCCCTGATGGAAAGAATAATAATAATATTTTTAACCAACAAATAAACTAAAAAAAAAAATAAAGGAAAACTCGAGATTCTTTTTATTTATAATTCTTAATATTCATTTAAAAACATTGGAACGAAAGTGTTTTATTCCAATTGTAATTTTCAAAATTAAAGATGTTAAGTATGTGTAGGTATTTCTACAAGTCTGCAGGAAATAATATAAAATAAAGTAAAATAAAAAGCCTCCAATCATATTTTACAATTTTTATTTTTATCTTAAAATAATAGTTGTTCTTATAGGTACATTATTATGCTACACAAGAAGTAAAGAAATTAAAATAATAATTTATTACAAAAATTAATCACCAAATTATTTTTTTTTTTCATATACAAATTTATAAATATTTCAATTATAATTTATACAAAACGTACACTCGGGTTATGAAGGAATTTTATTTTTTGACTTAGGTCCAAATTTGATGCAACGAAACTTAAATATTTAAGATCAACTTAAGCACTTTCATGAACTTGTACAGACGGTGCTTCTTATATAATCGAAAAATGTTTGTGTTCGATATTAAAATGGGCCACCCTTTCATTATGTTTAACATTATAGGGATACAATATGGTATTTCTTTGGGATTTTAATATTTAAATTTAGGGGTCGCTACCATTCACTAAAGATTTAATTAATAAAAAAAATGATCATTATCAACAAAAATTTGTTAAAATAGGGAAATAAATTACAAATTAGGCTTTAAAATAATTTATTAATTGGAACCAGTTTTTATGAATAGAATTTCCAAAATAAAAAATACAAATTTTTATTTCAAAAATGTATATTTCTTTGAATGAGGGTATTTTTGCCTGTAATTTTTAACAATTAACAATAAATACAGTTTTTGTTCCTCATTTCTGGTATGTTATTTGTTATACCATTAAAGCAACGCCACGCTCAGCAGTGTCATTGACAAATATCATGGACGAACTCTGTCCCTGCAGGATTTAAAGGAATCATCTACTTCAACGTCTTTCTTAAGAAAATCAGGTGGAAGAATCTTAAAGTATTGCTCGACGCAAAATCTTCTAAATTCTTTGAAGAAATAACTTCGGGATCGACAGTGCTTGCAAATGAATAAAGCTTTCAGCCTTATATGAATTACCAAATCTTCCAGCCTTTTATCCATCACGCGATGGCGACGCCAAAGCATTTCCTTATCCATTTTTGCTCGAGTAGAATGCAAGCTCCATTTTGTGGACCAGTATATCGAGGCACATGTATTTAATTTGGTCGTAAGGCCCCTGGGAGTTTATTGATTCATAAAGTGCTTTTACTTGAGCTACTCCTGTTCCAGAAACAAGTTTTGGGACTGCAAGCAGCAGGTCAATATTCTTGGCAGACGATAAACAGGTTTATGGCAAACAATGTCTTCAATCAGTTTTCCACCCCAGTGAATCGTAAGAAGCACATTTGATGCTAAATCATTTTCGAGATTCACAGCAAGCTTCTGTGGAGTTAAAATACATTGACGACATATTGAGGATGAATTAACGTTGTATTTCGAAGGGACACATCCAAGGGTCTTAAGAGTTGTTGTTAGAACTACAGTAACTTTTCGGTCACTTATTTTGGCAACATCCATAGAAACTGCCAAACCATCGCTCATTTCTTTCTCTTTTTTGTTGGTGGGGCTTATTGATTTGTAGGGACTGGACAAAAAGATGTATCGTTTTGTGAACCCTTTTTTTAATTATTTCGTTGATTTCCTTTGTTTTAAGATTATTTGAAAACATCTCATGACAATCTGATTACCAGTTTTAATTTGTTTCACCTAAGTTAAAAATTTTCTGTTCTTCAAAAAATTTGAATTGTGGTAGCGACCCCTAAAACTTATTGAAACATGACCAAATTTTACCCACTTTATATTTAAGGCATGAAGCACAAAATAAAAGGGTGGCTTATTAAAATTTCAAACATATTGGGGCATATTCACAGTTGCAGATAGACCCAGGTTTAACTAAACTACAGTTTTAGACAATTTCGGCTCAACGAATACAGACCGATTTTAATTACAAATTGTTGGTTTTATATTTTTATAAGATAACTAACTTGGTATACTACACAAATAGCTTCAAATATTTTGAAATTATAAACTTACAAAAATAGAATCAACGTCCAAAAATTCAACCAAAGCTATGTTTAACTTAGACCCAGGTCTAAAATGACTATGAATACGCCCCATTGTGTACAATGTACTTAGTTTGGGTTTGAACTTCAATATTTAACTTTCGTATTAGCAATTCGTATAAAACGTCTAAACTTAAAATAAAAATATCCATTTATACATGATTGAAGCAAGAATACAGCATGGACACAAAACCCAACCATGTCATTGCATGAGAAAAAAAAAAAAAATATTTTTGAGCAAAAATTAAATAACCAAGAAATATTTATACTAGAAGCAGGGTTTCTCATTTATTAATATACTTATATTTATATAAATGAAGTAGATTGCAATCATTTTAGAATGGTTTAACTATCATAACTCACATAAGGACATACAGTAGGCTCTAAAAAAATGTTAACAGGGCAAGTGATTACGAAAATTAGATAGAATTTAAGAGAAGGGATTAGCAAGCATTTCAACATTTTGTTACAACGAATTGAGAATATTTTATATACATAAGTTTATATACTCTGGGAGCCTGCCATAGGACGACCAACCCACATCTCTTTACTAGATGATAGGTATACAGTTTTTTATATAGTGTCCAAACAATCAATTTGCGCATGGGTTGTCTAGAAAAGGCATAACGGGTTGCCACAATTGAAAGGTCCATTTTTGCCTTTATTAAACTAGCAGATTGAGCTTATATGTGGAAAGCCATAATGATAGAAGAAAAATGTAATATTTAAGGAAATTTAATTTAAAAATTTCCAAATAGTGGATTTTTTGAAATTTAAATAGGGTAAATTAGGGTGAACGTATTCAAAAGTCGAAATCTTATTTTCTAAACAAATACCTATTTTTGTTTGCAAAAGATAGAAAGTTATACATGACAATAGAAAATTTTCAAAAATTTACAACCCGACATATGAACGTTTGAAAGTCAAAAATGGCGAAATAGATGTTTGAGAAAAAGTTTACTAAAAATCAGTGTAACGTTCTATTGAAATATATAGCATGTTGTTTGCTGATTAATAAAAAAAATTATTTCTCTATGACTTACCGTTTAGAATATAAGTTTTCAACCTTTTTACACGTTCACACTAATTTACCCTACTTAAATTTAAGATTTCAAAAAATCTCCTTTCATATTATAATTCTTTTTATATCATTATAGCTTACCACATAAGCTCAGTCGGATAATTGAATAAAGATAAAAATGGACATTTAAAGCGTGGCAACCCTATGTTATGCCCACTTTTTTCTAGGCAACCCATGCGCAAATTGTTTGTTTGGACACTATCTAAAAAACTGTATAAACGTATACCTCTTATCTGGTGAAGAGATGAGGGTTGGTTGTCCTATGGCGGGCTCCCAAACTAATATTTTAAATTGTGACTTTTGTCACAATCAAGTTAGAAATGTAACTTTTTGTCCTCTTTTTGGTTTAAATTCGATTTAGGACTTTTGATGTATTGAAGTAGATCTATATAATTATTTTATTTTCTATAGTTTCTGGAAAATTTTGTATTTTTCAAATTGGAACTTTTATCTCACTGAAGAAAGAAGTGGAACCGTTTCTTATTAGATGACAATTTTGCTTGGAGCTTTTATCGCAATTAAGTGAGACATATACGATATTTGGATTTATAATATTATTCGATTTGCGACTTTTTCGCGCTGATGTACGACATGAGAATATTTTGTAATAGCTTAAAACTCAATATGTATTTTTTTTTTAACCATGAAGAATTTTCTTTAAATTTTCTTAGGAAATTTAGAATACAATCCTAAAAAAAAAATAAAATATTATAGACTACATTCCAAAATTATTGCATTCTTTTAAAACTAAAGGTTCTAGACACTCATAATGCTTTAACATACAAAGCAATCTCTCATGCACTTCATACAGTCATTCGCAACATTCATAATTCCCCTAACACACTGGCACCTTAGGAGTTAAAAAACAAAAAAAGCTAAATCTTTTTTTTTATGAAGCAGAATCCACCAAAAACACACAAGGCAATTATTATATTCGTAATGCAAAAGGTTAATAATGTTGGAGGAAGATTATGAATATTTTTTACAACAATAACTAAGGACCCAACAATAATAATAATTATTGCACCACCTATAACACCAATCAACAACAACAATAAAATTATCAAGTAAAATATTTTAACTGCTACTGTTTCTGCTACTACTGCTTCTGCTCTTGTGATCACTGTTCGAACTTTTAGATTCCAAGTCATTGTCGGAAGATTCCACTTCATTGGTATCAGATCCTTTCGAAATGTTCGATGGCGTTACTACCGTTATTACCTGGAAGTTTCAGTTTATACAAGAAGTTTTGGCGGAAAAAAAATACATAAACATATTTCATCAGATTAGTTTTTTTGTTAAGTCTTTTTGGGATCATTTGATCGATATACTTTTGAATGTCCATCGAATGTTTCCACAGGAGCTGCTGGTATATAAGCTGATATTCCCATCAAACCGAATAGTTCCGGTGTGTAGAGTGTCGGTTTTGGTGAAACATTTGATCCAGCTAAAGTGAAGAAAAAACGTGAAATACAAAACAAAATTATTTAAAGCTTCTCTAACTCACCACTAGCTGGCGTCGGTCTCACTATGAACCGGGGAGACTTGAAAGATCCCACACTAGCTGGTTGCGGTGTTACGACATAGATTTTCTCGTTCGTAGACGGAGATACTGTGACCTTAGCTTTGTTCCAGTTTTCCGTTGCTGATGGTGTCGTTGGAATTACTCGAATGTAGTACGGACTCACTGAAGATGCTTCCGTCGTGGATGTTGTTGTTGTAGTTGTCGTAGAAATGGGTGTAGATGGCGTTGTTGTAGTTGTTGTTGTGCTTGTACTCGGCACTGGTGTCATAGAAGTCGATTCAGGTTCTTCTATTCGATTATCTTCGAAGGGATTGAACTCATAACGTCTGGTGCCTCGATCCTTGTACAGAAGCGGTTCATGATGATTTGGAGCGAAAATTGTTGTCTTCGCTTCTCTCAAAGACGGTGTTGTAGTCAAGTATTCTGTTGGAATGTGCTTCGAATGCCTCCCCAGCGATACTGTGCTGGCTCGATGTGAAAGCGACGTGAATTCTTGTTCAGTCCAGTCGTCAATAGTGTTCTGTAGCTTGGATAAATCAAACCCGTTCTTCGATCTGTTCTTGATTTCATGCTCCTTCTTTAGAAGTTCCCTCAAATTGGAGGCTAGGATTTTCGTCAAATACTTGGTGGTTCTCTGACCAGGCGGATGGGTGGCAGTAACAACTTTCGACTCTTGCTGCTCGTGTGGATCGAACTCACTGGACGTCGACCAATTGTCATATCGTCCGGCTTGTTCTTTGGGTGTGAACGGACGGGGCTTGTGCTTTGTCGTATAGGGAATTATGATTTGATGGTATTTCTTTGTCGAACCTTGCTGAGACGGAGGGGTCATTCCGGCATAATGACCACTGGCATCTATTGAAGTGTAGGTTGATGTTGGAGTTGGAACCATGTGCCATGGCGTTGGTGTTGGAGATGGTTCCTCGCGGTGGTTTTGGTATAAAGGCTGTTCAGTTGTTGTGCTTCGAATGTCTAAACTTGCGGGGTCTCTTGTAAATGGCCGGGGAGAACTTCCGCCATGTTGGAAGTAGTGAATCGGAGAATCGAGTAGTCGTTTGGGGGTTTCCCTATCACGTTTAAAGTTCAAACGGTGGGAAAAAGTTGTCTGAAGTGATGGAACGATTTCCACAGTTGTTGTTGTCTGCTGAAAGTCCGTCACAAATTGTGGCTGCAGGGTTGTTGGTTCGGGTGTAGGCAGAAAGATCTCATTCTGGGGCAGATAATTTTCCGAGGATGAATGTTGGATGGGATCGATATCGAGGAGATTATCATTCTGAACGGAAAGGTTGTGAGATGATGCCGATGGGTAATTGTCTGGAGCATAGTTGTTATTGATGTTGCTGTCTATCTCTTGATGGTTATGATAGAAGATAGAGTCTGACTCAGAATATTGTTCTTCAGGTGGTAAACTTTGTGATTCTTCTGGCGACACAGTATATTGCGGGGAATATGAGCCGAGTTCTGTTAGTGTGATAGGTGGTCGTCTGTCTTCTTCTGGTTGCAGAGTGGTTGTTGAAGGTTGAGGGGCGACATCTATTGACTGTGATTCAACAAAATTAGCAGGATACTCAATTTCGGACACGAAATTTGTCACCTGGTGACTTTTGACAATCTCAAAGCTTGGAGTAGTTTGAGTTTGCTGAGCTTGATTTTGAGTGATGAAACTATTGGGAGGAATTTGAGTGGGATAACTTGTTTGAAATTCAGATGGAGCAGCAATGTGCTCAGCAATCGAAGGATTTTCATTGTTCTGGACTTGTTGGAACTGTGGAGGATTATCGTATCGAGGAGGTTGTTGCTCTTCATACTGATTGTTCTGTGGTTGACTCTGGAATTCCACGGAAGGCTGATATTTGGGCAGTTGTTGGAATTGTGTTGGGTCCAACTTCTGCTGCTGTTCGATTGGTCGGAATGGTTGTGCATCGTAGACTGGTGGCAGGGCGGATGGACTTAAGTTCGGAAGCGGTATTGGTGCAAAATTTGGCTGTGGATTGTATGCTGGAGGTGGGTTTCCCTTTTGAATTAATTGCGGTGATGGTGGTGGCGGGAGGAAATCTTGTGATGGCGGTGCACTGAATTGTATAGCCCGCTGCACCAAGGGTGGCTGAAAATGTGTCGGAGCGTATTGCGTTTCCACGGTGTTTAAAGGAGGATAAGCGGGTAGTTGTTTTTGATGTTGAGGGTAATTGTATCCGGCAAGTTTTTGTTGCTCCAGTTGTTGACGATTTAGTTGTTGTTGGTGCTGCTGCTGTTGTTGCTGTTGTTGTTTATTTTGAAACTGTTGTTTTTGTTGCTGTTGCTGCTGCTGTTGATTGTGATATTGTTGTTCTTGCTGCTGACGATGAAGATGCTGTTGATGCAAGAATTCTTGTTGCTGAGTCCACTGAACTTGATGAATCTGATTAGCCTGTGGCAGTTCATAGTGCTTCGATAACGGATATTGAATATGTCCTGGAAACATCGGCACCCACGGGTAATTGCTGCACAGACCGCAATTAGCTTTTTGTCCATTTTGATGATTAATGCCTCCTCGAGGTGAATCTTTGTATTGGACATATTGCTGAGATGCTTGAATTTGTTGTTCGTTAGCATTATTATCATCATTGAAACCAAACCATCGAGCTATGCGTTGCATAAATCCTGGTGGTTCATTGTTTGATGGCTGTTGTTGGAGATTATTTGCATAACGATTTTGAGGATACCCAGGTGGTGGTCGAGGAGGACCACCACGAGCTGACGGCTGTTTAACTAATGACGGTTGGAGATGTTGTTTTGGTACTGATACTATTGCAGATTTTGGTGGTGGCGGGGGAGGCACTAGATGATCTGTGACAGATGAAACAACAATGATATGAAGAAAAATTGTCACAGTGATTATGAAAAAATATCGTCGCCAGTTGATCTAGAAATTGACAGAAGAAATATAACATTAGTGACAGGATAACTAATATGGCTTTTGTTTTAAATGTTGTTTTTTTTCAAACTTATGTAAACATGATAGTGGGTAACAGGGCGGACTGGGGTCAAAGGGTTTCCCGGTTAGTTTAGAAAAAGGGCCAACAATTTTATATTGTTAAGATGATTTAAAAGTTTTGGTAATTCATATTCCTCTATACTCATTTTTTTAATGTCTCTAAAAAGGTCTTTAAAAAAAATCTAGAGGCCTCCAACAGAGCTATAGGGTCTCCAACAGAGTTCTAGAGGCCTCCAACTGAGTTGTAAAGGCGTCTTTTAGAGCTCTAAGGCCCTTCAAGAAAGTTTCAGGGGCTGCCAACAGAACTTTACGGTCTCTAACAGAGATGTAGAGGTCTCCAACAGAGATCTAGAGCCTTCAAAAAAGATGTAGGGTTGCTAACTGAGTTCTAGGGTCTGTAACAGACATTTTAAGACCTCCAATAAAGCAATAGGGCCTCGAACAGAGCTGTAGAGGCTTCCCAAGATTGCTTTGGGGCCACGAAAGATCTATATTTACTGTGGGAACTCTCAAAAGACTTATTTTATGAGAAACTTCTCCCCAAATGAAAAAAAGGCAGAGACTCTTATATACTTTTTGCTCACCCAAGGGCCCACCGGGCAAAATCCCGGTTGCCCAGTCCGCCCCTGGTGGGGAAATAAAATTTTGGATTCACTTGCTCATTTTTGAAACAAAACAAAATTTGTGAGATCTCAATTTCCTGAAATTGCCAATTATATGCAACAAAATGGTCATGTTCATATTTGTATGCAAAGCTATAGCTTAGCGTTGTTGCAATCCCTTTTTAAAATACAGCTCATCATACAACAGCTGTTATCAAAAACGAAATATCAAGGTTCCACAAAAACTAAAGGATAGGATAGGATATCCTGAAAGATGTATTACAAGCAGCCTTTTCTATGTTTCTGGTGAAACCTGAACGTAGGCAATGAGAAAGAGAAAGCTTTATTAATGAACCTTCATCATTTAAACAAAAAAATACACATATTTAAAACATATACAAACTTGGATTAAAATCCATCAGAAACATAAAACCTTAATTCACTAACATTTAATTTAATTTAACAAAGCCAATGACGTTTCTATTATTATTATTGTTTAAAACAATACATGGAGAATTGAATCAGACTTGAAGTCGGATTCAATTCTACATAGACATGGATCGGATTCAAATAGGATTTCTCGATCCGATTCCACTTTGCGAGCTGAATCGAATCGAAAAATACAAGTAGACCTGGATTAAAAAATTAAAGAATCGAGTTTTAATTGTGTCTATTTCAATTTGCTTTGTTTTGTTTTGTTAGTTTTTTTTTTCTCTCGTAGTCACCATATTCATAAACTTATTTCCACACGCACACAGTAAAGTTAAAGTGTCACTTCAAGTGTACTTCGATTCTAATTGAATTCGATTCAGTGAGGTCGCATACCTAGTTCGAAATCTCAATCCGATTTAATTCGATCGTCGTATCCTGTCATGTAAACGGAGTAATAGTGACAAGTTTTTGACTTTTCTGGAGCAATTCCACAGCTTATTTATACTCCGCCAATACCACATGCTGTGTCTGAGTTTTTTTGTATGTATAATGATAATGATTGAAAACTTGTCCCAATGAATATTCCCCATGACAAGACCCAGCGCGCCGCATTAATTTTCAACAGTTTTTTTGTTTTTTATTCAAGCTTGATCGTAAGTCTATCGATTAATCATCCCATTCAAGATACAAACATTACTTAGCCGGCAACCGAAGCGGCCACTTTCAAGAGATCTCTATAGCATATCTTATACCAAGTGAGTTCGAGTTGACAGTGGCCATCAGCTGCGTTGAAAGAAAAAAAAAAGCCTTCAACTTCAAAGCCAATGCCAAAGTCGATGTTGTTATGGTTGGACGAGGTCAGTTTCCAGTTTTGTTTTCAATTGGAAAAAATAAATTCGTGGTGATGATGCACGATGCACGAAACACCATGTACCTTTAGGCTTTCTCAGCTAACCCAGTATGTCTCTATCTTTGGCTTCTGAATTGCATGACTGATTCTGTGAACGAGGTTTTATAAGACTATTATAATGCTAGATATTCCACTATGTCAGTCAGAAGGAATAGGAAGTTACAAACAATTTTTTTTTTTTTAGTTGACTTAATTCTTCTACGGATTTTCTTTTTTAATTAATTTAAATATTTTTTTAAAATTAATTCAAATTATTTGCATACCTTTATAATTAGTCTAACTACTATAAATGTTCTGAATTTTATATTTCCACATGCATCTACACTCTGTGTCTCTTGATTTGTTTACAAATATACCTTTTTTGTGTGAAACCATTTTCATGGAGTTAAAGAATTGTATGATCTGTGATTTATTAAATATGATCTCTAATTAACGTTACTAAAATTTTTCTTAAACTACAAATTAAAATGCTCTGTCAAGTTGAGGTACGTTGTATACAAAATTTACTTTCATCAGTTGGGTTAACTTGGCGTTGGAATGAAAAAGGTTAAATAAATTAAAAGAATAGGTATAGGTGTGAAATTTCGTGGCAGAATTTTTTACCAAGAAACCGTTCCAACTTTTTCTGCTCTCATTAAGAGAATTTCATCCCCCTCTTGAAAATTTGACAGACTGACAATGTTTTCCCAAAAATCTTGGGAACAATAACAAAGCCTCATATATATCTCAATCCACATTTGACAGACAAAATCCTTTACATTCTTTCTTCTCCTTCTAACTAGCGCTGTGCAATTAAGGTTGTTTATTAAGGAATTTTAAAAAGGTTAAAATTAAATAATATGAAAAATGTAAGAAGATTGACTGGACGATGGAAAGCATCAGTATTTAAAGCCTTTTTATTTAAGTAAAAAAATAAATAAATTGGTTGGCGCAACGGCTCGTGAAGAACCAGGGCCTAGTGACTAACAACTTGCAACCATTCATGCGTGCGCTTGTCGACAGGAATGGAAGAGACCTACAATTTTATGCCGAGTCCGAACGGCTTGACGAGCAGAACTTATTCATGACAAGTGAGACTCTTGGAGGATTTGTCAATTCCTCGCAAGAGACAGTAGCCCTGAAAACAACTTTTAAGTTTTTAGTTGGATGAGGCTGGGAAGTGAACCCAGACCTCCAGCGTGACAGTCCAGCTCACTTACCATTAGTCTACGGGCTACTTACCTTTCATTTCAATTTTTTTAATTAAAACTTTACCTACCTTCATGTCATCCTTGAACAAGTGATGCGGAGTGTTAAGGTAAGTTTTATTTACTTTGGCGTGTTCAAAGCATATTTCCGCCATAGCATTATTTCCGTCAAAATATGCTTTACACCAACTATACAGTGTCTCCCTCATTTGTTGGACAAACAAAAGGTATGTTCGGTGGGAATGCAAACATTGTCTGATTGTATTTTATATAAAAAAAAAGTACAAGTGGCGCTGATTATTCTCACACCCAACCCAAATGCATGCCAAAGAGCTATTGCTGACCTAGTCTTCTACATAGTTTGTTGATGCTTGGTTGTTTTCATGGAGCACTTGTTGTCGCGCGCCGCACATTGTCACGGGAAATAATGTCTTTTCAACGTAGATGTATAGTTAGGTACATATACCATTAAGAGGACAAACTTGTGGGCTTTTTCAATTTGTCAATAGAGGGCTCTTCTTTATTCATCTGAATCAAGTATCTGTGTTTGTTTTCTTTTGTGGAAACTACTATAAACAAAAAAAAAAATACTTACAAAGGTAGGTAAGGTATACTTTGTTATACGTTTTAGTCGGTTTTGGGTGTTGTTATTTGTTGTGTGATATATTTGTATACTGAGTCTAAAGCTATTGTAGTACTACAAACTGGCTAATGAGTTTGTTTTATGCCAATATTGACGTAATTTACACGCCAACAATTCCAATATTTTGTAACTTAAATATTAACGACAAGAGAATACAATATTGTTTAAATATTAACATCTTTAACAGTCGAATTGGCGTTATCACAAACAAATTTCACGCGTGGAGGTTTTCCCAGCGGTGATGATAATATTTGTCTAGGTACACGCTTTTTCCTTCAACCCATAGAAATCTGAACAAATAATGATATTTTTAGGGGGAAACTAGGATGCAAGTGGTTGGGGAAGGAAGGTTTAGGTATACCAATTTTAAATTATAGACTTTCCAGGACCAATGAAACTCAAAGTCCAGATTGTAACAAATCCTTTTGGTTTTCTTACAGTTCCTACAAAAGGAGGGAGGTGTCAGTCAAAGCTGTCTGTGTTATATTTGACTTGAGGTATTACAATTTTACATCGGAAGTTAAGGTTAATTTCTTGGATTAATTAAAAAAAATATGGAACCACGGATATTTGATAAGTTTGTCACCCTTCTAATTTTTGGAAATTAACTCTCAAACGAATAAATAAATTTTTCATGATATGAAGGTAAAATCTTAAAAAAAAAATACCAGACGATTTTGCTCATACCTTCTACACTTACTAGATTAGATTAGATTAGAATAGACTTTATTATTATAATAATTCAGGTTTACAATTATTTTTTTACAAGTCTTTTAAGACCTGGTTTTAAAACCGTCGATCAGATTGACAGATAATCGAATACAAATTTAATTTAATTTACAAATTCTTTTCATAATTCGTATTAAAAAAAATAAAAAGTGCATTTAAGACATTATAAAGTAGATGATGAATTTACGACAGTCAAAAAGCATTCTGTTCTGATTCTATTTCTATAAGTCATCGCAGTTCGATTAAATTTATAAAGCTTGTTCCAGCCCTGCATCCCATTTAAAATGTCTCTTAGTTCTTCAAAATCCAATCGATTTCTGCCAAAAACATCACGTCGAATTTCCATTAAAATTGGACATGATCCTAGAAAATGCGCAATGTTTTCTCTTTCGTGGGTGTTGCACAGATCACATTCAAGAGGAATAAAATTCAGAGTCAGGATTTCCCCTCTGGCTCGTAAAATCGTAGATATCATATCCGTGGAGTGCTTGTCGTGAAAATAATTTGAATCACCTAGGACGAAGTTGAGTCTGCTGTAGTATTTTCTATAATGTGAATCCTTGGCATGGTTAATGAAGTCCTCCCAAAATTTTGTGTCGAGTTACGACAAAAGAGAGTAAAACTGTTGTTTTAAACGCGTTACATCTTGCAGATCAAAATCAAACGCTTCCCCCACAGAATCAGATAAGCTTATCCACGATTGTACAAAATTCATCTTATTGGAAACTAAATGTCTTAAAACTTTATTTACTAGTCTTGTCGCATCCATTTGAAGTATTTTTACAACATAATCAAAATGGGACTTAAGTGTGTCGATAAACATTGGAGGAATTCCAGTTTCAATATGTAGCATGTAGTTCGGCGTAGTTGAAGGAAGAGCAAAAACTCGTTTTAAAAAGAACCGCAGTAGTTTTTCGATATCCTCATACCGTTTATGGCCCCACACTTGCGCGCAGTACAACATAACAGACTTTGATACGGCTTGAAATAATTTATATTTGTCGGAATGGTGAATAGTTTTATTTGAAATACATTTTTTCCACGATACGCGTATGGCAGCCTTTGACTCCTGGAGTTTTACTTTCACTTGCTTTTTTATACACAGGTTACTCGATATTATCATCCCCAGATACTTGAATTCTTTCACGAAACTGACTTCTTCCCCTTTGTAACTCCACTTCTCGTTACTAGCATATCTCTTGCTTCCTTTTCTAAAAATCATAATTTGTGATTTGCTAAGATTGACTGCTAGGTTCCAAGTATTGCAGTATTCTTTCAATCTAGAGATCATTTCTTTCAGTTGATCAGGAGAATCTGATAATATGACTATGTCATCCGCATACATTAAAACTGGAATGCTCTCCCCAGCAAATCGCACGCCTGTTCCCAAGATATCAACAATATCGTCTATAAAAAGTATGAATAAAAGAGTACTCAACGCACATCCTTGCTTTAGACCCATTGAAGACCTGAATTCATCAGATAAGGTTTCACCGTCCCACACAGAAATAGCATCTTTTCCATGCAGCGCCTTCAAAATAAAAAAAAATAATTTTGGAAGAGATACCACAATTGGCAAGTTTTAAAAACAAAGCTTCTCTGTCGATGCTGTCGAAGGCTGCTCTAAAGTCCACGAAGAAGGCATATAGTTTTTTTTCCCACAATGAAGGTATGTTTCAGCAATATTTAAAAGAAGAAAAACTTGGTCCGTTGTTGAGTAGCCAGAACGAAATCCAGCTTGAAATTTACTGAGCTTTGAATTATCGTGTACCCAGGTGGTCAGTCTTCGGAATATCATACTGGCAAATAATTTCATGGACGCGTTTAAGAACGATATTCCACGGTAGTTCTCTGCAGTGGATGGGTCACCCTTTTCAAAAAGCGGAACAATCATTGGGGACAGGAAATTAGCTGGAATTGAACAAGTTTTAAAAATTCCATTGTAACATCTTAAGAGCTCGGATAAAAAACTGGGAGAGGCATACTTAAAAAATTCTGATGGAATTCTGTCCGTCCCGACCGCCTTGTTTTCTTTGGCATTATCCAATGCTGACAGAAGTTCCTCTTCTGAAAAAGCTAAGTCTAGAACGTCGTCTTCAATATTTGGCATCGCGTAATGAAACTTGCTCGCCAGGCATTCCGTATTCAGCAAAGATTCAAAGTAGTTTTTTAAATCGGCAGCCTTAAGATTGTTTCCAATTGAAGACTTAACTCCATTTACCAATTGCCTTCCAAAACTCTGTGGAAGATCTAGCTTTGGATAATAAATTTACCAGACTTTTATTATAATCTGCCTTTTTTTTAAGCACAGTGCTTTATATTTTTTATTTTCTTCAACGTACCATCTTTTAAAACCAATATTGTTGTGAGCTCGAAATAAAGTGAGAAACGAAAACGAACGGTTTCTAGCGATATCACATTCCTCGTCAAACCATTTTTCACTATAGTTTTGGGCCTTTACGAAGTGTGGTTGATGTGGGTAAGCTTTTTTCACAATTGTCTGCAATTCTTCCATACATGGAACTGGGGAAACTTCTTTCAGATGAATTAGTTCAGCATTCAGGTTTTGTTGGTACTTTTGAAGCAAATTATCCCTCCATTTCAGCCTTGGCGGTAGTTTTAGTTCGGCATTGGTACACTGAGCGTCTATGTTATTACTTAAAGTAATTATAAGTGGCATATGTTCGGAAAACGTTTTTGCTTCGTCTTTAAAGTCAACGATAAGTTTCAAAAAAGCACCCGCAGCTATACCATAGTCTATAACCGATTGCCCTGATGATCTTACAAACGTGTACTCTCCTTCGACATCTGCGGCACTTCTTCCATTTAAAATTAAAAAGTTGTATGACTCACCAAGCTCCAAATATACACTTACTATACTACCCTAATTAAATAATCTAAACATAAATGGCTCTGTGGGTGAATTATTAACGAATTTTATATTTATGGAATTTCATATCACAATATTATCTATGTTCTAATGACTTGATAGGTCGTGTTGTGTTAGCTTTATAACATAATTTCCATGGTTAAGTTTTAAACAATGAATGGATTTACCCGCTTAGAGAAATTAAATACTGTAGGTACACAAGAAGGAATACGCACTTTTTTCCTTAATTTATTGATTTTCAAGCAAATTTATTTAACACATTTTTGTTTGTGCACGATTATTTTGTTTTAGGTTACCTAACAATTCAATTGACCAATATGTAGGATAGGGTATGTCTGTGTTCAATAATTTGTTGTAAAAACTGAAAGTTTGGATTTTTATTTTTTTTTTAACATAACATAACTAATATTTCGGATAATATATTTGCATAATTTTTTTTTTTTTTTTTTCTAAAGCATCCTCCCTTTTTAAAATATTCATAACAATCCGAGTACGTACGGAAAAATTAAAAAAGTTCAAGAATTAAACTATCACTACCACTTTCCGGAACATGGCAACTTAACGTTGTTGGACGACGATTGAACGGCTCGTAAGTAATGTCGGCGATTGTCCCTCCATATTGTTAGCGAATCTATACGTTCAACGTCAGCAAAAGAACTTACATATTATAATATGTCTTTCATTGATGAAAAAAAAAACATTTTATTGGCATTATGACAGTCAGTTTGACAATTTAACTACAAATTATACGATGGACGGCACGATAGTCGAAGAGTTACGTGAAGTAAAATAGGAACGATCTCGTCGGCGGACATCGTTTCACGATTATTACGAAATGACCCTCCAGACTTTTTTGTCAAATTCAAAATATTGTTTTTTTTTTGTGAATTCAATATATTTTTCTTTCAATTTTTCTAAAAGTGCATTCAAATTCATTCTGTATCACAAATTTTAAAATATTTTCAATTTTTAAAACATGTGATATGTAATTGTTTGTATAGTATAATCAGCAAGAAATGCATAATGACGAATTAATTTTCTCCGACGAATGTGATATGATGTGTTTTTTCTTAGTTTATACTCTGTTTTTACATTCTCAATTGCTTTTTCGAAATTAAAAAAAAAAACACCACTCAAAAATTAATTAAAATTGTACAGAATAACAGCTGAAGGGTCAGCTTGTTAATTTAGAATAACAAATAAGAATATATAACCTTAATATTTAATAATAAAAGTAGGTCATTTGACATAAGAAGCATCAAAATACCAAAGCGAAAGAAGAATGACAATTTACGGGAAATGTGGGAGATGTATCATTGTATATAATCCGGTGTTTAGACAAAAGGCTCTTACTTACAATAGAAAACAAACTCAATTCGAATGCAAAGGCACGTTATTCTTATTGCCTTCCATACACCTCACTGTGACAGTACGAACTTATTTTATACGACAGCCATATTTGTGTGAAAAAAAGCATCATAACCTTAATCGGGCCCATCAAGCTTATGGGAAGGTTTTAAACTAATCCTGAAAATAGTCAATTGTATAATACGTACCTATCGAAGTGACTAAAAATACTACAAACAGTGAGGAATTGCTTGCTCAGAGGTAAAATAGGGCATATAAAACGAAAAAAATTTATACCCTCATGAAATTTGACGAAAACATTACTTTTACCATAAAAATGAGGAATCAAAAGAGTCTATAAAAATATTTAGTAGAGAAGGGTATTTTTTTGAGTGTTAGATAAAGCGGGTAGTTCTACAGAAAATAAAGCAATCTTCACATTAAAAGGAATATAACCTTTTTTGGTGTTATCATATCATCTCAATTTTACTATTATTATATTCAGCAATAAAAAATTCCTTTAAATCATTGTATCATATAACTCAAATATACCAAACTAAAATTTCAGTTAAAAATCCCACATTTTCTCAAACCATCAAAAAAACGCCCTTCCCTACTAAATATTTGTATAGACTCTTTTGATTCTTGATTCTCATGAAACGCTTACCATTTGAACAAAATTTCATGAGGATAGTGTTTTGTTCACAAATATTATGGTAAAGTCCGTTACTTTTCAGTTCCCCTCGAAAAATCACCCTTTTAAAATCGATATTTTTATGAACTCTTCTTATATTTGTTTTCCTTAAGAAATGGAAAATGTATACCAAGTTTTTTCAACGTATCATTATTTCGAAGGGTTATCGGCAATATTTACCTATCGTACTGAAATTATAGTCACACTTACATAAAAATGACTATAACTTTTTTCCGGTTGTCTTATCGTCTTAGTTTAAATGTCATTAGATTCACCATTAAAAAGTACCTTGAAATCATGTGCCTTATGCATAGATTGTGCCGCAGTCATTTTTTTCCTTTTCATGCACAGAAAACTCCCCCCCCCCATCTACCCCTCAAAAAACACCCTTCCCTTCAAGATATTTTAATAGACTCCTGTGATTCTTCATTCTTGTGGTAAAATAACGTTTTCACCAAATTTCATGAGGGTAGGAATTATTATTTTTTTCGAAGGATTTTGTGTACTATTCTACCTGTACTATTCCTGGTCGTAACCTTTAAGCGCTGATGTAGGATTTTCCTTAAATCGCACCCCCAGAATGAAAGTGACCTAACTCAAAATTCCTGTAAATTCAGATTTCGCAATAAACTGAAATTAAAAATGGATCTCTAAAACCCTGTGTTGAAAAAGATACCGAATGATGAGTAAGCAAGGGTCATTCCTTACATCGATCACTTTAGTTGATCACGCTATTCACCTATGCATTTTATTTGAAAGAGACCAAATCGGTTTTTATTAGCACAGTTTGTTGAGAGAGTGCACCAACTCCGCAAAATTTGTACACGCAAAACAATAACAAACACAATTATTTTAAACAAATTCATTTTTGATTTTCGTGTAGAAATTTTGCTGAGTTGATTTACAGTCTCTCAAACAACACAGCTTTTGCTATAAACTTTCAAAGCTTACTAATTTTGTTTAAAATAAAAATATTCCATCACATCCGCGATGTTCTCATTATGTCTCACTTTCAATTAAAAGTCTTATGATTTCATTTTATTCAATGTGAATCAGGATTTTCAATTCACGAATTTACCACAAAAAAATCTATCTCTTTTTATGACAGGTTCCACATTCCTTTCAATGTTTTTGTAATTTTAATTTTGTGAACACAAAAACATCATAACCACAGCATCATCGAATAAATTCAAAATTAATTTCAATTAAATTCAAGTTCATCACGCACGATTGCACCCTCACAAGTATCCATCTATCTATATTGAAAATAATGAAAAATCACTTTCCCCTTTTTTTGCAAGCCAGCCCACAAGCTTCCATCTAAGGCAATCCCACAAATACTCGTATATAGAGAGACAATAAAAACATCAACCAGTTCCAAAGCCGTGTTCCATCCTCGCATGGAAAAAAAAATCAAAAACAACTCAAAACCAGCAATAAGGTCACCTCGTGTCCCAAAGAAAGTGAAAAAAAGTCTTAATACCGCGCATATCCCTGGTCTCAAGTTAGACTCGAAGACAGTTAAAGAAGAAAAATAGCTTTTAACTATACTTCAGTTATAGATCTAGGTAACATGGATTCATGACCATTTGCAAAATTACGTGCTCGGGCTCACCCCAATATACCTACTTGTAGTTGGAGAGTTGGTCATATCTTAAGGTAGCCTTGGTGGCTCATCTTTTTCTCGACCGAGGAAAATAGAGACAGTGAGATGGAGAGTGACACAAACAAACTTGTTTCCCTGGCTTTAGTCTTGGATGCTGCTCATAGCACCACACTATGCCAATCTTTGCTTTAAGTCAGTTTTGATTATGGGAACAACTTCTGTAGATTCCAAATAAGCTTATTTGTAGGAGCTAACTATACAACGAGTTTGGTGAGATGCAGAAATGCAACACGACAAGAAGTATAGTAACAAAAGTGAAAAGGCCAGCCATGAAGCCACCTCTTGAATTAGAATTAACCATGATGCACAGTTATGCATAAAGGTAGGCGAATGCACGCGATCTTGGCATTATACGCCTTCCTACATCCATATTACACTGCAGCTCGTAGTCTATCCAACTAAGAATCAGTCTTAAAATAATTCCTCGCTATCCGCGAGAGTCTTTTGAGCACCTAGATATTTTTGAACGATCGCGACAGTACCTGTAGTGAAAGTCAACTCAAATGAAGATGTCATTAGTTGGAAATTGAAATGAGGTACTCACGTGAATTATTTGTTCTTGCAAAGGTTTTATTGTCAAAGAAATATTAATTTCAAGATGACATTATGTCGCACCATGGTGCTTTTGTATTTGGCTAATGGCACTGAATGTATGGTGAGATTTCAAACTTTTGCAGCAATTTACTTGAAAATTATTATCATAAGACTGTCACTTGCAATAAAAATATGGTGTTGTTAATTCATGTGCTTGAAATATCATATCTCTAAATGTGAAATTGTGAACGTCTCTCTAATTATATTGCAGTAATTGGACGATGCCTAGAGCTCTCTTTTCACTTGTTTTTATAAATCAAAATAGAAAAAAGGAAACTTTTCTAGCCACTCTAAGTCCCCCCTCTACCTACGCAAATGCCTATGGGCTAAAAATGTATGTTGATGCAAATAAATTTACAGACAAAATTTGTAGATTTGTACACAAAAGGCATCACGCAATATTTTTTGGGCTTATCTACTACTCTCTCAAATGAGAGAGTAAGAAATTCTTAAATTTTTGCGTTGAATTTGGATAAATCCTGTTGAATGAGTGGGGGAGCAAGAGCAATTAGACATTCATAAGAGGTTATAGTTGTTAAACTATTGATTTAAGCTTATAACGGTTAAAAGGCTTAAATTTACAACCGACTACAAAGTAAAACTTATACCAAATTCCACCCACATGCCACATAGTTTTATAAACATCCTTACTGTAGTCCGATAGTTGTTAACACCTTATCTTTGACATCTTAATTAAAATGGAAAGAATCAAGGATCCTAACTTAAGTACCAACAAAAACTCAGCTATGAAACCATACCATAGATGACAGAACAAGATTTGATTACTGAAAAATTTTCAAACGCAAGCGATAAAAAGTGCAGCCAATAACGCTGCTAAGGGCTTAGGTTTTCTCCGAAGATGCAAGAAATTCTATACCTCCTCGGATCTGGCTGTAATCTAGAAAGCTTTTATTCGTCCAAAGCTTGAGTATAATTCACATATATGGGCAGGTGCTCCTATTACTCATCTAAGCTTGTTGAACCGAATACAAAAAAGGATCCTAAAAATGATAGGTGATAGAACAATAACGGCAACAATAGCATCCCTCAAACACCGCGTGATGTCACCTGTTGCTCACTATTCTATCGCTATTTGTATAAACAGTGATCAAGTGAAATAGCCAGTTGCATTCCTCGCCTTAAATAACCCAACCGTAATACTTGCGCTTTTAGGAATGCTCATCAGTTTACCTTGAGCCCGATACAAGCATTATCTTGTGTACTGTTCGGCGCATGAATGTTTCTACTGCCGAGAGAGGGTTACCACAGGTCAAATTATTTATGAAAATAAAAATAGGTAAATTTGTATCATTTTAAAAATTTAAATTAAACCGATTCATTGAGTATAGGTAAAGTTTTTAAATTTTGCAAAACAAAAACGGAACAAACATTTATTTTCTGCATTGAGATAAATATGGAAAAAGAAAACAATTTAAATTCACTTGAAAAAAAAGAAAAAAAATCTATTTATTTTTTTATATCGAACTATAATTATGTAATTTATATTCAGAATTGCAGTACAAATACAAACTATTTAATCATTTTTTATTAGAAATGATTTAACAAAAACAGATAAACTTTATTCATATTTGTTGTTTGTCTTTTTTTTTTTTTAATTTCTATAAAACAAAATAATACCCCCGGATCCCACCAATAAAAATGATTTCCTCAGCATTAAATTTGATCGTAGTGGTAACTCTGATAAAGCATGACATCAAATTTTAGTTCAATAACCCATCAAACACAAGCCCGACACAGGCATAATAATTGTATGAACTCTGTCAGACGCATGCGCGAGAAGCATTTATTTCGATGAATTTGCCTCAGCGAAGTGATGTCAGCCTAATTTGTTTCTATAAGACCTGTGAAAAGGTGGTTATGCAAACATAATTTTAATCATCCTCTCAGGCGCATGCGCGGGAAGTAATAATTCCGATTATTTGGTCCTAGCGAAGTGTTGCACACTCAACATGAAAGCATTCAAAGCTGGTACTTCGCATGGAAAGTAGTATTGATGTGAAAATAAGCTACTGCTGGCTGAATTATTCACAAACGAGGTGACCATAGTATAGTTTCTGTTTCATCGTTAAAAAATATTGTCACGTTAAGAAATTCGAATGTGTTCAAAAATTATCTTAGTATGAAGCTTTCATTTCTCAGTAGTTTTTTAATTACATTTTAAACGTTTTTTAATATCTATACTACAAAGTTACTTTCAGTTGAAAAAAACATAATGATGGTCGTTATTGTTTATGTTTTGTTATTTTGGCAAATTAGTGTTTTTAAAAAAGATAAAAATTAAAATTGTCAGTATGGAGCATAAAAGAGTTTTTATATTTTTTCTCAAATCAAAGCCTTTCGTTCTTAAAAACAATCGATTTCAATGAAAAAGGAACTTACATGTATTTTAATTGTTGTCTCACAAAATGTGTGTTTGTGTGACCCCTTCCATGTTTTCTCTGATGCGTAATCATGGAAACATTAAAAATAAAAAAAAAATAACATTAAGTAAAAAACTCCCTTGCAAGAAACAGACAAATGGTCACCTGTATTTTTTAAATTAGTTCAATTCATCAGGAAGTCCCAAGGAAATTTTTAAGAAGCTAATTTCGGTTTCAAGTGGTTCCAATTTGGCACTCATTTTTCATATGCCAGGCTAGCTCAATACCTAAGGTGCCCGACTCTCAACCCAACCATCCTCAGGTCAAATCCAGCGAAGTCCATTAAGTAAGTAATGTGTTTTTTTCAGATATAAATAATTATTGTGCATTAAGTTCCAGAAGAAAATCATTACTTGGAGAAAATGTAGAAATAAAAGAATTTATTTTTATTTTGTTTTGCATTGTGCTTCGAAAAGGCTGCTCCTAGGCCTCGGCAAGCCTTTTATAAGGCTTTTTAGATGTGCCTATCGAAAATCTTGAACAAAACTACACTACTAAATTTGCAATATTTGAGTGCAGTTTTGTTTTATAAGGCTTTAGCGAAATAAATTGAGTACTTCCAATAAACCTGTAAATGATTTCTTAAAAGCCTTTCGAGCTTCTCAATGTGAGCCAAATGTGTTTCTCTAAGGCCTTATGCTGATTAGGAAATAATTTCGAAAGACCCTTACAGCAGTTAAATTGTTAGTTGGAAAGGTGTTTGCCGTAAACTATATCATTACTAAAATATTTTTCTATAAAATTATGCCGCCTTAACTTTCTCATTCAATGTTCGGTTTTCAACATAAACTAGCGCTTACAGTAGGTATGTCAGTACAGTATACCCGGCTCGTTTTTTTGCTGCCACTCCGAAGTGAGAAATAAAACGCCTCTAACGTTTAACCATACCAAAGCATAAAGACTTCCTCTACTAAAGCTACAACTTCACATGAGCACACGGCTATCACCTTGCGCAGCAACAAAGGTTTTTATTTACTTCTACTTCTGCTCCTACCTCTCCCTCGTCGGTTTTTATCTACATTCTCCACCAATTTAGTTGGTTTTGTTGTATTTTTTGTTTGTGATTGGAGTTTAATGACTGGAAGTGAAGTATCTACGACGACGACCGGTAACATTTTTTTTTATAACTATAGTTTATCTACCTACGTGTATCATGCGTCTTTAAGACTTTAGTAACGTGTTTTATTTATATTTTCATTTTTCTATATAATTGTTTCATTAATAAAACAAAACCGCGAAAAACATTCACGGATTTGTTGTTGTTGTTTTTTTTTTTGTTGCCGCTTATGATTTTGTTGTTGTTTCCTTGCAGAATTTATGAGTGTTTGTGACAGATTGTAATTTGCAAGAAATAAAACATCAAGACAGAATAATAACAAACAAAAATAACAACAAAAAATCCTACACAAATTTTCATAAGAAAGGTGCTTAAAGGTACCAGTCTAGAAAAACGATAATAAAAGCAATCCATAGTGCGATTCGGTGCGAGCGGAAGGTAGGTAGGAATTTTGATTTGGTGAAATGAAAGTAGATAAAAAGTTTCCAATTTGTCATACGAACTCAATAAAAAAATTTCATCTAATTGATTTGTGGGTCGATTTAATGATAAATTTTAGTATGTAGCTATACATCAAAATTAATTGCCAGGCTATCTACCGAAAAAAAAGAGGTCTTGTGGGACTACATATAAAAAATGTAAATTTGTTGCCTAAGGAAATGAGAGTAAGAGTGTAAGAGGATTAATACTTACTTTACTTTACTTTTGATGGCGCTCACAGCCCAGGATGGGCTTCGGCCTCAACTAACAAGCCCCTCCAGCCAGCTCTGTCCCTAGCTAGCCGCTTCCAGTTGCGCACACCGAGTGCTTTGATGTCGTCATTCACTTGATTGCGCCACCTGTTACGGGTTCTTCCTCTGCTGCGTACCCCATCGGGGTTGGATTCGAAGACTCGTCGGGCAGGTGCGTTGCTGTCCATACGCTCCACGTGCCCCAGCCATCTAAGCCGCTGTATTTTCAGCTTTTTGACCAGGTCAACGTCGCTGTATAGCCCGTATAGCTCGTCGTTGAATCTTCTCCTCCATACTCCTTCGATACACACCGGACCGAAAATCACACGAAGAATCTTCCTCTCAAAGCACCCTAGCAGATTTTTATCCGAATCTTTCAGTGTCCATGCTTCTGACCCATAAAGCAGGACCGGGATGATTAGGGTTATGTATAAAGTCTCCTTGGTTCTCTGAGAGAGGGCCTTACTACTTAAATGCCTTCTTAGACCGAAGAAACAGCGGTTGGCAAGAGTAATTCTTCGCTTGATCTCTGCACTGATGTCATTCTGCGATGTAATAGTGGAGCCCAGATAGACAAAGTCCTTGACAACTTCGAAGTTATATCTGTCCATCGTGATATTTTGCCCGAGTCGACGATGTTGAGATTCCTCTCTCGATGACAGCATATACTTCGTCTTGTCCTCATTAACCGCCAATCCCATTCTAGCCGCCTCCGATTCAATGCTCGCAAATGCCCCTGCCACAGCTCGCTTCGTTCTGCCGACAATGTCTATGTCATCCGCATATGCAAGCAATTGAACGGACTTTTGATAGATTGTACCGCTGGTGTTGACATGTGCGTTGCGTACAATGGCTTCAAGAACGATGTTGAATAGGTTGCATGATAACGCGTCGCCTTGCCTCAATCCTTTCTCAACATCAAAGGAATCGGTGGTGTTCTTACCAATTTTGACGGAGCAGCGAGATTTCTCCATCGTCATCCTGCACAAGCGGACGAGTTTGGCAGGGATGCCGAGACTCGACATGGCTCTGTATAATTCGTCCCTTTTCACGCTATCATACGCGACTTTAAAATCGATAAAAAGGTGGTGTGTATCGATCTGGAATTCCCGGGATTTTTCTAAAATCTGTCGGAGTGTGAACATTTGATCGACGGTTGACTTGCCTGGCCTAAAACCGCACTGATAAGGGCCGATCAGATCGTTGACAATAGGTTTTAAGCGGTCACACAGGATGGCCGACAAGATTTTATAAGCGACGTTTAGGAGACTAATTCCTCTGTAGTTGGTACATTTCAGAACATCTCCCTTTTTATGGATGGGGCACACTATACCGAGGTTCCATTCATCGGGCATACTTTCCTCCGACCAAATTTTGCAGATGAGCTGGTGTATGCTCCTAGCCCATTCATCTCCCGCTGATTTAAATAGTTCGGCTTGCAAGCCATCCGCACCTGCAGCCTTGTACGACTTAAGTTTGGATATCGTCAGCCGCACTTCGGTTAGGTCGGGTGGACGGAACTCTTCCACCCGACCAAGTTGAATGGAGCGTTCTGCCTATTAGCGGCATCTTGGCTGTCTTCGCCATTAAGCAGTCTAGAGAAGTGTTCTTTCCAGATCCTCAGCACTGACTGTGTGTCTACTACCATATTCCCACTCTCATCTCGGCAGGCTTCCGTTCTAGCCTTGAATCCTTGGGTGGATCGCTTCACCCTCTGATAAAATTTTCGAACATCTCCCCTACCGCTACAACCCTCAATAGACTCTACCGCCCGCTTCTCGTGCTCTCTCTTTTTCCTCCTGAGAAGTCGGCGTTCCTCTTTTCGTTTCAGCCCGTAGAGCTCCCGGGCCACTCTCTCAGCAGCTCTTGTTCGAGTCTGCAGCATTGCCTGGTAGGCCTCGTCCTTAGCTGCATGCGCTAGCCGGCACTCCTCATCGAGGATTAATAGATGATATTAATCATATCATAGTAAGAGCCCAGGGCCGCCAGACATACGTTATTTTATCAAAGCTAAGATTTTTTCTGCGAACAGATACTATGGTAGCTAAGAACAAATGGAAACCAAGAATCTTCAATCCGGGTGCAGTAAAGAGGTAGCGAGTATTAAAGTTGCATACAAATGTTGCAAAATTGCGTCATTTTATCAAAGCTGAATTTTTGATATGTTAGGGGATGATGTCATTAACTTTATTGGACACTTGCCAGACAACTACAGTGGGGCCTAATGTGAGCCAGACACCTTAAATATGTCAAACTTATCGGGCCATTTACGTTGTAGTTTTTTAAAGCTAATATTTATATGTTTTATGGGCATCTGTTTAAAAATAATTCCCCATCAGCTATACATCTACAGTGGGGCGTATTCATCAGCCAGACATTTAAAAACAGCTAAAATAAGCGAAAAAATCACGTTTTAGTAACAAATAATTATTATGTTGACGGTTTTAAGGTGATGTATGGCCCCGCTGTAGGTGTCTTGCTGATTAGAAAATATTGTAGAATATTTGCCCTAAGAAAACATAAAATCTTGATTTGATTCTGTTATGTAAATGGCACGATTAGTTTGACAGATTTTAAGTGCCTGGCTCACGTTAGTTCCCACTGTAGATGTCTGGAAAGTGTCAAATAAATTAAATGACACCATCCCCTAACACATAAAAAAAATTCAACTTTGATAAAATAGCGCAATTTTGCAACATTTGTATGCAACTTTAACACTCGCTACCTCTTATTGCGTCCGGATTGAAGATTCTTAGTATCCATTTGTTCTTAGCTACCATAGTATCTGTTTGCAGAAAAAATCTTAGCTTTGATAAAATGAAGTATGTCTGGCGGCCCTGGGCTCTTAGTCTACATAGGTACGATAATTATTGTTGTTTAGATATCAATATTATTTTCATACATATGCTTGCAACTCAGTTTAGGGCGTATGTATGTAATCAAAGTTCACTGTTTTCACTTGTTTCAAGTGGTAAATCTCTCAATAATAAAAAAAAAATAATATGTCTGTTCCTTTACTCTGAATTTCTGTGATTTTCTGTGCATTTTGGTCCCAAGTTCTGTCAATTCCATTTTTTTATATGAACTTGACAGGACTTCGGACTAAAAATCACAGAAACTCAAAGTAAAGGAATAGACCTAATGTGAACAATACATGGTACAAACTTCAAAAAAGTTCAATACTGCTTGCAGAATAACTTGCGTTTTTTGTCGATATCTGTTTTGACACTTTTATAATATTCAAAAAAGTTGTCGTTAAGATAATTTTAGTGCACAGGCGATGTGTGCACTTACATTCCATAACAGCATTCAACATTTGTTTCGTTTCAACAAAACGCGTGGTGTTAGAACTCAAACTTATAACAACACACTTATACCGAAAAGGTCTAATTAAAAAAAAAAAAAACTTCGGGTTAAGTCAAAATTTCGACTTAGCTATCGACTTTTTTAAAATTTCAAATGCAATTGATTTTTTGTAGACTTAAAAAAAATGTTGACACTATGAAATCTTGACTAAACAAAATGTCAACTGCCTTAAAAAAAATCCGACCAAAATACCGAATGGTCGATACTTTTTTCCAAGAAAATAAAGAATTTCTTAACTACTATATGTCGACTTTTAACATATATTGACTTTATAAAATCGACTTTCAAAATCTCATCAAAAAAATATTAACTGGTATAAAGACCGACTGGTGAAAAAATCGAAAAAAAACACTATTTATCGATTTTTTAAAAAGTCAATTTATGAAAAGTCGACTGTGATAATATCGACGGTAATCGAGATTTTAACTAAAGATATCTCGGTAGTCGAGATTTTAGTTTTCGATTTAATAGTCAGTAATTTAATGGTCAACATTGTGATAGGCAACAATTTCAACAGATTATAATTTAAAGGGAATGATATGCCGTCAATAATATGATTGCAAACAATACACAAATTTGATTTGGATGTGGGGTATTGCACGCGTCACTGATGCATATATGCAGTGTAGATTGTGTATCAAAAAAAATTCAGAGCTTGGCATGCACAGCTGAAAGTTACATGTGTAATACCGTTGAAAATTCTTAATTTCTGAAAAGAAGTTGGACCTGGAATTTTGTTCTGTAAACTGAAACTGATAATACTGAGTTCTCAATTTAAAGCGTGTTGACATTTTTTGTAAATCAAAAATAAGTAAGTACGTTAAAACAAGCGTGTATCAAAATGTCATAGTAATCGACGAAGAAATATCAGAGGTTTGAGGTTTTGAACAAACATATGTTTACATTTTTACTTCGAAATAGCATTAAACTCCAACAGACGGCATTGTGTAGCAAAATAATCTGCACGACTGGATCACACAAAGTTGCTCACGTAGCTTAAAACTTTAACGTAGCTATAAACTGATAATATGTAATTAGTTCAATAATATAATGATGTCGTTAAAATTAAAGTGTTAACAAAAGTTTAAATATAAATTATTATGTATTTTTTAATAAATTTATTATTTAAATAGCTAAAAATACCATTACTCAGATAGAGCTCAATATGCTTTCTCATTTGTTTGATTAATATGAATTTATGAAAGAAAAATTATAAAAATCGTTCAATCGTTTTTCTTAAAAAAAATATTCTTTTCTATATAAAATTTTTTGAACATATTCAAAAATAAAATTTGTGTGCTTACTTTTAGTATTTAACAAAATACAATTTATTATTAATTATTATTAATTAATTTAAACATGTTTATTACCCCGTTTTCAAGATATAGATTTTTCAAAAAAAAAATTCAATATTTTTTTAAAAATGCAATAATTTTTTTTTCGAAAATTTGTATACGCAAAATTGTTTAAATTGTAAAGAACCCTTTGCACAAACATTTTGGTTTAAATAAGTAAGGCCGTTAACGGGAAATTATTGCAAACAAATTTTTATATTTTTTTTATAAATAAAAATTCATAATTTCTTATCAAATTCGTTACAGCCGTTTTTGAGATAAATTACTTTCTTAATAGTTGTATGCCAGGTACCGTTGCTTTTTAAGCTAAAAACAAAACAATTTCCTCTTAGGGAATCACCTAAGAACCTTAAGTGCAAAGATTGGAGAAAATCGCTTCAGTGGTTTAGGTCAAGGTGTAGGCAGACAGACAGAATTGCGGGACCCTTTTGTTTTATCTCGAGTAAAATGATTTTCACGCATCCAAAATGTGCCCCATAGTACCTTTATCGCAAGTAAATAGCATGTAAAAATATTCATGAATTAAAATGCTACGTTCTGTCGAAATTTGGAAGTAATCGTTGATGTAAGAGATAATAATTTTTCAAATAAAAAAATATTTCCTAATAACCAATTTAATTCTTGTACGAGTATGAAAATCGTGGGAACCATTTTTGATAAAAATAATATTCTTCTTAATGACTACAACAATAACAATTATTTTTGGTCCTTAAAAACAACCAAAACATGTGGGCATATGACGTATAAAACACTTGGTTTGTTTGAAAAAAAAATCCCATCGAATTGCTTAAGGTGCTGCCGCGAGGACGACACAGCCAGAGAGAATTGCGAGTTTCACTTTCTTGTATCTTCCCTATCAATTTTTTTTTTTTTTTTTTTTTTAACTTTGCGCGCACAAAAGGGATTATTATTACCCTTAAAATATTAACACACAGTGCGAGCGTTCAGGAAATTGGAAAGAGTTAAAAGGAGATACCGATGAACATTTGTTTTGAATGTCTGAATACTGTAATAAGAGGGAAACACAGAGCCATAGGTAAAGTATTCCACATTCTTGTGGTTCGACTAAAGAAAGAATATTTATACTTAACAGAACGTCCGAGGTTGGGCTCGAGGGTTAACTGATGGGCATTCCTAGAAGCGCGAGTATTACGGTTGAATTGTTTAAGGGGAGGAATGCAACTGGCTATTTCACTAGAACACTGTTTATAAAAATAACGGTAAAATAGGGAAAGACATGAAACATTACGGCGGTGTTCGAGAGATGTAATTGTTTCCGTTATAGATCCTTCACCTATCATTTTTAAAGCTCTCTTTTGTATTCTGTCCAACAAGCTTAAGTGAGTTTTTGGAGCTCCTGCCCAGACATGAGAATTGTACTCAAGTTTTGGACGAATAAAGGCTTTGTAGATCATAGCCAGATCTGAAGGGAAAAAAATTTCTTGCATCTGCGGAGAAAACCTAAACACTTAGCAGCGTTTTTGGCGACATCAAATATGTGGTCATTCCACAAAAGGTGGTCTGTGACACACATACCGAGAACTGAGAGCTGTTTGGTTTCCTCGATGCAAGTGCCGTCCATTGATAGCGGCATTGGGAGTGGGTTTCACTTTAACGACAGGAGACAGCATTGAGTTTTAGAAGCATTAAATTCTACGCGGTTTTTGATTCCTGGAAATTAGTCAGCGTTTCCATGACCTTGGAAAGAAGGGACGTAAGTGCAATTGGTCGATAGTTAGAGGGTGAAGAAGATACGCCTTTTTTAGGGACAGGCTGGACAAATGCTGTTTTCGATCCACTCGGAAAGAGACCAGTAGAGTAGGACAGATGGAAAAGCTTACGCAGTGGTTTTGCCAGTGTTGAAGAACACCTCTTCAGAACGATGGGAGGGATACTATCCGGGCCAGCGGATTTATGTACGTCGAGATCTTTTAGAACTCTATTTATATGTACAACGTGATAGCAAGATTGATTTTATCAAAATCTCCAGTTCAATATTTGTTTTCCAAATCCATTGCTTACCGTATGTGTATTATATATGTGGTATCTATACATACAATATTGCAAGTAAAAATAATTACTTGTTGCATTGATTTAATTTTAAAAGCCGGAATTTCAACCCACTTCTGGTGTTGTTTTCTATATTTTTCGGAATAATTACATATACTTACGATGCGGTGGTACGTTAGCAGTTGTTATGTATAAAGATATTGCTCTCATAAATAGTTTGTATTACTTTCAGTTAAGAACGGGTGTAATATTTACTACGCAAAGTATAAACCGTACACTGAGGCGTATACGTAATATTTTTTTGTATTTATTTTATTTTTTTTTTAATAAATTATATTGAAAACAAAACATTCACATAATTATGTACATAGTTTCATTTCAAATATGTAACGACTGTTTCTTTTATTTTTCTAAATAAGGAGTTTTCCTAACATTCCATTGAGAACGGTGATCCATGTTAAGTTAAATAACAAATCACTATAAAGTGACAAATTGCAGAAATTTGAGTTATCTAAGAAACGAAACAGAAAGCGAGTAAAATAATATGACACAACAAACCAAAGCCATCAACTTGACACTTTCATTCTAAGAAAAAACAAAACAAAAAAAAAACATACGCAGCTAATTACATTAAAATTACCTCTACCGACCATGGTGCAACTTTTTTTCTTACTACATGAGACAACACTGAGATGGTTTGGTGTCAGTAAACTTTGAACATCAAGTTTTGTGGTGTTGCCATTTCAAATGATCCATGCAAAGTAGTTATTAATGATCGCTATGATCATCATTGTCATAATCGTCGACATCAATTGCAATAAACACTCTCTTCTCTAAAAGCCTACTAAACAGCTTCAGCGTCAGCATCAGCACCACACAAACGACACACATCTAAACGAGGTCTGTCTCTGGGTATAGAGAATGTCAAGCTAATATAATATTAAAGTTTCCCAGCTGGCTGAACATGGCTTATGCGAATAGCGTGTGATGCTGATGCACAAAACGATGCGATAGAAAAATCAAAACTTACTCTACAGTTCGTACAGAAGAAAGACACTTTCCAAGAAACTATGACATCGTAAATTTTTGTCATCTTGCCAATATAATTGTATCTTTCAAATGCGGTGGAAAGTCACAGCAATTGGAATCCTTGGTAAAACCTCCGCCACCATACACTGTGCAGCTGAATGCAAACGAAACCTCAACGAAAGTACGATGTTTTCGAAAAATGGGCTGTTTTTGTGCGGTGTCATGGGTGCGGACCGCGGATAATAATAATAATGAGGGGTTATTAGACGCATATAAGAGGATGTGATCTTGCTGAATCGTGATTTGTGTTGATACCTTTTTGATCGCTATCTGACATAGGGTAATTCCTTCCCGTTCTGTAGAATCGGTGTCAGTTAAAATCTCCACTGTCAAACTTAGAAGGCGTAGGTTGAATGTGGATAGCTCTTGGTCTGGCAATTATTATGGCTTTGTTTACGTTTCCCCAATTAAATAAAAGTGAATTTGTATTTTTAAAATCGAAATTGTATGCTTTAATTTATTCAAAACAGTCAGAAGTTTGAAAGTGCTAAATTCATTTGGTGGGATACTACGATCTTTATTATTTAAATTGTATTCAAACCAATAACTTAGCTTTGACTAAATAAATAATTTCATATCTCTAAAATAATTGGACATGATGTTTTATTAAAAGGTGTAGGCCTCAAAAAAACGTAATTTAAACAAGCAATTGATTGATGCAAATAAAATTAAACCTATTAATACCTACAAAAATAAGAAACCTGAAATTTGTGTATTAAAATATTAAGTTAATATATTTGTTTACTAAATTTATAGCCTTCATTAATAAAAATAAACAACAGTTATAAAGTTAAATATTGTACCGTAATAATAACATAATAAATATCTAAATTAAAATCATATTAAGGAACCAAGCAACATACATTTCAGCTTATTAACTTTGGTAAGTGAAGGTGTCACAAGAGATAAGCAACGTCTACGATTTTTTTAATTTTAGTGTTCAGCGAACGTGAAGTTGATTTAACACACTCATCTTCCGAGATAAGCCATTAACAAATAATTTATTTTGTATTTCTTAATTTTGAGAGAAAAAGTAATATAATTTGAAAAATTAAAGCACAATCAGTTTACGACAGTAATATGCAAGTGATTTTGCATTGTGTATCTATATTTAATTGATCTCTGCAATTTTGATAAAAAAAAATGAAATAGCTAATTACTACTGCGAATGATTATTTTATTATTTTTTTTTTAAAATGGTGGATTTTTATTTTCTCGAAAAAAATTCCAACTGATTTTGGATTTTGACTTTGAAAACCAAAATCCTCCATTTAAAGAAAAAAAAAAAATGAAAATAATCTCTTATATAAATAATTTTTTTTTAACTAAGAAGCTTCTAAAAAGTTTTAATTATAAATTTTGTATACAATGGGACATATACAAATTCGCCGATGAAACCACGTTTTACTAAACTACAGTTTAAGAAAATTTTGGCTCAGTGAATAGAGACCGATTTTAGTTACAAATTGTTGGTTTTATATTCTTATAGGATTATTAAGTTGTTATAATGCATAAGTAGCTACAAATATTTTCAAATGATAAACTTAAAAAAATAGAATCATTGTCCCAAAATTCAACTTAACCCAGGTTTAACTTAGACACAGCTAAGAAATGACTATCAATATGCTCTCATCATTTTAGAAAGTCTTTTTTTTGAATTTTTTAACAAATATTCAATTTTTTTTTTTTTGAAAACTCAATATTTCAAAAACGATTGGGACTAAGTTATAAATTAAAGCTAAGTTTTTAGCCAATTGCGTTATTTTGCTTAGTTTGGGATTATCCCGAAATTAAAATTTACATGAATATTTTTTTTTATTTTGTACGATAAAATAAAAGAAACAAATTATTTTTTATTTTTAGCTACAAGAGGAAGTTCATGCATGATCTCTTGTGTATTTTATCCTAGGTTGGTTTAAACAAAATTTAATTAATTTAAAAAACGGCTATAACGATTTGAAAAAAAAAACAAAAAAATACGAGTTACAAATATAAGAAATATTAAGGTAACAAAAGGGTTTTAACGGTAGGTATCTGTCATAGAATCGGTTTTTTGATTTTCAAATTGCTCCACCGACTTGAACTATATTTTTTGTACAGGAGGGTTAGTTTTAAGAGTTGTGCATATAAAATTTTTCAAAAAATATTTTTTTGAATTTTTAAAAACATATTAATTTTATTCGAAAATTCAATGTTTTGAATACAGTTAAGTGAATTTCTTTTAAATTTTGTGTAAGTTTTTATTTTAGTAGATGCTAAAAGTAAGCATGCCAAATTTTATATATTTTAAAATATTCAAACAATTTTATATAAAAAAAAAAATTAAGAAAACCTTTCCAACAGTTTTTAAAAATTTTTTCATAAATTTATATTTATAAAATGGCATTATTTTTTTGGGCTCTAGCTATTTAAAAAACAAATTTATAAAAAAAAATTATAATAATTTAAAATATTTTTATTATTTTTATTTAATATTTTGTATTCCTTGTTCCAATAAAAATGTTTTTTTTTTTTTGTTAATTATATCAATTATGTATTTCAAGGACAATACTATCTTCAGAATCTAAGATTATATTTCTTTAAAAATAAAATATATTTTTATTAAAGAAATATTAGGTATCTAAGGGCCAGTTTTTCAATTCGAAGTTAGGCCTAGCTCACACGAGATTACACCGCACGTTTTTAAGCTGTACACATCTCATTTTACAGGTAAACACGTTTTTTTTTCAAAAAAATCATCGGGTGAACAGTTCTATGTAAATTTATGCGCCACTGCTCATTTGTTCGGATGTTTACAGCCTTAGAGGTCGGAGTTAAACCCGAGTTTACTCACCAAATTTGGTGAGTTAACTTTGGATAAACTCAAAAAGGTTTATGATATTTTATCTTCTGTATTTTTGAAGGCATTCTGCATTCATCATCTATTAAAAAACAGCTTCCTGACGTAACAGATCTACTTGCAGAGTTAGGCGCTGAAGATGACGATTTTATCTTTTTATGACATTATTATGTTATTGAACGAAAAATATGCATTGCCGATTTCCAGATATGTTTGATTTGCTAGCTACGAGAGCAAGTTTGTGCGATCCAGTCGAGCAGTTTTTTTTTTTTTAATTTCATTGATTTTGATACAAAATCTTTATTTCACACAAAAAGTCTCTATAATTAAATTCTCAAATTCGGCTAAGTTTCCGAGTTATACAAAAATATCGTAAGTGACGAGTTTGCATGGGTATATTTAATGCATGGGTTAATTTAATGTTTTAATGAAGCTTATGTAGGTTCTACAAAATCATATGCAATAGTTTAAACACTTGTATGCAATTTGTACTTGCTGAAGTCTTGTGATTTTTTCGGCAATTATACTTCAATTTTACTTAAAAAATACTTCTTTTACTTTGAGCATAGCATGCAAGAACCAAAATATAAATCGGTGTTGTCATTTTTGAGAACATTTAATCAAACCGAAACCATTTATTTCCAGCTTCCCGTTTTAGAAAAAGATAAATTCGAATTTCTGCTTAAAATGACAAACAAAAATTTAAAGCGCTGAAAATGTAAATACATTATTTAAAAAGTAAAATATTCATTCTTTTCTTTGATTTTTAAATTATGTATGTATAGTAAGTTAATAGTTTTGCAAACAAAATAATTCTCAAACTCAAAATTAAAAAAAAAAAATTGATGAATATAGTTAAGGAATACGTATACTGATTTTTCTTAAAAATTGTATATGTACTAATAAAACACAAATTTGGCTCATAATTTATAAAATGCTCAATTGAATTCTCAGCTAAATACTAACAACTATAAATAGTCTTACCGTTTTTGAGAAAAAGTGTTTGTTAAACTTATTTTTTGTTTTAATGCACGAGCATCTCTGAGCGTTACCCTAAACTTATTGTTTTAAAATTAAAGTTTGTTTAAAATTTTAAATCATATTTAGAATAACTATTTGGTGGAGATTTTCATATTTGTCTCCTAAACATTTCCTGAAAGTTCCCTAAATTTGGGGAGGAGTTAAAAATTAAAGGGAGGGAGGGGGTAAAATTCTAAATAACTCGAAAACAATATATTTTTTTGAAAAAAATTGTTGGTACCCATTGTAGGTCATAAAATTCTACACAAAAAAGACTATAACACTTTTCCTCATATATATCATTGATAGATTTGAAGAAAAACGGTCGAAACATTTGGATGCAGTACATTTAGTCGAACAAATGTAATATTGGAGGATATTAATTATATTTTTAGATGTTAATTTTGTGTTGGGGTTATGTTTGGGAACATATGTATTTTCTATTAAAGAACCAAGTTTTAAGAGTGGTACCCGAACGGAAATGCCACCATCTTGAAAAATGATCTATAAATAACTTATTGACAGTATAATTATCTACAAAATGTCATTTTATTGACCTCTATACAACTCTTCGTTCTTAAGTTATAGCGGTTTTCATAAAAACCTATAGTTTTCGAGTAATTTAGAAAAAAGTTTATTTTACACCATTAACCCCCCCCCCTAAAGTTTTTAGCTCCACCCAAATTTAGGCAACTTTTTAGGAAATGTTTAGGACAACAAAATTAAGGGCTCCACCAAAATTCAGATTTGTCGGAATTTTTTCTAAGTAAGGACAATTTTGTATTTTCCTGGACTATTTTGAGCAAATTGAAAAATTCATTGATAAGGAATAATGCGGAATTCGTATGACTTGACTAAATTGGGGAAACAAATTTTCGTTGAGCTTAAAGATTTCCATCCTTATAAAGATTGAAGGTCAAACATTTTTAAAATCGAATTAAATTTTTTTTAAAGACATTTATTTCTAGTATTTAATCAATAATATTTTTAAATGTTTTCTTTAAAAGGCTTATCGGTAAGGAAATCACTTCAATCTCTCACAATAAATTTCAAAGCCAAACGAAATAGCATTTTCTCATCACAAAATAATTCTCTAACTAAACATAAATTTTTCCAAAGCCTAAGCAATTTTTTTTTTTTTTTAATACTTTGATGAAGAACTAAGTTATATGACAGACTGATACTTTTATTTGGTGTACCTTCTTAAAAATTTATTTTTTATTCGAATTAATTGTTCTCATCATTTGAATAAAACAAAACAAACAAAGTGTCAAAAGGTTTGCTTTTACTTTCATTTTCTTCTTTTCAAATTAAATTCAAGTCCACAGAAATTTGTTTTTAATTTTATTTACATAATTAAAGCTCAAGCTTAGGTAAGTTCTTAAATTTAATTTTTAATCATCTGATTTCCATATCTTCATCCCTATACAAACCACCTCCACAATACGAATTATACAGATAACCGTAAACTCTTTCCGGCAACTCAAAAAAAAAAATTAATTATGACAAGAAAACATAGTTTCCGCGAAAAGATTGCTTCAGTCTGAAATTTTCCCAATTCCAAGCCTTACTTTCATTCTCATCTGATACTACACACCGACCCTCTGATCGCGGCAACCTTTGCCTTCATTATACGGATAGACTTGGAATACTGAAAACTGTGATGTTTTCTTTTGGAACAATGAGGAAACCTCCGATTAATTTTGCTACTGTGTGTGAAAAGCGCATAAATCCAAGGTAGTCGGTGAGTTTTCACTTTTTTCTTGTCAACCTATAGAACTAACATAAAGGCTAACAAAAAAAAGTCTGTAAAAGACCATAAATATAAAAACAAAAAAGAAGCAGCAACATAGAGTAAGAATAGTTGATTAGTGTGTGGGAAGAATGTCAGGTGAGAAAAGCTTTTTTCCTTATTTCATTTCCCATTCACCTTTATGATGATCTTCATCATCTTCACATTGTTGTCATTGAATTTTTGAGTGTTGGGGTGCCTCCAAGACCGCCTCAAGTCTGTTTTCATGATGATCGCGTGGAAAGCCATTTCAGTTTACTGTGAGAGATGATTTCTTTTTGCTTTCATCGAAACTGGTGATTTGATTGAATTTCGCATCTCACAAGGCTTTAAATACTTTGAATGATTTTTATGAATTAAAAATTTGCTGTGCTGACAGGTATATTGATTTGTAAGATGAAATAAAACTTTTCTAATGTATAGAACTTTTTTTGCAGGTGATCATGGTGATTTAAATCAGATTTACAGATTTAAATCATTTATTCGACTTTCTCGACATAAGCTGAACCGATTTTGATGGACTTTCATACTGAAGCAGTCACATATGCAGTTTATCAAAACGAAATTTCTGTAGGTACTACGAAAAATTTTAAATGAAGATTTTTAATCCAAGCTTCACTTTGGTTCCATTGGGTGCCAAAACCTCTCTACGTCTCGAAGGAATATTTATTTGCATTACCTGTTTTTAATTAGCCAGTGTCACCAAATTTCAAAAATTTGAGGAATGGCTGAATGGTTCTTAATGAAATAATTTGCACTAATTTAAGCACTTTTCTGTTCCGAATTTCTCCAAAACCATATATTTGTTTAAATTTTCTAAAATTGAAGCTGTTGGTTGGTAATAATTTATCCAAGTCTTTATACCTGTTACCTACTGGTAATACTCCAAAATGTGTGAAACCTGGAATTTAGCGGCAAATCTTAGAGCTTTTCAGCAACATTGGTAAGAGTCCGAAATGTTTTATTTTCATACCTTGATTGACCCAGTTCGCGAGTTCTAAGGATTTTAATTCCCTTTTTAGGGTACATACATAATGTGTGTTCACCAGGCAAGCAAAAATGTTTATAGTTTTCCTAGACAACAAAACATTGTGCATGTTTGTAAAATTTAAGAACACGAAACATTCAGATTTGTACCAATATTGCTGAAAACTGTTTTTTTTTAATGGAAAATTCTGGAATTTTAACATTTCGACGCCTTACAGTGACAAATTGATGAACAAATATTTGATAGTTTCAATAAAAAAAAAACATTAGAATTTGTTGAATCGAATTTAATTTATTTTTGGTAGTTGAGTTTATAATTATTAAAAAGATAAAAAGCTTGACAAAAACACAGAATTTTGTAGGTTTTATTTGTAATCACAATTACAGGGGAAATGAAAAAAAGTGGGTCTCCCAATTCTGTCTGTCTGTATGTTGAAAAAAAAAAAAATAAATCGGGTGGCACAACGGCTCATGAAGACTCAGGGCCTAGTGACTAACAACTCGCAACCATTCCTGTGTGCGCCTTTCGACAGGAATGGAAGGGACCTACAATTTTATGCCGAATCCGAACGGCTAGACGAGAAACACTTATTCGTGACATGTGATACTCTTGGAGGATTTGTCAATTCCTCGCAAGAGGCAGTAGCCCTGAAAAAAAAAACTTTTTAGTTTTTTTTTAGGTGGACGAAGCTGGGAAGCGATCCCAGACCTCCAGCGTGATGAAAAAAAAGTGGGTCTCCCAATTCTGTCTGTCTGTATGTTGGCTACAGTCTAAATGACTGATGGATTTCTTCAAATTTGATACTTGGTGGTTTTTAGTTGATATGTCCACACTTCCACAGAAAAAAACGATACTTGTCATATAAATTATTGATTCGGCTAAGGAAAATATTGTTTTTCTCAAAAATGACTGCTACGATTTTTATATGAAAAATTCAGTTGTTCTAAAAAAAGGCTACTTCGCAATACTTTTTTCCCACCTCTAACTTCAGTACCAATAAATTCAGAAACTTTAATTTCGCAGCATTTGCTAAGCTCACCAGGTTTAGACAACTCACCAAATTTCAATTCCTTAGCATCAGTGAGATATAAGACTACAATAATCGCAAAAACCGTAACTGACTGGAATAAAGGAATAAAGGAAAATACAGTGGAAGGGCTTAAAGTGCAGGCAAAGGCAAAATTTTAAAATTTGAGATTTTAAATTCAGGGGGCGGGCGTGGCATCCGCCTTCTTGAATAAGAATTGATATTAATTATGAGGAGCACTTCTGATTGTTGTAGAATGATCAAATTTGGTAGAACGGTGGGGCTAGAAGTGCAAGCAAATTCAAAATTTTAACATTTTAGATTTTACATTCAGAGGGCGCGGAATCCGCCCATTTTCGCAGAATTTATATCAATTATATGGAGCACTTCTGGTTGTCGTAGAACGTTGAAATTTGGTAGAGCGGTAGAACTTGAACACTGCAAACAAAAGGCTACACTATAAAATTTGATATTTAAAATCTAGGGGCGTGCCATCTGCCCATTTCCTCAGAATTGTTATTAATTATATGGATCACTTCGGATTGTTGCAGAATAATAAAATTTGGTAGACTTCTGATTGTCATTGAGTGATGAAATTTGGTAGAACGATAGGACCTGACATGCAAGCAAAGGGGAAATTAAAACTTTGAGATTTTACATTCAATGGGCATGGCAACCACCCATTTTCACAGAATTAATATTTAATATATTTAGAGCACTTTCGATTTGTGCAGGATTATGAAATTTGGTTAAGTGGTTAGTTTTTAGGTGTACATGAAGAAAAAGAAAAGAAATCATGAACTTTTTTATGCAGGGGAATTTCATCCATCCACTTCTTATCAATTATTATCATTGAGTAAGAGCCCAGGGCCGCCAGACATACGTCATTTTATCAAAGCTGAGATTTTGTGTGTAAATTTATACCATGGTAGGTAATAACGAATGGGTACTACAAATCTTGGATCCGGGTGCAATTCAGAGATAATGAGTAATAAAGGTGCATAAAAAAGTGTAAGAATTACGTCATTTTATCAAAGCTGATTTTTTGATATGTTCAAAAGAAAGGTGTCACAAACTTTGTTTGACACTTTCAAGACACCTACATGGGTGCCTAACGGCAGCCAGACACCTTAAAAGTGTCAAAAAATGGTCCCATTTACGTTATAGCACTAATATTTTGAGCTTTAAGGTGTCGAGCTGCCGTTTAGCACCCATGTAGGTGTCTGGCTGCTTGGGAAACATTATTAAATAGTTGTCTTATCAACATATTTAAAAACTAGCTTTGATACTATAACGTAAATGGCACCATTTTGTTGACACTTCTAATGCATCTGGCTTTCGTTAGGCACCCATGCAGGTGTCTGAAAAGTGTCAAACAAAGTTTGTGACACCTTTCTTTTGAGTATATCAAAAAATCAGCTTTGATAAAATGACGTAATTTTGACACTTTTTGATGCACATTTTACACTCATTATCTCTAAATTGCACCCGGATCCAAGATTTGTAGTACCCATTCGTTGTTGTCTACCATGGTATAAACTCACACACAAAATCTCAGCTTTGATAAAATGACGTACCTATGTCTGGCGGCTCTGTAGGTATATTTCGAAAACGAATTAATTAATTTTTTTAAATCTTGGTATAAAGTGATTTTTAACGTTTTCTAAAATTCATGTTCCTTAAATAAAAAAAAACGGTACCCACCTGCTACACAAACCGTTAAGAAAAATTTTAGTTTTTCTCGAAAACGACTCAATTAATTTTGACAAGAAAATGTGTATGTTTCAAAACTAAAGCAGTCTACTTTGAGATACAAAATATTAGTTTGAGTTCTTATAAACAGTACCTACTGTCCATTAGAACTACTTAACATAATTTCGACTATCTAGTTTTAGGGTTGAATAAAATTATTTTTGTACACTTTGGAATCATTCTTACGTCATATTTTGGAAGCTACAAGAGTAAGTTCGTGCAATCGAATCGCGTAGGTATTTTATTTTTTAAATAACCATTTTCCTCAAATTATATGCCTTTTATGAAAAATTATTTCAAAAAAAAAAATATATATGTACCTATTGAGCAATTTTTAATGCTTAAATAAATATATAAAAATAATGATTTTTATCTGTAAATTTCCTTTATTAAACCAAGTTTAAACCATTAATATCAAAAATCATTAGTAAGCTAAATTTTGTGTTTCAGTCTAAGTCAAAGGTAAACTATTTTTGGCAGCACGAAAAACAAAAATATCTACTATTTATTTTAAATAGACGCATTTGACCATTAATTTAGATGGATGGTCCATCATTAATTGACTTCTTTTCATGTTTGAACTGAGTTGTCTTACAATAATCAATACATTTTAACATTCGAAGTTTTTTTTCAATCTGTCAACATTAACACTCATTCTTTCAGCAATGTGTATGTGAATATTATTCATAATGCGAATGCAATTTGTCAACTTAGTCAGCATATGCACTTAAGTGCACATTATTATGTTATTTTATCACATCACACATCACTCTCCCCATATAATAATTTGAATATCATTGAAACTAAAAAATAACTTCTTAAAGGAAACCACATAAACCACAGTTAAATAAAATTAATATGCAAAGAAAAAAAAAACACATTAAAATGATTCAATCATAGAAATGGAAATTGCATATTTCTTTCTTTCTTTCTTATTATAATTTTTTTTTTTCAGCAATCTTTAACGATTATTACTGTCCTCCCATTTGATGATACATACTTTCTCTACCGCTCAGTGAGAAAAAATATTAAAAAATCCCACAATCAGGGACGCAGCATTGTTGTTGATCAAAATTAAACAAAAACAAATTAAAAAAAAAAGGAAAAGATACTCCATCTGTCAAATCTTGAAAAGAAAATTATTAACAAATTTTATCATTGGTCATCATCACCATCCATGGCGATGAACGACCGCACTCAAGTAATCTCTTTTTATTGAAACCTTACCCTTAGGTCAGGTCAAGAGTCGCCACCACCGACAAAGAGGTCAAACTGATGAGGGTTAGGAGAAGTCGTATAGTAATCCGTTACAGAAATCCCTTAAGACCCTTGGAATATCGATGTTATATTTTTACTCGATTCCTTTCGACTTACCATAATAGAGCTGGGAAAATCCACAAAAAAAGGTTTACGATGTTAGGTATATCCTCAACAGGTACTTATAGATGGATAGAGATGACTTATAGATAGGTTTAAATAGTTTTTTCCAGGAATATCCAAGGTTTTTTGTTGTTTTCCTTTTTTTTTTCGACGAAGAATTAAGAGAAAAAGATTTTCAAAGGACCGAACTCAGGGTGTAAAAAGGTCGATTAAGGACATGATTTCCTTTACCACTTCCACAGAACTATCTCAGACTATACCTATAGATAGGTATGTAGGTTGGTGTATCACTTTTATTTTTTTGATATTAAATGCGATGGATTCAAAAAAGATTTTTGAAAGTAATTATAGCACTCAAGTTATTTTCTTCTTTTTTTTTTTGCACAATAGTAGTTGTTGTTAATAAAAATAAATATGACTCCTGACAATTCATACAAGTCTAACCAAACGAACTTCAGACACAGGTACGACAAACAAAACGGTTACGACGACGACTTCAACGTTGAAGACACAAAGATTGCATTAAAATCCGACATAGGTCTTGTGCGATGGAAGTTAAGACGGTGAATGCCAAACCGATCGCTTTGAAAATGGAACTAAAACTGAAAAAGGTAACACAAAACAACATTTACCGAATGTATCTGAGTCTGAGTATCTATACACTACCTGGATTATACCTGCCATCAACATGCAACATTTCTTTTACTGCAACATTTTTGTGGCAAAGAAGAAGAGAAACTGTGTTATGATTGAAATAATGTTTATAACGAATCATTTGTAAAAATAATGTACAAGTGTATGTATCTTTAAGATACTAAGCTTGGATTATATGTGTGGAGATCACTTGAGACTATCAGTAAGTACCTAAGTATCTCAATCTCAAAGGTTCATTAATAGGGATGCTTAGTTAATTTTGAAAATTTGAAATTTTATAATTAAAATTTTACAAGATCTTTAAAAAAATCATATGGTTACAGACTCACGAACCAATTTTAAAAACTGATCTAAATTTAATACTAGACGGGGTGTTGTAAATGTTTATAAGATAAGCAAGTGAATATGATTTGTAGAATTATATTCAATTGATCGGTGGGAAATTTATAGTCAAAATTTATCACAGCTGCAACAATTATCATTATCATGTAACATTTCAAGTTTAAACGCCGCCGTTTCGTGTTTCCACTGCACAAAAAGAGGACTATGACAAAACGTTCAAATGGTGTTCCAGTGAGATAGATTGTTTTTGTTTACATTTCCATCTTTCAACAAAAGAAAATGCCGTTTAAATGGGTCGGTTCCACAAGTATTTTCCGAAAAAAAGTTTGTTTGATTTTATTTTGCCAAGTTTTGAATGAGATTTATTTGAAATCTTCATTTGGGGAGATTAAAGTTTGTATGGTAAATCTTCGAGATTTCAATGAGACTTGTTATAAATCTTGCTAAATCTCGATTTAGTGCCCGGTGGAAACGTAGTATAAGCTTTTTTGATTATAGTTTTTTTTCAAGTATAGTTTAAATTTTTTATTAGTTTTATTTTAATGTCGAAGTTTCAACACGTTGAATTAAGTCTTTTTTTTGGAATCGAAATTTGAACATTTAAGCTCAACATAAGCACTTATGACTCATGTGACAGTATAAGTTAATAATAATTAAACGGTTGCTTTCCTGTTTATGAATTGCTAAGTGATTTTTTTATTAAAATAATAATACTTTTGAATTTTGTTAGATAATAGCCGTTTAAGCAGGCACGATAGTTTGAAAATTTTGAGTTTTTTTTTATATTTAGGTATATTTTTAAGGGAAGTCTGAATTTAACAAAACGATACATGTTGTTATATTGGATATTTAAACTAAAATCGAAATTAATTATTTATCGTTATAAGTAAAGAGCAATCACATTCACAGTTTTGCAGTTCTTTAAACTACATCAACTATCTAATTACTCTTAAGGGTGTTTATACAAGTATTCATTTGGGGTTTCTTTTGCTTCTATTGACTATAGAGTCTGTGAAATTGTCAGTTTGGTGATCAATGTTGGCACAACATTGACCACCGTACAAGATGCCATTTGATTCCCTGATCACATAAACATTTATGCAAACAAAATTTTAAAGATCTTTTGGTGATTTTTACAAAATTGTATTTTTGTTTACTTACTTATAAAAATAAATTGAAAGAACGCGAGAAAATTGGAAAATTGTCGGCGCCCCTGCAGCCTAAGCAGCTGAATGGATTTTCTTTGAACTTTGTACGTACTTTTTACTTACTTAGGTCCTCGGACCTATTACGTCCGTGATGTTTCCCTTACGGGACATAGGGCCTCCACTACACCTACGCGCCATCGTGTACGATTTCTTGAAATATATTTCAGCTCTCTCCAACTTTTCCCCAGTCGTGCGGATTCCTGTTCGACCGTTCTTCGCCATGTACTTCTAGGCCGGCCCACTTGTCTTCCCTCCTGTGTGAGCGGGTTCCACTGCATTGCTTGAGATGCAATGCACCGATCGCCTTTTCGAAGCGTTTGGCCAATCCACTGCCACTTTCTTCTTCGTATAATGGAGTCTATGGGCTCCTGACCCGTTCTCGCATGAAGTTCGGCATTGGAGATACGGTTGGGCCAGAAAATCCTCAAGATGTTTCGTAGACATCTATTAACGAAGGTTTGCAGCTTTCTAGTGACAGTTTCAGTGACTTTCCAAGTGCTGCAGCCGTAAAGCAGAACGGATTCAACATTGGAGCGGAACAGTCGTAGCTTGGTCGTTAAGCTAAAAGAGTTGTTTCTCCATATTTTGGACAGCATTCCGAACGCAGCCTTTGCTTTTCTGATTCGGCTGTTTACGTCCAGTTCAGTTCCGCCACCCGTAGAGACAATACTCCCAAGATATTGGAAATCCTGTACCATCTCTACGGGTTGTCCAGAAATATTTACTTGGATTGATGAGGAAGTTCCAAGGCTGATCCTTTTAGTTTTTGCCGAGTTGATCTTAAGCCCTACGATTTCTGCTTCTCTCTCCACCCTTGTTGTCATTTGATGGAGATCCATGATCCTATGAGAGAGTAAGCATACGTCGTCCGCGTAGTCCAGATGTTTGAGGTGAGATTTCAGAGTCCACTGAATTCCTCCATTTCCATTTGACAAAGCTGCGTGCAGTACGTCACTTATCACCAACAGGAACAGTATTGGTGACAGTATACAGCCTTGCCTAACTCCACTTTGGATTTCAAACTCCTCTGATAGCCTACCTTTGTGCAAAACGTGACACCTGGATCCATCATATGTAGCCTTGATAATAGCAATCAATTTATCTGGGATGCCCCTCCTGCGCAAAGCAAGCCATATAAATTCTCTATTGACACTGTCGAACGCCTTTTCAAAATCGATGAACAGCAGGGGAAGTGGTGATCGATATTCAACGCACTGTTCGATGATGATCCGCAAGGTGTTGATGTGATCCACACAGGAAGATCCACTGCGGAAACCTGCTTGTTCGGCGTCGAGTATGTCTTCGAGGTGGTCTTTAATTCGGTCCAAAACTATCCTTGCTATTATCTTGGCTACTGCAGGCAGAACGCATATTCCTCTCCAGTTTTCGCACTGTGTGAGATCTCCTTTCTTTGGGAGCTTGACAATCATTCCTTTTTTCCACTCTTCAGGAAAGCTCTCTATTTCCCAAGCTCTCTTAATAAGTGGGTGCAGTAGCTCGCTCGATGTCGTTGGGGCTGCTCCTAAGAGCTCTGCAGGATTACCGTCAAGTCCAACCGCTTTGTTGTTCTTCAGTGCTTTGATGGCGGTGATAATTTCTTCTTTACTGGGGGGTACGGTGCGTATTCGGGAAATTGTTACTTCGGGTAGCTCAGTGGGAATAGGGTTCACTTCACTTGCGAAAACGCGGTTTAAAACCGCAGAAAAGTGTTCCCTCCACCTTATGAGCTGGTCCTCATCCGAAATTAGCAGGGATCCGTTTGTGTCTTTAACCAGGTGTTGTTTAGAGCTCTGGACACCAGTGAGCTCTTTGGTAATTCTGTAGACGGTCCTACTGTCACACCTACTAGCGGCTTCTTCTGCTTCTGTAGCCAGTGCGTTGATGTAGTTACGCTTATCACGTCGCACACTACGGTGAACTTCCCTCATCTTCATGCGGTACGTAGACTCAAGCTCGTTTCTCCCTGCTGCTGGGGTAGCTGCGATGCGAGCTTTAAGGTGTTTCCTTTCTTCGATCCTTGCCCAAGTTTCGTCGGAAAGCCAAGCACTATTTCTCCCTTGTTTTGGAAAGCAGCAATCCAACGCCAGATTCCCGAGCGCTTTCAGGTGTTTTTCCGGAATAGAATAGTACAGTGTTACGGGTTGGTGACTTAAACTTCCCCGAACCCAGCCATCTAACTTCACTTATCCCTAAGATGTCCATCCTATACCGCATGAATTCCTTCTCTAGTTGCAGGAATCTGGCATTCTGAGAAGCTTCTTTTCCATTGTCAAGAAGCGTCTTCACATTCCAGAAACCAATCTTTGTCCGGGTACAATAGCCAAAAGTCGTCAACGAGTTATCATTAATTATCCGAGGCGTAGTGTTGGTTTCGGTAGCGGGTTGATTTCAGTTACGGAGAATGCTAACCTCCGTAACCTATCCTAGAAAGCTAGGCCTTTTCGCACTTGTAATTTTGGCCTATTTATGTATATTGGGATACACAAATAGTTGCCCGGGGACCACCACGAGGAGGTAAAACAAGCACTTCATCGTGACTGATTGTTGCGCTACTGGCCCAGACCAAGTTCTGAGCAATCAATAGTTTCCCGATCAGGCACGATGCAGGTCACGTAGGTACGTAGGTACTGTACTTTTAGTTATATGCTGCCAAATTCTTTCATTTGTTTTTACGGAAGGTTCCTTATATACAATGCTCTTTAGCCAAAAACGAAAATATTATTTTTCTCCAACGAATTTGTTAAAAAAATTTTTTTTTCAAAAAATGGTTATTTTTGTTACATCTAGTAGAACCATTTTTCGGTTTTTGATTTTCTTAAAAACGGTTCTTTTGATATTTTTCAATTCTTTTATAGTGAAGCTTCTTAACATTATTAACAACTAAAATTTGTGAAAAACTTTTTTCTTGATTTAAAAAAAAAAAATAACATTTTCTTATTTTTAAAACTCAATTTTTTGAAAACGCTTGGTAAATTTTCTAAAACATGGTATTATTTTTTAGAATATCTGAAAAAATCATATTTTTAATTCAAAAATCATAGTAGGTACCTTCCATACGAATATTGAAAAACCTTAAGAAAAATTTTATTTTTCTTAACAACATGTATGTATGTGATAAACATTAGTGCGATCTTTAGAATAAAAAAAATATTTTATTTTATATTCTAGAAAACAGTACCTACTTTCAAAAAAAAACAATTTTAGTCATATTTTCGACTTTCCTATTTAGTTTTTATTTAGATGCTCCTAAAGAGTATAAATAATTTTATACAGGGTGTCCAGTAAATAATGGATAACCTATCCTGAAAACTAATAAAAAAAAAGTCTATCCCAACCACAAGAAAAGATATGTGCATTTTTTTGTTCAGTGCATTATTTGTTGCGTTGCTTTACGTTTTTGAATACCACGACTACGAGTGAATGAATTCTACCGCCTTATTTTTCGTAGCAATATTTAACATTGTTTGTGCCAGAACATAAGAAGACAAAAATTATAATAACTGTTAGAATTCTTAGAGAAAAAAATTATTGAAATTTGATTTTCGATGCAAAATTTGAGAGAAAATAATTTTTGAAAAAGTTAAATCATCTGTGGTATGAAAAATGCATGAATACCTAAGTGGCCAACTTTTTTTAAAATATGCGTGTCGAATGCGGATTTCATAATGGTATAGTTTATTATTGTATCTAGAACCAATAGCAAGTTATTTGTAAAAATGTGCAATACTAGAGGCAATTTAGCAAAAAGAAAAGTTTTAAAAATTAGCACAGTAAACGTGAAAATAATACTATGTGTTGAACATGGTAGATTTTAGATTGATTGCATGTGTTTATAATGTTGTCTTAATGATAAATCCAAGCTTTTAACTTCTAGGGCCAAATGCAACATTACCAAAAATGTTAACAAAGTGCGAAAAAACGGCTACATTTTCGAGCTCGTTTTGAATTATACCTCTTCAATTAGCCTTTTAAAAAACCATCAAATATTTTGGTAGTGGTTATTTAATGCACCTCTTATAAGAAAATTAATTTGGATTTTCTTATAAGAGGTGCATTAAATAAATCGAATAACAGCAAGCCGATGAGCTTCTCAGAGGAGGTATGCAATCTTGTGCAAGCCGCTGCATTACAAATACGCCAGAGATACAGGCAGATGGACATGAGGTCTGGGGCCAATTTTATGGCCACCCTGATCACCAGACCTAATTCAATTTGATTTTTTTATTGGGGCTGCATTAAGAAAATCGTGTACAGCAAGCCCATCAGGTCCTTAGAGGAGATGAGAAATCTTGGGGAGGCAGCTGCATTACAAGATTCTGACAACAAAATTAACAAGATTATTATAAGATTTTCATTTATTCGGAGGTGCAGAACCTGTATTAGAATGGTTGGAAAACAGTTTGAGCATTTGGTTTAAATTAAAAAACATATCTACTTTTGTTTTTCTTTTCTAACTAAGTGATCAAGTGATTGAAAGTTGGCTCAAAACTCAAAAGCCTAGCTATTTGTTTGAAGAAATTAACAAATAAATAAACTAAAAGCAACTGCGAAAATATTTTATGGTTTTGTAAGGGCCGAATAGACCAGGTATAATTCAAAACAAGCTTGAAAATGTAGCCGTTTTTTGCACTTTGTTGACATTTTTGGTAATGTTGTAAACGGCCTTAGAAGTGAAAAGCTTGGATTTACCACTAGGATAATATCATAAAAACAGGCAATCAATCAAAAATCTACCATGTTGGACGCATAACATTTGGTTTTGCTAAATTGACTCTCTTGTTGCTGATTTTTACCAATAACTTCCTATTGGTTCAAGATGCAATAATAAATTATACCATTTTGAAATCCGCATTTAACGCGCACATTTTTAAAATAGTTGGCCACTTAGGTATTCATACATTTTTTCATACCAGAGATGATTTAACTTTTTCAAAAATTATTTTCTTTCACACTTTGCATCGAAAATCAAAGTTCAATAATTTTTTTCTCTAAGAATTCCAACAGTTATTATAATTTTTGCCTTCTTATGTTTTGGCACAAGCAATGTTCAATATTGCTAGGAAAAAAAACGGTAGAATTCATTCACTTGTAGTCGTGGTATTCAAAAACGTAAAGTAACGCAAAAAATAATGCACTGGGATGGACTTTTTTTTATTAGTTTTCAGGACGGTCATATAGTCTACTATGAGGCATTCCATGGTTATCCATTGTTTACAGGACACCCTGTATATTACATATCAAAATAAAAAAAATATTTTGATTTAAAAACAATAATTTATCTTTTTTTGAAAATTCGTTTGATGTTATTCATTAAAAACAGTTTGATGTAATTTTTTAGAGTAATAATAAACTTTTAACGATTATTAATAACTTTTTATAATTATGACAAATCTAACTATAGAATTTATTTAGTGTTATCTGGGGATTAAGATCCAGGTATAAAAAATTGTTAGTCTTATGGCTCATTAAACAATTTTAATCACAAAATCGACTTTATTTTTTTGTGTCATTCGTTTAAATACACCTCGAAAAATAACCTAGTAGTTCATAAAATCGTTAAAAATTGTGGAAAATAGTTGGCACAAAATCAAATAATAAACAGTTAAAGACATTTTTTCATGCATTTATCAATTTTGCCAAAACGAAGTGTTCTAACGGAAGAGAAAAATGCTCAAATTCGAGACTATCAGGACGATGGTCATAGCAGTCGCAACATTGGAATAAGTATGCAGCTAGCTTCGGCTTCGATACAGAGAAAACATGGAAAAACAACAAACCGCTAGCTAACATGGCTACAACACCTCAAGAAAGACAACGCATATCTACTCCGAAAAGCTTCAAATTCAACATTATCAGTTGTTATCCCTTTCGGTACAGATGTGGTACAGGACAAAGAACATTTATATGGACTTGTACCACATCCGTACCGAATGTTAATGTTAAATGTTAATGTTAAAAAAAAATTGTTTGAATAAAAAAAAAATCGCTTCAACGATATAAAAAAAAATATATATTTTACATAGTCATATATTTCATACATTATGTTCATGAAATCAAATCACATCTTTTTTGGAAAAAAAGAAATATGATTTTAGCAATCAAAAAAAAATTATTTCATGCTTCTGAAAAATATTTTAATATCCATGTTTTTATTTTATAGGTAGGTAGGTAGAGATGGCGGTCACAAGCATCCTTGCTCGATGACCCAATTAACGCTGTAATGCGCCGTTTTGATACCATAACTCGTTTGACCTGTGGGTTAAAAGAACATTTTTTATGAAAAAGAGGGTATTTGGTGATAGATCTTCCAAAAGATCATCGCCTACGCCCGAGTTCAGCTGCAGTATGCTACGCTAAGCAATTTCCTGATTTGCCCGGGACGCATACGATCTGATACCTTAGGGTGATCGTGTAGTCGCACACTCGGGTATGGTAATCTCTGTACACCTCCGTCTGTTTGCACAACATGACTTGTGGTTACCAGAGAAAGTACCACCCGCCTGTATGACCAGACGCTTTTATTGGATGTAGACATGAGATGAAACTTATTAAGGATTTGGACATAGGAAAAACACCCGACAGGACCAAGGTTCGCAACTAAAAACCATCTACACTGTGCCAACTAGGCAACTTGTTGACTGGTATTGAAGCGAATGTTGGCACAACCGTGTGATCCTCTGGTCCTCGTGCACCATGAGCCACCTTCAAAAACCGTTAGTCTGCTAGCTCGCAGTCATAGGAGTTTGGGGAAGAAGACGGTGCAAGAGGAACCGAAGTAAATCCTAGATCCATTTCGTCGCGTTGAGGAAAGAAGTCAAATCTTTGATCTTCGTTCCGGAGAGTTCGTTAAGGTCGTCAAAAAAGGGCTTCCCAAAAGATTGTTGCCTCATTCTGGCCAAAGCGGGACATTTACAGAGGAAATGAAAGACTGTTTCCTTTTCCTGCTGGTCCCCACAACTACGACAGTGAGTATTGCAGGGGATGCCAAGCTTCGCCGCATGTTCTCCTATTGGCCAGTGTCCAGTGCATATTGCAACAATCCTATACTTTATTTTATACTGAAATCTATTTTTTTTTTTTTACTTTAACTTAAGAAAATATACGTCGGTCATGTATTTGCTTTGTATTTAATAACATCACATTCCAAAATTGCTATTTCAACTTAGCTAAAGAAATACGTTGTTTAATTTGCGCCAATCGTGCCCAAATTCGAAATTATGTCAGTTTTTTGAGAAACAACTATTTTTCAAATGATGAGTATGAGTTCAAAAAATCACAAGGCATTAACTATATGTTGCACGCAGTGATTTTGAATTGCTAAAATTGTCCCACCCTAATACATACGTACCTACCCCAAACCCTAGCTATATCCAGAAATACCACTTTCGTTTCGTATTTAGTTTATACTCGTAACACGGTTTTGTTCAAGTTGTTGACTAATTTCAATTTAACACACCTACACATACACACATAAAGTGTCGCAATCGCTTATTATACATTTAAGTGTTATTATCAAAGAAATTAAAACTGTAATCCACTTAGAAAGAAATACATTGATTGGCAATATCCGGCAGTTATTTTCTTATCGTAGTTTTACTGAAAAACACTTGAAGCTATATAAGGTAGGTTATAAACCATATAAATAGCTCGGAATCAAGTTACTCCGAATCAATCAAATCAAAATGTTTTCCTCGCCAGTAGTTCTGAGTGTTTTTCTTGTTCTGGCACTTGTTGCTTCAACAACCCTTGCATATCCAGCTGACGATCAAACCACTATCCAAGTCATCACTATCGATGATATATCCAAATATAAAGATCTTCCACAAGGAGCTGAGTTAATTCCTCTGAGCCAAGATCGAGACACCAGAGGATCAATTCAGTATACCTTGGGACAACGTGTTTCTAGTAAGAATATTTTTGTTTATATTTTGTTTGTTTTTGTTGAGAAAAATTCCTAATCAAAATTCTTTTCTAGATGATAGACTTGTTTCACAAGCTTCAGACAACAATTCTTGGAATACGCCACAAAATGTTCAGCTGCGTTTGGAGTATCCAGCTAATGGACAAGGAGCTGTAATTACTCATGTTCAAATTGATGTAAATCAAAGTTCTAACAGTGGACAAGCTTATGTTATATCGGGAGGAACTGGCCAGAGAGGAATTGTTATTATTGTAGAAGCTTACAACACTTTATGGTTTAATTATACTTCCAGGATTTATGGGGTCTAGTCGAACATAATGGAAGTTGAGTACAATCCGTACAGATTTTCGAATAAAGCACCGATTTAGAAATGGCATCTTTTTTTTTCAATTTAAATAGCCCACGCATACGCTTTGATCAAGTTTTACAAATTGGGTGTAGATTTTTGATATGGATGAAATAAAAACTTTAAAATTCTTTAAAAAAAACTTTGGCTGATCAATTACTGAAATCAGTTGAACTTTTATGTGGATTGGTGTGATTTTTGTTGTCGAATATCCCAAAAATGAGATGCGAAAAGGCTAATATGACCTTGAAAAAAAAAAAATGAGCACGACAAGATTGTACAATTCTTACTCTCGTAGCTAACAACCTTAACAAAGCTTGAAATTGACAATGTGCGTATGTATTGGTTCCATAACATAAATTTATCATTAAAAAAAACAAGTTAAAATATAAATTACTATACTAAAAATTACTTTTAAAGTTATTTTAATAGCTAAAGCAGATAGAGCTAAAAAAAAGTATGCCATCTGATTTATTTTATAAAAATGAATTAATGAAGAATAAAATTCAAAAATCTTTAGAGCGGTTTTAAAAATAAAATTTGGTTTATTTCAATTCATTTCAATTTCATTTTATTTCTTATATCAACTCATTATTATGTACATAGTAAAAATGTTATATATACTCGTACAATTTTATAACGAATATAAGAACAAATTGGGACATTCTGTTTGAATCATACCATGGGTATAATAAATAGTGTTAAATGCCACTGCAAATTTCTTCAAAATATAGAATTAAGATTATGGGTGGGGTGAACCCTATTCAAAAAAATGTATATAATATGAAAATAAAATAATAAATATTTTAAGAACAGTATGTGAAAAAATAAGAAAATCAAAATAATATATAGGTACATACATAAATTAAGTACATTAGTTCATCAATTGTAAGCAGAGTTTCTAATGCAAAATTGGAAAACAAAAAAAGATAATGAATATTAATATGAATAAAATCATTGAAAATATAAACTAAAGCAAAAATAAAATAAAAATTAGACCAGAGTATCAGAAATAAAAGATTCTAAACCAGAATAGTTAAAATTAAAAACCAACAGTTTTAGATATTTTAAAAACAAACTAGGTGATGACAATGCCCTTAAAGATTGTGGAAGCTTGTTAAATAAACGAAAAGATGAAATAGAATAAAAATTGCGAAATGCAGTAGTTCGAAAAAAGGGTACCGTATAAATGTTTGAAGAGTTTCCACGTAAATCATGATTTGATATTAAACGAAAATTGCGGTTACCAGATTTCATAAAGAAAGTTTTTAATACCTTAAAACAATACAAATGGCGCACAGGAAGAATTTTTCAGATCACAAAACAAAAGGAAACTCGGATGTCTACTCGATTTACGACAGATCCTCCTTAAAATGTATTTTTGCAGAACTAACAAAAGTTGAATTTTATTTGAATATACACCACCCCAACAAATAATTCAATATTGCAGCCTAAAATGAAATATACCATTGTAAATATTTTTTAAAAGTTCTGTTGAAATTATTCTACGCAAATAATAAAAATGTCTAAGAGTGCATCGAAAGTATTTCCTTAATTTGTCTGTATGAATTAAGAAACTCAATTTAGAATCAATAGTAAGCCCTAAATATTTGAAATCATCAACTTGTTCAATACGAAAACATTTCGGATTGCAGTTAATGTTACCCGAAAAGGTGACAGGAGAACAATAACTAGACACGCAATTACAATACGGCAGCTTATACCTTTCACACTCAGGATCATGAAAATAAGGCTTAATTTCAAAATTTTGAAGAGAAGGCAGACTAAAAAACATAATTTTAGTTTTTGAACTAATAACCAAATTATGTTCTGCAAACCAAATTCTCAATAATTCAAGATCATAGTTTATGTCACAAAACAGAAAAACCAACATCATCCGCAAAAGCAGTAGGTGTACCTCGAAAATCAAGTTCAAACATTGAATTAATGTAAATAAGAAATAAAATTGGACCCAAAACGGAACCTTGGGGTAGGTACACCAAAATAAAGAAACTTTATATCGCTCCTTACCTCATCAAATTTCACCCTCTGTGTCCTATTCCCAAGATATGACCTAAACCATTCAAGAATGAAGCCACGAATGCCAGAATTAAATAAAATACAATTTTACACAAAATTTGAAAAAATATTCAAAAAAAAAAATTGCCCCGTTTTCAAGATATTGAATTTTCAAAAAAAAAATTTTTAAAAAATTGTATACGCAAAATTGTGAAATTTGTAAAGGACCTCTTACATAACAAATTTTGTTGAAATCGGTGTAGCCGTTAACGAGAAATTTGAAAACCAAAAAATCGGTTCTATTTCAAGTACCGTTAATAACCGTTATGATTTTTTTTTCTATACCAAAATATTAACTGTAGTAAATATAGTAGCTCATAATTTTTTTTTCAAAATCGTATGAGCCGTTTTTGAAACAAATCAATTTTTGTATATTGATTGTATGCCAGGAACCGTTATTTTTTGAGCTAAAAAAAATTCATTTTTCCCTAAGAACATTAAGTCCAAAGTTTGAAGAAAATCGCTTCAGCCGTTTAGCCTACAGGTCGAGGTACAGACAGACAGACAGACAGCAGACAGAATTGCGAGACCTTTTTTCGCGTTCTCTATCATCGTAATGTAAGGGAAAATTATTATCTCGAATTTTTTTGCACGAATCCTAAACTTGCCCTATTACGTATATCGCAAGTAAAAAATCAAACAACAGCAATGCTGGAATGAAAGTAACAACAGATAAAAACACGAACAAACCCAAATGTCATTTTTCCGCACAAAATTAATGGTCCGAGCAGTTAATTCTCTGCGAAAATAGAGTGATGACTTGTCATAGCAATCTGGTTTAATCATCAATATCGTTAGTCGAACAGCGTACTACAGAACGAAAAGCACAACGAAATTTTTCGTTTATGATTTTGTCATGTCATTTTTGTATGAGATTTTTCATTTCGCATCAGCAGCGTACTAGGCTTGAAGTAATGAACAGAAACGGATACTAGAATTTTTGTACGTATTCAATTAAATTTTCAAACTCATTTTATTTTGCATTTTTTCTTAACTTTAAGAATTTAAACAAATTTTATTTTATGTGTCACGTATTAAAAATAATATAAGCCACTAACTGCTAAATTTTATGAAAAATAAAACATTAATATACTTGTTTATTAAACTTAAAGACAAAGTGTGTTGGTGTTAGTAGATTATTTGAATTTCTTCTTAATTCGATAACAAGACAAGAGAACATTTATAGATAGTTATAATTTATTTTAAAATTTTTAATTAAACATTTTTGTTTTGTATTGTATTAATGATTTCTATATCGATTATCTTCTTTCCTTTAAAATCACAACAATATATAATTAGATTGAAATCAAATTTTCAAAAGGGTGAATTCAATTTGCAAAAGGGTTAATTCAATTTTCAAAAGATTCGAATTTATTGTGAAAAATTACTTTTGTGTATAAATTACTTTTAAAGTTATAATTCTAATACAAGTTTCAAAATATTCTGAGAATTAAAGTTGTTATCATGAAAATTCTTCTTTTTTCACTAAAACTGTCTTTCTAGTGCAAGTTATTTTAGCGTTAAAATCCTTAAAAATGCATCTTGATGACTCAAAAAGTCAAAATTTAAACATAAACAAAAAAGTGTCTTGTTATTATTTTTTTTAACAATAAAAGCTTTTATTCATTAAACGATTATTTGGTACTATCTATGTTCGCCAAACTGCAATAAATTTTTCACCTGCAAACACGACCATTGAAACAACCAATCCACTTGCCAAACAATTCCATGCAAACCTCAAATGATAAACAGTCAACGGATAGGGAACTCTGCGTTCTGGAAAAACTATACCGATCTTTAATAACCCACTTGTCCTCACCTGTGCAACTGCATCATGCAGCCATTTGTCCAATAACCCGGTTTGCGAAATTTCTGCAATGCATTCATTTAGAATTTCTGTAAATGGTGAAAATTCAGTCACTAAAAATCCCAAATAGTAACTGCCCAAAGTATCATCGATCATTCGAAATAGAGACTTTGCTGCAAATCGCTTTTGAAATCCCATAAAAAACACAGCCTTGTCACCGCCCATGGCATAGGCAAAGCTCGTATTGACCATTGAATTTCTCTCACGAAACATTACTGCCCGTTCGACCAATGTCACAACTCGCTCAAAATTCTTCGGATGTAGTTCGGGATCTTCGATGGCCTTCCATTCATAATCAATCATCATCACGGAAAAATTTGTATCAACCAGATCTTGAATTGTATTGAATTGTTTTATTTGGATGTAAATTGTCAAGAACGATGTCAGCATAACAGTGTAAAGGTTTCCCAATATAAACGCCACTAGTAAAACTTGACCATGAAACCGAAAGTCCAGCTTGACTGGGACTTCTGTTGCAAAATTAAGCATTGTCAGATAAATTTGGCTGAAATATTGCCACAAACTACGAACTGGTTTATTAGCCAGATAATCTTTCAGCATATTCATTACGGCAAGGTAGAATACTGCCAGTCCAATGGATAACCAAACAGCTGGAAAAAACGGCCTCACAAAATACTGATTCGGATCTAGGTGACCATTTATCGGTGCGATAATATTCCAGTTCATCAGACAAAATGGATAGCTCATTTTGAGCCCTTTCACAGGCTTATAGGCATTCATGCTAATATCGATTTCATTGTTTTTGGTTGCCTCCGTGACGGCAAGCATAAAACGGGTTTCGACATTTTTGATATTAACTTCGGTAAAAGTTGCGTTATGCTTTTTCAAAAAACTCACAAACAACTGACCAACATAACCTCCAATTTTACGATTTCCACTAGCATCTTTGAACCAAAAAACCCTTGGCAGGTCAGGACTTATGATTGTTCGAAACATATAGCCGTTTAGGTTTTTCAATGAATTGGGGAGTGGCTCTGCTTCCGATATGCGCTTGACTGGATTGTCTGCGTATTGAAGATAGGCGTAAGTCTTTCCTCTGGCGATGCCAAATATTCTTGAAAAGTTTTTCCCTGCCAGGTAAGCCATGCACTGATGAAGGATTTCAAAACTGTCAGCGAATACAATGACAAATTTTCGTACTTTTAGCGACGGTATTACTTGTTGAGATGATTTGCAGTTATTTTTACTTGTAGCTTGTACCACTAAATCGGCATCCAAGTTATATTTTTCTACATTGCCGTTTTTCTTTGGTGAACTTTCGAAAATGGTCACAGCTGTACCGGTGTTCTTTGTCATAAAATAGTGCAAGAAATCATCCTCAAGTCCATAGAGAATAAGTAATGGCGAATAAGATTCTTTGTGTATCCGGTGGATGAATTTAGTTAATTCCAAATAGTTTTTGTTACAGCTTATGGCACTTGCATGCATCAGAAGTAAAACCGTAACAAGGACTAGAGAAGACATTTTGTCGACTATTGTTTTCTACAACTGGTAACTGCTTCCCTTGTTGAGTGTACTTCAGCTATAATTGTACTTCCGCTATTGTTTGTGAAGAACAATTAGGTTTTGTCCTGTCATGTCCTGGATGAGTGTTGATGGATACTGGGAAATGTCATATGAGTGTTTTGTGATTTATAGATCAATAAAAGGTCTATATATATGTTAAAGAAATCACCGATTTTGTCAGAGAGGTAATTGCTTCAGAAATATCAATAATAATTATTCAGCACAAAAATTATCAAAAAATCTTATAAAATTATTTTTGTTCAGTGAGTTGAAATTGATTAGAAATTTATAAAAAGATAATTGTTTGTACCTACGTGGCATACAAATTAGTACAGCATAATAAGCATGCAGAATAAAGCATGTATGTGTTATTTGATTTACTTTTTTTAATCTTCATTTAGGGGAGAGGGGTAAATGTCTCCTTTTTAAAAAAATTAAACTAATTAGGGGTTTCCCAAAAGTCTAAAAACATTTTTGTAATCAGGGAGTTGATGGCGTCAAGTTGTATAAAATTTTTGAAATGGTTTCCCACCCAATTTCTATTTTCAGAAAAGTTGTACTTTTGATGGGCTTTTGCGTGGTAACGGTGCCACTACATCATGCTGGCAGACGAACGTTTTGCTTATCACCTTCACCAGGACTACTTATACTAGTAACTAGTAATATCTTTTGGTTTCCTGACAAAAATCTACTGCCAGCACTTAGACTATTAGTCTTTTTTTTTGTACATAAAAGATCTTGGCTTCTTTTTTAACATTTAACAGTCACCGGCCCAGACGAAAACAATGAGTTCCTGAGGTAAATTTTAGTCGAAAAATGTATGGGGTAATTTGCTCGTTTTCGCTTCATTTTTTGGCTTATAATGGTAGCTCTAACTTCATCAAGCTGCAACTGATTTTAGAATTGTGATTAGAATTTTCTATTAACATAATAATTTGAGTGAGCAGATTCTACTGTCCCTACAATTATTTCTATGCGAATAACGGTTGTCTCGCAATTGATTATCAAATCCATTTTTCTGATTTTGGTATTTTTTCACAAAAACCTCATTTGTCCTGTTTTATTATAAAAGCCCAATTTTTTTCTTAAAAGTACTTATTCCTTTTCAAACTGGAAACTAACACCCACGGGGTTTAATTCCTTTTTCTGGCGGGTTTTAAATCCAATTTTTAATGGAAATAAAACCCAACTGGCATGCTCTTATATTATTATCAGTCGGTCTGCTTTCAAAGTTTTTGTACTAAAACAATACTTTTCGGTGGATCACTGCAGGTTCAAGGATTTAATTCCCGCTAAGGGTATGCTCAGTCCCTGACAGCCGCCTATGCTGTCAGACGCTCTGCTGATTTGGGTAAACCTTCTATGAATCATTAAATGCCATTTCTAAAAATATAAAACAACCTAGTGAATAACCCCGAGTGTGTTATATCCCTTTTTTTTAAATAACACCCGTGGGATTAATTTCTTCCTAAAGCGGTAATCAGGCCCACCACAAAAACGAACTAAGACCCGAGTTTTTAGAATTGGCATTAAGACCCACACTTCTTAAATACCTTTACCCAAATCACTGTTTAGTACAAACACTTTGAAGCAGACTGATAACATAGGGGCCTGCCAGGCGACTGAGCATAACCTAAGGGGAGCCACGTGAGCGGGACAGAGGAACCAAAAATGAAGTTAAAATCCGTGAAACCGCGAAACGGGTCACCTAAAATAATGTTTAGTACAAATGATAGTTAGTACTGATGATATAAGAGCCTGCCAGTCAAGTTTTATTTCCATTGAAAATCGGAATTAAAATTAAAGGAATTAGACCCCCGGGTGTTAATTCCCAATTTAAAAAGGAATTAACACCCGCAGGGGTTTCTTTTTGGGGGGGGCACTAACACCCACGGGCGATAGTGCCATTGGCATTTATACACTGCACCTTGAAACAAAGATCTGTATTCGAAGAATGAAAATATTAGAACGACGATTTGTTTTGCAGTTTAAAAAAAATCATTAAAACGAATTAAAGCCAAATTGGCCTTATTTCGTTTTCTAAAGCGAAATAAAGCCACACTAAAAATGTTGCTTTATTTTCATATTAAAAAGGAAATAAGGCCAAATTTTTAGTTTTATTTCGTTTAGTCTTATTTCACGTCAACGCTTCATAGCACATGTAAATTGAATTTAAGCTTGCTTCTTGAAATAATCACTCTTTTAGTTAAAAACCTTCAATATAATGTGGCATTTGAATTCCATATCATCATGTGTGACATGACCCTTTGATTATCATACAGCGACATAGCAATAAAAATAAAAAAACAAATCTGATGGTACAACTATCTTTTGCATTTTACCTTGTATGATGTGAGTTAGGGTGAAGCCTATCAACTTTGACTGTATAAAACTTAATGTGCGATGATGGCTTTGAAAGAAACATTATAAAATCTTCTCTAATAACCCATAATTGTTAACCTTTAACCGTTGCATAAAATTGGTTGAATGAATTGGAAATAAAAGAAGGAGAATTTTTATTTTGTGAGTATGAAAAAATGTTAAAAAAAAAATAAAAACAAAATAGTAGTTTACTCCACGATCGACGTTTATTTATTCCATTGCCATTATTTCTGTGATGTGACTGCAAAAAATATTTCTGAGGTTTGTTCTGCACTCATCCAGCTGCTCCATTAGCAATATTTGAGGCAATAAATTGAAATTCCGCCAATGGAGATGATTTGATATGGGAAATATTGCCCGGAAGATGAAAGGCAATTATTGATCTCCCATCATAGAGACAATACATTTTGGCGTTCCCCCTTTTTGAGCAATTAACGAGGCAATGTAGTGTCTCAAATATTGCCAATTGAGCCGTTGGGTCAGGAAGATACAAAAAATGTCTTTCCCCGTCGGGTAATGCTACTACAAAATGATTACATATTTGCTTCCCACAACTTGAAGGTTACGAAATATCTAGAGCAATGGCGTAGCTACCGCGGTATCAGCCGTATCAATTATACGGGGCCCCGAGATATAGGGGCCCCCGAACCGAGATAAGATTGTAAGAAACTGAAATGCATTTGAAAAAAAAATTAATTAATAAAAAAAAAAATCTGTTATGTAAGTAATTTATTTGAAGTTTTACAACCAGAAAAACTTTTATATTTTTCAAATGAAAAATTGAAAAGGAAGCAGGAAAACTGGTTGCTAAATAAAATGAGGACCTGTCAGTTGATCTTTTTGAACAACTAATTGCTTTAAAACCCTGACAATTCAGTCAACTAAAGAACTCACAGTGTTATTGTTGCTTATTAAATGCAATAGCCTTGCATCCAGTTTTACGGATGTAATGACGGCATGCTTTTTATTTTTGAAGCTTTCGGTAACGACAGCAACAGCTGAGAGAACATTCTCTTCTCTATGCTAAAAATAATAAAAAAAATATTTAAGAACTTCTATGGGACAAGAACGGTTATTGGACGTAGCGATCATGTCCATAGAAGTTGAAAAGCTTGACAAATTAAAATCATCGTCAGAAATGGATGACTTAATTAATAAATTTGCGGAACCAAAGGCAAGAAAAGTTTTTATTTGATTTGTTTTTACTGTTAGTTTAAGTTTTATAGCACCTACATTTGGCCATTTGTATGTACCATTTAATATACAGGGTGGCGCACGAATCGTGCTACAAAAATAAAACGTAATAACTTTTTTTCTGTGTGAGTAATCGGCTTATTTTTTTTTTATTTTATAGGTTACTATTTAGATTTATAAAAATGGATGCTTGGGATACGGAGAAAAGAATTTGGATAGTGCAACGGTACCATGCTTTGCAGTCCGTCATTTCCGTCCAACGGGAATTTAGGCGGGAGTTTGGTGGTAATCCCCCGAGTAGATGGACCATTATGAGGTTTGTAAACATGTTTGCCGAATCTGGAACGAATGCCGTTCCATCGACATGCCAATGTTCCGGTTCAGGATACAATCGCAGTAGTAGCATCTGCAATACAGGCCAATCCGAGCGTTTCGACCCGAAACTTATCGGGGCAAATTGGAGTTAGTAGACGGTCATTACAACGGATACTTCATGACGATTTAAACTTGTTTCCGTACAAAGTCCAAATTACTAGCAAGTTAAACCCTCAGGATTTGCCTGTTCGCCTGGAATTTTGCCAAAAAATGATATCAATGGCCGAAGAAGACAACACATTGATCAATTGTTTGTTCATGTCTGATGAGGCCCATTTTGATCTTAACGGCAATGTAAACAAGCAAAATTGCCGTATATGGAATGAGTCTAATCCAGAAATGCTCCATGAGACGGAACTGCACCCAGAACGAGTCACTGTGTTGTACGCAGTTTCATCAAGGTGTATTGTCGGGCCGTACTTCTTTGAAGAAAACGGTGTAACCGTTACTGTCAATGGGGACCGTTATTTAAAGATGTTGAAGGAGTTTTTTTTACCCAGAACTACGCCGAAGACGTATACCATTCAACAGCGTTTGGTTTCAGCAATATGGAGCAACTGCACATATAGCCAGACCAGTTATGGCGGAGCTAAACAAAAAATTCGCAAACAAATTAATTTCTAGGAACTCCACTCTTCGCTGGCCCCCAAGGTCACCTGACCTGACTGCCCCAGACTTCTTTTTATGGGGTTATGTCAAGCAAGAGGTGTATAAAACGAAGCCCAGGAATTTAACTGAATTAAAGCAGTCCATAACGACAATAATTGAGGCGATCCCAACTTCAACTCTTCAGGCCGCAATGAATAATTTTTTGACCAGGCGTCGCATATGCGTGGGAGGGCGTGGAGATCACTTGCGGTCTATAATCTTTAAAAACAACTAACTATTTTAAATAAAATTTAATTTTCTAACCAATAAAAAAAAATAAATGAAATACATCGATTAAAAAAAAAGTTATTTGAATTTGAAGACTCACGCAGGTCAACCCATTAAATTAAATATTTTATTCGAAATTCAATCAGTAATGTACATAGGTATTTCATTTCCTTCGTCGAATACGAAATAGAATCGTTTCAATTATGAATATTACTGAAGAAAAAGTTAAACCAATAACTAAGCAAAAAAAGGCAAAATTCAAATGAAACATTGACAACGGATATGGTGGTTTCAAGTGACTTGGTGTCGTATTCAGCACCAGCAAATTGTTCGCTTTTATCACAGCCATTCCATCTCGTGTCCATTTATCCATCAGTCCTGCTGATCGTGTTTGTAAAATAAAATCATTGAGAATTCCAATAAATGGAGAATGTTCCACCATAATGAATCCCAAGTAATAGTCTTTTAAACTTTCATAGATTATATGATATTTAGGATATTTTTGTAGACCTATAAAAAATTCAGCCTTGTCATAGCCCAAAGCGTATGCATAATTCAAATTCTTCATTGAATTACGTTCTTCGATGAAGACATCATGCTCAACTAAAACGGTAACTTTCGCTAGATCCGATTCGTGAACGGACACATATTTCCATTCGTAATCCACCATCATCACTGGAACTTGATTATCAACAAGGTCTTGAATAGTTTTGTGTTGTTTGACATTTATATTGACGGTTAGAAACGACGTTAGATAAACCGAATATAAGTTCACTAAAACAAAGGAAAACACTAGGACCTGACAATGGAAACGATATGATCTGATAATTGGCCTTTCCGTTGGGCGCGCCAGTATTGTAAGGAAATTTTGGCTTACGCTTTCCCAAACTCTGACAGGCTTGTCACATAATTTATTTCTAAGCATATCCATCCCAATGATAAAGATAGTACAAACTCCAATGGTGGACCAAACTGTAGATGTAAATGGCCTCAGAAAATACTGATTCGGATTTAAGTGGCCTATTATGGGAGCAACTATGAACCAACTCATAATTTTCAAAGGATAACTCAGCTTAATGCCCTCGTAGTCCTGATAAACGTTTATACTAATGTCGAGTTCATTATTAATGGTTGCATTAATAACTGCCATCATGAATTGTTTATCCAAATTCTTGACGTTTCCTCTCCTGAATGTTGCATTATGTTTCAGCAAGAATGTTTTGAACATCTGCCCAACATATCCTCCAATATGTTGTTGGCCATGTTTGTTTATGAACCAAAACACCCGTGGGAGGTCTTTTTTGGCTGCCGTTCGAAATGTAAATCCATTTAAGTTCCTTAAGGCATTCGGAATTGATTCTGTGAGATTGAGTTCTTTCACTTGGATATCAGCATAAGGGAGATATGAATAAGCAATACTTCCGACAGTTCCAAACAGCCGTGTAAATTTTTTCTCCTTGAAAAAATATGCGAAACTTTCCTCGAGGTTTTCTAAATTATTTGCATTTATTATAAAGAATTTCCGAATATGAAGTTTTTGAATTGAAAAATCCAAAATATAGCATTGTGTGCAAGGATTTTGAACGACCAAAATAGCGTTGCTAAAAAAACGATCATCATCGTTTGCGATAGGTGGAGAATGACAAGTAAAAATTGCCACGGGGATGTCAGTTCTTTTTTTAATAAAATCACTCACGACATCGTTCTCAATTTCGAAAAAAAACACTGTCGCTGAATCACTTTGCGCTTTTATTTTTTCAATAAGCTCAGTCAGTGCAGAATGTACTCCGAAAACTTTGTTTGTTTTGACAAGAAATAAAATAAATACAGTGATTATTATAAAGCGAAACATTTTTGGAATGATTGCCTATTCCACCAACTCGGATCCAGCAAATATTAATTAGAACTAAAATGTAGTAAAACAAATCAGAAATAAGACCTTGGTTTTATTTCAAATTGTGAAGGACATGTTATCGTATGTGTTTTTGTTATTTATGAAGCTTTATAAAAGACCCTAAATATAGGAAATAAAAAAGTTCAGGATTTAATTGGTTTAATTAGGTTTCATAGTTTTGAATAGAATTAGTATGTTATGGGTGAACACGGTACACGGTGGCTAGAAAAACATGAGCCTTACGAGACAAATAGGTAATATATGGCAGCTTATTATGAGGGTTGAAAAAATTACGAGCGAATTAAAAAATAATCATCAAATAGTAAAATGAATGCACCCACAGAACAGCAATGGTTGTTTTTTTTTTACTTAGATTTCTTATGGTATAGGTACCAGCTTATTAGACTTACTTAATCGTTTTTAGCAAGAATACTGCGAAAGTTAAACTTATGGCCATATTCTGCCGTTGTGAGGCTCACAAGTCACAATTTTTTGTGAGTTTATTTTTGTATAAGGCGGTCACCTCACAAGAACAACGTCAGATGTGATCTGCCAAGGAGGGGATCATAATTTGTATGTTTTTATGAGGCAAGTTCACCACGAGTTATGAGGTTGTTGTGAGTTGTGACCTTGTGAGGCATCAGTGAGTTTGCCAGAATAAGGTTTTATACATTTCAACTTACATTTCTACATACATCAACAAAAATCTTAGTCTTAGATGAATGGCAGCATCTAACTGATGATGAGCCCATTCCGCTTATCCCACAAACGTCAGTGGGAAACGGAGTAAAAAAATAAAATACAACAGACAAAAAAAAAGCTCTTAACCAAGAGTAACAAACAGCTTTACCACAATGTTACAAATGTAACAAAAGTATTAAACTATTTTTAAATTTTATTTCGTTGTTACAATGTTACTTTTTATCATTACATTACACATTTTGCCATAAAATATTACTGTCAACTTTTTTCTGTTTTTCATTTTTGTTCATGTACAACTTCCAACAATTTTCTTATCTGTGGGTTTTATTTCACATTGCTGATAGAAACCATGAATAAAAGAATACAAGACTACGACTCTTCGGATTTTTCGCTTTGTTATTGTAATTTTCAACACGCTTCGTGACTCAAGTGGAGACAAAAAAGACTAAACTTTGGTATAATTTGTATGCCATGTAGGGGCGCGAAAACTTTATTATTAAGTTACTTGAACTTGTTGTTAAAGTGATTTTTTTACCATTATTTTTTATATAAAAACAACAATAAAAGTAATAATTCAAGAAGGAAATATATCTGGTATTTGAATTTTTTCATCGCAGTCTCTATTTTTGCTACATATTTTGATTATTTATATAATTTAAAATAATTGAATAACAATTAAAAAACATTTTTTGGTAATATTTTTGTGTTTTTTAAAATGAAAAACTATATTAATCATAAGACAATTGGCAAACAAAAAATCACCTTTATACAAATAGCACAGGAAAGATAGATTTTTTGTGGAACGAAATATAGGACGGCTGAATTTTTCATAGCTGAAAGATGGCTATTAGAAAAGCTTGTGTCCAGTTTTTCGGGACGCCATCCCCCTGGGGAAATCCGCCATTTTGGAAACCGCGAATTGATTTATATCTCCGAAACTATTGGTCTTAGAGGAAAAATTGTAAGGCCAAGGTTGCTGGCAATAAAATTATCTTTCGTTCGTAGAAAATTTTTTTTTCGGTGCGGGCGATATTTTCAGGGTTATGTCTTTTTATTGTTTGCTTTTTTACATTTACACATTTTTGTCGTTCTCGAATAAGCTAACGTGAATGACTTTCTAGATAAGAATTTTAGAACACTAAATTTCCAACATTTTGATATACTTTTGAAGATGATGCGATACCACAGTCAAAAGTTACAGCCATTTTGGTTGCGCTAAAATGAAAACTCCGGAGTAAATAAAATACTAAATTGTTATTAAAAATTAATATAAATACCAAAATGGCTGTAACTTTTGACTGCGGCATCGCATCATCTTAAAAAATATATCAAAATGTTGGAAATTTAGTGTTCTAATATTCTTATTTGAAAAGTTATTGACGTAAGTTTCCTCAGGAACGTTAAAAATGTGTAATTACAAAAAAATTAAAAATAAAATGACATATCCTTGAAAATATTGCCCGCACCGAAAAAAATGTATGTATAAACGAAAGATGGTTTAAATGGCTACAGCCTTGGCCTAACTGTTTTTCCTCTAAGATCAATAGTTTTGGAGATATACATAGGTCCATTCGCATTTTTCAAAATGGGGGATTTCACCAGGGTCATGCATGGCGTCCCGAATACGCGGACATAAGCTTTTTTAATAACCCGCTTTCATTTGTAAAGAAATATATTTCATTCCACGTTCAGTCTATCTTTATTGTACTTTATCGGCTCAATTGATTAAGCAGCTAATTTTCCAAAAGCTCTAACTTTGGACTAGGATATCGCATTATCTTCAAAAACATATGAAAATGTGTTTAACTTTGTGGTCGACAATTTGTATCATAAGAACAATTTACGTAAGTTTCTTTCGAAACTGAGAAAATTGTGAAAAAGAAAAAAAAAAAAAAATAAAACGACATAACCTCAAAAATATATAAAAATATATATACGCAGAAAAAATTTGATTATGTCAACTTTTTACTTCAAATCGATAGTTTCGGAGATATAGATCAATTCGCGTTTTCCCAAATGGCGGATTTCCCCAGGGGAATGGCATCCCAAAAAACTGGGCATAAGCATTTCTAAAAGCCCTCTTTCAGGTATAAAAAATCAGCCATCTAGCCCGATAATTTTAGAACAAATTTCACCATATATCGAAGTTAAATGAAGTACAAAATGTTTTGATGTAGTTAGGTTGCAATGATGGAGTATTTTTTTTTATTTTTTTTTTTTTATTTATTTAAACGTTAAATGCTAACGGAACAATCTTAAATTATAACATAATATGTATGTACACAAAAAACTTAAATCTACTTTAAAAATTAAGCCCTAATTATTCACTCTCCATGAAATTTATATTTTCTGTTAATAATTTGAAATCAATAAAATTTGTATGAAAATGTCAAAAAAAAAAAAAATCTTTTTTTATTAATGAGTTTAAATTTAATGGGGATTGAATAAATTAGACCTAGTGATATTGGATGAAAAAAATGAGTTCTTAAATCTGTGAGATTTTACATTATCATTAATTGAATTAATTAGAATATAGTTTTTATTGAACACATTTATCAAGAGATTAAGAGGACTATTAGCGCCGTAGTTAGATCTACTAAAAATGTTAGAAAGAGGCATTTGCCTTCTTAAGCTAGTAAGACTAACACTAAAATTCAGTCGACAAAGAACCGATGAAGCTGCAACTGTTCCATTAGTAATCCCTATAATAAAACAGAATTGTAAGTACTCTCGATGAATTAAGAGGGATGGAAGATTTATTAGTAAGAGTCTGTTAGTGTAAGGTGGCAAGACAACCCTATCAGACCAGGGAAGAAGACGTAAACAAAATCTCATAAATCTCCTTTGAACACACTCAATTCTGTTGATATGAACCGCGTAGTATGGGGCCCATACGATGCAACCGTATTCTAAAATTGATCTCACAAATGACACATACAGAATTTTAAGGACATAAGGATCACGAAAATCACGAGCAAACCTTTTAATGAAACCAAGCGTCTTATTGGCTTTTTTTATAATATAATTGTAATGATCTGTGAATGAGAGTTTGGAATCTAGTACAATTCCGAGGTCAGTAAAACTTGATTGACTACACAAATGTGACGTATTGAGCAGAGAATTATGTTGTGTTTGCGTGTAAAATGCACGATCTTAAACTTGTCAATATTTAAAGACAGACAATTAGTATTGCACCATTCCCTAAATTTATGGAGATCTTCTTGTAGAAGTTCACAATCAATTACTGAGTCGATTTTACGAAATATTTTCACGTCGTCGGCATAAATTAAAGACAGTGAGTTACATAAAACAGAAGGAAGATCATTAATAAATAAGGCAAATAACAATGGACCAAGGTGACTTCCTTGTGGCACACCTGAGTTTACTCTAAACCATTTAGAACGTTCATTTTTGAAAGCAACACTATATAGTCTATCTTTAAGATATGAAGAAATCCATAAAATAAAGCGATCGTTTAGCCCAATGGTGTTTAGTTTGTTAAGTAGTATTTGATGGTTTAATTTGTCGAAAGCTTTGCTAAAGTCTGTAAAAACACAATCTACTTGCTTTTGTTTTTCAAATGCATCTAAGCAGAAAGTCGTAAATTGTAACAAATTTGTGACCGTCGATTTCTTTTTCACAAAACCATGTTGGTTTTCACATATAACAGAGGTACAATGAAAGGACAAGACATCACAGATAATGGATTCGAACAATTTAGGAATGACAGAAAGCTTAGCAATAGGCCTGTGGTTTGTTACTAAATTTTTGTGTCCTTTTTTGTGAACGGGGGTAAGAAATGCATTTTTCCAAAGAGCGGGAAATATAGAACAACTTATTGACATGTTAAAAAGCACGAACAACGGGTATGACATATATATTGCACATTTTTTCAATATAAAAGAAGGCAAGCCATCGGGGCCAGGACTAAAACACTCACCTAAATTATCGATATATTCGCGAATGGTTGCCTCAGAAATTGCAAAGTTAATTGAGTTAAGATGTGTAAACTTGTCAATAGTAAAGTTTATGTTTGGGTCATTTGTAGATGTGGTTTCGAAGGCACTTTGAAAGTATGCCGCAAACATGTTGGCTATTACCACTGGCGAATGGCTAGTTGAATTATTGAAGCTCATATGTGCTGGGTAACCGTCAGATTTTCTTTTGCAATTAACATAATTTCAAAAGTTGCGTGGATTAGATTTAAGTTCATTTTCTGATTTAGAAATAAAGCGTGTATATAAAATATTAGAATAGCTTACAAATTCATCCCTCAGAATAAGATAACAGTTAAGAGCTTCATCCGTTCGAGATAGACTGAATCTTACCCAAGCTTTGTTTCTTTTATTTTTGAGCGTTTTTATATGTAGATCAAACCATGGCGGGCAGTTATTAAATACGCGAGTTTTGCGTAAGGGAATAGTTTCTAAAAAGCATACAAATAATATTTCATAAAAACGTAAAATCATTTCGTCAAAATTAACATTATAAAATACAGAATCCCAGTTAATGTCATTAAGTAAATCAAACAATTGAGTAAAATTACATTTTTTGAAATTGAATTCATGCTGATCCTTACAAATATTAGGTGAACATAAGATATTTAAGTTGAGAGAGATAGATAATGCAGGATGGTGGCGATCTTCTTCCACAAGTGTTGTTTCACTTAAAAGAACAGCAGAATCGGAGCTGAAGACATCTGAGAAATAAACGAGATCCAAAGTTTTGCCGAATTGATTACTGATCCCGTTTAATTGATTAAGTCCTAGAGAACTCATTCCGTCGATAACGAGAAATTCATTATTGTTCGAAGCGTCGACAGGTATAAAGGCATCACAGTTAGTAGATTTTACCCATTTAAGGTTAGGAAGATTGAAATCCCCTAATATTATTATTTCATCGGTCACATTAATTTTCTCATGAATAGTTTCCATGCAGTCAAAAAGTTTATTATAAGTATCATTGTTCGAAGAGGGTGGGATGTAACAGGCAACCACATATATGTGACCAGACGGGATTTTTATTTTTACACATAGAACTTCTAGATCGTCCTCCAAAAAATCATCGACAAGACTACACAGTAGGTGGTTACGAACAGCTATTAACAGACCACCGCCAACAGTTGCGGTAGGAGCACTATGACGATCACGACGGTAAATTTGAAAGCTGCTATCAAATAATTCTGTATCCACAAAAGATGAGTTTAACCAAGTTTCGGTGAGAATAAGTACATCGTGGGGAATATTGTTTATATTCTTATAGACCTTGTTGGTCTTTGTCCGAAGGCCGTTTACATTTTGGTAGTAAATTAATACTTGTTGGAGCTGCTCTGGTTGAGGTATGGCGTTGTCAGAAATGGACGAAAATGGTGAGAATTTGTTAACGACGACGGTGACGTTCTCTTTTGAAACTCATGAATTATAATTCCTTCTGGCCAGAACGAGGGTGAGTTGAGAAGATAGAATATTGAGTCTGGAACTTTAATCTTGAACGAAGAGTATTTTGAAAAGTTACGATGAAGCATTTTCTCAACGATCGTAAAACGTAGAGTACCAATTTTAGATTTTATAAAATTTTTAACATCGAGAGCATTCGTAGAGGGTTGAAGCTTAGATAAAAAAATAGTTTTTTGTCCTTCTACTATTTTTAGACCACACTCAATAGGCGATGTAAGGTTATCAACTATCTGGGGAGTAGGATTTAGTGGCCTTTCAGATGATGGTTCAGTGAATGAAGGTTGGGTCGGTGTAGTATGAGGCTGAGCAAAATTGGTTGTTGTTGTTATTGTTTGATGAATCTGGTTTTTTGAAGTGTGAGGAATTGATGATGAAGATGTTAACTGTATTGGTATAGCTGGTGTATCTTGAAGTACCATAGCTTCTGATATCGCGTTATTAGTTGTTGCTAACGGCAGCGAGGGTAAAAGTGATTGAGGAGTGGGAACATTATGATTAAAGTTGAAGCTGGATATTGGGTGAGACAGCGCAAAAGAAGAAAAAATAGATGTAGCAGGTTTTTTGGTTAAGGGATGTTCAATGGAATTTTCAGCATCCAGTTCGTCATTTTTACGTTTTGATGGCGCTACAATACTTGGTTGTGCGACGGAATTATTAGTTTTAGTTTTACTTCTTGTCTGTCTATTTCTTAACATGAAACCACCGTTTCAGACCAAAATTTGATATGGCGTGTGCCCGGAGTTTTGGATTTTGTGTTTTGTCGATTTACAGGCTTATTTTGCATTTCTCGCTAAAAATGGTCAAAACCAAACTTATAGATAATTGAATTTACAACCTTTTTTGTTCAGACAATTTTTTTGTGAAATAATTATTTGTTGCTTAAAATAAGCAAAAAGTTATAAATTTAGGATATTTCCCCCGTTTTTTCAACTTTTGGAACATTTTTATTAAAAATAAGTGAGACTTTCAAATGGAAGAGTTGTAGAAGACTAAATTCCCTACAATGTTTGAAAAGACAACAATTTCGTACGACGAATAGATCATGGCCGGGAACTCGATCAACACAGAGACATGCCGGAAGCGATTTAACACATTTCCACACCACCGTAGAGGTAGAGTTTTCGGTGCGTTTTTTTAACGTGGTTTCCCCAGTAGGCCTAATCCACAGAAATATTTGTATTCAATGTTTATTGCACCTTACTGCATTCTCAATCTTTTTGGTGGACATTCAACTTCAGTATTTACTGAAGATTGAGTTTCTCTCTGAGAAAAGTTGCACCGAAGAAACTGAGACTGAAGACCAACTTTAATCTCAGTTTCTTCGGTGCAACTTTTCTCGAACTGCACAGATAAATTGTCTAAAATTTCCTCGTCGCTTTCCTCGTCGATTAGTAGGTTTAAGGCATTTGTGCACAAATTAACACCATAAAGCATTAAAGCCCGGGTTTTCGACAGCCGCAAGTTATTCCACAGCCCGTCTTGCATTTGCAAGAAATTGTTCGTAAAAGGGACATGTTATCCTTTATGGTGCAGGAGATGCGTCATTATCGATAGGTTCCACCCCATTCTGTTGGTTCCAGCTCAACTCCCAGCCATTTTTGGACTTGATAAAAAACCAGCAATGAATGCTGACGTGCGGATGATTCAGATGGTGGTAATTTCGATAAATTATTTTTGTTTTTAACGGCAGATTTCAAGAAAGATTCGTATTTGAGATAATTGAGGCATTTTTCTGTCTTCTTACCACCGTGAAGGGCTATGAAAATAACGCCAACAAACTGAATGGATTGTCACTGAATGTATTCCTTTCACTTCCTCTTGGTGATCTTTCTCACCTCTTTCGATACTTGCTACTAACAGCCTTTTCATGCCCCTTTTTCTTAACAGAAGAAATTTCGACAATATTCAATGAATTTTTAACATATAAAGCATTCTACCATGATAAAAATTTTGATCTGAAGCTACTGCAACAAATGCTAGAGAACAAATAAATTCGAATTCTTTAATTTAAGAACAAATGCCCCGAATAATAAAATCGCAGAGGAAAAGGACGAGGCAGTTCGAGAAAAGTTATTCAGAGAGAAACGCAATATTCAATGTCCACCAAAAAGATTGAGATTGCAGTAAAGTCGTAAGCAAACATTGAATACAAATTGTTGGCTGTGGATAAGATTGCTTTTGCCATGTATCTGTGTTGATCGAGTTCCAGGCCGTGATCTATTCGTCGTTCGAAAATGTTGTGTTTTCAAAAGTTGTAGGGAATTTAGTCTTACACAACTCATCTATTTGTATGTCTCACTTATTTTTAATACAAATGGTCCAAAAGTTGAAAAAACGGGTGAAATATCCTAATTTTATCACTTTTTGCTTATTTTAAGCAACAAATAATTATTTCACAAAAAATTGTCTAAATAAAAAAGGTAGAAAATTTAATTATCTATAAGTTTGGTTAAAACCATTTTTAGCGAGAAATGCAAAATAAGCCTGCAAATCGACAAAACACAAAATCCAAAATTCCGGGCACACGACATATTAAATTTTGGTCTAAAACGGTGGTTTCATGTTCTACTCTATCATTGCAACCTAACTGCATCAAAACATTTTGTACTTCATTTAACTTTGATAGAATTGCTAAATTGATCGGGCTAGTCCTTTATTTCGTTCCATAAAATGATTGTTTTTTTGCTAATTTTCCTGTACTATCTTGGCTGTCACATCTGTTGTTACATTTTGTCTCAAAAAATTTAGGAAGTGGCGTAATATTGTATTCTTTCATTCATGGATATAAACTATCACTCTCCCGTGTTTAGGAAATCTAAACCATGGAATAAGAATGTTCCGGACTCAAATGGAGCAGTAAGCAATTGTATTTAGTTTGATCCCGGAAAATTCTTATTCCATGGTGTAGTTTTCCTAAACACGGGAGCTAAAATAACTATTTGTTCTTTATGAATACGGGTGTATATGTTTATGTCTGGTGTTGAAGTGAGTTTGAACTACGCTTCCACATATTGTACCTGCTTCGAGTTGACATTGTCTTAGCTGAACTCGATCACACTGGCTGAGAGTGCAATCGAGCCGAAATCTTGTAACCCAAATCTTAAAGCTCCAACTCGATCGCTCAACTGGGCGTAATAAACACTATGCAAGAAATGTGTTCGTAAGTTAAAAACTAAAGTTAAAAAAGTAACATTGTAACAACGAAATAAAATGTAAAATTAGTGTAACACTTTTGTTACATTTGTAACATTGTGGTAACGCTGATCCCTTGATTTATATTTTTTTCTTTCATATTTTTTGTAATGAACTGTCAATATTAGAAAGAGAAAAGACAGAAACAAATTCGTGAAAAGCCGAATTTATCATCCTACTTGGGCGAAATGCATGAAGTTGAGGTCACTTGAGCTTTTAATACAATTACATTTATATACACGTCACTCCACTTCAAGAGAATTAATTTTATTTCTAAATTTCTTCATCTTCTTTAAATGAGAAATTGAAACTTCTCGCTAACACGTGTAAAAAGGTTGATGGGTTTCAATAAAAATTTGCTCATCATTTTTTTTAAACAGGTAGGAGGATCAATTTCAGGGGTAAATAATTCAAAAATGTTTAAAATAAGCGCTACCACCTAAAGGATCGCTAAAACAAGTATAAGGGTCCGCGATCAATCCGAAAAATAAACCATCAGGTATACACTTATGTTCTTGAAGATAATGTATGATGTATGACCTTGTCCATGATTTTTGCAGCCAATTTGAGTATCACATTTTGGCCTGTAACCAGCACGCACGCACCGTACAAATTATTCGGTCTTTAAAATTTGAAAATCTATTGATTTTTTCGTTTTATAATGTCGATACATGTCATTTTTACTTGCGATATATTAATTATTAGCCAAGTTCTAGTTTCGTAAAAAGAAATTCGAACACAAGATAATAATTTTCTCTTATATCACGATGAAAGAGAACGTGAAAAAAATTTGGTTCTGTCTGTCTGTCCTGAACGCAATTTTTTTAAATCTTAAAACTTAAGGTTTTATAGGGAATTTATTTTTTTAACTCAAAAAACAACAGTACCTGCCATACAACCCATATAATGTACAAAAAATTATTTATCCCAAAAACGGCTTTACGGATTTTGATAGAAAGGTATTACAAAAATGTTGGCAACGCGGCTGGAAAAATGACTAATTTCTGTCTAGTTTGGACAAGGCCCTAGTAAATTTTCAGTATCAAAAATCTAGACGAGGAAAACTTTTAAGATAGGTAATTGGCAGGCCCTTCCTAATAAAAACTTGTTGGACATGTTTCGATACCCCATCAGGATTGTCTCTTGTACACCAAAAACAAAAATTTTGTAAGCTCCCCGCAATTTCAGTATCATACGACAATTTTTTTTCTCTTTTCTTCTTCATCTTTTTTACTATGTGTGTGAGACATATGTTTGTGTAAGTAGGTATATTATATGCATTTATTATGCTATATGGTATGAAACATAAGAGCTTAAAACTTATTTTCACTTTCGGCATTCAAATTGAACTGGCAAACAGAAGATCGCAGGATCAAAAGCCATTTTTTTGCCTGACGAGGCAAAAGGGTTCAAGGCAGGCCCTGATTCTAGCCATTGCTAACCCTTGCTAAAATCTGTGTAAAACTCTCTAGTGCCTTGTCAAAAACTAGATTGTTTTTCTTCGCGGGAAGAAAAATGTTACCAATAACAATTATTATAGTACCTAAATGTCATAGAACCGATTATTTTATTTCAAATTTCGCGTTAAAGGCTTCACCGATTTCGATAAATTTTTTTTTAAATGAAGTCCTTGTTAATCTTAATAATTTTCTATGCAAACATTTTCCGAATACCCAAATACTAATCAACAACAAATTATTAAGCAATAAATTATTCAATATTAGAAGTTTAAACCTCGTTTTGAGGTGATCCTTTGACAAATTGACTTAAAAATAGCAAACAAAAACATAGCATGAAGAAATTGAAAATGTCACAACTAATTAACGACTAGTTAACTGCAAATTATTAAGCTAACTTGTTATCAAGTTAGCAAAGCAACACAAAAAACATAGAATGGCAAATTCGAAATTGTCACAACTAATTAACGACAAATTAACAGATTATCCAACTAACCATTTTTGGATTTGCGAATGTTGTTTTTCTAACTTGACATCGAATAATGAAAACAGCAAAAAAAAACATAGAAAACATAGCACGATGAAATTGAAAATGTCACAACTGATTAACAGCAAATTATTAAGCTATAAATCTTTCACTGTTAACAGTTTTTTACCACTTTTCTGAGAGGGTGCTTTGCTAACTGATATCAAGTTTGCAAAGCATCACAAAAACATAGAAAACATTGAACGACAATTTCGAAATTGTCACAACTAATTAACAACAAATTAATGGCAAATTATTCAATATACCATTTTTTGATTCGTGAATGTTGTTTTGCTAACTTGACAATCATGATAAATCAATCACATAAACAGGAATTGTTTATCAGCCGTTACAGCTGTCACCTGTCAATAGTATATTTCGTGCAAAGATGCAACTATTTTTAATCGTCTGACTAATTTTATACCTAAATTCCAATCGAACAATGATTTTCTTGTCATTTTCTTTCTACCTGTTGTTTTTTGGAAAATGTCAAAGGCAAGGATGTTTTTGACACCAAAAATATAAAATTTAACACCTAATTACGTGATGTCTGTTCAAATTATGTCAAAATAAAATAGGAATATTTGAAAAGGAATCCCCAATCATTACGTCAATCAAAATGCTTTTTGTAAACATAAGGTATGCATAATACGCAATATGTATAATAATTTTGTCATGATCTGTTCACGCATAATAATATGAAGCAATTATCTGAAATTCCTTTGACGAACAATGCCCTGTTGTTAACAAAAACAGAAAAAAAATAAAATAACATAACCTAACCATCGATTAGCTACTCATTACGAGCCACTATTATAGTAAATGTGGGTAGGTACATCTACTTTTTTCGTTCATAAAAATAATATGGTTATTATTATGAGAGTAAGTCATCACATCATACACTACAACACCTTACAACTAACAAAAAATCATTACCCGCCGAACAAAGTGCCAACAATTTGTCCGTTCGTAGTTATAGCTACTTTAGTTATTTTCTTTTTGTCTAGAAAACTGAGTATACAAATTGTTCAATTAAAATGCAAGTAGCATTATGCATAAAAGAGTACAATATCTATATATAATATTTTTTTTTTGTTTTAATGACCGATAAATCACTTTCCCTTGGCGTATTATTTAAGCGTCATCGCGTCTTCAGTCTCATCCCTAATGTCAAAGATTTATAAAGTGTTTAGTTTTTATGCTACGTGCCACTGCCACTTTGTATATGAATGTTTAGTTATGTTCCTTTAAACTAAGTTTAATCTGCTTTTTACAGCAGTTTATGGCAAAAATTGACCAGCATAAAGTGTATTGGTGCGCATGCATTTACCAATTTTTGTATTGCTGTTTGTCAAAACTTTAAGTTCACGTAACGAGCGGACTTAAAGTCAAGCTCGTTGTTAGAATACATAAATAGTCATACCATATACTACAGCCCACACGTTATATATAATGCAATAATGACAAAAGATGTCTGCCAAAACAAAAAAACCTTTTACCAGTGACGGACCACCGCGAGTAGCTAGGAATGGGATGGGGAGAAAGGGGGCAAGATATCGATGTTCGATCCATAAATTGAAACAAAAAAAAAAAGACAATGCCCCAAAAGTTTAGTCGATTAATTTAGATGTTAAATCGTTATTATGTAGCAAGATTCCAGGTTACAAATTGTATTTTGTTAGTTTTGAACGATTTTAGCATCATACTATCACCTAAAATTTTTCTAAAGTTAAATCACCAAATACATATTTTATCTTTTTAGTATCGCACTAAATCCATATGACACTGACGTTTATGTTCTTCTTCATTTAACCGGTGATTGTCATGATGTCGAGGGGGGCCACAACTCTCCCACTCAACTGCTTCACCTAAGGTTCCACTTGTGGGGTTCGCCGACACTGACGTTTATAAATGTCAAAATGAGGTATGTCTTTGTATATGAAAACTATAGTATTATCAATGAGTCGTTTTTATTTTCGCTGGATTTCGACGGCTGGTAGCGCATGTGTTTGCAACATGTATTATGATTTTGACAGCGTTGACATTAATTTTTAGAAAGAGTAAGTCTATTTATATTGTAAGGGAGTGAGAAAGTTAATGAAGGGAATCGGTTTGATATTATAATAGTTAAAAAGAAATGACATTTAGAAAATTTAAGTTAATTGTGTAAGAATTAGAAAATGGTTCAGTAGTATCATATTAAAACCTTAATATTGGCTGTTTAAAATGTTACGCCATTGATTTTACAATTTTGTATTGATTTTTGTAAGTTTTTCCTGCGGAAACTTGTTTGTAAGATTTTTGTAAACTATCCATTTCGAAAAATAATTTTCTACGAAAGAGACCAAAAGTTAAATTGTCGAATTTGGCTTTGATTTTGAGTTATGTTAAAAATACTGAAAATTCGCCAGTTTGGCAATCCCAAGGGTATTAAGTTTTATTTTGTGTTCTTAGCATGCTAGTCTTCGGTTTGTATAACCTTAGGACTTACTGTCTTCCCCACATACAAACTTTCCTAAATACGCCACTGTTATTTTATATTCCACCTAAAAAGTTTATCTCTTATCTATTGTGTTGACAACAAAACCTTTTGAAATAACGCTGTTTTCTAGGTAGGTATGTTAAGCAGGTTATCGTCATCATGATCAGAATACCTTATAAAGGTTTGCGACAAGAGTGTGCCTGTGCACCTTCCAGTGAATATACCAACTATACAAAAGGTGACACTTTTACTCAACTTTAAACGATAAGTTTATTAAAAACGCCTGTTATTTGTAATGCAGAGTACCTACTCCTATATACCTATAGCTTGTTGATTTTGGACAAATTTATTATTCCGCATCAGTTTCACTTTCTTTTCATATTTCAGTGCATCAGCATAGGGTTTTGATGTAATCATTTCACTTCTCTTCATTTTTAAAGTTGGTGTAGGTTAGCAACTTAAAAGTGGTCTTTTTCTCGACCCATCATTCATCTAACCATTTTCCATAAAAGCAAAGACGTGCACATATCCCAGAGTTCAGTTTGCTCCGGTATATTATGAGTTATAAACGCATGACAAATTGTATACATGAATTTGAGTGGATCAGGTTCAGTTGCTTCATTTCCATATCGCTGCTGAACGTAAAACATACACGTTCCTTGGTTTATGGTTTCTTTTAAAATGATAAATTTATCTAACATGATGTGCATAGTTACAAGTTTGTGAGGAAAGCTTTTTGGGAAAGAGGATATTGCTATTATGTAATTAATATTTTTACTATTACCTTAAAAAATAAACATTGATATGCTTTAGTTTAAGACTGAGAACACGGTGACAAAATGTATGCATGAATTTAAGTCGTTGACCTAAAAGTTTGTTCGCATCGCAAGTAGTTTGAACTAAAGCGTCAAAACTATCAATTTGTATCAGATTGATTCTTAAAACGCAAAAATTGAGACACAAACATTTGACTAAATTTCGGACTTAGCTAATTGAATTTTGATTTTTTAGTAATATTATGATCTAATTTTATAAGCCTTCGTTTTGAAGATGCCAAAATAAAGCAGTGAAACTGGATCAACCATCCTTTTATCATTAAATTTATCTATCTATATTGCAAACTACATAAATTTTCATCAAAAATGATTTTTGTCACCAAAATTTAATAAACGAACCACTGTTCTCAATAGCTCTAACATCTTGAAGTCTTGAACAGTTTTGAGGTCCTGAGATCCTGAACGGTCTTTAGATCTTGAATGGTCTTCTGAAACGATCTTCAGAGTTTTTTTTCTTTGAGATTTTGTCTAGAGATCTTGAACGATCTCAAGACAAGTCTTGCACGATTAAGTCTTGCATTCAGACTCGTGAAGACCCAGGGCCTAGTGACTAACAACTCGCAAACATTCCTGTGTACCTACGCGTGTCGAAAGGAATAGAAGGGACCTACAATTTTATGCTGAATCCGAACGGCTATACGAGAAGCACTTATTCATGACAAGTGATACTGAGGATGTTTATGTATCCTCGCAAGAAGCAGTAGCCCTAAAAAAAAACTTTTTAGTTTTTTTGTGGACGAGGCTGGGAAGTGAACCCAGGCATCTAGCATGACAGTCCAACGCACTAACCATTACGCTACGGGCTACGACCGTTTTCAAGAGGGTTTGAAATCTCAAGACCGTTCCGGAAATGTCAAGACTTCAAGACCATTCATGATCTCAAGACCTTAAATCTGTTCCGGCTCTCAAGACCTTTAGAATCTCAAGACCTCAGGACCATTCAAGACCGTTCAAGATATCAAAACCTTACGACCGTTCAAATTCTGATCTTGAACCGTCTTGAAGGCTTGCGTATAGGATCTCAAATTCTCAAGACCATTCAAGTTCTCAAGACCTCATAACCGTTCAGGGTCTCAAGACTTCAAATCAAGTCAAGTCAGGTCTTAAGATCTTAAACGGTCTTAAGACCCTGAATGGTTTACAATGAACTTTCTGTATGGAGCCCCTAATTATTGTCTAAATATACCTAAAGTTAACTAAGAACCCAAACGAACTCTTGTCTCAAAAGATCAATAACACTGTTTTTTCACGACTACATGAAATTTGGCCCCAATGAAAAATGGCCCCAAACGTAAATTGAAAAATGGCCCCATATTTGGGGCTTTTTCATAATGAAAAATTTCACCATTTTCGAAAGTGAAAAATGGCCCAAACTTATGAAAAATGGCCCCAAACACAAAATGAAAAAATTGCCTTAAAATTAATATAAGAAGCTTCGCGGGTTCAAGGATTTTAACTCCCTTTTCGGGTACTTTGTCCCCCTCACGCGACTCCGTCGCTCCGCTTAGGGTATGCTCAGTCGCCTGGCAGGCGCATATGTTGTCAGTCGATCTGCTATGAAAGTTTTTGTTTAAAAAGTATTTTGGTTTAAGAATAAAAGTTTGGGGCCATTTTTCATAATGAAATTTCACCCCAAAATTAAAAATTAAAAAATGACACAAAACAATGAAAAATGGCCCAAATTTACAAATTTTGAATTTTTTTTGTTGTTTCCCATATAAATTTTTGGGGCCATCTTTCATTTTAAGTTTGGGGCCATATTTCATTGGGCCGAATTTCATGTAGCTAATTTTCACATGCTGAACATGATAATAATAATATTTTTTTTAAAAGAGAATGAGCATTTTTGGGTGCGAGCGGCCACGAATGAAATTAGTGTTAAAAGAAAGGTCTGCTACAAGCGAGTAACTTTCAGTATGGGCATTTCGTTGCAGTGCATTAAGGAAAAGAGATATGAAGACATTTGCAAATGCATTTTTCAAATGCATATTTGGGGGGAGATGGCATTTTCAAAAACTATCTGATGCGTTATCCTTATTTCAAAATGTCTAGTGACACAATACTTACCAGGTCAAGATAGCCCGCGGTTATTTTACTAGGACCCTTATACGAGTTCAGCAGGCAACAGTACGAGATTACTTATTTCATCGTAGGTTTTTTAAAAGAGAATACTTGCAGTTAAATCGTTAAGAAAACCGGTGGCAGAGGTAGGTAGGTATGTAGAAATGGCGGCCACGGGCAGTCTAGCTCATAGCCCAGTTAGCGCTGAAGTGCGCCGTTTTGATACCATAACTCGTTTGAACCTGTGGATGGAATTGAAGAGAGAAAATATGGGCATATCCTCAGGATATCGTCCCTTTTTATTTAGTTTAGAATAGAATTTTGTTGTAGCTTTTAGCACACTCATCAGAAAGTGGATCACTCACTCAACCAGATCAGCACCCGCACCATCCACAGTTAGCCCACTAGGCAGTTCGTTGGCTGAAATTGGAGCGTCCACTGATCTGATTGGATGATCATCCGGCCGCTGTGCACCACAAACCGCCACCAGAACCCTAGTCCACTATCTTGTCATCATAGGGAATCGACGGAAGGTATAATGCAGAAGTAGCCGAAATTTGTCCTAGAGCCATTTCGTCGCGTTGAGAAAAGAAATCAAGTCTTTGATCTTCATTTCAGAAAGCTCGTTAATGTCGTCAAAGAATGCTCTTCCGAGTGACTGTTTTCTAGCTTTGGCCAGAGCAGGGCATTTGCAGAGGAAATGAACTACTGTTTCCTTTTCCTGCTGGTCCTCACAGCTCCGACAGTGAGTATTGTGAGGTATGCCCAGCTTCGCTGCATGCTTTCCTATTGTCCAGTGTCCGCTACAGGTTGCAACTACCCTGGCTATGTCTTGCCTGGGTCTGCGTATTTGATCAATTGTTTGGTTCTTGTCATAGGTGGGCCAAATCTTCCTAGATATAATACAGTTTGATAAACTGCTCCACCTACGGTTTGCTTTAGTAAGATAAATTGAGAGAATGTTGCCCTTCATAACTCCAAGCGGAATAGTGACTCTTTCCGCAAGTGAGCCATGATGGGCTGAACCTTGCCTGGCCAGCTCGTCAGCCCGTTCATTGCCCTCAATGCCACTGTGACCCGGTACCCAGATAAGAGTGACATTGAGGTCAGTGTTCAGACCCGCAAGCTCATTCCGGCATTGCTGGACTAGTTTGGAGGATGCTGTAACTGAATTAATGGCTTTAACAGCCGCTTGACTGTCTGTAATAATAGCTGCATTACGGATTGCCAGCAAATCAGCTTGAAAGACGCTAGCAAGGTCAGGTAGCCGAAAGGACCTAGATAGAGGAAGGACAAGCTTATTTATGCTGTTTCGGTGAGTAAATGCACTTTCCTATTGCATTTTGGTCCAAGTATACCTGGTTCACTAGGGATTTCTAAGAATGGAGTATCAAATGACATATCTTAGATTGGCATCTTTACACGAAGGCTCAAACATGCTTTTTTTGGTTGATGACGCAGGTCCGAACGGTTCTCAATGGCTTCGGAACCTAAGAAAGATCGCGCATATTATATGTGTGGTTTGGTATTAAGGCTGGACAAGAAACCAAAGCGATGATATTTGGTTACAAGCAGCGGAATTAAATCTGATTACAGAGCATGCGTAGGCACTATACTTAAAAAAACATTTTTTTAATATACCTAGATTATTGTACAAAGTATGGTAATTGTACTAGTATTTAATGATGTATGTGATTTGTCTATAACAAATATCTTTGAGACTGATGTCTTTTATTGTTATTTCGTTTTCATTTTCTATTTTTCCATTCACATAAGCCACAATACTAACTATTAAACTGTTACTCTTAACTATTAAAGTGTTAAACCAAAAAATGCATTTTATCCCAAGTTGAAGTTTACCACAACGAAAAAACTTCTACACCGTATTCGAAGGAGCAAACCACATCCAAAAATAATATAACCATTCTTGGCCGCTCGCACCCAATATCCATACAAATTTGCCCATTCTCCTTTGTTTCAGTTCTTTATAAATTTCGCCTGTTTTGTTTTTCAAAAAATACTAAAAATCATAATCACACATCAACGTGTTATCAGAAATTCTAGAATAGAATAAATTAGTTTAAACTATCTGGATACTTTTTCACGGGAAAAATTAGCAAATAATAAAAAAATTTAATTTTTGTCTCATAAAATTAACCCAACTACTTATGTATGTATGTGAGTATAATATTCACCAGTACCTACGTTTTGTACGAACAAAATTGTGGATCATTTTCCTGCCCCAGATCGTCGGCGCGGCGCCGGCCCACATCCCGCCTGACACTTTAGCCACGAAGCAACGTAACTGTAGGTACCATTTTAGTCTTTTCTCATGCAAATTTATGATTTCTCACGCTTTTTGTTTGAAGTTGACGTTCATTTCATAATACGATTTCAGTGTTTCTGTTTTGGTCCAAATCGAGTTAAGAATACAAAATTTGTTTTTATCACACTTCGGAAAGCGTTAAATAACGAGAGAGGTAGGTTGACCCTAAGATAATCCAAGTGTGTAATTATTTTGTTTTTAAAGAAAATGAAAGTATGTGATGATGATGTACATACGATAAAAAAGTAATGAAGAAAAAAACTAAAATCAAAAAGAATTTTATAATTTGTATAGGAAATAAATGTGTAAGCTATTGGACTAGGAAATAAAGGCGTAAGTTTTTTTTTTTGCTATCTATACATAAATGTTTATAGACGCTAAGAAATTTTGTAGGGTTGAATTTCGGATTGCCTAAGGTAAAATAACAACTAATTGCACCACGCGGCGCGGCGATCGCTTTGGTCCGTTAGATGCATTTTGTGGCAGGAAAATTTTAGACTAAATTTTCTAGATTTGGTATAAATATGTACATACACTCCAATTCACTCGTTTAAATACAGCTTTTTTTCAATAAACTTTAAACCGTTTCTCTATAACCTTTTATAATAATGACAAATCTAATTATAGAATTTATTAAGTGTAATATGGGGATTAAGATTCCGGAAGAATTTTGAATCCCCCTAAGAAATTGTTAGTATTATGGCTCTTTGAACAATTTTAGTCAAAAAATCGACCTTATTTTTTGTGTCATTCGTTTAAATACACCTTTAAAAACAACCAAGTACCTCAGAAAATCGTTAAAAATAGAGTGCAAAAAATCAAATAATGAACAGTTAAAGACATTTTCTCATGAATTTAATAATTTTGCCAAAAGAAAGCGTTCTAACCGAAGAGAAAAATGCTCAAATTCGGGACTAGCAGGACAATGGTCATAGCAGTCGCTGTAAAGGTCAAAATATTGGAATAATTATGCAGCTACCTTTGATATAGGGAAAACATTGAAAAAACAACAAACTGCTAGCGAACATGGCTACAACACCTCAAGAAATATAACGCATACTCCGAAAAGCCTCAAATTCAACATAATCAGTTAGGAAAATCAATGGTAAACCCGTAGTTAAAGCCAACAAAAATAATTTTTATCAGATTGTCCGGGAAGCCATACATTTTAATCATCTGAAAACTAAAAAAGCTCCACCGAAATCAGACTGTTGATTTAAACTTGGTATTAATAAAAAATACGGTGTGAAAGATAATGGCATCAGGTGGTTCTTACTAAAAAAAATAAGTTCAATTTGGATGGTTCCTAGCGGGTATACCTTCTATTAACATGACATGAGAAAAGAAAAAATAGGCTTGGGTAGAAGACACAAGAAGGGAGGCCATTCAATGATGGTATGAGGCGCAGTATGCTATTAATGCCCAGTTTAACTCAACTCTAAAAGCCCACGAAACAGATCTGTTCCGGCCTGATTTCGGTGGATCTTTTTAAATTTTTAGATAGTTGAAATGTGTGGCTTCCCGGACAATCTGATAAAAAGCATTTTTGGTGGCTTTGACTACGGTTTTACCATTGATTTTGCTAACTGATAATGTTGACTTTGAGACTTTTCGGAGTATGTATTGTCTTTCTTGAGGTGATGTGGCCATGTTCACTAACGGTTTGTTGTTTTTTCATCGTTTTCCCTATATCGAAGGTAGCTGCATACTAAGTCCAATGTTGTGACCTTCACATCGACTGCTATGACCATTGTCCTGATAGTCTCGAATTTGAGCATTCTTCTCTTCGGTTAAAACACTTCCTTTTGGCAAAATTGTTAAATTCATGAGAAAATGTCTTTAACTGTTGATTATTTGATTTTTTGCATACTATTTTTAACGATTTTCTGAGGTACTTGGTTGTTTTTCAAGGTGTATTTAAACGAATGAGACAAAAAATAAGGTCGGTTTTTTGTCTAAAATTTCATTCAAAATTCTTTCTGAATCTTAATCCCCATATTACACTTAATAAATTCTATAATTAGATTTGTCATAACTACAAACGTTTATAGAGAAATCGTTAAAAGTTTATTGAAAGAAAATCTGTGTTTAAACGAGTGAATTGGATTGTATTTGTATTTAATTATTTTTATTTTGGTGAAAATACTTATACATTGAAGCACTTGTCTTAAGACATTTTAAACGCGAAATTCGAATACTATTCTAGCCTAAAACGTGAAACAACCACTTCTAATACGAACAATTCTGAACTTTGCCAAATCATTAAACTTTAAACTTCATAGTTCATACCTCAAAGTTACTGATGTAAACGGACTTCGGGTCAAATTTGACACATTACTACTATTTCTGAAATTATGTGAAATATTTGATTAATTAGGTAATACTGGGCGTGGTTTATAATTTAATAGTTTAGTTCCTCGGTTCCAAAACTGTGTTCCATGGAACCCTGGGGTTCCGCGACTTTCTCGAAGAACAAACAGTAAAAATACAAAAATATTTTTTAAAGTACCGTGAAACCGGATGATTTTGGCGCATTTTAGAGTAAATATTTTTTGAAAAAGTATCGTAAATTTTGTACAAATCAGTTGGCTAATCTAAATCAAAAACTGGGTGGCTAAAGTCACCCTGCAGTTTTAGGTCACTTTGTCTAGGGAAACGTTTTCCTTATTATCTCACTGACTAGAATCAATCAATTAGTTGAGGCCGAAGCCCATCCTGGGCTGTGAGCGCCATCAAAGGTAAAGTAAGTAGAATCAATCAATGAGCACCTACCAATATCGATCTCAGGGACATTTTTTACTGAGGATTTTTTGTTTGTCTTTAAGGGTTTTATTTATCTCTTGTTTGTTTTTTAAATACATAAATTGTAAATTTAAATTTTCATATATGTATGACTGGGACAACATAAGGAGGATCAGTCTCTCTCAGCTCTTTTGCAGCCTAATAGGAGACTTGTGCTTGCAAGCCTTGAACGTCTTTTTAGGGCAAGTTTTCTGATAATTTTGATGCGTTGTTTCATACTTTATCGTATCCAAAGTCACTCAAACTGCGGGCATTTTTATTCCACATAAGTGAGTTAAAATTATTTGGCTGTAGTATTTCCACAACATTGGAAATCATTCCACATTTGTTGGTGTTTTTTTAATAAAAAATAACATTTTTTTCTAAAAGCTGAAAAGAAAGAAAAGGCCTTTATATTGAAAAAAAAAATGTCAAAATCACCCCCACCAGGACAATTTTTACCCAGCTACACGATACAGCATACAAACATGTTTGACGCTTACAGTTTTTTTTATCGAAGTGTGAGCTTCTCATAATTAAAAAAAAGCAAACAGGAATGATACAACAACACTCACTTTCCAAAGAAAACTTCGAGCCACACTCACATAAATTATAAACAAAAAAATGGTTTTGAAATGTGATTGTGTTGCTTTTCATTTTGTGCTATCGTTAAGAGTTGGGGTTCCAAAATATATTTGGAACTAGTTAAGGGTTCCAAAGCTCAAAAAGTTTGGGAACCGCTGGTTTAGTTTAGTTAATGAAAAAAAAGTTATTTCAACATAAATTTTGGGACTTTTTGACATCGACTTCTCCTGGTTGTTTTCTTTCCTGTACTGTTTGTGTTTGCCGACTGAGTTGATGAGTAAGATTGTGTGTCGTTTTGAGGTGCACCTCGTATTTTATTGGAGATTTTAAGTGAGAAAGGTGCTCGAAGTAGAGTTTTCCGTTTTTTTTTTTATGTAGGGAAGTAACAAGCTTAGCAAGATAGTTTTCTTTCTAGGCATGGTAAGAATGCAGTAGCAGGTTAGTAGGTTGGTGCGTTGAGCTATCACGCTGGAAGTCAGGGTTCAATTTTTAGTAAGTTTTTCCACCTAAAAAAAAAACTAAAACGTTTTTTCAGGGCTACTGCCTCTGGCGAGTAATTGAAGTTCTAGCCGTTCGAATTCGGAATACAAATTGTAGATCCCTTCCATCCCTGTCGACACGCGTACACACGTATGCCTGAGAATTCTATGTCACTTAGGCCCTGGCTCTTCACAAGCTGTTGCGCCAAAATATTTATTTATATTTTTTAGCCAATTTCAGGCGCGAACGCAGCCCCCCCCCCACCCTGCGTAAAAAGTAACTTCTTATCAAATATTTAACATGTAAAACATCATACACTTTAATAAACAAACAAAATGCTTGTTTTAATTTACCAAACCATTTTCAAATGAAAGTGAAAACGTAGCTTTACAAGTACTCAAAATAAGCAATAACGTAGGTATACAGAATATCTTCATTTGCATAGGTATGTATAGGTACTTATACTATGAAAAGAATGAAAAGATCTTTGGAACTCCCATCTTTAACTGAATGAGCCAAAATATTTGTTTTTTTTTTTCAAGTATTTCATTTGCTGTTTTGAAAGAAGCCTTCACACTATATTTATAGAGAAAGTGAACGTATTTTAAAATCTACACATCTGACTGTTTAGTATACACTGAATGAGTTCCATTGACAATATCATTGGACAGTAGACAAAAACTTCGCACGTTAAGTTTTTAAGTAAGTGTCAAATAAAGCTTGTATTATCTGTACAAAACGACCAACCCATAATTTAGTTTGGTAAATATCCAAAAATTGTGTTGATTGATGCAGAGAGAAGAAGCAATGCCATTGTTACGACTGACTTTGCAACTACATCGGTGACAACATACACATACTATTCGTATGCTAATACGGGCGATTTGTTGACTTGAATTTTTAACGGAACGTGATAGTGTTTCTAAATTTGAACACACATTTTTGATTATTTTGTTGGCAAAAAAAGGAGAATTTAGTAAGCTAAAGCATGCAATAAATATAAATACACTTAAACATTTTTACTTAGGCTTTAAATTACGTTACAAAATAAGTTTCAACTAGTTTTGCATGCAAACTTTTAATATTTTGGTAGATGGATTTAAATTTGGTTTAATTAATGCAGAAAGCAGAACTAAAGAAAAATGCTTTTTTTTTGGCATAAACAAAACAACAGTTTTGATTAAACTTTGGATAGGTGAACACTTCTTCCAATTTTTAAGACATTCTTATACATTGTTCTTGCATACAACCACTAAGTTAAAAACTATTTGCTGCTTTTAAAACAAGTAAACGGTTCTTCACAGCTCCTCAATGACAAGTGAAAAGGTGTGAAGAGTTCATGGTACTACTTTCAAAGCCCAATAGCATGTTATTATTTTATTAAAAATGGTTTAACCTTTTTCAACTGTTCGTAGCCTTCTTTTTACATGGTACACAAATTTAACTGAAATTTGTTTGTTTTTTATGAAATCGTCTCTTGGATGTATAAACTTGGCGTAACGCAGTGATGTCGATTAGATTAGGCTATAATAGATGGTAAGCACTTGATATACATTTTGAAGGGATCTGATATTTTGAAAACACGTCCTGTCTTAATATCCAATACATCAAGCAGCCAATCAATAAAAACCAAAAAATTGGGTAATAACATGCAACAAAAAAAAGCAGAATGGAAGAGAAATATGCCGATTACACGATGAAGTTGCAAAGGTAATGACAGTAAAGTTATGCTTCGGCGCTTTCAAATTTGGAAATGTGGACATTCTTTAAGATTGACTATATTCGTCGATAATTGCAAAATAATTCGTTAACTATTGGGCATACATACAGAAATTTAAATCATATTTCATATAACTGTATGTATTAAGTATAGCAATTTTAAGCGAGTTAATGCTTATTCGTGGAAAGATAGAGAATGGGGTTTATGTAGGTACTTTTTCCAGATGACAACGACAAATTATTGATATTGACTTCGGTTAGGAATTGAAACCGAATTTTTAGCTGGCGCACCATAACGGTAGAAACGAGAAAAAATATTCTTTTTCTAAAATGTTTCCTGGTGTATAATTGATACACATATTTGTTTTTCTTTTTAAATACACTGGCTTTTGGGTTTTGGCAACCCACGTTGTGCGCCAAATGTTGTGAAATTACTAACCGCGATTTAAGGATGGCTTTAATTGATCTCGTATAGCTAAGAACTTTAACTTTTAATTTGGAAGTTTTTTGCGACCTATAAATAGTGCAGGTGTGTTTCACTCTGACAACAACAATTGAGCTGTTCAGTAAGATTTTTTGTTGCCTTTCTTAGACACCATCTTTTTAGTCGATGGCTACCGCCGACGGACGTACATATTTATAAAATAAACTGCACTGATGTGCTGCAAATTATATAATTTCCAGGGCAATTTGGTTACTGAAGAGCTCAATTGTTGTTGGCAGAGCGAAACACATCTGCACTATAGTTCGCCAAAAAACTTCAAAATTAAAATTTCAATAAAAGTGCACTAAAAAAAAACAAAAATAATTTTTCTATTGTTATTGTTTGTCTTTTTCTTTAAAATTTTAACGTTGCTAGAAATTGAGGATTTATATTATTGATTCAATAATATTCTGTTTTATCGTTAACTATATCGAAAGTGTTGGAACAAGGGCTGGCCACGTGACGAGAAAAGTCTCGGTCTCGGTCTCGCATGACGAGAACGAGACGAGACTGCCTTTTAAGCAACCGAGACGAGACTGTATATTTTGACCGACATTTACAGAGAGTCTAATAAATCACGTATCTAAACTATAATCGAAAATATTTCGTTCCAATAATCAACAGGTTGTCCGGAAAATAAGGGGGCATTTTTCTATCTCAGGCAGAATTTTCCCGCCACTTCGTCCTCCCTACGCTTACGCGATGTTTGATTTCGTCATCACAAGATCCTTTGCTATTGATCATTGATCCAAGATATTTAAACTTTTTCGCACTTGGGAAGCACTGTTCCATTCAAATAGATGCCCGGAATAGAGCTCAGAAAATGGACAGCATAGGTATTCGGTCTTTTTTCGCGCTAATGCAGTATCCATTTCCCTCCAGAACATTCACCCATACATCAAGTGCTCGTTGCAAGGACACAGGATCTTCACTTATGATAGCTCCATCGTCAGCACAGAATAACTGATTCACTTTGGGGTCCGTCACCTTATCCTCAAGCAAAAAGTCAAGGACAGTAATAAAGAGCAAAGGACTTTAGACGCTTCCCTGGTGCACTCCTACTCTAATTGGGAACATAGCCATTATATTTGGTAAAATAAAAAATTATGTCCAATATAGTTCACATATCGCAAGTAGAAAACCTAGAGGTACTACCTTACTACCTTATCTACTTACAATTTTGATTTGGTCATTTCTTCAAATAAAAACAAAAAGTTGTTGCTAAATGAAAACCAAATCGACTACAAAAGATAGCAGTCCATATCATAAACATATCTTATATTATGCCCTAATGACTAAAAAATTTCACTTCTTATCTTGAAAGAATACATCGGTTTTTTTATATTAGAGTAGTAAACAAATAAATAAATAAATTATTGCATTAGTGTTCACTTCATTCATGATTCATACAACTTTTAATTCAATCAATCAATTTAATTTCTGCATGTGGTACGTTTTTTCGATATTAAGGTACTATGATCTAAATAGTTAGTAAAGCTATTTTAACTTTGTTATGATCGACAAAATATTAATTGGAAGTTTGGTCCAGCTTTCATGAAGATGTCAGGAAATGCTTTGAAGTTGTAAGACAAATGTACAATTTAGGGCGTACGTAGTACATTTTCTGGATAACACCTTATCAAAACTTCCTTAAAATGTGCTTTAGTAAAATGTCACCATGATTTGACAAAAATGTTTATCAATTCAAATAAAAAAATTATGTACATACATACTCAATATTGACATTTTATTTTCCCTTACTCTGGCATTTTGATTTGTTTATATTTTTTATTAGAATATGCTGGTAAATGAAACAATATCTTATCTTTAAGTCCATAATCAAGACTATAATATTTATTTCTCACAGACGAAACTTCCATCGGATGACATAATGCCATGCCGATTAGCTTTAATAATCTTGACACTGTTAACGGTAATTAATGCTGCAGAAGATATGGCAGAACAACCAAAAGAATGTGGCCAATATGGATTCAATTGCTTAAATGAGAAGACCTTAGAATTTTGCCCAATTGTCGTTGATGGTGCCACTGACATAGCTCAATTATACGAATGCGACGAAAATTTTACCTGTGACGAAGACAATCCATCTTATTGCACACCAAATGAAGTACCAAATAAGTTTCTGCTGGAAGCTAATAAAGATGGACATTATCAGGCCAATGGAGGAATTGTTAACGATGGCATACAAAATGATGCCTATGTGGAGAAAATGTACTTCGGTGACGATAATATGTATTACAGACAAGCTCGTGCTGCTGTTGCAAGTCATGAAGATCCATGCGTTTGTGAAACAACTACCTTAGCCGAAGAGCAAACCATAACAACGGAATCAAATGAGGAATCATCTGATTTCATAACCATTAATGTCACACCTCCATCACCATTTGATTGTGATTCCTATGGGTTTTTTGCTGGTAAGTATGGTATTTTTACAACACAAGTTATCTTTATGATCCTGCAACATACTTTTATATTGATTTTGCTTAATAATTTTAAAAATTAAAAGTCACCTCTATTCCAGAAAATTTATATGTTTGCCCTGATAAAACAAATGACATTTATTTGTGGAGATGAGGTCACTATATTGTACTTTTTAATTGAATTATATTAATTCATTCAAAATTAATTTGGATATTTTAATTTTTAAATTTCTTCATATTCATTGCTATGCAAATATTTTTCACGCAATCGTAATATGAAGTTAAAGCTCAAAACAACACAGTTAATCAAAATGCACCTACAGATCGACAGATACATGCGTACATGAACTTGTAGTTATGTAAGTCCATAGTACAGTAAAAATCCCGTTGCAATCATATCATAATCATATCATATCACCACACCTGTCTCATAGTTTCGTTTTGGAGTCGTTACATAGTCTGCTATTACACCATGCATCGCAACCATGACGCGTTCAACTTTTCGAACAATGTAAGTGCAAAAGAGCAAATAAATTCGAAAAGAGGAGACGGAAGAAAATCTGCCCGGTTTCGCGTGCAACAAGAAAATTCGAAGAAGTTGCACGCGTCTAGATGCATGATGTAATAGCACACATAAGGCGTTTTTCTTTTTTAGCTCAGAAAAGAGTTCTGAACAGAGTTCGAGCATACTCTGAACATCCTCTGAACAAAGCGTGTTCTGGTTCTGAGCGCTCAGAATTATTTTTGAAACACACCTGAACACTAAGTTGTAACTTTTTTTTTCAATTTCACCTATCAAATGCTTGTGTTCAGCATTCAACTCGGTCTGCTCAGTTATTTTATTCTGAGCTCATAGAGCGCGCTCTGAACAAGCTCAGAACACGTTCAGAACAAAAAAAGAAACACAAATTTGAAGCTCTGAACGTTCAGAGGTAAAAAAAGAAACACAATTTTTTGTTTGACAGTTCGGGTTCTGCTCTGAACTAAAAAAGAAAAACGCCTATAGCAACACAACACACGAGACAGATGTAGTTTCGCCTTAAAGTATTATTCACATGAGAGCGATCAACGAAAATTCGTCCAATTTGACATTTCTTTCACATGGCATTTATTTTAATTCGTCGCGATTGACGAATAAAACAAAAATAATATTTATTTTGAGATAACCGTGCGCAAACAATTGTCCCGGTATACATTGAACGATTTTTCCAGTGCCGATCTTTTGTCGTAGGTGAAGGGAGTGAAAAGTGAGGGGTAGGGATCAAATTGTTTGTACCACAAAACTCGAACGATTTTTCCAGTCTGTTTATGTTCTCTTTCACCTTATTTCCAGTTTTTTGTGTGTGTTCGGTGTCAGTTTGCCGTTCGTTTGATGGTGTGAGTAAATATTAATGAAAAATGAAGAGCACAACAATAACAAAAGGAATAAGACAAGGAAAAAATCTCATTGAAAAAATCGTTCTGTGTGTACATTTCACACGATTGCTGGAAAAATCTTCGTTGAAAAATCGGGCAATGTAGATCGGGACATTCATTCGTTGCATTGTGGATGGTATGTGGAACGCGAAAAGAGTTGCAATTCGTGACCACCAATTTGCTTTATCAAATTTCTTTTATTTAAGCAATTAAAATGTACATTTTACTATTTATTATACTATATAACAAAAAATTAGATTCCTTTTTCCATTTTGTTTGGATTTTCTGAAGAATTTAGGTCTTTAAATGTTTTAAATCTGATTTGTTAAATGATCGCATGTGAATAGTCCTTTAAGTTTCTTTCACATGAGCTGCGAATTAATCTTTTTAACTAATTTCAAGAGAAAATATTAACTTATTTTTGTTTTAACTTTTCGACGAAGTAAATAAATGATCTTGTTTATAAAATTAAAACAAGATTAAACTATGAAAAATGTGTTAATATAACAAAAAATTTAATTTTAATATTTTCTGCGCGACCAACAACAAGGTTCTGCGAACTGTCAATTATTGTAAATTTGCAACCCACATCAACAGGACGCGTTCCACAAACTTTCGAATAAATAATTCGCTCGAACTTTACCTCAAATAATGATTTTACTTGTTTATGTTGCACCAGAATTCGTAGCTCTCAGCGATCACTCATGTGAAAGAAACTTCAAAATTCACGACCATTCGCAATTCGCAGTTCGCAGCTCATGTGCCAGGCACATTGCTGGGATATCAAACTATCAAACTCCTACCAGCAATGCATTTACGATACTACATTCTTCAACTCGCGTTAAATAAATAATTCGCTCGAACTTAATCACAATTAATGATTTTACTTGTTTATTTTGCACCAGAATTCGTAGCTCTCAGCGATCACTCATGTGAAAGAAACTTCAAAATTCACGACCATTCGCAATTCGCAGTTCGCAGCTCATGTGCCAGGCACATTGCTGGGATATCAAACTATCAAACTCCTACCAGCAATGCATCTACGATACTACATTCTTCAACTCGCGTCAATTTCTTACACGAGTGTGAAAACAAAATTGAAGTTTCAAAGAAAAGTTGATAAAACATTTAAGAAATCAATATTTTAATTTAAGAAACAAATAAAACAAACAAACGATAGCCAAAAAACACTCTTATGAAACCATAAAACACTTTAAAATTTATTTTACGTAAATCAATTAAATGCTTTTAGAGATTATGCGTGACAAACAAAATAATAATTGCTTTGTTGGGTCTTGTGCCCTATAGTCGAAGCACTAAGTAGTAACAGTTGAATCTATGTGATGGTGTATAAGTTTTACATGCCCAATAATATAGCGGTGGTATTCAAAAATTGAGTAACTAAAGTTTCTTTTCATGACACGAATTCACTTTTAGTGAAACCATAGCCTTAAGGCTCTCCTAAACCAACGCGAAACATTCGGCGCGGTGGAGAATCATTCACCGTTGTTGTGGGTACTCTTATTTATCACTATGTAAATAAGCTTTGACTCATTTATCACCACGTAAATAATTTCTGACTGGCGAATGTTTATCTGCCACGCCGAATGCGTCGCGTTGTCTTTAAAGAGCATAATTTCTTGGATAATTTTTACACAAATCAAAATATATAAGGTATCCGATCCTATCCGATCCTGAATCTCTACACTTTTTTGGAATTTTGTTGTATTTTCTGCAAAGATAACCCTGCTTATCAACACAATAACTTTTGTCGGAATACGGCTATCGGTTGTGATTGATTTTGATGATGATCATGTACGTGTTGCTATCGAAATATTGGATTACGTGAATTTTTGTTTAAAGAACAAAAATTCACAATTCGATTGAAAACCAATTAAATATTTAAAAATAGTTTTGACATTATTTATGACATAAAGCGTGTTATGAAATAGGCGTATTCAGGAAAATGAGATTTCAGAGGGCTCGGTAATTTCAGTTGCACCTGACAGCTTTCTCCAGCAAAAACTCTCAGTTTATCAGTCAGGAAAACAAATTCGATTCGCATGCTCAGCTTTTGACGGATCGATATCTCGATTTCCTGATTACACCAGATAACAGCCAAAAATAAGTTAAATATCAATTTCATTCTATCTTACAGATCAACAAAATTCAAGCCTTTTCTGGCATTGCGATGTACCATTAAATGGAATTGGTTTTCTCTTACGACACATGAAGTGTGGCCGTGATAGATTCTTTGATGAAACACTCAAAAGCTGCGTACTTGGAGGAACAATTCGACAAGAACGAAAATACGATTCAGATAGTGCTATTGAAATTGGCAGAACAAAAATCAAATACACCACCGATTGCAAAAATCTAAAACCTGGCAAATATCCTGACGAATTTGATTGTCATGTCTATCATTTATGTTTGTCCAAACAATTTTCACCTGCAATGCAGCTTTCATTTGTGTGCCCGCGGCAAACAGCCTATGATTGCATAAGTCGATCATGCACTATTGCTGCTTTTAAACGCTGCGAAGTTAAAAGCTCTCACACATCGAGCAACATCAATTGCACCTCTCCAATGCGATTTCGAAGCATCGACGATTGTCGCAGCTATTTTGTGTGCTTCGTGGACAATGTTATTGAAATCAAGTGTCCGAAGTTTTATAAATTCGATGACAATTCAATGGAATGTCTTCCTGAAAAGTCAGCAAATTGCAAGGAATATTCAGTGTAATTTATTTATTTTTTGCTAATTTATTTATTAGTTTAATACATATTTGTTGATAAATAAACAGTTAATACATTATTTAAAACATAATTCGTTTGAAGGATAAAAATGGTCTCCAAATGACTTTAAATCAAAGAGATCATTTTTTTTAACAATATTAACTTTTTTTAGTAGTTAATTGGACGCCAAAGGCAGGATAATGCATTTCCATGAGAACAAGTATTGGTTGCTAAATTGAAGATCTGACCACGTGGACAACGTTTAAGCGAAACAAAGTATTTCGTTTTATCCAAACTTAGGGAGCAGTTGAAGAACAGTGAGCAATCCTTTTTATGCGCAGAACGTCCTTCCCTGGAGCATTGAAATTTATCCATACCTTTTTGGAAATTTCGAGCTTCACAGTTTGAATAACTTGCTTCACAATCCTGTGTGTAGGGATTAAAGTAAAGACCCTTTGGACAGTTAACTTTGAATGAAATAAGCGAATCATCAATGCCATAGAGGCATATGTGGAATTCACTACATTTAGATTCTACTGGGAATAATCCTTCCATTGGGCATGAGAAGAATGATTCTGGAGCTGTAATTTCTTCACTTGTTATGGGTGAGCCTGTTGAAATTTCAGTAGTTAATTCTGATATTTCCGAGGTTAAATCTACAATAGTGGTTGATGAAGAGATAATTGTTTCTGTTGAAGATTCTTCAGTCGAAGAAGACGAAACGGATGCTATTGAAGAGGAATCTGTTTCCAATGTGGATGACGTTATTTCTCCCTCGGTTGAAAGAGGAACTTCCGTTGTGGATTCTGATGAATAATCTGTGGAATCAGAAGCTTGAGAAGTTAATTCTGCAATAGTAGAATCAGAGACATCTACTGTAGAAGCTGATCCAGTTGAATAGCAAATAATTGATTCTGTTGTCGAAACTGAATTTTCAGTCGAAGAAGAATCTGTTTGCGATGTTGATGATAGTATTTCCCCTTCGGTTGAAAGAGAAACTTCTGTGGAAGCAGAAGCTTGAGAAGTTAATTCTGCAATAGTAGAATCAGAGCCATCTTCTGTAGAAGCTGATCCAGTTGAATAACAAATAATTGATTCTGTTGTCGAAACTGAACCTTCAGTGGAAGAAGAAGGAATTGGTTCTATTGAAGAAGAATCTGTTTCCAAAGTGGATGATCCGTCGTTTGAAACCTCTGTAGTGGATTCTGATGGAGATACTGTCGAATCAGAGATTTCGGTATTTATGCCTTGTCCTTCAGTTGTTGAATCTGTTGCAATTGATGAAGAATCAGCTTCGACTGTTGAAACTGACGTTTCTGGACTGATATTTTCTTCAGTTGTTGAAGCTCCTTCAGTTGATTCTGCAACAAATGTAGTTGAAACTGAGACATCAGTAGTTGGCTCTGGATTAGAAGTTATGATAGCTGAAGCTAAGGAGCTAGAAACTGTGGAAGAAACTGCTGAATCGGTAGATGATTTTTGGTTTTCACTTGTATTTGCTTCTTCAGGTGTTGATTTAATATTTTCTTCTATTGCTGCTCTTAGGCGTAGAGATTTACTGATACATTGTTGAAATGAATTACTGAAAAATTCACCATCTTCACACTCGAAATACGAAACTGATAGTCCACCGGCAGAATTTCGAGAACATTCGAAAAATATTTTTGAATTAGCAAAAAGTCCAAATTTTCCCGGTATAACACACGGACCCTCACTGATAGGTACTGCATGGGCAAATGTTGTTGCCAAAAATGCAATTATTAAAAAAATCTTAATCATTTTTGAGCCTCTTTTTTGTTTTCGTTCGAATTTTTAGATCTTGCTAACTCACGACGCGACGCTAAGCAAAGCAAGTCTTTAACTAAACCTGAACAATTTTGAATGTATTCTTTTATAGTTAAATAGAATTTTATTTTTGGGTACTGATAAGTAATTGGTTTATAATAATAGTGTTGTAATATATATCTATGCGCTCAACATGTGTTTATAGAATTTTATATCTTAGGAGTGAATGGTCAAATCTTATCTTTGGTAAAAAAAAATCCAATTGCTGATTGATGAACTTTTTGTTGTATATACCTGCTAAACGGGTGATGTCTAAGCTTTTTTTGTATGTTCAAACCTTTTATGTCACAATCACAAGATTGGTATCTATTTTTATTGATTAAAATGTTCCAATTGAATTCAACGTACAAATAAAACAAACTCGTTTCCGTCGTGATTTGTTTGCGATGTTAAAAATAAATAATCAAATTTCGTTTGAAATTTTCAAATATTTTTAGTTTTTCATCGTATCTAAAAGAGAATAAACCACGAACTTAAATGTTGCAGATCAAGGGGAAATTTCGTTTGGCTTAGTTTTAAGCCAAACGAAACTTCTCCTTGACGGCCTCCAAAAAGAAAGTAAAATAAATTTAAAGACTATAATATAGGTTTAAGACTGTCGCTTAATTGCTGAATTTGATTTATTTAATAAAATAACATAAAAGTTACTAAAATATCAATTGTCTAAAAATTATTACGAAAAAGTTTTTCGATTATTTTCATTAAGAAGCCACACTAAGATTAATGTCGGTGATGATTTCGGCTATGATGATGATGTCTGGAGGAGTTGTCTTCTTCTGCATTGCTACTTTCATCATCGCTTTCACTTATATTCTGCTTAGATTTCTTCTCCTTAGTATTTTGACTACTTTCGATTGAAATATCTTCTTCGCTGTTCTTCTTAGATTTGTTCTTCTTTTTCTCGTTGCTTTCGGTTGAAATATCTTTGCTCCTATTCTTCTTAGATTTCTCTTTCTCCTGATGATTTCGGCTACGATGATGATGTCTGGAGGAGTTATCTTCTTCTTCATTGCTACTTTCACCATCACTTTCACTTATATTCTGCTTAGATTTCTGCTCCTTAGTACTCTGACTACTTTCGATTGAAATGTCTTCTTCGCTGTTCTTCTTTTTCTCGTTGCTTTTGGTTGAAATATCTTTGCTGCTATTCTTCTTAGATTTCTCTTTCTCCTGATGGTTTCGGCTACGATGATGATGTCTGGAGGAGTTATCTTCTTCTTCATTGCTACTTTCATCATCACTTTCACTTATATTCTGCTTAGCTTTCTGCTCCTTAGTACTCTGACTACTTTCGATTGAAATATCTTCTCCGCCGGTCTTCTTAGATTTGTTCTTCTTTTTCTCGTTGCTTTCGGATGAAATATCCTCACTGCTATTCTTCTTAGATTTCTCTTTCTCCTTATCGCTGCTTTCGGATGAAGTATGTTCCTTACCGTTCTTCTTAGATTTCTTTATATTCTTATCGCTGCTTTCAGATGAAGAATCTTCATTGCTCTTCTGGTTTGATGTCTCCTTTGTATCGCTTTTATTGCTTTCGTTGGAATCATTATCATCGTCGCTTGTGTTGCTTTTCTTTTTTTTTAATTCATCCTTCTTTTCTTTTATTTGTGATGTTGATACTGGTTTAGGATTTATTTGAGAATGCTTTTCTTCTTCTGAAGTTTCATCGCTGGATTTTGATTTGTTTATATTAGGCTTTCCACCTACTTCATCGGACTCTACCGATTCTGAACTACTTCGAAACAATCCAGGTCGATTGAATAAATTTGGCCAGCTAGATTGAATTGTGTTACTGGGCTGGCTTTCTTTACATTGACCGATTGAGTTGAAAGGCCACCACCATGGACGCCATTGGCATGGTTTATTTGAAGGTGATAGCACTGTAGAACTTTCAGTAGGATCTGCTGTACCTTGTACTGGAAGTAATTCACTTGGGCTTGCAGAAGTTTCCACCGAAGAAGTTACAGCTGCAACTGTGCCAGTAGAAACAATTGCTGAAGGCGTGCTTGCGACATTCGTTTCATCTTTATGTGATGAATCTTCAGATGGAACTTTTGAACCTTCAATAACTAAATTTGGATTTGAAACACTTGTAGACTCGGCCGCAGGAACTGAGCTTTGTTGTGAACCAATTGTTCCAGCTGAGACGCCATTGGCCAGAGTACCTTCAAGTCCAGTAGTTGGAGATTCAGTGAGGTCAACTTCACTACTATTTGAAGAAGCCGGTAGAGTTGTTGATACAGCAATAGCAGGTGACACTGAAGTAGGTGATGTTGTTTCAACTGTTATTGAGCTTGCATTGGAATGCGTTTGACCACTAGCTGAAGCAGTTGCTGTATCTGCTGGTGTAACTAAAGCAGGAGATGTTGTTTCAACTGTTATTGAGCTTGGATTGGAATCCTCTTGACCACTAGATGAAGCAGTTGGTGTATCTGCTGGTGTAACTGGAGCAGGAGATGTTGTTTCAACAGTTATTGAGCTTGCATTGGAATCCGTTTGACCACTAGATGAAGCAGTTGGTGTATCTGCTGGTGTATCTGAAGCAGGAGATGTTGTTTCAACTGTTATTGAGCTTGCATTGGAATCCGTTTGACCACTACCTGAAGCAGTTGGTGTATCTGCTGGTGTTACTGAAGCAGGAGATGTTGTTTCAACTGTTATTGAGCTTGCATTTGAATCCGTTTGACCACTAGCTGAAGCAGTTGGTGTAACTGAAGAAGAAGGTATTGTATCAACTGTAATTGAGCTTGCATTGGAATCCGTTTGACCACTAGATGAAGAAGTTGGTGTATCTGCTGGTGTAACTGAAGCAGGAGCTGTTGCTTCAACTGTCATTGAGCTTGCATTGGCATCCGTTTGACCACTAGCTGAAGCAGTTGGTGTATCTGCTGCTATAACTAAAGAAGAAGATGTTGTTTCAACTGTTGTTGAGCTTGCATTGGAATTCGTTTGACCGCTAGCTGAAGCAGTTGGTGTATCTGCTGGTGTAACTGAAGCAGGAGATGTTGTTTGAACTGTTATTGAGCTTGCATTGGCATCCGTTTGACCACTAACTGAATCAGTTGGTGTATCTGCTGGTGTAACTGGAGAAGAAGATGTTGTTTCAACTATTATTGAGCTTGCATTGGAATCCGTTTGACCACTAGCTGAAGCAGTTGGTGTATCTGCTGGTGTTACTGAAGCAGGAGATATTGTTTCAACCGTTATTGAGCTTGCATTGGCATCCGTTTGACCACTAGCTGAATCAGTTGGTGTATCTGCTGGTGTAACTGAAGAAGAAGATGTTGTTTCAACTGTTATTGAGCTTGCATTGGAATCCGTTTGACCACTAGCTGAAGCAGTTGTCGTATCTGCTGGTGTAACTGAAGCAGGAGATATTGTTTCAACTGTTATTGAGCTTGCATTGGAATCCGTTTGACCACTAGCTGAAGCATTTGGTGTATCTGCTGGTGTTACTGAAGCAGGAGATGTTGTTTCAACAGTTATTGAGCTTGCATTTGAATCCGTTTGACCATTCGATGAAGCACTTGGTGTATCTGCTGGTATAACTGAAGCAGGAGATGTTGTTTCAACTGTTATTGAGCCTGCATTGGAATCCATTTGACCACTAGCTGAAGCAGTTGGTGTATCTGCTGGTGTAACTGGAGCAGGAGATGTTGTTTCAACTGTTATTGGGCTTGCATTGGAAACCGTTTGACCACTAACTGAAGCAGTTGGTGTATCTGCTGGTGTATCTGAAGCAGGAGATGTTGTTTCAACTGTTATTAAGCTTGCACTGGAATCCGTTTGACCACTAGCTGAACCAGTTGGTGTATCTGCTGGTGTAACTGAAGCAGGAGATGTTGTTTCAACAGTTATTGAGCTTGCATTGGAATCCATTTGACCACTAGCTGAAGCAGTTGGTGTACCTGCTGGTGTAACTGGAGCAGGAGATGTTGTTTCATTTGTTATTGGGCTTGCATTCGAATCCGTTTGACCACTAGCTAAAGCAGTTGGTGTATCTGCTGGTGTAACTGAGGCAGGAGATGTTGTTTTAACAGTTATTGAGCTTACATTGGAATCCGTTTGAACGCTAGCTGAAGCAGTTGGTGTATCTGCTGGTGTTACAGAAGCAGGAGATGTTGTTTCAACTGTTATTGAGCTTGCATTGGCATCCGTTTGACCACTAACTGAATCAGTTGGTGTATCTGCTGGTGTAACTGGAGAAGAAGCTGTTGTTTCAACTATTATTGAGCTTGCATTGGAATCAGTTTGACCACTAGCTGAAGCAGTTGGTGTATCTGCTGGTGTTACTGAAGCAGGAGATATTGTTTCAACCGTTATTGAGCTTGCATTGGCATCCGTTTGACCACTAGCTGAATCAGTTGGTGTATCTGCTGGTGTAACTGAAGAAGAAGATGTTGTTTCAACTGTTATTGAGCTTGCATTGGAATCCGTTTGACCACTAGCTGAAGCAGTTGTCGTATCTGCTGGTGTAACTGAAGCAGGAGATGTTGTTTCAACTGTTATTGAGCTTGCATTGGAATCCGTTTGACCACTAGCTGAAGCAGTTGGTGTATCTGCTGGTGTAACTGGAGCAGGAGATGTTGTTTCATTTGTTATTGGGCTTGCATTCGAATCCGTTTGACTATTAGCTAAAGCAGTTGGTGTATCTGCTGGTGTAACTGAGGCAGGAGATGTTGTTTCAACTGTTATTGAGCCTGCATTGGAATCCATTTGACCACTAGCTGAAGCACTTGGTGTATCTGCTGGTGTAACTGGAGCAGGAGATGTTGTTTCAACTGTTATTGGGCTTGCATTGGAAACCGTTTGACCACTAACTGAAGCAGTTGGTGTATCTGCTGGTGTAACTGAAGCAGGAGATGTTGTTTCAACAGTTATTGAGCTTGCATTGGAATCCGTTTGACCACTAGCTGAATCAGTTGGTGTATCTGCTGATGTAACTGAAGAAGAAGATGTTGTTTCAACTGTTATTGAGCTTGCATTGGAATCCGTTTGACCACTAGCTGAAGCAGTTGTCGTATCTGCTGGTGTAACTGAAGCAGGAGATGTTGTTTCAACTGTTATTGAGCTTGCATTGGAATCCGTTTGACCACTAGCTGAAGCAGTTGGTGTATCTGCTGGTGTAACTGGAGCAGGAGATGTTGTTTCATTTGTTATTGGGCTTGCATTCGAATCCGTTTGACTATTAGCTAAAGCAGTTGGTGTATCTGCTGGTGTAACTGAGGCAGGAGATGTTGTTTCAACAGTTATTGAGCTTACATTGGAATCCGTTTGACCGCTAGCTGAAGCAGTTGGTGTATCTGCAGGTGTTACTGAAGCAGGAGATGTTGTTTCAACAGTTATTGAGCTTGCATTGGAATCCGTTTGGCCACTAGATGAAGCACTTAGTGTATCTGCTGGAATAACTGAAGCAGGAGATGTTGTTTCAACTGTTATTGAGCTTGCATTGGAATCCGTTTGACCACTATCTGAAGCAGTTGGTGTATCTGCTGGTGTAACTGAAGCAGGAGATGTTGTTTCAACTTTTATTGAGCTTGCATTGGAATCCGTTTGACCACTAGCTGAAGCAGTTGGTGTATCTGCTGGTGTTACTGAAGCAGGAGATATTGTTACAACTGTTATTGAGTTTGCATCGGAATCAGTTTGACCACTTGCTGAAGCAGTTGTTGTATCTGCTGGTGTTACTGAAGCAGGAGATGTTGTTTCGACAGTTATTAAGCTTGCATTGGAAGCCGTTTGACCACTAGCTGAAGCAGTTGTTGTATCTGCTGGTGTTACTGAAGCAGGAGATGTTGTTTCAACAGTTATTAAGCTTGCATTGGAAGCCGTTTGACCACTAGATGAAGCACTTGGTTTATCTGCTGGTATAACTGAAGCAGGAGATGTTGTTTCAGCAGTTATTGAGCTTGCATTGGAATCCGTTTGACCACTATCTGAAGCAGTTGGTGTATCTGCTGGTGTAACTGAAGCAGGAGATGTTGTTTCAACTGTTATTGAGCTTGCATTGGAAACCGTTTGACTACTAGCTGAAGCAGTTGGTGTATCTGCTGGTGTAACTGGAGCAGGAGATGTTGTTTCAACTGTTATTGGGCTTGCATTGGAATCCGATTGACCACTAGCTGGAGCAGTTGGTGTATCTACTGGTGTAACTGAAGCAGGAGATGCTGTTTCAACTGTTATTGAGCTTGCATTGGAATCCGTTTGACCACTACCTGAACCAGTTGGTGTATCTGCTGGTGTTACAGAAGCAGGAGATGTTGTTTCAACAGTTATCGAGCTTGCATTGGAATCCGTTTGACCACTAGATAAAGCACTTTGTGTATCTGCTGGTATAACTGAAGCAGGTGATGTTGTTTCAACTGTTATTGAGCTTGCATTGGAATCCGTCTGACCACTTTCTGAAGCAGTTGGTGTATCTGCTGGTGTAACTGAAGCAGGAGATGTTGTTTCAACTGTTATTGAGCTTGCATTGGAATCCGTTTGACCACTTGCTGAACCAGTTGGTGTATCTGCTGGTGTAACTGAAGCAGGAGATGTTGTTTCAACAGTTATCGAGCTTGCATTGGAATCCGTTTGACCACTAGATAAAGCACTTTGTGTATCTGCTGGTATAACTGAAGCAGGTGATGTTGTTTCAACTGTTATTGAGCTTGCATTGGAATCCGTCTGACCACTTTCTGAAGCAGTTGGTGTATCTGCTGGTGTAACTGAAGCAGGAGATGTTGTTTCAACTATTATTGAGCTTGCATTGGAATTCGTTTGACCACTAGATGAAGCACTTGGTGTATCTGCTGGTAGAACTGAAGCAGGAGATGTTGTTTCAACTGTTATTGAGCTTGCATTGGAATCCATTTGACCGTTATCTGGAGCAGTTGGTGTATCTGCTGGTGTAACTGAAGCAGGAGATGTTGTTTCAACTGTTAATGAGCTTGCATTGGAATCCGTTTGACCACTATTGGAAGCATAAGTTAAATCTGCTTTTTGAACTTCAACAGTAGATGTTTCGACCTGTACAGTGGTCGTGGTTACTGCCGAAGTCGGAACTTCTGATGATGTATTGAGACCATCGGTTGTCAGGCTTTCAGCAGGCACAGTACTTGAATTTGTTTGTATTGGACCTTCCGTTGTTACACCAAACGGAGAACAAATTTTATTTCCATCATTTAAGCATCGATAGTTAGGCGGGCATTTTGTCGAGTTTCCAACTGCCATATATGACGTTCCGTCAGAAGCTAACTCACAAGTTTTATAATCAAATTGTCCCACGCAAACTGCAGTTTTACCATGGCAGTCAAGAGTGGCTGTTGCATATGCAGCAGACTGTAAATAAATAAAATTGCAATTTAGTTTTTGTTTAAAAAAAAAAAAAATCGATCGAAAAATAGCTGTGTACAATTTAAGCTCGTTTCACACACATTCGATTACATTCGGTTCGGTCTCTATTCGGTTTGTATTCGGCTGTGCCTGATATGTTTGAAACGATAAAACGTCAAAAATAAAAACCTAATAGAAACCGTATAGCACCGAACGATCTCTCGACACGAATCGGTTTCAAAACGGAACGTGTTCGGGTCTAGGGCACACAAAGTAAACGTAGCATTCACATATATTCGGTTCGCTTACGGTTTTTCTGATAAATTAATTTTATTTTATTTTAATTATTGGTGAGTACAAACCGAATATGAACCGTCTGTGTGTGAAGAGGTCCTGACGGAAACCGACATCGAACCGAATACAGACCGAATCGAATGAAACCGAATATGTGTGAAACCAGCCTTAGTGTCACAGTTACATTTATACATATGTATATATTTGTAAACATATTTTTTATTTCAGAATTATTAAAAAGGCATTATTTTTCATGGAACTTTTAGAAATCACTTTATTTTCACTTAAACCAGCTTGAAGTGTATTTTCTCCAAAAGCCTTGATACCCTTTATCCAAATTAGAACAATTCCGAATAGCTTATAGAAATATCAATTAATTTTTTTTAATAGCACAATTTTGATGACAATTATAATAATTGAAAGAAAACCCAAAATGTGGTTCAAGGATACTTTTGGAACCAAAAAATACGATTTAATATTTACCACTATTATAAGATATATTCCGAAGAACTTTTTCGTTTCCATCCTTTTTTTCGAAGTAAAGTTTCGTTACTGGCTGTATCACTGATATGAAAGTGGATTTTATGCAAATTTCTCAAGATATCTTTTTTATCAATTTCAGCATCTAGTCTTGGTAAATAAATCTTTATCTTACACCATTGTGCTGATAAGAATTAGAATTTATAATCTTGCAGGTTAATTAATTTGCAGCATTCAGTGATATACTAATACCCTGGTATAGTCAAGTATCTTCATTCATGTGTGTATATGTAAATATTTTTGTTAGCTTTGTTTCTAAATTTGTAGCCTTCAGGTCTATTTATTTGAATTGTTTTCTCAAGAAATGAGTCAGTGAATGCTTTTTGTGATATATAACATTTTTTATTGCAACGGATATCCTAGGAATTATCTTTTCAATTTGGCAGACAAGTTGTCGTCAGTTATTGAAGTTAAAATTGTCTATAAATGATTTTGAATGTGTAAGATGCTGAATTGGCATGTGTGTGAGAATGTAATGTGGACATGTCGCTGTTGCTGATGCACCTCCTACCTTACATAAATTATCATGACTAGTAAAATGATTCATTATATGAAGAATTATTCATTCGAATTTTGCGACTTAAGGGGCCAATTATAACTTTCATTGAAAACCATCATTGAAAATATTAATTGTCAATTTTGAAAGATTTTAAAGACAAAATAAATGATTATTTTGATGTCAAATAAAAGCTAATTGACTTAATATTTATTTCTAGGTAAAACAAAATTCAATTTGCCACAACTTTTCTCATAAAATGACTTTTAATCTTTCAATGATGAACTACCTTACCAATGATCAATTAAAAAAATTTAAAGTTATATTATGGGAAAGATATGGGCAAAATTAATTTTTTTTGAAGGAGAAATAATTTTGAAGTCCTAAGCTATCTTTCTGCATTAAAGTATTCTATGATTAAACTTTCGAAGGGTCTCAAAATCAACAACTAACTTTTTCAATGATGGTTTCCAATGATAGCTATAACTGGCACCTAACTGGACCATATATCTAATTTCATTAATTAATCAATAGAACTATTATTGAATTTCAAATTTCGCACAGATTTTGTGTTGGTTTGGGAGAGTTTTCAAACTTTCAGCTAAAAACCTTCGCGCAAAATCATAAACAGCCCAATTTTAATTTTTTAGTAAGTATGATACTTAACCAACTTAATTGTTCTAATTTTAAAACAGATTACTAAAATTTTCAAAATTGTAAATAATGTTATAGTACTTTTTATACTAGTACTTTAATATAGTATCATACTTAACTAAATTCCTTTATAAACTTCAATTGAACACGTCTAAAGCTGGTTTTAGACTTTTGTTCTTCATTCGGTGAACCTTTTTCAGTGTTCGTTCTTCTCTCAACAACCAAGAAAGCATTTACATTCATTCGGTTTTATATTCAGTTCGTTCTTAACAAAAAAATGTATAAGAACGCATTGTTGGCAATGGCGGCACTTTTAATAGTGATGGTCAAAAAAAAAAGAAAAAGAGATCATGTTGGCCGAAGGGTTGTTTGCTGAAGACAGAACGGTATACAGTATATTATTCTTATTAGAAAGTTTAATAAACCTATTTACACATTTTTGTATTTATATACCTAGGCTTCTTGTGCCATTCAGTGATTAAAAAAACATCGAAAATGTCCCTACAAGTTGCACGACACTGGAAAACAATAGGATTGTTCAGTGAGGCTTTTTTTGATCAGAACAGAACAGGATAGAACAGAAATGTTAGACAAGATAGAACAGGCAGCTGTCTGACAGTTGTCAAAAACCTGTTCTAATTTGGTCTACCTAAAAAGTAAGAACAGAAAATCCTGTTCTATTCTGTTCCAAACTGTTCGGAACAGACTCACTGAACAGCAAATCAGAAGAGTTTGGAACAGAAAATTGCCATTGAACAGCAAAAACTTGTACTTTTCTGTTCTTAACTGTTCCAAACTGTTCGGAACAACGTCACTGAAGAAAGCTAATGTTCGTTTAAACAGTTTTCGCATTTAAACACACGTTGTTCGGGTAACAACGAACACCAACATTTTTGACCTGATTTGAATTTGCACGTTCTTCATTAGTTCTTAGTTCGTTGTTCGCTTTTATCATTTACATTTTCGTTGTTCCCCGTACGAACAACAACGTACACCGATGATAAAACTGAAAGTCTAAGGCCAACTTAGAAGAAGTGACAGATCGTGCAAAAAATTCACAAACATTCCTTATTTTGGCATTCATAAACGTCAAAGTGCCATATGGATTTGGTACTAAAATGAAAAAAAAGCCATTTGGTGATTTTAAATGTTAACTTTAGTAAAATGTTAGGATCGATCAATATAAGAAAAACCTAGTTGCATACTAAAATAATAATTTTTTTAGATAATGTAGGTATATACCTGCATTTATCTCGAAAGCTTTTCTGGGAACAAAGCGTAATTTTTGTTTTCAGTGATCTAAATTTTGTCTGGAAAATACATTAACAAAATACCAAAACATCTAGAAATTAGTAATCTTTGTCACTGCCTTTTATAACGGTTTTTTGGTAAAAACAGAAAAACAATTCACTTTTTTTTTTTTTTTTTTTTTATATATATATTAAGCGCGTGCAAAAGGGGTTGTGACTACCCTTAAGATGATATACACAGCACGAGCGATTAGGTAGATTGGAGGGGATTTAAAAGGAGATACCGATGCACATTGGTTTTGAACGTCTGTAGATCACAATGGGAGGGGAAAATTGAGCTGGGTAGAGCATTCCACATTCGAGTAGTGCGACTAAAGAAAGAATCTCTGTACTTAACAGTACGTCCGAAATTGGGCTCAAGGGTAAACTGATGGGCATTCCTAGAAGCGCGAGTATTACGGTTGAATTGATTAAGGGGAGGAATGCAACTGGCTATTTCACTTGTGCATTGTTTATGGAAATAACGGTAAAATAACGAAAGACATGAAACATTTCGACGGTGCTCAAGAGATGAGAATGTTTCCGTTATAGTTCTTTCACCTATCATTTTAAGAGCTCTCTTTTCAATTCTATCCAATAAACTCAAGTGGGTTATTGCAGCACCTGCCCAAATGTGAGAGTTATACTCAAGTTTTGGACGAATAAAGGCTTTGTAGATCACAGCCAGATCAGAAGGGGAGAAAAATTTCTTACATCGACGGAGAAAACCTAAACTTTTAGCAGCATTTTTGGCGATGTCGAATATGTGGTCGTTCCATAAAAGGTGGTCTGTGACACACATACCGAGGACTGAGAGCTTTTCGGTTTCCTCAATGCAAGTGCCACTCATGGATAGTGGCATGGGGGGTGGGTTTTGTTTTAACGACAGTAGACAGCATTGAGTTTTTAAAGCATTAAATTCTACACGATTTTTTATTCCCCATTGGACAATGCCGAGATCAGAATTTAATGAGCTTATCATACGCTGCCGTTCAAGTTCCACATCCGAAGGACATGGATGTGAATCTAAGAACGAATATGAAAAGCTGAGGGTACTGTCGTCAGCGAAACAATTTAATGGATTAGAAGTTTCAGATAAAAGATCGTTTATAAATATAAGGAAGAGAGTCGGAGACAGAACGGAGCCCTGGGGCACACCAGCATTTATTTTGTGAATTTCAGACTTGAAACCATCCAATACAACTTGTATTGAACGGTCCGAAAGGTATTTTCTAATCCAACGAAGAAGAGATTCATCGATACCAAATGCACGCATGTTCGATAAGAGAGCTTGATGCCAAACTCTATCAAATGCTTTAGAAATATCAAGTGCAATAATCTTACTTTCTCCAAAACGATGTAAAGATTTGTGCCACTGTTCGGTGAGATATACTTAGGTACAAACTAATCACGTTTTGCTTAAATTCAATTCCGTTGCTGAAAGAGCCTTGTGTCGCATTAACACAAGTGGAAAATTGCTATTATTTCTTTTGTTTTCTTGCTGTTCATGACAAATTTTCTGACAAAAATAGTGACAACTGGATGTTACTTTTTATAGTCCGGTCAGGAAACCGAAACCCGTGTGCTTTTTGGAGGGAAGTTTTTTTATGATTGAAATTTATTTATGACATGATTTAGGTGAAGTTTAGCCTGGGAGTCATTTCTGAAATTTTGGCGTTTAGCCACAATTTTGAAAATGGCGCCCAACGTTCCTCATATGAGAAAATTAAAAAAATCTGTCAAACTACTTAGGCCGTGTGTCGCGTGGAATTCTTTCCCACTTTCAATTTGACATGTGTTAATACACTATGGGGTAGTGTGGAAGGGCTTTTAGTGGTAGGTATGAGCGATATTGAAAAATCATCGATGCTAACTTCGATAAGTCAACATCGAAAAACTATCGAATCATAAACACCGATTTTTTTTAACATCGATGTTTTTAATATGTACAATAACATAAAAACGAAATACATTACAAATTTAAAATACCTTCATTGTTTTGAAAATTGTAACCATGTTCTTAAACGTTAATTTCTTCCATAACATCCATGAGTTCAAAATATTAAGGTACAGGCCAAATTTTCTATACAAAAATAGATTGAAAGTGCCATGATTTCTTCTATTTCGATGATTTGTATGTTTGAAAATCGATCTTAAATTATTTAGCATGAATGAACATCAAACAAGTCATTTAAACAAAAAATCATGTGTAATTGTTGCCTAAGTTTTCTGAACATCGATCTTAAGTTATTATGCATCAATGAACATCCAACAAGTCGTAGGTAAGAAAAATCTTTTTTAAACTGTGTTTATCCTTTCTGAACATCAATGATTATAATGTTTGAACATCGATATTAAATTATTTAGCATGAATGAACATCTATAACAAATCGTTTATACAAAAAATCATGTGTAAATATTGGTGCCTTAGCTTTCTGAACATCAATGGTTTTAATACTTCAAAAGCATTGAAAGCTAAAATAAATTTTTCGTCCAAAATCGTTGTTGAAACATCGATGTTTTGCCAACTTCCATGAACGTCTTAACAATTTTTGTTCATCTCTCACAATATGCTGTCAAAAAGTTTGAGTGAGTTTTTTTTGACATTTGATTTTAAATGTATTAGTGCTTCTTGAGTGGATTCTGATTTTAAATTCTCTTCTCAGAATCGTCAGAAGCGTAATATTTGTGCCAATGAAATGGTTTCAGAAGACTTTCGGACGCTTCCGGACGTCCAAAGGAAAACTGCATAGGTTTATTAATTTTAAATATCAAATACTTTAAGTAGAGTAATAAGGAAGAACCTCATAATTATCAGAAAAATCTGTTATTTAATGATTACTGACTTAAATTGAGTTGGTTTACTATAGTCATGCTTTCATTTCAAAATTGAGTAATTAGATACAATAAGAAAACTTGCTTAGTAAACCAACTCAATTGCATTTCCATCCATAATTTTGATGATGTGTCAGTGAGTGAGTGAGTGAGTGAATGAGTCAGTCAGTCAGTCAGTCAGTCAGTCAGTTGCGGTTTTTGAGATGTTTGCAATCTCATATCTCGGGATAGCGTAATGCTAAAGAATTGAAATTTGGTGAGTTGCCTAAACCTGGTGAACTTAGTAAATGCTGCGAGTTTGAAGTTTCTGACTATATTGGTATTGAAGTTAGAGGGGGTTCGAAAATCGCCTGAGTTTGATCCTGTAAAAAGGGTGTAGTGCCAGAACTTGGCTGGGCACTACCGTGCCTTTTAATGTTTATTTAAAATTTATGTAGGTATGTATTATAACTAACTTAGCCTTTTTTGATAAAATGCAAAGGAATTTTAAATTTGATTAACAAACGAGCACTAAGCATGCAAAATATTTAGAGTAAAAATGAGTTGTTTTATTTGATCAAAGATAAGATTGATTTAGCAAAAATCTCTAAAAATTATATTTGAATAAATATATGTACCTATGTAAATTTTATCTTTTAAGGCTCTCCCAAACCAATGCGAAACATTCGTTGCGGCGAAGAAACATTCGCATGTCAAAATTTATTTTCATGGTGATATATGAGAGTGCCCACACCAACGCGGCGGAGAAACATATGAATTAATTTTGACTGACGAATGTTTCTTCGCCGCAACGAATGTGCCGCATTGGTTTAGGAGAGCCTTTAAACGCTTAGTAGCAAGAATAAACTTTTATTTGTTTGTATAGCAAAAATTAAGTATGTGACTCTTTAAGGTTTAAGTTGATCATGAAACGTTTTATGTACGAGGGGAAGTTTATTAGGTTGGTATACTTATGTGTATTTGTTTTTGCTGTGATAAAAAAAGATAACATTCCTAACCTATACCTACTGTATGAATCACGACATTAACAATACCGACACATTTTTTAGTTTAAATACAAATATTTATTTCAGATAGTATTTTTTTAATAATCCAGAAAAGAAACTGTCATAACTTTTTGGTAGGTACATATTTTCTCTTCATTTTGAGGTCTAGCTTTATAGTTTCGAGGCTTCTTGACTCCTTAAACATGACGTTTTACACTCAGTTCAGATCCCAAGGTAAAGCTGGCTTTAGACTTTCGGTGTTGTCATCGGTGTACGTTGTTCGTTGATGTTCGTACGCGGAACAACTAAAATGTAAATGATAAAACCGAACAACGAACTAAGGCCATTTTGCATTGGTTTCACTCAAGGTTTCACTCATTCTGAAATCCAATGGAACAGTCCAACATGCTACAACTCAATTCTGGGGTTTGGTAGCTGTATAGGTGAATCGTCAAATAAAAGTTATTTGCTACCGCACAAAAAGTGAAATGTAAAACACGAGTGTATTAACTCAGATCTTCCAAATAATATATTTTGTTTGATTTTTTTTAATCTGTTGGTTAAAATTTTCCAAAAACATTGATTTTGGATGCAATTTAAATTAAAATGGAAAGTTAAAAAACACATGAAGTTTTTGTGACGTTTGAGTTTGAATGTGAACCACGCCTAAACGTCCAGTTTTTTTCTGCATTTCAGGTTAACTCAATTTGAACTATGGAAAGATACATAATCGAGCAACGCATTAAAGTTTATTATGAACATGGGCTTTCAAATCAAAATGATGAGGCACATTTTCACCTCAGTGGATTCGTCAATAAGCAGAATTGCCGCATTTGGGCGAATGATAATCCAAGCGTGATTGTCGGAAAACCAATGCACCCATAAAGAGTGACTGTTTGGTGCGGTTTATGGGCTGGCGGCATTATCGGGCCGTAATTTTTCCAAAATGAGGGCGGTCAGGCAGTTACTGTGAATGGTGTTCGCTATCGTGAGATGACAACGAACTTTTTATGGCCCGAATTGGAAGATATAGATGTGGACAATATGTGGTTTCAACAGGACGGTGCCACTTGCCACACAGCTAACGAAACAATGGCTCTTTTGCGCAACAAATTCAATGGCCGTGTTATCTCACGTGGTGGCGATGTCAATTGGAAGCCAAGATCATGTGATTTGACACCGTTGGACTTCTTTCTTTGGAGTTATTATATAAGCCAGCAATAATTAAATAGGTAAACGATGAGATGATCCGGCACATTAACGGCATAGAACCTCAATTATGGCCTGAGCGTCATCGAGAAAATTTGGACCATCGGATGGAGGTGTGCCGCCGAGGCCGCAGCGGCCATTTGGCTGATATTTTATTCCATACATAATTGAACCATAACAATATAATCATAATAAAAAGAAATGACAATAATTTCTTAAATAATTTGGCCCTTAAAATTTCTTCGTTGTTCGTTTTCGTTGTTGCGAGAAGAACGAACAACGGAAAAAGGTACACCGAATGAAGAAGTCCAAAGCCAGCTTAACTCAAGTGTGAGTTTACTCTGGGATAAATGCTGTATTTGCACGAATGCACAGTGGTTCCAGTTGTATGGAGAGGCGGTCATAGATTGATAGAATCTGAACCACTGCAACGATTTCAATGAAATTTTCAGGGTCGATAAACAATTCTATAAGAAATCATCAGGCAAAATGTCCGCCTACAAACACACCCACTAACACGCCCACTTTTCCAAATCTCAAATAATAAAAATTCTTGTAGGTAGGAAAAATACATTCATTTTTTTATAAACTTTTTTATTTTTTGTTTTAAAGGTAATAATAATGAGCTTATCAGTTAATTTGAGTTCTTATCTTTGAGAAATGTATACACATTTTTTTCGAACAAATATTACAAAACAAGTTTTTCTAGAACCACTTTTAGAGGTTTTCTTAATTTTTATTTTCATAATATTACATAACAAAATATTTTTTATAATAAAACAAAAAGAAGACCACAAATTGTTCAAAGATAACCACATATCCAGAACCCCCAAACGTTTAAAAGAACACTTCAGACAAGCACCTTACAAACAAAAAAATAAATGAAATATGCTGCAGTTGGAAGGAGAATGCAGAGTCAATCGCAGCTAGACGCAGCTAGATGTTGTATATACATATATATATACATATAAATACGAATATTTAGGTTTATGATTCATGCATGACTTTTCATGACTTTGTAATTAAAAGTCTCGTTGAATTGTAGAAAAGGAGACAAAAAAACAAATTTTGGACTTTCTTTGTGGGAACTTGCTCTTGGTTATGAAGTGATCAAAATAATAAAACATACTTTATAAACACAGTACATACCTTTAGTTTGAATATCCATTACTAACAAATATTTAAAGAAAAACTATTCTTAAAAAATAGGACTTTAAAGCTTATTGCAAAAAGAGCACTTATTATGACAACGATATTTGTATTTTTCCTCTTCGGAAGCACAGAATGAAAAGTTCTGTTTGTGGATTTGATTTTGTTTTTGTGTAATCAGGTGACATGGCTATTAGTTGATACTATAGGGAAATATGAGGCGATAATAACAACATCAAACTTTTACCCTATGACCTACTACGGTCCCACTGTGGAATGGCACATTGGCATTTTTCTGCCAGTATACTGTCAAAAGAATGAGTAAATTCATTCTTTTGCCAGTTTAATTACAAAAATACTGGCAGTTTTCCAATCGTGTAAATGGGGTATATTTCTGTTCTGTAAGGTGGCGCAAAAGTCATTCCCCACATTGGCAGATGATATAATTTTCGCAAATGGCAGCAAATCGCAATGCCAATTCTATTTTTGACAAGACGTCAAGAGGGACACCTGCTCTTAAAGAACGCGGAATAATTGAATTATTCGTTCGGCGCAGATTTCCCATCCCAACACCGACTGGACAAACATTCGCCGAGAAGCGAGAAGACGAGATGCTGCCAGGTTGACCGTTCTGTGGATAATATCGCAGCTTGCATGTACATTTGTGCAGTTCTATAATAGAACTTGTGCAAACATAAACAACTATAGGAAATGTTTTTCTTAATAAAGTACATAAATATTTAAGAAAATTTACAAAATAAAACTAAGTGCAATGAAATCATTTTTGTAGATAAGAATAGCTAAGTATATAAGTAGTTTTCATTCTACTTATAAGTGAATTCTGTAAGATAATTTTAACGTTACGATAAGCTATAATTAATAAAATTCCCTTAAACGTGTTTAATATTAAAACCCCTTATGAAATGAGACAAAATTTGCAATAAGCAATTGAGACATAATTATTATAAATTAATAAAACTTTTGAATTTACCTATGCTTTGGCAACAGTCACATATCATTTTGTTTGTTTTTTATTTGGTTAATTGTACCTAGTCATATAAGCAAGCAAGCTTGATGGATGATCTTGTCAGAAATGAGAGGTTGTTTATTCCGTTTAAATATTATTACTGTTTTCGTATAAATCATAATGTAAATACGGGCATGTTTTCAAATCAAAACTTTGTATTTAGAGTAATGTAAACTTTTGAAGACGCAAGAACTTTGATTGCGTCATACAGTAAATGGACATCTTGAGATAAGATAAGATTTTCAACCACACTGACTAATTGTTTTAGATATTGAACATGAACAACAAGAGATAATGAAGCAAACATAAAAACTATAGGTAGATAGCAGTTTTGCAAATCATGAAACGCCATTTGAACAGGGATTACAAAGAATAAGTTGTTTTGAGTATATATATGTAGTACAAAATTATTTAATTAAAATTTTGAACCAGAAAACATAACTTAAGTATGATCTTTTGTTTATAATTAAAAAAACTTCTGTTAAAGGGCATTTCTGATAAAGCCTAGTACGCTGCTGATGCGAAACGAAATTTTTCTTTGGTCTCCAATACGACAGCGAAATGCTTACGGAAACCACAGCGAAAAAATTCTCTTTAAAAGTGTCACCAATTACAAAAAAAAAAATAAACACAAAGCGAACATAATCACCAAAAGCCATGCTTAATAAAAGAATAAACAAATACAAATACGAACGCCACTCAAATGTCATTTTTCCGCAACCACTAATGGTCTGGTCAATTAATTGTGTGCAAAAAAAATTGGTGTAGACTTCTAACTAATCTGCTACAATTATCGATTTCGCTCATTGAACAGCGTAGGTACTGCAAAACGAAAAGCAGAACGAAATTTTTCGTTTATGATTTTTGTATGAAAATTTTCGTTTCGCTTCAGCTGCGTTATATGATTAACATGGGAAAAAAAGTAAAATATCGAAAATAGAATAAAAGCGCGTGGAACTGGTACAATTAAAATACGCAGTTCGATAGCGAAAATAGAAAATCGTAGTAAATTACTAGAGACAAGTCTCCACATTATTCCGCACAGAATTTATTGTCCCGAACATTACTGCTGGTGAAAAAGTGACAGTTTTTGTTTTTTTTTAGAAAAAAAAATGGAAGAAAATTATAATTAGCTTAAAATTCAATTTTTTAAAGAAGAAATAAGTAGATAATGAGCCACACCATTCATTAAAACTATTAACAGAACACAAAAAGAAATTTAAAAATATTTTTTGTATGAATAATTTAAGATATATATCTCAATATTTTTTTTTTTCGCTATTGATGTGGAGAGCACAGACATTTTTCGTTTCGCTAGAGCCACGTACTAGGCTTTAGCTTAAAAACTAAAGCATACAGAAACAATGAGATAATATTACGAAAAATTCAACAAAAAAATAGCGAAGAAAATGTACAGCTACATATATGAAATTCATTTTTTTTTTTTTTTTTTTTTTTTCAAAAACAATGTGTATTTACAAAACATAGTTTTCATCCTTTAATAGCTATTATAAAAAAAGTATTTTTGTTTTTTTTTTCGCTACAGATCATAAGATACAAATTAAATCATCGAAGCACTAAAAACTAAACAAATTCTAAATCCGCAGAATTCAAATAAATTTTAATTAAACTAGCTGGATTGTGTTTTTAGTACTGAGTTTCCACCTACCTAGTAGTATAGCCAGTAGCGTAATGGTTAGTGCGTTGGACAGTCACGCTGGAGGTCTGGGTTCACTTCCCAGTCTCGTCCACCTAAAAACTAAAAAGTTTTTTTCAGGGCTACTGCCTCTTGCGAGGAATTGACAAATCCTCCAAGAGTATCCTTTGTCATGAATAAGTTCTTCTCGTCTAGCCGTTCAGATTCGGCATTAAATTGTATGTCCCTTCCATTCCTGTCGACACGCGCACACAAGAATGGTTGCGAGTTGTTAGTCACCAGGGCGTGGTTCTTCATCTTCACGAGCCGTTGCACCACCTAATTTATTTTTATTTTTTTTTTCCACCTACCAGTAATTCTAAATTTAAACAGGATAACCCTTAATCTTCTTGAAAACTTGAAGATTTACCATACATATTTATTTCGAAAATCGAAAATCTAGTAGATTCCAGAGACGCAGGGTCAAAAATCCACACAAAAATCTTGTGGACTTCTGGCCCATTGATTGTGGATTTCTGACCCACTTTAGTGGACCACTTTATAGATAGTATTCTTTAATAAGAGGTGCTTTGGGTGGCCCGCATCGCGGGTTCAAAGGATTTTAACTCCCTTTATGGGCCCTCTCTCCCGCTCCCTCGGCTCCGTCGCTCCGCTTAGGGTATGCTCATACTCAGTCGTCTAGCAGGCGCCTTATGCCTATGTTGTCAGTAGTAGTTTTTTGTACTAAACAGTACCTTGGATGACCCGCATCACGGGTTTAGGGATTTTAACTCATGCAACTCCGTCCCTCCGTTTAGGGTATGCTCAACCCGCCAGGCAGGTGCCTATGTTGTCGCAGTTGGTGTGCTTTCAAGTTTATGTGCATTAAAGAGTTTACAAATTATTTCTTAACAAAATCTTAATTCTGAATTGTTCTGCTTTTTCCAATATTTGAATATGAAATTATTGTGGACTTATGACCCACTTTCTTTCTAAAATTAGGGAATATTGACCCACTCTTTTGTGGACTTTTAACCCACTTGGGTGGGTCAAATCTCCACAAAAGATTCGCGGACTTCTGACCCATTCAAGTGAGTCAAAATCCATTATGGACTTTTGACCCTGCGCCAATTGAAACTATCTACATCTCAGGTCTACATTATATCAAAAAATGAAAAATCATTTTGCTTTTTGAAAGGTTCTGTCAAAATTAGTTATCTTTTTAATCTTGGAAGAACCGCATAGATTGATTAAATCTTAACTAAACTAAGATAAAACTTTGGTGGAAATATCGAAGGTCTTTTTGGTGTTCTCTCTCTAAAAATGTAAATTCAACAAATGTAAAATTTATATTTTACATCCTTTTTTTACAGAAATCAAGTCAGATTATTGTTTCCCACTTTCCCCGAACTGAAATCGTAATTACGGGCGACTTTAACGTTCATAATTCTTCTTGGCTTCAACATTCTAGTCAAACAACAACCGAAGGGAGGTACGTAGAGATCTTTGCCGATTTAAACCATTTAACGCAGCTTGTGAATGAACCAACCCGAATACCTGACGTTGAAGGTCACTCCGCCAATACTCTTGACCTGTTCCTCAAATCTGATCCTGATAAATACACTATAAATGTGTTAGCACCTCTAGGCACGTCGTACCACTGTGTCATATCAGCCAATTTCTCATGCTCCACAATACCAGTTAAAGAAAAAATTCCAAAGAGAACAGTGTGGCAATATGAAAAGGCCAACTGGGATAGTCTCAACAACTTCTTTCGAAGCTTTAACTGGTCACTATGCTTCCTCGATAGTGACGTTGATTCCAGTGCTGATATGGTAACAGGAATTATTCTCAATGGAATGAAAACTTTTATTCCTAACAGGACTAAAGGTATAAGTTCCAAAGAGAATTCTTGGTTCAACAATGGCTGCAAAGAGGTTATCAGGTCAAGAGAGCTAAGTTTCCGATGCTACAAGTTAAATCCAACTGAGGAAAACCGTACAGGCAAGCCCGGAATACCTGCAACGCATATATTCATAGAACCAAATACCAAATATACGGCAAAAAATACTACAATGTCCCAAGGTTAGTAAAAATTTTAGGTCATTTGTAAAAAATATCCGAAATTCGTCTTCATCATCGGTTCCAACACTCGTTCATAATAACACTCCGGTTGTCAGCTCGCAGGATAAAGCAAATCTACTTGCAGCCCAGTTTGCTGCAAACTCGACCTTACCGCATAGTGTTATGACTCCGCATGTACTAGAGAGCGTAAATGAATCCATGGGACATATATTCTTTAGTACTCGTACAGTTGCGAGAGTCCTAAGAGATCTTGAAATACACAAATCCGCTGGTCCAGATGGAATATCCCCCTTAGTTTTGAAGAGTTGTTCTTCTACATTGGCAAAACCATTACAGAAACTTTTTTATCTATCCTAGTCTTTTGGAATTTTTCCAAGTGGATGGAAAATGACACTTGTCCAGCTAGTTTCTAAAAAAGGAATCTTCCTCCCCTAACAATTACCGACCAATTGCACTAACGTCCCTTCATTCTAAGGTCATGGAAACGCTGATAAATCATCAGCTTAAGAGATATCTTGAACAACGAAAGCTTTTTAATGACCGACAGTATGGCTTTCGTAGCAATAGGTCCACTAGTGATTTGATGGCATATCTCACCGAAAAGTGGAATCAAACCGTACATCCTTTTGGAGAAACTAAGGTTATTGCTATTGATATTTCAAAAGCATTTGATAGAGTTTGGCCCGAAGCTTTCTTATCAATACGTGCATTTGGTATCGATGAGACCCTACTTCGTTGGATTAGAAATTACCTCTCTGACTGTTCAATTCGAGTTGTTTTGGACGGTTTCAAGTCTGATGTTCACAGTATAAATGCTGGCGTTCCCCAAGGCTCCGTTTTGTCTCCGACACTCTTTCTTATCTTCATAAATGATCTATTGTCTCTAACATCTAATCCATTTCATTGTTTCGCTGATGACAGCACTCTCAGCAACTCATATTCGTTTCCGGATTCACAACCCTGTTCTTCAGCTGTGGAACTAGAACGGCAGCGTATGATAAGCTCATTAAATTCCGATCTTGTCAGAATTATACAGTGGGGTGATAACAACCGCGTAGAATTTAATGCTTCGAAAACACAAAGCTGTCTTGTGTCAGTAAAGCGAAATATAGCACCCATGCCATTATCCATGAATGGCACTTGCATCGATGAAACTGTAAAGCTTTCCATTGTCGGTATGTGTATTACTGACCATTTCTTATGGAATGATCACATATTCGATGTAGCCAAATATGCAGCAAAATGCTTAGGTTTTCTTAGAAGATGCAAGAAATATTTCTCCCCTTCCGATCTGGCTACCATCTATAAAGCATACATCCGCCCAAAACTTGAGTATAACTCTCCTACTAGGGCGGGTGCTCCAATAACACATTTCAACTTATTTTATAGGATCCAAAAAAGAGCGCTTAAACTTATAGGAGACACATCCATTACTGAAACTTTTGTTTCCCTAGAACACCGTCGAAATGTTTCCTGTCTTACATTATTTTACCGCTTTTTTTATCAACAATGCTCAAACGAAATTGCCAGTTGCATTCCTCCCCTTAAATCTTTCCGCCGTAATACTCGTCTAGCAAGGACTGCTCATCAGCTTACCCTAGAGCCTAACTTCCCAACTAACAATTTAGCTTCTTTTAGCTTAAAAATATTGATGTGCCGCAGGTTTCACTTTATATAAAACTTCGGTACGGCCTTCGGCGGAATCAAATTTCTTATACATGTAACGAGCTGGATAACTACTTCTTTAAAGCCGAATAGAAATAAGAAAAAGAAGACTTACCGAGTTTGCGAGATGTCACTCGAATAGGCTTCTACAATTGATATTACAGAAGATGATTGAAGATGTCACTTTGAAAAGGCTGCTTACAATTTTTATATAAGTTGCTGCCTTTAAAAGTTTTCTGTAACCATTTTCAATAGCCTTAGATTTCCTTTTGATATCAGCTGTTTGGTTCGTCGGCTGGTTTTTTCTTTAGCCATTACAACAACACGAACAAATCTAGATACCATTGGTGACGTACCCGAACGCGGCCAATTTGTCAATCCATAATAAAGAAGTTCGAATTTGTATAAGTCATTTTAAAGAAGCTTTTTAAAAAAACTCTATTCACATTTATAATTATATTTTTATATTGAATAAATTGAACACGTGGAGAGAAAGATAATTCATTTTACTTGATTTGACTTTTTGAGCATCCGGAAAGCTACTTTTCGTTGGTTTAAGACATAAGCTTCAATGCACGATAAACAGAAACGAGGTTTATGCTCATCAGATAAACATAACATTCGGCATTTTCGTATATCTGGGTATTTATGTGATGTCACGATCAGCTTTTATGTTTTTGTTCTATTTAAAGTGAAGACCATCATTAATTTAAGTATTTAAATAAATTGTTTTTAAATTCTTAATGAGCAGTTAAAATTAATTAATTTTCTTTTCTCCGAACATAAGCAGATAATTGTAACGTCACACCCCTAATGAGCTAACCTTGTTTCTGTTAGTCGTGCTTAAGTGGCCGTGTTTTTTTGGATTGAAATTATCAAAAATATGCATTATTACTTAGTTTATTTTAAGACTATTGAAATGAATATGGAGCAAGGGGACTGCTAAAAAATCGTTTAGGTACATTCGTTTCCTCCCGCGAAATGTATAAGAGAGTTAAAGAAATCTTGTTCATGTGTGAAAAATTTTATAGAAGCTCGGATTTATTTAAGGAAAATTTAGGTTTTAAAAAAGGAAAAGGCTGATCCCTAGTGAGGTAAAAATAAATTTATGTTTTATAATTGTTTCCAATACTTTAATTAATAAATAATTGAATTTGATACTTGATTTCAGATAAAATGCAGTAAAAATCACATTAAAAAATAAAAATGTATCTCTTTTTTTGTTTTATTTATTTTTGTTCACCTTCTATAAGACCTGTATTTCACTTTTATACAACCATTTCCGAAGCTATCTGTCAAGTTGAAGTGTCATTCAAGTTTCCAATATCGCTTGTTAAAACTTCGTATCGGCTTCTTTAGGCTTTTATACAACCTGCTACTTTTAAAAGATCTGCGAATAAGTTTATAAGAAGATTTTCCGAAATCACGTATACAAGCTATATAAGCTTGTATAACATTCTCCTTTTTATGCTTAAGTAAACTTTATAAATGTCTTATGGAACTTCTAAAGCCTATTCTATTAAGCCGAACCGAAGCTGAAATGTTAGTTGGGTTCGGACGTTCTGTCAAATACAGAGGTTCTTTCTTAAGCCGTACAACCCGTATGTGGAATGTTTTACCTAACTTTATTTTTCCCACCCATTATGATGTACAGAAATTCAAGACCAATGTGCATCTCCTATTAAATCCTCTCCACTTCTCCTAAACGATCGCACTGTGTATTATTGTATCATTATAAGGGTAGTCGTAATCCCTTAAGTGCGCGCAAATTATAAAAAAAAAAAAAAAAATTGATGAAGATTCTATATGCAAATCCGGTTGTATGCTTCTCTTGGGAAAAAGCGATCGGGAGGGCATCTCATTGACTAAAAAAAAAGAGAAAGATGATTCATTTCACCCAATTGCGAAATATGGGTGACTTCTCCTTTTGATTGTTCGGAAAGGCACGATACATATATTACATGTAATATCACTAGCGTGCTCATTTTTGTTCAGTTCTGCGCATACTGTCAAAATCAATACTAAAAAAATTTAATTTCAAACAATCACCACAAATTTGTTTTTGTTTACTGTGTACTAACATAAAGGACAGCCATCTTGAAATTTGACAAGCTGCGCCTGATAATACCATTGAAATGTGTACTGTGCTTAAGGATGGCTTTTGAGTTTGACATTAGCTTCAGTGCCCAGCCAGCTGCGAATGCGAATAAACTTTTTCAAACAATTTCAAGAGAAAATATCAAATTATTTTTGTTTTAACTTTTCGACAAAGTGAATGATCTTATTTACAAAATAAAAAAAAAAATTGTTTAGGGTAAATGCGGGAGATATGGCACCCCTTTTTTTATAACTTTAAAAGTTATATAATCTGTAGCTAATTTATAACCCAACAAAAATGGACTACTAGGGATTCCACAATGCAAAACATATTTTTCTTTCAATAACAAAATACGTCATTATAAAAATGACAAGTGAAAAAAATGGTGGGTGATATGGCACCTACTGGCGGGTGACATGAAACTTTAGTGTTTAAGTGATTTTATGCCACAGTTGTTGTTTTATGCGTAACTCGAAAGTTACAAAAAAACTGTTTTAAAATTGAAACCAAAAATGTATTAGAATTAGGAAGGGTGGATATGACACCATAGTAAATGTACTGAATTTGGGGGGGATGTGCCATATCACCCTTTGCAATTTGCAACTGTTATTCGAAATGAAAAGAACATTTACGTACCTATGTGCAGTTATAGCGGTAAAAAGAAATAAACAGACACGATTCACTCTTTGTTTTTCCGTTAAACGAAGACCTGACACCGAATACCTTCGTTTCTACAATAAATTTACAAAAATACAAAAAAAAAAACAATCTTTTTCGGTTGTAGTTTAAACATTTAACAAACTTCTTGGATTTCAACTGCACCCTTAAGAAGCTTGTGTGAAACTTAAAGATACTCTGAAGTCATTGTTTTAAAAAAAGTCGTAAAGTGGGAAATATTGAAAGAGTGCCATATCCCCCGTGGTGCCATATCACCCGACTTTACCCTAAATAACAAAAAATTACATGCTAATGTTTTCTACGCGACCAACAACAAGCTTCAGCGACGTTTCAAATGTAAATTCGTAATCCACAACAACAGGACGTGTTCCACAAACCGGCAAATATGTTTCCCTCAAATGTCACCTATTTTTGTTGTTTATGTTGCTCCCGGCGACCACTCATTTGGTGAATGAAACGTCAAAAGTCACGACCATTCGCAATTCACGGTTCGCAGTCGCAACTCATGTGAAAGGCACTTTATTTTTTTTTTTCATTTTAAATTTTGTTAATATGATCATTTGTTCACTTCGTTGAAAAGTAAACAATATTAAACTTTTTTTTTCTTTTGAAAAACTTATTGTAATAAATACATTTTGATCAATATTGAAGATATTTAATAAAATTTATAATATAACAATATATAATTATAATAATTTAAATTATAATAATATATGAATTTCCATAATATCCATACATGGGTTTCCAGCAATCCACATTTAAGACGACAAAGATCATTTCAGCACAGATTCAGTGTCAATATGTGAGCAGGTCTAATTGGAAATAAATTAATCGTTCCTTTCAAATTACCACCCCGACTTAATTCTACTAACTATCTGGAGTTCTTACAAAATAATCTACCAGACCTATTGGAGGATGTTCCACTGCTTCAACTAGCTTCATCATAATTTCAACAAGATGTTGCTCCAGCCCACTATGGTCGTGAAGTTAAGGATTGGCTGGATGAAAAATACGGTGATCGATGGTACCATTGAGTTTATAAACATAGAAGAACCACGTCAGAGTTAAGATATCACCAATCTAGGTGGCGCCCTTATTTGTATCTAGAACAAGAACCAGTGATAATCAATACAAGAACCATTTGCTCCTTAAGATAGACTATTTCCACCTTAAGGTAGACTATTTGTCGAAATAGTGAGGAAATAGTCTACCTTAGGGAGTAAATGGTTCCAGTATTGATTATCACTGGTTCTTGTTCTAGGTGCAAATAAGGGCGCCACCTAGATTGCTGATATCTTAACTCTGACGTGACTCCTCTATGTTTATAAATGTTTATTTATATGTTTTGAAAAAAAAATTGACCTCAAAGTCAAAATTTTGCTCGGGCAAGAAAAATTTAACACCATTTCAGATTGAACCTAAAAACATATCTTTAAAGTTTAGTTTTTCTTACATATGAGTGTTTTTTATAATAAAAATTTTATATACTACTGAAATACATCAGCCAAGTAGAAGACTTAGCATTATTTAATTGGACTTGTTGAATTATTGATTCAATATAGCTTTTAACAGCCTTTAGTCCATAAAAATTGACGTTTCGTCCCGGCGTTCTCACTTCGACTCTTCAGTTGACAGTGAGGGCCTTGTCAAGACGCAATTTTTATTGAGTTCAGTTCAGCTTACATCAATTTTACAGCGAAAATCAATTGTGAACTATACTTACTTACTTACTTTTGATGGCGCTCACAGCCCAGGATGGGCTTCGGCCTCAACTAACAAGCCCCTCCAGCCAGCTCTGTCCCTAGCTAGCCGCTTCCAGTTGCGCACACCGAGTGCTTTGATGTCGTCATTCACTTGATTGCGCCACCTGTTACGGGTTCTTCCTCTGCTGCGTACCCCATCGGGGTTGGATTCGAAGACTCGTCGGGCAGGTGCGTTGCTGTCCATACGCTCCACGTGCCCCAGCCATCTAAGCCGCTGTATTTTCAGCTTTTTGACCAGGTCAACGTCGCTGTATAGCCCGTATAGCTCGTTGTTGAATCTTCTCCTCCATACTCCTTCGATACACACCGGACCGAAAATCACACGAAGAATCTTCCTCTCAAAGCACCCTAGCAGATTTTTATCCGAATCTTTCAGTGTCCATGCTTCTGACCCATAAAGCAGGACCGGGATGATTAGGGTTTTGTATAAAGTCTCCTTGGTTCTCTGAGAGAGGGCCTTACTACTTAAATGCCTTCTTAGACCGAAGAAACAGCGGTTGGCAAGAGTAATTCTTCGCTTGATCTCTGCACTGATGTCATTCTGCGATGTAATAGTGGAGCCCAGGTAGACAAAGTCCTTGACAACTTCGAAGTTATATCTGTCCATCGTGATATTTTGCCCGAGTCGACGATGTTGAGATTCCTCTCTCGATGACAGCATATACTTCGTCTTGTCCTCATTAACCGCCAATCCCATTCTAGCCGCCTCCGATTCAATGCTCGCAAATGCCCCTGCCACAGCTCGCTTCGTTCTGCCGACAATGTCTATGTCATCCGCATATGCAAGCAATTGAACGGACTTTTGATAGATTGTACCGCTGGTGTTGACATGTGCGTTGCGTACAATGGCTTCAAGAACGATGTTGAATAGGTTGCATGATAACGCGTCGCCTTGCCTCAATCCTTTCTCAACATCAAAGGAATCGGTGGTGTTCTTACCAATTTTGACGGAGCAGCGAGATTTCTCCATCGTCATCCTGCACAAGCGGACGAGTTTGGCAGGGATGCCGAGACTCGACATGGCTCTGTATAATTCGTCCCTTTTCACGCTATCATACGCGACTTTAAAATCGATAAAAAGGTGGTGTGTATCGATCTGGAATTCCCGGGATTTTTCTAAAATCTGTCGGAGTGTGAACATTTGATCGACGGTTGACTTGCCTGGCCTAAAACCGCACTGATAAGGGCCGATCAGATCGTTGACAAAAGGTTTTAAGCGGTCACACAGGATGGCCGACAAGATTTTATAAGCGACGTTTAGGAGACTAATTCCTCTGTAGTTGGTACATTTCAGAACATCTCCCTTTTTATGGATGGGGCACACTATACCGAGGTTCCATTCATCGGGCATACTTTCCTCCGACCAAATTTTGCAGATGAGCTGGTGTATGCTCCTAGCCAATTCATCTCCCGCTGATTTAAATAGTTCGGCTTGTAAGCCATCCGCACCTGCAGCCTTGTACGACTTAAGTTTGGATATCGCCAGCCGAACTTCGGTTAGGTCGGGTGGACGGAACTCTTGGCCATCATCGTCCAAGTTGAATGGAGCGTTCTGCCTATTAGCGGCATCTTGGCTGTCTTCGCCATTAAGCAGTCTAGAGAAGTGTTCTTTCCAGATCCTCAGCACTGACTGTGTGTCTACTACCATATTCCCACTCTCATCTCGGCAGGCTTCCGTTCTAGCCTTGAATCCTTGGGTGGATCGCTTCACCCTCTGATAAAATTTTCGAACATCTCCCCTACCGCTACAACCCTCAATAGACTCTACCGCCCGCTTCTCGTGCTCTCTCTTTTTCCTCCTGAGAAGTCGGCGTTCCTCTTTTCGTTTCAGCCCGTAGAGCTCCCGGGCCACTCTCTCAGCAGCTCTTGTTCGAGTCTGCAGCATTGCCTGGTAGGCCTCGTCCTTAGCTGCATGCGCTAGCCGGCACTCCTCATCGAACCAGGGGTTTCGTTGTATTCGCCTAGTGAAACCCAGCACATCAGAGGCGGCACTTCTAATGGCTTGTTGACAGTGTTCCCACTGGTCCTCTGCACTTGATGCTGGTAGCGGACCTCCTGAGAGATTAAGAGTTACGTGGTCTGCAAAAGTTCTGGCAGTCTCTTGCGATTTAAGCTTCTCGACATCGAATCTTTTCACAGCATCTGCTCTGCGTTGTCGCGTCATGGATATCCGCATACGTAGTCTAGCTACCACCAGGTAGTGATCCGAGTCAATGTTGGCCCCTCGGAACGTTCGGACGTCCAAGATACTGGAAGCATGTCTCGCGTCTATCGCAACGTGGTCGATTTGGTTGACGGTTACTTGATCACGCGACCGCCAAGTCCCCTTGTGTATATTGAGGTGTGGGAAGTAGGTGCTTGAGATGATGACATTTCGCCCCGCCGCAAAGTCTGCCAGCCTGTGTCCGTTGCCGGAAGTTTCGTCGTGTAGGCTGTGTCCTCCGACTATCGAACCAAAGATGCCCTCCTTTCCGAATCTTGCGTTGAAGTCACCAAGAATGATCTTCACGTCGTACTTCGGGCACATATCATACGTTGTCTCCAAGAGATCGTAGAATGCTTCTTTGGTTGAGTCTTCTCTCCTTTCATGGGGGGCGTGAACACAAATCAGCGAAATGTTCTTAAATTTGCCTTTGATGCGGATTGTGACCAGGCGCTCGCTTACACTTCGGAAGCCCAAGACTTCTTGCCTAAGTCTTCCCCTTATCACAAAACCACAACCCAAGAGCCGCTGACCCGGTTCCTTCAAGCACCCGCCGTAGTAGATGTCACACGTTTTCAGTCTCCGTACGCCCTCTCCATCCCATCGCACTTCCTGGATGGCTGTTACGTCAGCCTTTAGCCTGTCCAGGTTCTCCACTAATTGTTCGGCTGCACGTGTTCTGTATAAGGACAGGACGTTCCACGTGCAGATCCGAAATTCATTGTCCTTGTCCTTGTTTCGTTTGCTGGGGTCGTCAACTTTAAAATCATCCATATCCGAGGCTTGTTGTTGTTTCGGAACAACTTTTTTTTACGTGGTAGGGAAGTTACCCCGACGCACAACCCCCGACCCGGAGGACCAGACCCTTCGTATAACTCCAAGGGTAGGGAGCCGGATAAACCGCTCCTTATAGGCCTGAGCTACAAATATGTCGTAGTAGCCCATATAAGGTGTTCACTAAGTAGTTCAACCTAACTGGAACTGTAGACGCCACCGTTGATTCCATCTAGAGAATTCGTCCGCTGCCGCCTCGATGAAAGGAGAAGTGCCTTAGTGGGAACACTCCTCCCCCCCCTCTCTCGTTGGCTGTCCCCAACAGCTTTCCACGGGGATTTAAACCCCGTCTCCAGCTGAGGTACTAGACACCCGATGTTCACCACGTGGAGGTGAGAGTAGGAGTTGGTAGACAGAGGTGGATTTTGAGAAAAACCTGTGGACGCTTGTGTCCTCTTGAATGCACATAACTACCCTTTGAACAATTGTGAACTATATTCAACTCAATTAGAAATTTAGTATTTCTACTAAAAAAAAATCCAAAATGAGGTCCCTACCATTAGTACTGACAGAGAAATTGACCTTAATATGGCAGGATACACCAAATTTATCCTTTTTTTAAATCGTCAAAAAATGATGTCAAAGTTAAAAATCAGACTTTATTGTAGAACAATTTTTTTTAAGAATATGAACAAGAATCATATAATTATTTAATAAAAGTGTTTTCATACGGCAACCGACCAACGGTTGCAGAGATTTCTATCGCATTCCTTCTAATAGTCCGTAATGTGCGTTCAACTAAGAGCCTGATTATTCGGTTCGTTTTTTCGTTCGTTTCGTCTTTCGTGTTTTTGACAGGCACGAACGTTCGTGATTACATGGTTCGCGAAAACACATACGTACTTCCTTTCGTTATTTTGACGTTCATGGAATTTGGGGTTGTTTTGAGTGAAAATATTCAGTAGTAATGAACAAAAATGTTTTGTAATCACTTCTTTCTTAAATATACTCGTATATTAGGTATATAGTATATTAAATCACGAAAAACAATTTTCCCATTCATTCATTTTTGTTCAAATCGTTTCAGCCAATAGATTTTATATGGAAACAATCAAAAATCTCTGGCAATTTTGTTTCTTTGTGTGAAAGGTACAAGGCAATTAAAGGATAATGTCAAAAAAATATTCAGCAACTGGTTTCCTGTGTGAAAGGAGTCTTACTACGTTTTCAATAGAGCCGAAATGGGGTAATTTCGAAATTTGGCAAAAAAGTGTTTTCATTATCAAATTTGCTAATTTCATTTGACATCTCATTTCATTTTGGATTTAGAATGGCGGTTAGCCGTTTATTTTTGTTGTTTTCTCTTTCTATTTTATGTTGTTGAGTAAAGTGTATTGATATGTTCGTACAAAAGCTTTTAAGAGCTTTTAAGAGCTTTTGAAACTGAATCGCTGGATGCATTCACCTAATTTCTAACCTAATTTCGTGCAAAATGAAATGTGATTTTGTATGGGAAATGAGGTAATTTCAGATCTCATTTGGAAATTTGCAACGAAATTACCTGATTCCGCCCAGTGAAAACGGCTATTATAGGTTTATAGGGAAACAACACAAATCTCTTGCAATTTTGTTTTTTTGTGTGAAAGGTGCAAGACATTTATTACAGGAACAAACAAATCTCCAGCAACTAGTTTCGCTGTGTGAAAGGGGACTTCGACTTGGTGTTCTGATATTTTAATTCAAAAGCTTTTCAGGGCTTTCGAAATTGATACCCGCTGGATACATTCACCTAATTTCCAATCTAATTTCGTGCAAATTTGGTTGAAATTAGCTCATTTGGAAACGAGAATTTGTATGGGAAATGAGTTAATTTGGATCCAATTTGGTAATTTGCAACAAAATCACATCATTTGGGCTAGTGAACAAGGTGAACAAGTAAGTAGTATGTATAAGTAGATGCAATATAGCAATAATTGTCGTCGGTTTGCTATGTTGCAGAGCACAGATTTTTAAGAATAAAAAAAAAAGCTAAAATAATTTTAAAAGATAATCTATTGAAAAAAAAGTTATTCTCAGTTCAATTTTATTCTGAGTTCAATTTAAATCCAAAACAAATTAGACTTTACAGCATTATATTTGTGTTTGCTTATTGTAGGTTTAATGAAATCTATAAGCAGTTGCTGAGTTTGAAAAAAAAACATCTGTTATATTCAACAAACAAGTTCTACATAATAAATGAACACATAATTTAAAAGAATTAAATTGCAAAAAAAAATCAAAAATGTATGACTTATCTAATCATCATCTTCTTCGTCGTCGTTATCATCATCATCAACTTTCCTCAAGGCTGCTTTCTGTTTCTTCAGTTCCTTAGCAGCAAGTTTCTCTGCTCTGGCTTTGGCTTTCTCTTCCATCTTCTTTCTAAGTTTTTCTGCTTTTGCCTTGAGTTTTATCTCTTTTTTCAGAAGTTTCCACTCAGCTCTTACTATATCCCGATCGCTTGGTTCAGGATTGATCAGACCAAGACCTAGATCAAGACCAAGATGTGGACTTTCAAGCCAACATCTTCCTAACAAGGGTGTGAAGACTTCATTTTGAGAACACTGAATGTGGTATTTATGGAAACCTCCTAACAAACTCGGGATACACCAGAAGTAGGAAGAATTTTCACCATTCGGATTAGGTATGCTACCTGCTCTTAGACATACTGGTTCTTCGTCACCACATGGTGCTAGATCTCGAGTGCATGCTCCGAGAAGAGAATTAAAGGCAGATCTCTCGGGACATGTCATCTCATTGGAGACAAGATTTTTGGCATTTTCAGAACAGGACACATATTTTCGACAGTTGGTAGGATTTGCAATGTCACCAGCTTCAGTGCAGGGGCTAATAGTGGTCGATGAGATGTCTAATGCTTCATTGGCTATAGGTGATTCGGGTTCAGAGGAAACTTGATCGTTGATTTCGGTGGATGGATTTGGCAATTTAGAAGTAATTTCAAGATTCAACTCTGGGTCAGAAATTGTGACAGTTGAAGTAGCTAATTCATCTATTACAGTTGTTGATTCATTGTTTACATTTAATGCATCTTCTTCTTTGGGTATATTTTCAGTTGCAGTTGGCTCTGTTTTAGTTTCTTCAGCTACCGTTTCTGTAATACTCGGCTCTGTTGTCTCTTCATTTACTGTCACAGTGTCTATTTCTGAATTACTTGCACTTGTTTCTTCCTCTGTTGCAATAATTCCACTTTGTTCATCTTCTGCTGCTTCTACAATTTCAGGTACTATGGGACCATCTGTCGATTGTGTTAATTGGATTTTTTCATTTTCAAGAACTGCTGCTTCTGAAGTGCTTTCTTCTTGTTGCTCTGAAGTACCTTCTGCTACTTCTTGTTCTTCTGGTACTGATTCATTTAAAGTTGTTCCTTCGTCTACTATTTGAGGAACTTCTGTAGGACTTTCTGTAGAAGGTTCAGTCTCATCTGCTATTAAACTTGATTCTGGTGATTCAGGAATGGTTGCTGAAGTTTCGCCTTCTTTGTGTGGAGGAATAATTGCTTCTGATGGATGTTGTTGTGAAGTACTTTCTGGTACTTCTTGTTCTTCTGGTATTGATGCACTTAAAGTTGTTCCTTCATCTAATATTTGAGGTGTTACTGCGGAGTTTTCTGTAGAGGGTTCTAACTTATCTGCTATCAAACTTGATTCTGGTAATTCTGGTAATTCAGGTATGCTTGCTGGAATTTCTTCTTCCTTGTTTGGAGGAATAATTGTGTCTGATGGCTTTGTTTCTGAAGTACTTTCTGGTACTTCTTGTTCGTCTGGTACTGATTCAGTTAAAGTTGTCCCTTCATCCACTATTTGGAGTGTTTCTTCAGGGCTTTCTGAAGAAGGTTCTGACTCGGTTGCTATTGAACTTGATTCTGATGTTTCAGGAATAGTTACTGGGTTTTCTTCATCATTGAGTGGACTGGCGGGAGAATTCACTTCGATGTCTTCAGTTTGTGTATCTTGAGACGGTAAGATTGAAGAATTTGTTTCTGAGACAATATCCACTATAAAAATTGAAAAGAAGTATTAAACAAATTTGGAAAAAAAGAAGCACCATAAAATCTATTGCACCGAATTTAAAATAAAAAAAACTTAAACTCACCTTCATCTGGGATTACTGGCAAAATTTCAGGACCTTTTATTTCGGTTGCTTTTGATCCCACATCTACTTCCAAAGCAAGATCATCTTGGCAATAGGTTTTTGCTGTGAACTTTAATAAGAACTTAATTAAATTCAAAGAAAACAATTTAAAAATTTACTGTTATATCATACCAGCAGGATTAAAAGAGCAAAATTCTGTAGAGTTTTCATTTCGAGGGTTTTTTCGTTACTAATTGCTAATAGCACTCATAACATGCAATTTAAATGCAATGAAAGTATTATTCAAAAGATCTTTATCTGGTGATGGCCTCATTAAAGATGCGAAGATAAATTAATCTTGTTTTGTTTGTTTGTGCTACATCGTAAAGATAACGCTAAATGCATAAACATCTATAGTGCCGGGAGCTGGGATAAAGAATTTGGTTTCTATATCGCTCATACACGGAAAGAATTTTTGCAGGTGATGGCCATCAATTGTCATCAGATTGGAAGATTCTAAAAAAAAGGACCTACTTAAAGAAGTGGTCCTCAATTTTAACCCAGCGCAGCGGCTCCATTGGCAATATTTGAGGCAATAAATTGCCTTGCTCATTGCCATTGCCTTAAATAATGCCAATGGAGATGCAGGAGATGGAAGACAATTATTGCCTTACATTGTCAAAGCAATAAATGTTTTTATTTTTGTAGGCCTTTTTTTAATCCATCATCAGCATCAGCCATATGCTTAAATCAAATTCGCTGGGCAAGTTGCTTGCTACCAACGTCAGTGTAATAGGGGTCTTTACCATGTAGCAATATGCACCGCTATCTCGTTTATTCACAAGCGGTTATTCATCACTTTGTGGGGATATATTCCTATGCAATTGACACTAGCCACAAAGTGCTAGCTGTCACTTTTGAGAGTTTGACAGATTCATAAAGAGATATAAATTTGACAGTTGAACTTAGTTACCAGCTTATTGCCATGTCCATGTTACTTCGGGGTAGGGCAATATATGTACGTCATATTATATACAAGTTCATACCATTTAAAATTACATTTTGGTACCTACTTAACATTTACAAAGCGCTCACAAAATGCTTTTAACTTTATGAGCTTCATAATTTGAGAATTATTTGTGCTATTCACCAACCACTTATACGTATTTTTCTATGTTCGAAAATGAGAGGCAATGTTTGAATGTGAAAGCGAATGTTGGAAAAAGATAGCCAACCGAACATTCTCAAACTGTTAAATTAAACTGTTTTTGGAAAGCTGGATGCCTATCCAATACCAAAAGAATATCAATAAACCCAAAACATTTTTTACTTATGTTAGAAAACAGGTAGATATAAGGCTCTCCCAAGCCAATGCGGAACATTCGTTGCGGCGAAGAAAAATTCGCATGTCAAAATTTATTTATATGGTGATATATGAGAGTGCCCACACCAACGCGATGGAGAAACATATGAATTAATTTTGACTGACGAATGTTTCGCATTGGTTTGGGAGAGCTTATAATGTCTGAAAAAAAAATAATAGGTATGTAGTAGCTTTTAAAGAATTTACCATTACAATATTATATTGTTTTCTATTATCATCTAAAAATAATTCTTTTAAATGCTTAAATTATGATTTCACTTTAAACAGAAATGAATAACAAAAGATGATTGTGAGCTGTGACGTCATAGAAATACCCAGAAATACCATGACGGAAAATTGGGTACATCAAATGACCATACCTTTTTCTGTTAATCTTGGGTAGAAAGGACATTTTATTGCGAAAATTTTCGGACAAATTTTCCAAGAGAGCGCTCGTAACTTACGAGTGGTCCAGTCCAAATCACTCATAACTTTTGCGAGCGCTCGTGAATGTTCACTAATATTGCTTGGTGGATAGGTTTATGAGGCTCTAAAGTCATGAGCGCTCGTTGAACCCCAGTCTTAATCTATGATCAAAACAAGTTGTTTAACTGAAGAAGAACAGAATTTAACTAAAAATTGATTTTAACTTTTTTTTTAAGTGTAAAAAATATATAATCGTTAACTACTCATTATTGATAAAAGACTCGTTACTGATAAAAGAGACTCATTAGTCATAAGGACTTATGACTTAATTGTAAACAAAACATAAAATAGTTAAACAAAAAAATAATCTTGTTTATGATTGGGCTTAACTTTTAGAAATGCAACAACTAATAATTCTTAAACATGTAAGTTTTCCATTCATCTTCATCAATGACATTTTCTTTAACTCATTTCCGTTTGACGTCATAAGATATTTGAAATATCTACGCACAAATAAAATTTTGCATCTTGTCATTTATTTTAAAGAAAAAGAAATTATAGAAATGGTACCTTATATGCATGTGCAATGTAGGTATGTATACGTACTTGCTTTAGTAAATATAATAACCTAACCAAGAATTCAAAACATGTTTACGATAAACAAGACATACCCAGCTAGATGGATTGATGGATAATAAACAACAAAACTGTCTGTTTATCGTAGGGAAAGTACGTAAGGGAAGCTGGGCTAAATTATCTCACCTATACAAAATATGCCTTATATCTCTGGTAAAAAGTGAAAACCCACTTAAATGTTATATTTTTAGTAATTATTAGGCGTCCTGTAAGGTTTATTCACATGAGAGCGACGAATAAACTTATAAATGGGATTACAAACATAGACCTAAATTCTTCAGAAAATCCAAACAAAATGTTAGGAATCTAATTATTGTTAATGTTTGGATAGTAAAATGAATACATATTTTAATTGCTTAAAGAAAATAAAATTTGATAAAACAAATTGGTCATCATCATCGCGAATTGCAATTGATTGTTAAGTGCCATTCATACTAGCAGCGAACTGCGTCTGCGAATAATTCTTTTAAAGCAATTTTTGAAGTAAATATCAACTTATTCTTATATAAGTTGTTTAACAAATGCATTAAATGATCATATTTAAAAATTTAAATAATAGAAAATATTGCGTTAAATTAGTTAAACTTACAAAAAAAAAACTTTTTAAAATTTTCTACGAGGCCAACAACTGCGACCTGCGAGCTGTCAAATGAAAATTCACAGTCGACAAATACAAGACGCATTCCACAAAGCTGCGAACAAATTATAATATATAAATAAAATACTTGCAAATAATTAAATATCTTTGTTTATTGCTTTCTAAAAACAGACATGATAGTTCGCAGCTCTCTGCGACCACTGAATGAAATGTCAGATTCTGCGACCATTCGTGATACGCAGACGCAGGGTGGCTTCATATGAATGGCACTTTACGAATTGTCAAACTCTTCGCGTTCCACATATACCATCCACACTGCAACGAATGAATTGTTCTACAATAATTGTCTAGCTTCAAAATTACTATTGTTGTTGTTTTATTCGTGGTTCGCGACGAATTAAAATAAAAAGAAATGTCGAATGTTCGCTAATTGTTCATTCGTAGTTCGTCGCGTCGGTCGCTCTCATGTGAATAGTACTTTACTTTAGCTGCGAACTGTGAATGTGAATTGCGAATTTTGATGTTTTATTCACATGAGTGGTCGCTGAGAGATACGAGTTCTGATGCAACTAGCAACATAATACAAAAAAATCGTTTATCAAGTAGAAAACATTAAAATGTAGTTGTTTGTTGTTTAAACCAATTTTGCTTTTAAATTTAGTTTGTTTGTTTTTATTTTAAATTTTGTAAATAAGATCATCATTTATTCACATTCTATGAAAAGTTAAAACAAACAAAAATTGATATTTCTTTCTTGAAAGAACTTGAAATGATGAAGGTACCTATTCGTATTCGCAGTTCGCAGCTCATATGAAAGGCAGTTAAGTTTTGTTGTTACTCCGAATCGTTTGCTTTGGTTTAGGAGAACCGTTTAAGGTCGGATCAAACAGAGCGTGGTCTGGCGTCTTTGTAAAAATTTAAAAACAAATTTATTTGTAAATTTTTACAAATAACACCAGAATGCGCTCTGATTGACCCTGCGGCTGAGGGCCTGCCTTTATTGTGAGTATCGTTTGCTTTAAGCCCTCTTCTAGCTTCCACACCATCTAATTGAGTATTGATACAAAGTATGAAATAATTCTTTGCGACTACCAAATTTGTGTGAACAAAATTTTCATATTTTGCTTCCACACTTGCCTTGGACAAATCAGTTTCACCCTAACCTTAAACCCTCTACTGTGAAAGAATGTGGGAATTTTTAAAACCAATGTTAACACATTATCAAACCTGTATGACAAATCTGTTCACGTTTGATAATGTGTACTCTCTGTTTAATGGTTTGACAAACAAATCTGTTGTTCACAAAATTTTTTGATAATGTTTGACAGTCAGCGGTTTGTTGATGTGTTTGTTCGATAATGTGTACCTAAGTTATTCATCTAACCATCAAACTTCATTGAAATATAGTTCACAATTCCCCAATTCTTTAATTAAATTTAAGTGAGTGTTCTGTTCTCTTGTTTTAATCCACTCTTTCACCCACTTTTTTCTATTAATTTTCTTTTTTTTAGCTATCATCCATTTTTTAATGTTTATAATCTTTTATTAATTAGGTATATTAAAATATTTTGTATTTGTATTTTATTTTGTTTATGATAATATCAACGCGTATATGGATTTGACATCTTAAATTGAGTACTAACTTTTGTTTGACAGCCAAAATAACTGATAAATGTGTACCCGAAACTTTTTGTGCAAGTTTGACGTCCAACAGGTTTGTCAAACACGTTTGTCCTGTCTTGTCGTGTTGTGTTGGATGGGCTGTCATATTATAAATCATTTTGTTCCCGCTTTTTTGCCTTTTAAAGCCCTTCCACACTATGTATTAACAGAGGCCAAATTGAAAGTGGGAAATAATTCCATGCGATTGCAAAATTTGTGGGAAAGAAATTACTTTTCATATTTTGCTTCCCCAGTTGATTGTATTAATACAACGACAACCTTAACCTCAAACAAATGTGATAAAGTGTGGGATAGAATAAGAACCGTTCCTCAAATGTATCATGTCTTAATAGGTACAAGCGTACAAGTCAAATCGTGTAGGATAGAATGTTTGCGTTGTGCAGGATGGGCTGTCATATTTTGCTTCAACACTAATATACATACCTACATGAGTTGTTTCCCACTTCTTTGACGTGTTAATAAAGAATGGGATAGTGGGAAAAAGTTTTTTTTTATCGATACACAAGATTTGTCGAAAGTCGATAGTATTTAAGAAGGTATATATCTTAATGTTATTTCTGATATCAGATGTCATCAGCTCTGTGTTGTGATTACAACAACATAAAGCTATCCAGATATAGCTTTTAACAATAATTTGAAATCACTTGACTATTTGCTACACATGTACCTACGATTGACTTTTGTCGGATCGAACTGTTGCATTGCTATCAAATGTTTGAAAATTGTTTGCTACAATTCTTTCATATTCGCTAGGAATGATGGAATAGTTCAAAAATCCAATCGAAATTGACATAATATGTAATACGATTACTGTTTACTAAATAATATAATTCAAATCACATCAGTCTATGTGGTGGTCTCTATGAATTTTTAAATGCATATTTTCAGGCTATTTCTTTAAGCTTTTTACTCCGAATAGAATTGAGTTTGTAAGTTGCACTCTCAATTTATCTCTTCTACCTTCGTGCTGGTTTTTAATAAATGTTTTAATATTTCAACAGTAATAGCTTCCCTAGTCAAAATGGCATAGCGTATAGAGCAGATACCCACCAATACCAACAAACGTGCAATGCAAACTTAAGATAAGATTACACAGCCAAGCCAACACAAAACGTCAACATTATTTATAACGGTTATTTTGTTTCACTTAGACTATGTCTTATGTCAAGAGAAGGTGACAAACAAATCCGTTCGAACAACCAAATCTAAATGTAAAGAAAAGATACTTCCCAGTCACTGTGAATGTCGTCGGAGTCTGAATCGGATTCAGAGGATTTGCGTATTTTTTTTTCAAAGTGCCCCCGCAGTAACAGAAGGTTATTCGAAATCGTTACGTCCGGTGGGTCGTTTTAAGAAGTGCGCTAAATTAAAATCAAGCATCTAACATGCCGTTGAATATTTTTTGTTGATTTAGTGATAAAAAGTTTAAATAACGGTCGCATATACTTTTTCGAAGTTCGAGTTGGTAAAGTGAAAGAACGCAAGAATGGATTTGAAGGCCTTTCGAGATACAATCCCACCTACACCAAAGGCTCTTGAACCAGTAGTGGCTCGGCGGCCACGAACCACAGTTACGACAGCAGGTGTCAGACGACGAGTTCTTAAGAAGCACATCCAACAGAAGTACCTGTTATGTGGGTTCGCAATACATGTAGTTATTTTTTTCTTTGGAGCACTTAAGAGACCTGACTTTGTTTTGCGGGATCCTCAAAATAATAGCTCTCTATTTGTCTCTCTCGCTCACACACACTTTGTTTTGATGCCGTTCTAGGCTTTCCTGGCAACACCCGCATACCTCTATGGCAACATTGTGGAAACCGATAAGGAATGGGTCATTCGAATATGGCCGGCGATCATTTATCAGGCCATCATACAGATCTGCCGATCGATATTGGAACACTTGACCGAAGAATATCGGGGAACGGAGCATGAAACAATTGCTTATCGTCGGGTGTTTTTGATAGCAACTGTCATCATATGCGTTTCTTTGCTGATATGTGGATGTCTCTTCTCCTCCGCTTGGCTCACAGTAACAACAACAACACAATTGATAGCAATTGTTTGCTATGGATTTTTTGCAGGTGAGATTGCGTATATATGTATATTTGATAACGGAAAGATAAGTCTCGAATTTTTGTTTATCTCAGATAAGAAATATAAGTAAGTAAGGATGAGTAAAAATTGAAATCAGGGTAATTCTTCTTTGAATTGGTTTGAATGTTTTTGTATTTACCTAAATAAAGTCTACAACTTGTACACGTGCAAAGTTAAAGAAGTGGAAATATTTTGTTTGTTATGCGCCAGAACCAAAAAAAAAAAAACTTTTTTTTCATCTATGTACTAAATGGGGACTGACTATTTGTTCAAGATTGAGATTGTCTCAACCAAGCAACTCCCCTACAATATTCCTTCTTTTAATTTATACAATCTGCATAGACCCCTTTCACACAAGGAAACTGAGTTTCCGGCAACTGGGAGTTTGTAGGCGAGAAGGGCGTAAAAGGAAGACAAAAAATCTCCCCTCCCACTCTTCTCGCCTACAAACTAGCCAGTTTCTGGCAACTCAGTTTCCTTGTGTGAAAGCCGTCATAGCAAGCATAAAGGCTCTCCCAAACCAATGCGGAACTTTCGTTGCGGCGAAGAAACATTCGCATGTCAAAATTTATTTACATGGTTATATATGAGAGTGCCCACACCAACGCGGTGGAGAAACATATGAAATAATTTTGACTGACGAATGTTTCTTCGCCGCAACGAATGTTTCGCATTGGTTTGGGAGAGCCTTAATGTGAATACAGAATATATTGCTTTCACACAAGAAACTGAGTTGCCGGCAACTGGGAGTTTTGTAGGCGAGAAGGCCAATAAGTAAGGGGAATGAAAAAATCTCTCCGGTCAATGTTTGAGGAGATTTTCTTATACTGTCCGTAATGTGCGTTCAGCCAATAGACTACATGAAAACAAACAAAAATCTCCGGAAATTTTTGTTTCCTTCTGTGAAAGGTACAAGGCAATTAAAGGAAACGGTCAACAAAAATCTCCGGCAACTGGTTTCCCTGTGTGAAAGGCGACATTTAGCTCAAACGCCTTCTTATATGCCGTTTTCACTGGGCTAAAAGAGGTAATTCCGTTGCAAATTTCCAAATGAGATCCGAAATTACCTAATTTCCCATACAAAATCACATTTCGAAATGAGGTAATTTCAACCTCATTAGCACGAAATTAGGTTGGAAATTAGATGAATGCATCCAGCGGGAATCAGTTTCAAAAGCTCTTAAAAGCTTTGCATGAAAATATCAATACACGATATACTCAACAACATAAAACAGAAAGAGAAAACAACAAAAATAAACGGCTAACTGCCATTCCAAATTCAAAATGAAATGAGATGTCAAGTGAAATTAGCAAATTTGATATGATACACATTTTTGCCAAATTTCGAAATTACCTAATTTCGGCTCTAATTAAAACGTAGTATTAACAATTACAATAGTAACTTAAATGTGATAAATATTAATTTTTTTTTTTTCAAACTATTAAAAATATAATAAACTACAATCTATGAAGTTGAATGGGCATAAGCCTCCCCCAGACTTTTCCAGACGTCTCGATCTGTAGCTCTTTCTTTCCATCGTTCTTCAAAATGATCTTTTTTATCTCTCCATCTTTTTCTCTGTCTGCCTACTTTTCTATTCCTAGCAGTTGGTATCCATTCTGTTAAGCATTTTGTCCAGCGGTTATCCTCCAGCCTTGCAATATGTCCTGGACAATCCCATTTTGTTCTCCTGGCCTTAACGACAACATCTTCAATATTAGTTCTTCGCCGTATTGATGCGTTTGAGATGTGATCTCTTAAGCTAATTTTTTGGATAGACCTCTCCATTGCTCTTTGAGAAACAGCGAGTTTATCCAGAATGTTGTTACTATTACTTCATGTTTGCGACCCATATGTTAGAACTGGAAGAACAGCGGTATCCATTAGGTACCATCGGAGTCGGGTTTCCAGCCAGGATATCTCGCATATTCCAATATTGTACGTTCTTATATTGCTTATTTTTGAATGCGATGATTTGTCCTAAGTAGGTAAGGTCTTCTACATATTGAATTGGGTGTCCTTCTAGTTGAATAGTATATGTGGTATGGCATTGCACATCATTTTTTGTTTACTTAAGTTTATATGGAGTCCAGTTTTGACACATGCATCATTTAGCTCGATTATCATCCCTTGTAGCTCGGAAGGTGAAGAACTTATAAGAACGATATCGTCTGCAAAGTGCAAGTTATTCAGGTGTTCGCCATTTATCATGATGCCTTTATTATTCCACATTAAAGAACGAAACATTTCCTCCAACACCGCAGCAATAACATTGGTGAGATTGGATCTCCCTGTCGTACTCCACGTTCTATTTTAAAATCAGTCCCTGTTACTTCTGTTTTTACTCTTGCAGTTGAGTTTTGATACAGATTTCTCAGAATTCTTGTGTATTTGGTACTTACCCCTTGATTTAATAGAGCTTCCCATATTTTCTTATGCTCGATTGTATCAAATGCTTTTGTGAAGTCTATAAAGCATAGATATATTTAAATTTGATATTCATGAGCTTTTTTGATGAGTTGGTTCATGCTTTGAAGATGGTCGGCTATTGAAAATCCAGATCGATTTTCGATATACAAATGATATTCGTTTTTTTATTGGCCGTTGTTGGATGCGTATCCAAAGGAATATGGATTCGTTCGTGGTGTTGTAATGCCTAAGGAAAAAACATCGGACAAACCAAACAGCTGATGTCAAAAAGAAATCTAAAGCTATCCCAACATTTTTCGGATCTGTTTGGATATTCGAACAGCTGATACATTAAAGGTGTGTCAATCATTCATTTTAAACGATTCAATCGTTCATATGTAGTTCAGTTCAATGATTCGTTCTTTTCAATCGTTCATTTTTTCAATCATTTTGGTTTCTGTTTCATTTTGGCTGCGAATAAAATGGGGAAATTTAATTCTATTCCAATCGTTCACTTTTTCAATCATTTAGGTTTCTGTTTCATTTTGGTTTTGAATAAAATGGGAAAACTTCGTTATTTTCAAACATTCATTCTTTCTTTTGTTATTTGGTTTTTGCTTTCAAAGTTACATAAAATACCTACCTATTGGCTCAGGCAGCAAATTAATGCTTAAAAAAATTTAAATCAAGGGAATTTCATTTTAATTTTACAGGTAGCTTTCTTTGTTCAGCTGAATAGAAAATTTAAATAAGCATGATTTTTTTTAACTTTCTAAAGACAAATTAAATAATGGATCTCACGAACAAACGCAGTCCAATTTGGATGCATTTTTCTCAGACAACCGAGAAAAAGGCAAAATGCCTACATTGCCAAAAATTTATTAGTATCAGCGTAGGTGCCACCTGAAATCTAGGCAGGCATTTAAAAACCAAACACGTTGGCGTAACAATTGAAAAAGCGCGATATATTCAGGAGTGAAATATACCCGAACACAACAGCCCATCTTTATCTTCTGGCAACCAACAACAACAAAATTCTCACCCACCTACGATCGCAATAGAAGTTCCACCCACAGCAACATCTATTTCTATTTCAACATGTTTTTGATTGATGTTCTGATTTCCGAAACATTTTGTTCCCGTTCGTTCACACTTTTTCTTAACTTTTGAACGAGATTGAAAAAATGATTGTATCTATTGTAAACTGGTGATTGCAATCAATCAATCTTTAAGTTGAACGAGTCAAAAAGAACGAATCAATCGCGATTGACACAGCTCTATGATACATGTCATCTGTTTTGTGCCGCGTCGGTTGGTTTGTTAGTTGAAGAAAATATAAAAATAATATTAAAATTCGGGTTAATTCAATTTGCAATGAGACTGGGACCGAATTTCGAATTGAGGACACCGATTTCATCGACCGACGAGTAAACTTGTTTTTTTTCTTTGGATTTTGTTTTGTCAGCTGTTTTTTTCACAGATTGTTACGTATCCGGTATTGGTTGTTCGAAAACATATATCAGATAGTCCCGATCTACATTGCCCGATATTTCCACGAAGATTTTTCCAGAAATCGTGTGAAATGTACACACAGAACGATTTTTTCCATGAGATTTTTTCCTTGTCTTCTTCATTTTTTTTTATTTCTGTGCTCTTCATTTTGCATTGATATTCACTCACACCATCAACCCAATGGCACACTGACACCGAACACACACAAAAAACTGGAAAGAGGGCGAAAGAGAACATAAACAGACTGGAAAAATCGTCTGAGTTTTGTGGTACAAACGATTTGATCCCTACCCCTCACTTTTCACTCCCTTCACCAACGAACAATAGATCGGCACTGGAAAAATCGTTCAATGTAGACCGGGACATACTTACGTATCTCAGATACCATATCTGCCTACCACCTCGAACGTGGCCATTGTTATTTATATGATTTAGACTGCTTTCACACAAGGAAACTGAGTTTCTGGAAACTGGGGGTTTGTTGGCGAGAAGGGCAAGAAGTAAGGGGAATGAAAAAAATTTCCCCGGTCAACGATTGAGAAGATTTTTGCACATTTCTTCCCACACTGTCCGTAATGTGCATTCAGCCAATAGACTTTATATGGAAACAAACAAAAAATCTCTGGCAATTCAGTTTCCATGTGTGAAAGCTACAAGGAAATTAAAGGAAAACGTCAAAAATATCTCCAGCAACTGGTTTCCCTGTGTGAAAGGGGGCTTATCATTGAAGATGAAGACCAATGATTTTGAGATAACATTCTTTAAGGCCTTCCACACTAGCCCACTGTGGATTACATGTCAAAAAAGTGGGAAACAAATTGTGTAGAATAGTGTGAAAATAAAATATGACAGCCCAGCCTACACAACCCGAAATTCTATCCCACACGATTTGGCATGTGTTAATACATGTGGAATTTTAGGAATGGTTCTAATTTTATTCCACATTCTATCACATTTTATTTAGGTTTAGATAGTGTGGAAGCAAAATATGAAAAGTCATTTCTTTCCCGAAAATTTGGCAGTCGCGTGAAATTCTTTCCCACTTTCAATTTGACATGTATTAATACACAGTGGGTTAGTGTGGAAGGGCTATTAGTAATATGATAATTGGTATTGTCGATCCGTGCATTTCGTGAAACTACAGGCCATGGGATGTTTACGTTAACTATCCGATGTAGTTTTAAATATATTCTGTCTCAGCGGAAGTGGATAATTTATTGTTAAATAAATATCACTTCACGCAGTGGTAATTAGGCACTTTTTCTGAATATATAGATACCACGATCTTAGGTCAACCAAACATTGAAATGGTGTTCCATTCACCACGAAAATAATCAATTTTAAGATGAAAATCTGAGTTTACCAATCGAAAACACCATTATGATGTACATATATGTCACAATTGGAGAAATTATGGAAGTGATGGTAACGTGAAATTTCTTAGTCCCGATCTACATTGCCCGATTTTTTCACGAAGATTTTTCCAGAAATCGTGTGAAATGTACACACAGAAAGATTTCTTCCATAAGATTTTTTCCTTTTCTTCTTCCTTGTTGTATTGCTGTGCTCTTCATTTTTCATTGATATTCACTCACACCATCAAACGACGGCACACTGACACCGAACACACTCACAAAACTGGAAGGGAGAAGAGAGAGAACATAAACAGACTGGAAAAATCGTTCGAGTTTTCTGGTACAAACGATTTGATCCCTACCCCTCACTTTTCACTCCCTTCACCAACGAACAAAAGATCGGCACTGGAAAAATCGTTCAATGTAGACCGGGACTTACAAATGTTCATTTTTTGCTGTCAGAACTCAAAGGAAAGAAAAGACAAGTTCGGGAAACTTAGTGAATATTGAATTTTACTAGGTATATACAGGCATAATAGGCGTGTTTTATTGCAAAATCCATCCATAGTGAAGTACGATTTTACATGCATTACAAACACAACATCGCTAGTAGATCTACAGCCGATAAGAACTAAAGTAGAACAGAGGCTCGAATAAACGCCAAAAATCTATCCACAGTAGGATACTACTTTAGCTTCTTATCGGCTGTAGATCTACTAGCGATGTTGTGTTTGTAATGCATGTAAAATCGTACTGTACTATGGATGGCTTTTGCAAAAAAACACGCCTAATGCGTGTTTTTTTTAACGAAACAGCCTCATAAAAACTTAAAAATTATGATCTGATCCTTGGCAGATCGCAACCCATGTTGTTCTTGTGGTGTTTCTTAAGAAGGCTTCCACAGAATACGAAATTGTGACCGCCCGCCGTATAAGAAACCTCACAAAAACAAACTCACACAAAATTGTTACCTGTTACCATCTTCGCGATTAGAAATATCAACAACATGATCAACTGCATCAACTAGAAGCAGGTATTCAGTAGTTGGCTGGGAGGGTGGTATGTAACAGCACAAAATGTAGAGGGAACGCTTGGATACACAGACTTTTACGCATATAAGTTCAAGGTTAGCTGTGTTGGGAATAATAACCAGTGAAGAATCAAGACTAGAATGAAATGCCAATAAAACACCACGTCCGGAGGAGGAGCTTCCAAGCGGATCAATGATAGGACTTGCATTTGAGACTAAAACATCCTTACGGAATACATTGAAGTCGGAATTAAAGAACTCATTGTTATGAAAATCTGGTGTAAGGTTTGTTTCTGTAAGAGCGTAAACGTCAAAAGGAAGTTTTTAGGAGTTTAAGTAAATATTTGAACTTTTAGTGCGTAGTCCCGTAACATTTTGGTAGTATAAAGATAAGAATTGGGTTTTCGGCTGGTCTGAAAAACGATTGTTAGGAACGAAAGGGGCTATTAACGTATTTTGTCTTAAATTGCGAAAGCTGCATAGAAATAACATACGTAGCATAGGCGGAAAGATCGTTTTCAACATCGGATGGAGTGAGATTAGATATAATCTTATGATATTGGGTAAATATTTTTAAGAGATCAAACATATTAGTCGGAAGACCTTCTTGATGTATGGATACTATTACGTTAGTTCTTGTTACGCCATCGACACAGATAGAATCGTGTTTATCGTGAAGGTAAGGTATGCTAGATACAGACGCACGTTCGCATAAATACGGGGATTTCTAAGGCGAGCTATAACATAGCGCCCATTATCGTTTAGGTCAGCGAATTTTTTTGTTATTTTGACCGACAGTGGAAATAAAGGAACAAGGAAATTATGTGAGGTTTTAGGAGAGTTACAACTATTAGGAGTATTTGGAGTTGTTAGATTATGTGGTGGGTTAAGAGTATGAGAATGGATGAAGTTTGGATATTGTGGTACAGGAGATCGATTGGGTATAGATGGATTTGAGCTTTGGGACAAAATAAAAGAATCACCAGAATGTTTTGCTTTTCTAGGAGCTATAGTCGGGACAGAAACTCTACTTTTTTGAGTTTATTAGGATCTAAAGTAGGGCCAGTTAGGACAGGAGGTGGTCGTTTTTCGTTACTATTACTAGTGGAAGGATAATAGTTATGAGAGCGAGAATCAGACTTAGAACTAGACTTAAATCTAGAATCAAAAAAAGATTTATTAATCCATGGATAGATTGTTATGCCATCAAACTTAGGAACCTTGTTGAAAGGTTGTAAAAAGAGCCATTCGTACTTAGTTGGTATCTCAACTTTGAAGGATCGTAACTTTTTTGATAAAGGTTGAATAGGGACATCTGAAATACCGTTATTCTTTTTAATAAAGTTTTTATCCAAGATATGCTCGGTGCCTTAGAAGCGCATTTCAGAAATAAATACGATGAGGGTTTTGCATTCGAATGTCTCAAACGCATAAGACGGTTTGCCCATTCAAGGTCTGTCCATAGTGTCCCAAATTTTGTAGTAGAAGAGCTAATAATGGCTTTTCGGCGGAGGTATTCAGGTCTTGCAGTTCAGTATTAAGCGAATCGTTTTTTTGGATGTTTTTCGAAGTTGTTGGTTGTAAAGTAACAGTTGGCAATAGTGTTGGTGAAGATAGAGACTTATTGTTGATGTTAGTATGCTCGAAGGAGGTGTCCAGGTCTTGAAACTCTATGTGGAGCGATTTGTTGTTGTTATTGATAGACAGGTGTTCAGTCAAGCTATTTTGGTTAGGTGAGCGTTTCAATTCTTCTGATATATTGGATATGGCAATACGGGTGGCAGTGGATTCCCTTATTAACACTTCAGCAAGCGCTAACGAATCACTGATGATTTTATCGTGCGTGTTTGTATAGTCTAGGCCGATTGATTTTACAGCATTTGTTTGCTTATTCAAAGTTGTTTCAACCATTGACAAAGTGTCTCGCATCGAGTTTATTGCTTCGATATTTGTTGATAATTCTTGCAAAGGATTTATGGCAGCAATAGCGTTCTTAATTTTTATAAATTGGGTGTTTAGGTGGTTTGGAACCAAATTAATATTATCAACACATTCTGAAAATTTGTTGAGGGCTTGTTTGGATAGATTTTCAATGTTAGAGAGTTGTTTTGTAAAGATGTAGTGATGATTTTCAAGACTCCTTGTGGTGGAATCATTATTCTCGGCCATAAGTTGAATTAATGATGAAGAACTATTGCGAATCTCGTTTTTTAATTCTGAGATGGAGTCAGAAAATTGCTCAACTCGCTCATTGTTACATTTAATTGCAAGCATGATGTGTGATAACGTAATGGTCTTACAATCATCGCAGAGATATTGAAAATTAACTGAGTATTCCGTTAAATAAGTCTTGGCTCTTTTGCTTAAGCCAGTACAAACAGGATGGAAAACTTTACCACAAATACCCCTACAAGGTACCCAATCATTAGTCTTTTCATTTAGGGTGCAGTCATCATTGCCGCAATGTGATACTTTATCCATTTCTTAATCGTTAAATCTCGAACGAGTAAAAAACAATTGCAGTTTTTTTTTTTTTTTTGTTTTTTTAAACAAAAAAAAATGTAAACAAAAATCAAACAATAATGTTCGTTCTAAGTGTACTGGAAAATATTGATATTTCCTTATCCTATACACAAGCCGGAATGGCGGATTAAGGATAAAGTTTATTTTGTTGGAAGTTGATAAATGACAGTTTAGTTGACAGTTGACGTAATGAAGGATCGGATTGTTATGATGATGCAATTATGTAAATAAACAAAATCCAAACAAATTGAGGTGTAGTATCAAAAGGTGGATTGCTTGGCAGAACACTACTAAAAAGAACTCACCTAGAAGGTAAGACTGAAAGCAAATGTAGAAAAAGTTAGTTGTTTAGAGATGAGGTTAAGCATTTGCAATTCAGTCACAATCAGCAACGTTGGATGAGGTAAAAGATGATTTTTGCGCGGGCGGTAGCTGCGTAGGCACTCCGGTTGAATCGTTCCAGTATGAAAATGGAAGGCAAAAATTGGGATACAATGTTGATCCAATTTTGCTTCATAGGCAGATCATACACTAAAATTTTTCACTCACCCAGCGAGAAGGAAATAGCATGCAATTAACGGGTGTAATGAATTTGAGAGATTGAAAGTTATTGGGTTCTCTTTTTTCAGTGCAACAAATAGATTAGGTTATATACAAATATGTATGTAGTCTATAACACCAACTTTAAATAGTTTTCTTTGTTAAGTATTTGATAAAAATAAATTTCACTTTATAATTTATTTGATAAAAATAAATTTCACTTTATAAGCTTATGTAGACAGCCACAGTTAAATTAATATTTTATGAAAAGAAAACAAGAAGTTTGGCAAGTAAAATGCACACCAATTAAGTTTACGAAAATGGCGTAGCGAACTGTTACGAAAATCCAATAAGAACCGGATCTGAGGTAAAATAAAATGCACCTAACATTTCATATTTCTTACTACCTTTAAATTTACTAGACGAATAAATTAATCTATTTTGAACTTATTATAGGTATCGGTTCAGCTTTGTTTATTTGGAAAACCCATGTTATCCTCGAAGCCGTTCGACCACGAGAAGACAAATACGTATGTAAAACGATTCACCTTTGTGGAGAAGCATTTTGTCAGCTTTTCCTATCGTTCGTATTTACCAGTTTGCGGACTTTATATGGAACTTCTCAGTCCGTAGTATTGATGGCTGCAATGTTTGTCAATCTGATACCAATAAGCCTTCTCATAACCAGACATCGTGAAGGAGCCATCCCCAAGAGAATCTCGCTGATCAAATCTGACTCACGCTTCGAAAGTTTTCAACCGCTTAACCCGCTTGGAAAACTGTCGTCTCATCTAATGGCAGATCAAATGGATGGTATCGATATGCAACAACGTCCTTGGAAGAATCCAACTGATTCTGAAGTCCATTGTAATTTTTTGCTTAGTCACGAAGATTCCTACGTGACGTTTCTCAATCCTCATGGAGTGGAAATAATGGAAATAATTCCCGAAGAAGATGACGAAAACGTCTCAGTGATACGTTCAAGCTCTGCCACAATAAATAATTATGGACGTATTAGTCTGACAGCTTCTCAGAACATTAAGTGCTCTTCAGTGCATGAGAGTACAACAAATCTAGCAAAAATTCAAGAATTCTCCAAAAACATAACATTGACTTTGTGGGAAAGTTTTATGCAAACAATGGTGCTTCCGCTGCGAAAAGCAATTTCTATGCCAAAATTGTATTCAACAACCCTACTTCTGTCAACTGACATCTTCTCATATGTCATGTGCCTAACGGTACTTCCAGGATTGGCTACCAATTTACATGCAATTAAGAGTGCAGAGATTCCATTCTTGTTCTCGTTGCTGGCGTTCCCGTGGATGTGTTTCTCGCTGATGACGCCACGGTTTGGCAATGCCCTTACAAAACAGAAGATCGAATGGCATACACTTGGATGTATTTGTAAGGGACTTGCTTTGTTATGTGAGTATAAATGGAAAGATTCTATTAATATTCCTTACACGGTCAATATTGATTTAATTACTGAATTCGCTAAAGTTTCAACAAACAAAACGAATGATAAACGAACATCGTTTAATTTAGCATTTAATTTACATGACAGGAATAAAGCTTATTTTTGTTCGTCGCGATTGGTGAAGAAAAAAAAAACGAGAGTGATTTTGAGGTTAGACGCGCGCGAATAATTCATTTGTTGCAGATTGCAGTGTGGATGGTGTGCGGAACGCGAATAGAGTTTAACAATTCGTTAAGTGCCTTTCACGTGAGCTGAGAATGCCATTTTCTAAAGGTCGTGAATTGTGACTTTTCATTAACATTACTGGTCACCCATCAAAGCTACGAACTTTGATGCAACATAGTGCCCGATTAAACTATTCGTTTTTTCGGTTGTTTCGTCTTTCGTCTTTTTGACAGATTAGGTGAGGGGAGTAGAAATGTAGAGGGAAGGAAATAACTAAAGGAGGAATGAAAATTTCAAGACTTTTTTGTGGTTGAACTTTGGCGTATTTGTAAGGGACTTGCTTTGTTATGTGAGTATAAATGGAAAGATTCTATTAATATTCCTTACACGGTCAATATTGATTTAATTACTGAATTCGCTAAAGTTTCAACAAACAAAACGAATGATAAACGAACATCGTTTAATTTAGCATTTAATTTACATGACAGGAATAAAGCTTATTTTTGTTCGTCGCGATTGGTGAAGAAAAAAAAAACGAGAGTGATTTTGAGGTTAGACGCGCGCGAATAATTCATTTGTTGCAGATTGCAGTGTGGATGGTGTGCGGAACGCGAATAGAGTTTAACAATTCGTTAAGTGCCTTTCACGTGAGCTGAGAATGCCATTTTCTAAAGGTCGTGAATTGTGACTTTTCATTAACATTACTGGTCACCCATCAAAGCTACGAACTTTGATGCAACATAGTGCCCGATTAAACTATTCGTTTTTTCGGTTGTTTCGTCTTTCGTCTTTTTGACAGATTAGGTGAGGGGAGTAGAAATGTAGAGGGAAGGAAATAACTAAAGGAGGAATGAAAATTTCAAGACTTTTTTGTGGTTGAACTTTGGCGTTTCTGATTTGGCAACCACGCAATGCTCCTGAAAGCGGTCTAGCAAAAAACGATTTGAACAAAAATGATTGAATTGAAATTTTGTTTTCGTAATTGGATATACATACCTATATACGATTGTATCTGAGAAAAAAGTGATTAAGGCCCAGTTTTTCAATAGTCAGTTAAACCTCAAAAAGTTTTTATTCTTCAGATAAAACAAAAATTTGTTCGTCTTGCTCCTTTGATAGTTTAACTGATGATTGAAAAATCGGCTCTAAAAAATATTTTTATTTATAACTACTGATTATTTCCTTACAAAACAACCCCAAATTCCATGAACGTCAAAAATAACGTTCCTGTCAAAGAGACGAATGACGAAACGAACGAAAAACGAACGGTATAATCAGGCTCACAAGACAAGTAAAATGGATAATTGAGGTTGATTTCGTGCGAATTATTTATTCGCAATTTTGTGGAACGCTTCCCGTTGTTGTGGAATGCAAATTTGCAAATGACAGTTCGAAAAAGCTTGTTCTTGGTCGCGTAGAAAAAAATGAAATGAAATTTTTTGTTATTTTAAATTATTTTTTGTAGTATTTTATTTTTTTATTTTATAAATATCATCATTTATCATTTATTCACTTCGCCGAAAAGTTAAAAACAAAATAAGTTTAGTATCCTCTTGAAGTTGCTTCGCAGTTGGCATTTTTTTGTTTAAGTTTAAAGCCAGAACCACACCTGTCTCGTTGTTGTATTGTGAAGTCGTGTGTCGCTGTCAGTTCATATATTTTATACGCCAGACAGCAACACAACGCACAAGACAAAAGTGATTCTATCAATATAAAATAACTACATGGTAGCGATAGAGATACAACACACCACAAGCGACAAATGTGGTTCCGGCTTTAGGAATACCGTTTTTTATAAAATTATTCTTAGACCAAGAGCCCACAGCTAATTTTGGGAGTGCATTTATAACCAAAATACGAGTATGAAACAAACCGCCTGGCAGGTTTCTTTTTCAGCCTTTGGTGGGGGTGGGGGTTTGAAAATAGCAATTTCCAGTTCATTTTGTCAGAGGTATTACCACTTCAATAAATTAGGCGATCGATCGTGTAAGGATAAAATTCCAACTCTAGTTAAAAAATACTATAATTTTTTTTTTTAATTTCAGTTATAAGTGTTTCTTCGTCAAAGCTGCTTTTGAGCGTTTCTTCGGTATTGCTTGGCTTTGGACAGGCCGTCACAATGTTTTTGCAAGATTTAGTTCTACAGATAAGTATGCCTCGAGCACAATGGAGTATAATACGTTATCCGGTTCATTTTACAAACGGATTGCTTATACTTTTTTGGGGTGTTGGAGCTCATTTGATTGTTAATAATTATACATTTCAAGCAAGCGTTGGTTATTCAGCTGCTTTATATAATTTTAGTATACTTCTGTGGCATTTAATTTTTATATTTTGTAAGGAATAGAAATTTAAATCTTAAATAAATTCGATAAAATATTTTTAAGAATATTTGAAGAAAAAAAAATTAAGGTTATTATATTCTTTTCAACGAAGGCGGATATGGCCTCATGGTTAATTCTATATAGATAATAAGGTCGTCTCAGTTTGACATTTAAAGACCCCGGGGACTTTTAGTTATATGGTCGTACACTTACTTTTCGTTATGCTAGGTTTTCCACTTGTCGTTGAATTGACACAGTTTGACAGCTGTCAATTTAGTCTTTGAACGACACGAATATCAAATAATTTCCACTTGTGGTTTAATTGACACAAATTAGTTCGTCTCTTCAAGGACAAAAATTTTTGACAGGATGACTTTGTCAGTTCATTGATAAGTATTTCCACTTAGATTGGTCTTTTCCGAACTGATACTCATGACCAATGAGATCTTCAATGAAATTTGTGTAGACGTGTACATAATGAGTTTTTAAAACAGATAAAGATTCATAAAGAAAAAAATGTTTCGCAGTTTTGTAAAAGCATACTATATCATTTACCTACTACACCTATATTAAAAAAATTATTTGAAAATCGATGCAAAATCAAAAACTAGTGTAGACACCTACAGCCGTATATATTTAATAGAATTCGCTTAACAGCTCTAAACGGGTGAATAGTTATAAGGATGTATGTAGCCTCTATACAACGTTGCATAAATAGTGATTTATAAAACATTTCCCCACCCAGTATAGTTATACAGGCTTTGTGTCAAATAAAGTACCAAACAGTAGAAATCTATTACGTTTTGCTTCGAAAACTGACAACGAGACTCAGCTGTTTGTGAAAAATCAATAAAATAATTTTGCTGACGATAGGATTCTTTTTGATTTTTTCTTAATTTCTTTTGTTGTTATTATAGTTATCGAGTTGTTTTGTTTTTTTTTTTTTTTTTGTGTTTACAAATGTAATAAAATGTATTCAAAAGAAAAGTATGTGTATTTGTTTATTTTTTTAATTAATTATATTCCATTCACTCACAGCGTGATGTTTTTGTTGAGAAATATATAAGGGTGGCTCTTTTTTGGCAATGCTTAACTTTAATTTGTATTTCTCCGTAAAATGATTAACGGGATTTTGTGTAAAAGTTTATTGAAACTGTTTAACGTTAACATATAAGCCATAGCAGGTGGAAGTGCTTTTAAATTTTAATAGAAGTTCTTCAAATTTTGCACGTATATTATGCAGAATCTATTAAATAAAGAGTGTACAAAAGATATTGGGCCCTACCAATAATCAAATTTAGTAAAGACTTAAATATTGAATTAAAATGGACCATAATTGTATGGGCTTTAAACAATAAACTAACCATGGTATGACTTAAATATTGAGGTGACCCCTTAATAACACCCCGACTCCACAGGCCATGAACGATGTCCGGACTATGGAACATGTCAAAAAAATTCCCATGGAGTCGCAAAAAGTCCAAGCAGTGACATATCCATACAAATCAGATTGTGGATTGGATTGTAGATTGGATTGTAGATTGGATTACGGACATCGTTTATGGCCTGTGGAGTCGTGGTGTAATGAATATTACGTGGTATATATGGACTCTTAAATATGAATCATAACATGTATGGTTCATTTTTTATAGTCCATACTATTATAGAGTCTATTTTCCTTAAATATTTAAGTCGTTACTTAATTTGATTATTGGTAGGGCCCATTGCTTTTTTTTCTAAACAATTAGGCCTATTCGGCGCAATCTTTTATTCTGCTTATTCTTTTATTAATTTCCATACAAATTTTCGAACTGTCAAAAAACCTTTTATTCTTTTATTAATTTGTATTTATATATATATGAATTCTGTTATGAAATCTGTTATAAACCATAACAGAATAAAAGATACAGATTTGTTTGACTTTTATCATAAAAGATTTTAATACATGAAGTAAAAACTTTAATTTTTTTACTGAATTGTTCTTAAAAAGGGACAGATATAACAAACTAATATTTAAAATGCATAATTTCAAACACAAAAACAAGTAATTTCAGACTAAATTATTTTTATACACAAAAGCACAGAACACAGTTGTTGATGGAGATGGATGAAACGTAGAAAAAGTAGGTAGTCACTTTATATTGCCGGTGTGCGTTTCGTATAACTTTTTAAATTGGATACATTTAATTCACGAACTGTTTTAGAGATTTAAAATAGAACAATAATTTATCTACGCGAAACAAAACACGACCATTCCACGGGTTAATTTTATTTTGGTCACCACTCACCAGTCAGTGTCGATTTTTTTATTTACTACAGCTCCCGACTAACAATTTTACTCCTATATTCATCCATAGAAGCTATTTATAATCGTTTATTGCACTTATTTAAACTCTCTTTAGTACTCCACAGAGTTAAAAAGGAGAACTTTTTAACTCCTATAGCACCTTAAAGAAGGAAATTCAGTTGCTATGAAGAACATTCTAAGAGAGTTTGAAAGAAGTACTAAAGGAGTGTAAAGAAAAATAAAAAAAATCGAGTCGGTAATCCTAGGGAACGAACTCTGGATGCCTCGCACTACTTGTCGAGCTCGCTAACCGCTCGGCCAATCGCTTATATGGAAAGAATGTTATAACTCATAATTCATCTAAACAAAATCTATTGAAAGCGTTTTCACCTGCCGCACGTGAATTAATATAAGAGCCTTATGTTTTCATTGCACATAATTATTTATGCAAATAATAAAAATGCCCACATTTTTGCAAGACTAAAGAAGCGTGCACTCATTCGCATTATTACAAAATAAATTATTACAATCACATAACACATTTTGAATTGCAAATGGTGGCAAAATAGAGTCATGGCATTTGCAATATAAGACTTTCCATATTTGCTTATGTTAACATTATAGCAACCCGAGCAAGATACTCACTTTAAGGATTGCATTAATATTTCTTTGGATCACTATTGGATATTATTAAAGAAACATCAGTTCATCGCAATGTGACGCTGATGTTATTGCTAATTGAAAGTCCGATACCGATATACTATACCGATTTGGCTTCCCTGGGTCACTAAAGAAACGAATGACACTTTAATGTCTGAAATCGGAAGCAATTTTGTTAGTTGGGCTGACAGCAAATTTTTAAGTCTGTTCGTATAAATGTTTCTTTTTCGTAGTTCCATAACAGACTTTTATAAAAGATCGAACTCCTGGAAACAAATTATAAGAATCTTTTATGGTGGAGATCTGTTATGCATCATAACAGAAAATTCATAGCAGAATAACAGATATGGCAGAATAGGCCTAAATATCGCAACAAAATTAACATTAAATACACAAAAACATATTTACTTATTGATATATTGATTTATATTAAAATTATTTAAATGAGATTTCAACACAAACATTGCACAAATAAGCACCCCCCTAATATCTCTTGACTGAAAAGGTAAAGTATCTTAAGTCAATTTTGATGATTTTTCAGGAGAGCAAAAAAACACTTCAAAGCTGCCTCCCAAAAAATCTTTCAAGTATAGACTTTATTGAACCGGGCATTAAGATATCAAATTTTATGATATTTTTTTTTTAATTTATTTCAAAAAGATATTTTTAATATTTCGCCCGTAATAAGGAAAAATATGACTTAAGATAGTTTGGCTTTTCTTTAAATTGTATTTTATATTAATTTCCAAAATCTTAAGTTGAGATAAGATATTTTGTCTCGTTTTTTCGAAGGACATTTTCAATTCTTATCATTTAAGATGATTTGCGTGTGCAAAAGTGAAAAAAAAGATATTTAAGATGATATTTTCAGGTATTTTATTTTTAAAACTTTAAGTCCTTAAAATAAAAAAATCTCATTTGTTCTATAGAGACAAACTTTAATAATGAAAAAAAAAACTTAAAAAAACAAAGACTTGAATTTCTTAAAAAAAATATAAAATCACATTTGGTTTACAGAAAAAAAAAAAATAATTAAAAAAAGAGAAACAGTTTAGTTTATTTAACTTTGTTTCTAAAGTCAAAACAAACTTAAAATTAATAAAAAGGAAATAAACCAAATTATAAACTCATTGGAAAAAACTTAAATCGATTTCATTTTTTATTGTTTCATTGTTTCATAGCTTGTTGAAGGAGTGTCTGTCTCTGGTGAATTTAACTGGTTGCCTAGTTTCTTTTTTTTTGAACTTACCATTCGCAGAATGGTAACAAGTAATAACTAGATACATACCTTTTTTTGTAATAATTTTTCAATCGCGTAAAAACGGGAGCACTAGGATATCTCGCAACCTAAATTCTCGAATGACGAAATCTCACATTTTTTTTTATAAAGCTCGATATACGAAATCTCTCAAACTAATAAACCCGCTTTTCATGAACTCGCAATAACAAAATCTCGCTTTTAACAATATCGCATTAACATTTCACAACCAAATATCTCGCAAATTTTAACTAAAATCTCGCAAACTCAAATCTCGCATTAACACATCACATTGGAAAATTTTGCACTGAAAAATAAAATCCTACAAATGGAAAATCAGAGGCCCAAAAGGAAGATAAAATCTTTAAACCAGATATGCGGGCCACCCAAGGTCCTGTTTATTACAAATAAACTGAAATCACACCAACTAACAACATAGAAGGCGACTAAGCGGAGCGTCAAAGTCGCGTGAGCGAAACAGAGGACCTAAAAAGGGAGTTAAAATCTTTGAACCCGCGAAGCGGGCGACCCAATGTATTGTTTATTATACATAAACTAAAAGCACACCATCTGACAACATACACAAACGAAAAACCTAGTATAACGTAACTTATATAAGTCCTATGTTTTTTAATGCGAGATTTAGGATTTTAGGCTTATTGTAAGTGCGATATTATAAAAAGCGGGTTTTTGTAATTGCGAGATTATGAAAAGCGGGTTGCTGTGATTGCGAGATTTCGTACTGCGAGATTTCGATTACGAGATTTTAATTTGCTAGATTTCGTAGCCAACCCGTATAAAACAACACTATTTGAAACACTAACTGAAACTCTAAATGAAAAAAGAACTGCATTATTAATAGACCAAGAGCCACAGCAAATTTTGGGAGTGGATTGATAACCAAAATATGAGTATAATGGTTTGTAGGTGCATATATTGTAGTATCGAAAACAACCGTCCGGCAGGTTTCTTCTTCAGCCTTTGGAAGGGGTGGGGGTTTGAAAACAGTGTTTTTCCAATTTATTTTGTCACAGGTATTACCACTTCATTCAATTTTAAAAAATATATGCCGTGATGCTCTGTCATTTTATTTAAGTGAAAACGTCATAATCTTGGCAATCCGACGAATAGAACTCAAGATATTAGCTTTTTAAGCGAACCTTAATCGATTTTTTTGGAGACTTTGTTTTGTTGATTTTTTGTTTTATATAATTCTCCAAGAAAAAGACGATAATGTCCTCTTAAAAAGCTTATCACCCCTATTACAGAATTCGGCGAATGAGCTAGAGCGACAATTCGGCTCATTTTCAATTTTATTGCTACTAGTGAATCCGCCGATAGAAAACTGAACGAATGTCGGTAACATTAACTGCACCACCGACATTTTGTTCAACTGATTTGGTATTACTGAAAAATGTTTACAAATAATATGGATGTGACGTTTAAAATGTCAACAAAATGACAGCTGCGATAATATAGTTCGGAAAATGGTAAGGAAGTGAAAGAATCGGTAATATAGTTCATTCGACGTATTCATTAATTGGAATAAACGCGATCGCGAATTCACCGCGAATCTTGTCAACTCGCCGGGAGTCAAATTCTGCGAATTCTGTAATCAGCATATATATCTTGAGTTCTATTGGTCGGATTGCCAAGATTATGACGTTTTGACTTAAAGGAAATGACAGAGCATCACGGCATATAGTTTTTAAATTTATTGAAGTGGTAAATACCTCTGACAAAATAAATTGGAAAATCGCTGTTTTCAAACCCCCAACCCCGCCAAAGGCTGAAGAAGAAACCTGCCAGAGACGGTTATTTTCGATACTACGCTTTATGCACCTACGAACCCTCATACTCATATTTTGGTTATCAATCCACTCCCAAAATTTGCTGTGGGCTCTTAGACTATAGGATTGTTCAGTGAGGTTTTTTTCAGATAAGAACAGAACAGAAACGTCAGACAAGAGAGAACAGGCAGCTGTCTGACAGATGTAATTACCAAACGAAAATTGTTATTTATTTTTCCAGTTTGGTGGATAAACAAGAAATACTTTTTATTAAAAAAAAATTAGAAATAGTATTTATTTAATTACACAGTTCAATTTCAATTTGTGTTGTTTTTTAAATATTTATTTGTTCGTTTCCAAAGTAAAAGCACAAAGAGCCACGATGTTTGTTAAAAAATATTAACTTGCAAGTGACAGCAGCTGATTTTGACAGCTGTCACAAACATGTTCTAAGTTGTTCTACCTAAAAAGTAAGAACAGAAAATCCTGTTCTATTCTGTTCCAAACTGTTCGGAACAGCCTCACTGGACAGCAAATCAGAACAGTTTGGAACAGAAACTTCTCATTGAACAGCAAAAACTTGTACTTTTCTGTTCTAAACTGCTCCAAACTGATCGGAACAACGTCACTGAACAAAGCTCATAACTCATTCACTAAAAGAAAAACGTTCGCACTAAAGGAAATGCAGAACCAAACTACGCTAAAAAATATCTTATGTTCTTGTTATTTCGGAAATTTTTTTTAGGTTTGCAAATGGTAAAATATCCTATAACTACTTAGGGAGAGAAAATTTTCAGTTTTTAATTCAAAAAATCATCTTATGTTGACTTAAGATGATTTGCCTTTTCACACTTTTTCGGAATTTTTTGAAGTATTTTATCTTATGTCGACTTAAGGATGACTTTTGTTTCCGTTTGCACGCGCGAAAATATCTTAAGTCAACTTAATATGATTTACGATTTCACAATAATAAAAAAAATCTTAAGTCGACTTAAGATACTTTACCTTTTCAGTGGAGATCTATCTACATTATTGATGTTGTGGGTAAATCAAAGTGACATTTCAATACTAAATAGCCTTTATGTAGGCTCTAAGCAACCTCCAAACGCGTTTAGCTTATATTGCCTCTATACAACGTTGCATAAGTTTTATAAATCACGTTTTTGCGGTCAGAGGCATTTTAAAGCGTGCATAGCTCGTGCAAGCGTTGAACTGTGTTTATAAATTACACTGCTAAAATTTATATTCATCTGTTTTCCAACTTTTTCCAATTAACATTTCGATCGTAGGTACTCTCCTGATTTATATTGGACAGCAGCACTTTTTAATTTAAAGTTTGGGTAATCTCCGGTCTGTTTACTCCCTAAGGCTCGTTTCACACACATTCGGTTTCATTCGGTTCGGTCTCTATTCGGTTTGTATTCGGCTGTGCCTGATATGTGTGAAACGATAAAACGGTGCTCTACGGTTTCTATTAGGTATTTATTGTTGCCGTTTTATCGTTTCACACATATCAGGCACAGCCGAATACAAACCGAATAGAGACCAAACCGAATGAAACCGAATGTGTGTGACACGAGGCCAACTCTTTTTTAGCTTCCAAAACATTCTCATCATCTGAATTGAGATAACTTAATATTCTGTTCACACTTATTTTAATGAAGTAATTTTCTTTTAAGGTTAGACCGCACTAGGCGGAACTGCACTGCAGCGGAACTGCGATTCACAATAATTTTTATGAAATTTTATGAAGTTCAGTTGCCGCTTAGTGTGATATAGCTCATACAATTTCATTCAAACAATGTTTTGCCGCGTCGTGAAGTGTAGTTCCGCTGCAGTTGTGTGCGATCTAACTTTTATACCAAGTTACAAAAAATAACTTCAATTTGAACAAAAATTCACTTCTATTTAAACTTTATAGCTGTCAAATCAGTGTCTTTCACAAAGGATAAAACAAGTTGGACAAAAATTTCCTTTGTCCTTCAAAGACAAAGTGACATTTCGATGGTCAATTCAATTATTTCCACTTGTCTTAGAAATTTGTTGTATTTCATTGACAAACAGAGTTTGCCAGCTCAAAGACAAGTAATTTTACAGCCCTATTCTGCCGTTGTGAGGCTCACAGGTCACAATTTTGTGTGAGTTTGTTTTTGTATAAGGCGGTCACAATTTCGTATTCTGTGAAACCTCACAAGAACAACGTGAGCTGTGATCTGTGATCTGCCAAGGAACAGATCATAATTTTTAAGTTTTTATGAGGCGAGTTCACGACGAGTTATGAGGTTATTGTGACTTGTGAGGCATCAGTGAGGTTTGCCAGAATAAGGCTGTTAGTGTATTTTAATGATTAAGTTGTATTACCAAAAATGCTGAAGATACCAAACAGATAACAATTTGTTTGTTTTTAGTTCACATTTATTCAATTCAAAACACTTAAACAAAAATAACGGACATTTATACCGCCACCTTTTTGTCAGTATTTCAAACTACGTTCTTATCTTATCCATATTTTTCGCATCTCGATTGCGCCCATTTTGGATTTTCGGTAGTGCCAACTGTCGCACAAATACAATCCAAAAGTCATTTGACGGCGGCTTTTTCACTTTTGCACTCGTTCGTCCCTGAATCGTTTTCTTTTTCGCAAAAAGCCACAAAAAGTAAAAGAATTTAGTAAAGCATTTCTATTTTATTTTAATCAATCGTAAAATTTCCACTGAAATAATTTATATCAACACCGAATAAAAACAGCATCAAAGTTATTCCAACGAGATTAATATAAATATTTATTGCAAGTGAAAAAGTGTAAATGGATTTTAATCCCAATGTACATTGAATATTCTCCAATTGATCTATACGACGAGGCCGAGCAGCATCTTCGGTACCCAGCAGCGGCTACAACAACTATTGGCTTTGGTGTCTCGGTTGATGGCAGTGGAGGTGCTGACGACGGCATTGACGATTGCGACAACGACGACATTAGCATTGTCCAGAACGGCAACGGTTTCTTTGAACTAAAGAACCATCGCCGTCCAACCAAACGCAAATGCAGTGAACTAATTATTCCTGCACGAAAATCTTCAAAGTTATTCAAGCGAGGCTACATTGGCAGCAGCGGCAGCCACACCAGCGGCGTCAACAGCAGCAGCATCCCAATGGGTTTTGATATTATTGGCAAAATACGAAAACTTTTTAGTGAACACAGTGACGCTGCATTTGGCCGTAAACGAAGGTTTGTCAATACAAAAAAAAAAAAAATTTTGGAATTTCTTCTGAACTTTCGCTTAATTGGATTTTCTTTCTTCAAATACGTAGGGCGGACGAAGGCGACTGGAACTCGACTTCTTCAGAATTCAAGTATCGGCGGGTGGACAACGAATTCCCAAAATTTGTACACAAGTCTTTTGAAGAAGGTAACTTTCTTTTTCTTTTGTATTATTAATTATTAGGGTTATAAGAAAGGTTAGTTAGAACGAGGACACTTTCACCGGGGGCTTCGAAAAATGCTACCCGGTCCTGCGCAACAAAGTCGTCGTTGTTTCTGTTTTATTTTGATCTTTTACCTCTAAAGTATACATTCACATGCGATTGAGGAGGTTAATTGTTTTTGTGTACAAATGGAAATCTAACTGAAATGATTCTGCTGTTTAATGTCCATTTTTTTCAGAACATCAAAATTTATCTGGTTTCTTTGTTTTGGGTCGGTAATCAATTGATGGATTTAAAAAAAAAAAAAACAGTTCATATTATAACCATATGTTTTTTTTTACAAAGAATTGGCAGCTTGGACAATATTGTTGAATATTAGCAAGTAAACTTGACCGCAAACGAGTAGTAGGTTGTAATATTGAAATAAGATTGTATATTGCAAGGGTAATAATAATAGAGTTTCAGCAACCATCTCGGCTTAAGCCAAGAGTACCTATCTCTGCGCTGCAGAGATAAGGCTCTATATTTTCCCTAGACCGCGATAAAAAAAACTCAATTTATGAGGTATAAGAAACATTTAAAATTATAACGAAATAAATACAAAAATGTATTTTATAATTAACTATTTTTCAAATAACAAATAAGTTTATATTTAAAAACTTTGATACTTAGCTCAGACTTCCACTCAGTTGGTAGGCTATTGAACAAATTAAATCCCGAATGCTCACAGAATTCTGGGTTCTACTTCTGATGCATCTGTTTGGTCTTAAGTCCTCGTTGTTTCGCAAGCTATAAGGCTGTATTTCACCAACATTAACAATAAAAGATTGCAGATAGTCCGGAACCGAATTGTTTTTCATTTTAAAAATTAACATCATTGCACTGTACTTTAGTCTTTGGTCTACATTCATCCAATTTAAGGCATTTAACATCACTCTTATCGGTGTATAAATATTCACTTTTAATATGACTCTCATTGCTTTGTTCTGTAGTACTTGGAGCCGATTTATTATTTCCCGTTGACAAGCATACAATAACGTCGAATAATAGTTAAAATGAGGTAACACAATGGCATTATAAAGCAGTAACGAACTTTCAAATGTTAAATCACGCCGTATTCTTCTTAAAAACCCAATCTTTTTAGCTATTTTTGCACACACATTCTTTCCATGTTCTTTAAAATTCAAGTTTGAATCTAAAATTACAACAAGGTATTTAAAACTGTTAACACACTCAATAATATCTCCATCCATACATATAGTTATTGGTTCAAACACTCTGAACTTCATGCACTTTGTCTTTTTCACGTTTAATTTCATTTTGTTCATTTGAAGCCATTTATTTATATTACTTAAGTCTGCATTCATACAATCAAGCAACATTTTCGAATTCTTACCACTTATATAAATCAAGGCATCATCCGCAAACAGCATTATCTTACAATATTTCAACACACATTTTACATCGTTTTTATATAAAAGAAAAAGCAACACTCCCAAAACAGGACCCTGGGGGACACCAAGGTCTACGCTTAGTGGACTAGAAACTGAACTGCCAACTTTTGTTCTCTGCGTCCTTCCTGTTAAATATGAACTGAACCAATTCAATTCCTTGCCTCGTATTCCATACATTTCTAATTTTTGCAGCAATATAATTCTGTCAATTGTTTCAAACGCACGCTTAAAATCCAAAAACACTGCTATCACTGAATTATTACAATCAATCTCTCTTCTCCATTCACACAACAACCAATTTAAAACTGTTTCACAAAGAATGACCCTTTCTGAATCCAGATTGTTCTTGTATCAAAATCCCATTTCCTTCAATATAGGCTTGTAGCTGACTTGCTACCAACCGCTCTATGATTTTTTCCAACGTTGGCAACATATTAACTGGGCGAAATTCCTCGCATTTGGTCGTATTCGCCACTTTTTCGACCGGTATGACTATTGACTCTTTCCAATTATCTGGAAATATTCCAGCACATAAAGAATTGCTTACAATTTTTAGCAACACCGGGCCAATGATTTCGATAGAGTTAAAAATTATATCCTTGTTAATTCCACTTAAGTCCTTCTTGTTATTAAGTTTTTTTTACCAAAGAAACCATTGACTCTACACTTGCATATTGAAATATAAAAACAGTATCTATCCGCAAATTCGGGGCAATATAGTGTTGAATGGGAATTTATTTATTTATATCATTTACACTTTCAACAAAATAATAATTGAACTTATTTGCACTTCTTCATTAAACGTCTCTTGATCAAACTTAACCGAAATAATATCTTTGCTTTTATTGTTCTTAAATATTAAAGATTTGATAATTTTCCAGGTCCCAATTTGGTTACCACTGTTTGCCTGAATTTGCCGACGCACTTTTATAATTATTACGTGTTATTTTATATCGTTGCCATAAAGTTATATGATTGCTGTGAATTGCTGATCTAAACTCAGCAATTTTTTGCTGCTTCATCCTCCACAGTTCGCGATTATACCACTGACAATCCACATTTACACTCATTACCTTTTCAATTGTCATGGCCTCACATGCCAATTCAATTTTACTACTAAATTGTGTTGTAAGATCACTTAAGTTCTCCATATGATATAATTCAGAAAAGTCCATATCATTCAAAAATCTATCAAATTTGGGTTTAGAGTATTTTAAAATTTGTCTTTTCTGCTTAACGTATTTATAGCTGTTACACTCGATTTCCGCTCTTATCGTTTCATGGTCAGATATTTTAAAGTTTTTATCGATTTTTACTATAACGTAATCAATTAGTGTTCTTGAGTTTTCTGTAATTCTTGTTGGCTCATTTATAAGTTGAAAGTCACTTTGATCAATTATTAACACTAACATTTTCTTTTTGTTATTATCATTCGCCAAAAAATCAATATTAAAGTCAACAATCACTACAATACTATTCTTATTTTCCTAATGCTCCGCGTACCATCTTTCATAAAAGTTTAAAAAATCACTTATCGTTGAGCTTGGTGATCTATACACCACCACAAACACATACTTTTTACTTTCAAACCAAACATACAATTTTAACATCCATACAACATCATTATACTGAGTAACGTTTCCAATTTCAAATCGTAGTCCTTTCTTAACATAAGCCATCACTCCTCCTGTATTTCTTGAATGCGAAAAGCAATTTATGTGTGAATAGTCACTAATTTTATATTCACATTCCTGTATGTCTACCGTAATACGTGTTTCCGAAAGTAATAAAATATTTGGCTTACAATCTTTTATCAACAATTCTATATGGTTTTTATTGGAGATAAGGCTTTGCGAATTTAAATAATATGCAATGACTTTCTCCTTAGTTTTGGATTGCTACAAATGCCTTTTTCTTTCTACTTTAAGCTTGCGAAGATAAACTTCGCAACCGTTGTCTAAAGCGTTATGATTAACATCTAGATTAAGCTTTAACTCTGCATTCATTCTTAAACAATTCACACAAGATAAACAATTAGTATCACAATCGGAGCTTTTGTGTTGTCCTCCACATTTTGAGCAAACAGAACTCACACTTTTACAGTCCTTACTAAAATGTCCAAACCCCTTTTTGGTTAGTATTTTGGGTGTCTTTATTTGAGCAGCCCTTAACACAGTACACATGCAGTATGGGTGGCTGAAGTCGAAATATTTTGAGAAAGTACGTACATACTTCGGGATATATACATAAGAGACCTATTATATTCCACTGCTGTCACCCAGACCCAAAGATATCCAATGTGCAAAATGTTTGTGGTTTCAGATTAAAAATTTAATTTTGCTAAATTTAAACGGAATGTTCAGCCCAATTATGATATGACATTCAGCCCATTTACGAAATTCGTATTATTAAGTCGTAATTGGTCGTATGTTGGGCTTGTGGTTTCCTCAGTGGTAAAATATTATCTTTTTTGGTGCAAAGCTTTTGAGAATTAACGAATAGAGAAATTGCGATTGTGGTACATAATTAACAAAAGACATGGCGAAAATAACAAAAATTGTTCCAAAAGAACACAAATTGCACTTTTCGCCATGTCTTTTGATGATAATAGTTTTAAGTTTAAATACCAGCTCACAATGTCTCTATTCATAAATTTTCAAAAGCTTTGCACCAAAAAAGATGACATTTTTCCAAAACGAATTTTGTAATTGGGGTGGTTAATTGCTCTCGATTTAATTGACATACATGAATGTTTGTTATATCGTTGAAAAGCTTGAACAATAAGCTTTAAATCAAGGATAAAAGGAACCAAAATTCGACTATACTCCGCGCAGTTTAGCATCAAGAGTTATATTGCCTTAATACGGGATCTATTAGAACATCTGAGATGCATCCATCCGCATTTCAAACTCCTCCTTGACTAACAACAGGTTCAAAAACCAGCTCACTTTTTCCTTCAATTCAAACAATTACATTCCAAGAGATGGCATGATTTAAAAGTATAACTTCGAGAAAAATTTTCAAACGGAGCTACACTCCGCTCCACTTGAATAGAAACAAGCTTTTTGTTTACTGTCTGAGCGTGTAGCGCTTTGGTAAATTTATAAATTCACCTATTGGTTTTAGTTCCTAAAAGAGGGATCTATTGCGAATAAAACTGCAGAAACAGAATAATTCAGGAAAATACCATTAGGTAATTTTTTACCACTTTTCTAATTACTTCGTTTAAAACACTGTTTTTTTTTTTTTTTTTGCGCCACTTGAATAGAAACATTCTCTTATATAAGGAAAACAATTGAAAAAGTGCAGTAAAATTGGGTAGTTTTCTATTCGTAATCATATTTAAATATGTTTGCTACCATCTTTAGTTGAAATAACTTGATAAACCCAGTTGGAGACTGAATCATGCAGTTATTTTATATAATTTAAAGAAATTGCCCGTCATGCTTCTTTGATTGCAGCAATAAGTGATTCTTTGTCCTCATATTGTCGGTCAGAATCGTAAACTTTATGAACCATCCATCCTCATACATTTTCAATAATATTTAGGCCCGGAGCATACGGTGGCCATTGAAGTAAGGTAACATTTTTCTGAGATATCCAACTGTTAATGATCCTTGCGTTGAGGATTGGCACGTTTTCTTGTTGAAATGTCCGTGGAATTGGTCTGAAGACATCGGTTAACTAAGGAAAAACTTCTTGCAGTATTTCCTTGTAGGAGTTTGCCGTCATTTTCAATGTGGGAAAGTCCGGAACAATTGTTCAAAACCAGAAAATCGCATCCCACGCCATCTCGGCTATGGTGGCGCTCCAGGAACCTGGGTTCCTCCCTTATAGCATGAAAATAGTAATTATATCCGTCCGGGCCATCATAATTGAATTTTGTTCGTCAGAAAATACCACTTTTGTCCACTCTTCCTTCCACGTCATAGTCTTCCTGCAAAAATCTTTTATATTCTGTCTTCGTATTGTATTTAACGGTGGTTTTTCTTCAATTTCAGGCGCTTTAAATGTTGTGACCCACGAATAACACGTCTAATAGTGTTAAGCAGAAGAGCCGCTTGAATTTGAAGCCAGTCTAATTATCTTTCTTCGGTCTGCTTCTGTTGTGGCTCTTGATTGTCTACCTTACATATTTTTCCATAGTTTTCTTTATTTCTATGGTTCGACCAAACAATTTTCACACTTCTACTTATTTTTCTGGCAATTGTGCGTAGGTGAAGCTTGTTTTCCGCGTGTACTTCTATTTTGGCTTTTTCTGTAGGGTTTAATGGTTTTCCGCGGCCCATCTTTTCTTTGATCAAAAAATTATTATTTTTAATCTACACTTCTATTATTATAAGAATATTTTTTCTTCTAACCGTAATCTAAAGAGACAAAACGCACTGTTTCTATTCAAGTGGCGCAAAAAAAATAGTGTATTTTATTAAGTAATTAAAAAAGTGGTACAAAAATAACCTTATGGTATTTTCCTGAGTTATTCTGTCCCTGCAGTTTTGTTGCTTCTTACTTACTTACTTTTGATGGCGCTCACAGCCCAGGATGGGCTTCGGCCTCAACTAACAAGCCCCTCCAGCCGCTTCCAGTTGCGCACACCGAGTGCTTTGATGTCGTCATTCACTTGATTGCGCCACCTGTTACGGGTTCCTCTGCTGCGTACCCCATCGGGGTTGGATTCGAAGACTAGTCGGGCAGGTGCGTTGCTGTCCATATGCTCCACGTGCCCCAGCCATCTCAGCCGCTGTATTTTCAGCTTTTTGACCAGGTCAACGTCGCTGTATAGCCCGTATAGCTCGTCGTTGAATCTTCTCCTCCATACTCCTTCGATACACACCGGACCGAAAATCACACGAAGAATCTTCCTCTCAAAGCACCCTAGCAGATTTTTATCAGAATCTTTCAGTGTCCATGCTTCTGACCCATAAAGCAGGACCGGGATGATTAGGGTCTTGTATAAGGTCTCCTTGGTTCTCTGAGAGAGGGCCTTACTACTTAAATGCCTTCTTAGACCGAAGAAACAGCGGTTGGCAAGAGTAATTCTTCGCTTGATCTCTGCACTGATGTCATTCTGCGATGTAATAGTGGAGCCCAGGTAGACAAAGTCCTTGACAACTTCGAAGTTATATCTGTCCATCGTGATATTTTGCCCAAGTCGACGATGTTGAGATTCCTCTCTCGATGACAGCATATACTTCGTCTTGTCCTCATTAACCGCCAATCCCATTCTAGCCGCCTCCGATTCAATGCTCGCAAATGCCCCTGCCACAGCTCGCTTCGTTCTGCCGACAATGTCTACGTCATCCGCATATGCAAGCAATTGAACGGACTTTTGATAGATTGTACCGCTGGTGTTGACATGTGCGTTGCGTACAATTGATTCAAGAACGATGTTGAATAGGTTGCATGATAACGCGTCGCCTTGCCTCAATCCTATCTCGACATCAAAGGAATCGGTGGTGTTCTTACCAATTTTGACGGAGCAGCGAGATTTCTTTATCGTCATCCTGCACAGGCGGATGAGTTTAGCAGGGATGCCGAGACTCGACATGGCTCTGTATAATTTGTCCCTTTTCACGCTATCATACGCGACTTTAAAATCGATTGTTGCTTCGCCAACTTCAAACAAATCGATTAAAATTCCAGATAAAATCCGCAAATATTTTGCATATAATGATTTTATTTTCTAAAAAAATATAAATTATAATTCTATGAATTCAATATTCTATTTAATTTACTTACATGGGTTTTAATTTACTAAGCAAAAGGCTGGGCAACGTCGTGAGTATTTGTTCTTCTATTTTTCCAAAAATGCAACTGCAATGCGCCAAATACCAAAGAACTAATGAAAAGTGCGCTTTTTTTTGTCATAGAATATTCTCCAAGTTTATGACAGAAGGAAAGTCAAATACTCACGGCGTTGCAAGCTCGATAAATTCATTAAATTATTTTATGAAAAGAATTTCTACAAAGTGCCTATGGCTCGATGACATCCCGGGGCCCGTCTGAAGCTGTATGCGATGACTCAAGATCCAGTACAGCGAGCCTTCCAACCGACCTCTTTCCCAAAAATACTCCATTAGCCAGACGAACATTGGCGACATGGACAACGCCGTCTCTTCCAGGGTAAACATTAGTTACTCTGACCATTCTCCAAGTAGATCGAATTTCTTCTGGCTGAATCACTAGGTAGATGTTTCCTACCTAACGTACAGGTTTGGTATCCTTATGCTACTTTGACCGCCTTGTAATCTCCGGGAGATACTCCTGGTACCAACGTCTTGCGAACTCTCTCATAAGGTGCTGCGCTCGACGACTGTACAGTCTGCTCCATTTGTCGTAATCAGTAAAGTCTCCAGGTGCCGTGAAGTCCCTATCACTATCGCCGAACAGAATTGAGTTAGGGGTGAGCGGTCTAGGATCTTCTAGATCAACGGGTATATGGGTCAATGGAAGTCTGTTGATCTGTCCTGTGCTTCTAATAGGGCATTTACGAGGACGTCTTCTCGAGGTGTCACTCCTCTCAGTATAAACTCTGTACTAGATTTGATGGATTTTATAAGGCGCTCCCATGCTCCTCCCATCCAAGGAGAATACGCTGGTATAAATCGCCAAACTATTCGTTCGTATTTTGCACAGTACTCGCTAAGTCCTTTCTCCATCTCCATGTAATCCTTCTCCAGACAATTTCGTGTTCCAACGAAGTTAAGTCCATTATCACTATAAATGAACCGCGTAACTACTCGATTGATAAGAAAGCGACGCAAGCCCAGAACGCACTGATCCATACTCAGGTCGTTCAAAACTTCGATATGTACGGCTCTTAAACTCAAACATGCTTCACATACATCGGACCAAAGCAGTCAACTCCTACGAGAGTAAACGGTCTTAAGTCAAAGGCTAGTCGACCTTCGGGAAGTTGACCCATCAATGGCATGACTGGTCTCGCTTTGATTCGCCGGCACATAAAACATCTCGATTGGACACGAGCTACTGCAACACGGATGCTGATAGCACTTTCTCTTATATCCATTACAGTTGTCTCTGTTCCTCGATGAAAATTTGCTTGATGGTGATGCATAATTAACATGTCAACCAGTGGATGGGCTTTGGGCAAGATGGCTGGATTACGTGCAGCGTACGAAAGATTTGCTTTTAGAGCTCTTGAGCGTGATCGCATTGTGCCTTCATCATCTATAAAGGGTGATAAGCCTGCTAAACAACTCCTGGGAGGTAAACTTTGATTCTGAAGCAGACAGGCAATTTCATCCGGGAAGGCTTCTTGTTGGATTTTTCTAAACAACCAGTCCTGAGCACGTAAAATCTCTGAAGGCGTTACAAAGGGTTCTCTCTGAATAGGCAGTTTCCTTAATAAATCCTTAAAGTGCAAGAGAAATGCCAACACTCGTATGGTAAAATTCCACCTAGCTCGAAACCTTCCCTTTAACTCATCGTAAACTCCAAATGATATCGAATAAATGTGCAAATGTATTGAAAATATAGGAGTGAAATTATCGCTTACCTTTTCGGAGGAACTAGCAACGTTTCCTGCCGTAATTCGCCATTCCGTCTGAAGAAGCTTCAAAAAGTTCGGACCAGCGAACCACCTTGATTTTTCAATATCTACGTCTTCTGGAATCTCCCTCCATCTGGTTCACCCGGTTCCGTCGTCAGCAACATTATCCGATGATCTCACATAAAACCATTGAGTTGGATTCGATACATCCAAAATCTCGCCAATGCGAACTGCCACGAAACTGGGAAACTTGAAGTTCGAAGAACAAATCCAGGAAAGGACTGTCTTCGAGTCCGATAGGAACATGACCTCATCTGCTTTAATGGAATGTGAATTCTTGATGGTCTCCGCACTACGAGTACCAATCACCGCCGCTTGCAACTCCAAACGAGGTACAGACAATTTCTTCACCGGAGTCATCTTCGTCTTCGCCATAGCTAATGCTATCTCCACCGTCCCATTCTTCTCAAAGCGCCAATAGCAAACCGCAGCAAACGCCTTCTCAGATGCATCAACAAACACGATCAAACTTATATTAGAAGAGTCAGGTGACGAAGATGCATACGGGCGTGGAATCTTAATACTTTCGATTCTGCTTCAATCTCTCACAAACTCCAACCACTGGCTCCTCAACTGCTTGGATATCGGATCGTCTCAACCAAAGCCCTCAAGCCAAATCTCTTGTAAGATGACTCATCCTTTAATAATGAAGCAGGAGACAAAACCAAGCGGATCAAAAATTCTCATGATGGTCTGTAAGTCTTCACGTTTTGACATCTCAGCTCCTTCATCCGACATCTTCTTTAAATATTCTTCGTCATTCAATTTGTACATTAATTCATCCGAAACATTCAGCCAAAACATTCCCAAAATTTTTGTTATGTAATTTTCGGACTCATCCGGATCGATGCTTACAAGACTGGCCTTAATATTTGTCGTTGGAATCTGATTCAAAGAGCTCTATTATTCGATTGAAAACCAACTAATTCGAAATTCATAGCTTTGCAAATTCTTATTATTACTGACAGTTACTGCCTCTTCAAGAGTATCATGGCTGTTGAAGTAGTCATCAAAATAAGTTCGGTTGACCAATCCATCGACAGCTTCCGGACACTGGGCTTGGTAAATATTGGCATGGTGATTCTTCACAAACTGTGCACAAAACGGGGAACAGCAGGACCCAAACATCATCACCTGCATCACGTACACCGTTGGCTTACGGCTGGAATCAAGGTCTCTCCAAAGGATGCGCCGTCTGCATTTTCAGCAATTTCCCGCTCTCTAAATTTAAAGAGTCCAGCATGCAGAGGAACAAGGTTGTCTGGACCTTTCAACAATCGTGAATTTTTGTTTAAAACGCCAGCTCGATAAATTCGTTAAATTATTGAATGAAAAGAATTTCTACAAAGTGCCTATGGCTCGATGACAGTTTTATTCGCAATGCATTCCGCTTTTAGAAACTAAAACCAAAAGGTGAAATTATGAATTAACCAAAGCGGTTCACGTTCTGATAGTTAAAAAAGTTTGTTTCCATTCGAGTGGAGCGGAGTGTGTGTAGCAAGGTGGAGTGGGTAGGGGAAACAACGAACTACACTCTTAAAGCGAACGCCATCTAATGGTATACTGATGGATCCAGAAGGTCTGAAGGGACTGGGGCAGGTATATTTAGCCCAAAAACGAAACTATCTACGACGATGGGACATCTACCAGCATTTTCCAGGCGGAAGTAAACGCCATAGGTAAATATGCAGAATGTAACCTCGAAAGAAACAACCGACACCAGAACATCGCCATTATGTCAGGTAGCCAAGCCTACGCGAGTAGCTTAAAACTGGTATGGAAATGCTTCGTGAGGTTAAACGAACTGGGCAAGAATAACAATGTCGCACACTATTGGGTACCGAGTCACATGGGTATTCATGGTAATGGGGAGGCAGACTCCTTAGCCAAAATAGGAGCAACAAACTCCCTAACGGGGTGTGAACCCAATTGCGGATTAGAAAATATGATCAAAAACAAGGTCAAATCAGAAGAGGAGGAGAGAACTCCCAAAACTGAGACTTGCCAAGCTACTACTTGGGAACTACAACCAAGAACGTTACGTTAGAACAACGACCGATGGATTCTGGTTAGTATAGGCACAAGGCTTTAGTGATGAAAATTTGGAGCCGTATAAAGCTCCATTTGAGGGATTATTTTTGTTGTCGCACTTTGAAAGTGCATTTTAGTGGTGTTGGGGCCGCATTTTCGCTGCCAGACCGATGACATGTAGCTTGCACTGATACAAACGACATGGCCACAAAATTTGAAGCGATATAAAACACTTTGTGTAAATGTTCACCAGCTCTCTGGCTAATATATAGTAATCCAAATTTCATTTTTTATTCTTTTTGTAATATTTACACATTAAGTTGGTTATTGTGTACGCGGTCATCGGAGTTCAGTTCAGTTATAAATTGTTCGAATTACTCTAACTTTCATTTTCAATGAATTAAAAATGAGAACAAAATGTAGTATCATACGGGCTTTAGGGTTCCAAAAAAGGAAATACAGCGTTATTTAATTTTTGCATACGTCATTCCAACCATGCACTCACTACATTCTTTTTTACATAAGGTAGCGCTACAGTCCGACGTGGGCCAGCTCCTCAACCAATTTGCTTTCCCCAAGAAGCTGTGTTCCTAGCTAGCTAGCTTTATCTAGTTTCCACGCCAACATGGTTGAGGCCATCTTTCACTTGCCTGCGCCTCCTGTTTCGCGGTCGTCCTTTACTGTGCTGTCCCTCAGGAATCGACTTTTCGGGACGTAGCATTGATATCTATCCGCTCTACATAACCGCCACAGTACCTTTTTATGTTGGAGACTATATGAACGTCGCTGTACAGTTCATTGTTGTATCTTGTCCCTCTATGCCCTCTATGGTCTATGGAAAGGGAACCGAAGACCACCCAAGGACTTTTTCTCTAAAATATATCCCTAAAGTGTACTTCTCCACCGCTTACAGGATTCTTGCCTCTGCACCATACAGCAGGACCGGGACGATAATTGTTTAAACAGATACATTTTAATTGCCTTCATAGCCGAAATTAGCGATTGGCAAGAGTTATCCTTCGTTTGATCTCAGCGCTGGTATTATTATTTGAGTTGATAGCGGAGCGGAGGTAGAAAAAGTACTTCACTACTTCAAAAATTATAACGTAACGTTCTATACAATTATGTTAAAGAAGTCGCATGGCAGCGCATCTAAAATAAATAAATTGGGTGGCGCAACGGCTCGTCAAGAAGCAGGGCCTAGTGACTAACAACTGGCAACCATTCCTGTGTGCGTGTTTTGACAGGAATGGAAGGTACCTACAATTTTATGCCGAATCCGAATGGCTAGACGAGAAGCACTTATTCGTGACAAGTAATACTCTAGGAGGATTTGTCAATTCCTCGCAAGAGGCAGTAGCCCTGAAAAAAACTTTTTTAGTTTTTAGGTGGACGAGGCTGGGAAGCGAACCCAGACCTCCAGCGTGACAGTTGAACGCACTAACCATTACGCTACGGGCAACTACTTAGCAAAGCAATGATTACTTTAAAAGTGGACTATTATTCCAAAGATCTATTTGGCAATTTAAAATATTTTGTGTCTATTTATTTGAAGAATCTCGTACTTATCAAGTACGCGTCCGGAAGGTAAACAATGTAGGAGTTCTATATCGTCTATAGAACAAAAAATGTCCAGATATTTTGAGATGTTGTGAAAGGCCTGAAGATGGATCCGAGAGCATAGATGATCGTTGGTGTTTAATAAATCGCGTCTGTAAGGTCCTGGATGTTTTACCAATATACACCGTCGCATCCCTAACATTTAATTTTGTATACGCCACTTTTTTTTTCAAATTATCAGTTTTGCGTTTAATTTTATTATTACACAATGAGCTTCGTAGGGTGTTATCGCTGAAAGAGGCTGGTTTGATTTCGGCTACTGAGAGAAAGGGTATTAACTATTCAGATACCTCGGGAATATAAGGGATTCTCCTCCAATTTGTATCAAATTTCTCCTTAGATATAGGGTTTGCAGACTGTATGGCGTAACAATGGGATTTTTGACGTAGAATGTTATAATCAACTTGCTTTTTGTATCCGTTTGTTGTTGCAAAATGAAGGATAGTGCATAGTTCTTTGTGATACTTATCTCTGTTAAGAGGTATTTTTAGTAGTCTGTCAACCATAGAATGAAACGTTGCAACTTTGGTGCTCCATGTATGTGCCGAGGAAAAGGGGATGATCATATCAGTGCTTGTACCTTTCCTAAAAATGTCGAAATCCATATATATTTTTTTGTTTATCGTTTTTAAATTTTTATTAAATTCAAATTACTTTGTCTTTTAAGCTAACAGAGTATAATTGTTATAACTCTACTCCTTCCCTTTCATTTGTTACATTCATCATTCTGGCCCAAAATAACAAGTTTCATCTTTAAATTAAAATGAGTTTACTCAAGATAAATTACAAGATGGGACATCTTATTAATTAGTCCGCTAGTTCTTATCTTCCGAAAAGTTAGGCTTTTAAAAGAAATCGGTTTCTATTTGTAACTTTTAATTGTAGGCAACAAATATTCAGTTGTGGTAAAAGGTATTGCGTGGTGGGGAAAGTATGGGGTATTTAGATTTAGAACTTTAACATACATTTTGGACTTTATTACTTTACTGATGAAACTCTTTAGGTAAAAAACATGGAAAAACTGTATTTCGGAATTATGTTTATCCTCTAACTTTTTGGGCACTTTAATCGCGATGGGTTGTCCCTATGATAAACATGTTCAGAATTTCAATTTAAACTTGTTAACTCACATCTAATCCAATTTTAATCAAAAAATTCGATCGAATAATATGTAATAAAAAATGATAACGCTTAAATTGGGTTTATGGAAAGGGAGATGATATTTTAGAACTGAGTGTTTTAAGGCATTTTTTTAAACAATTGTATATAATTTCCTAAATAATATAATTTTTAAGACGTTCATACAACAAAAATACTTCAAAAGTCAATACAAAGGAGTCACTTAAAAATACACGTATATTCAACACCAGGGCGGATCCAAAGGGCTTTAGGGGCTAAAGCCCCCCCCCACAGCCGATTCCTAAAATAATTTGAGATATAGAAAGCAATACATTACAAAGTGTAGAGTTTTATATTCGTCTAAAATATTGTTAAGATGTGAAATTTGTTGGACAAAAAACCTGGTTGGGGCTGAACAATTTACATGCTTTGTAACTTTTTTTCTAAGCCCTAAGGTTGGAACTAGTAGTAGCCCGTAGCGTAATGGTTAGTGCGTTCGACTGTCACGCTGGAGGTCTGGGATCGCTTCCCAGCCTCGTCCACCTAAAAACTAAAAAGTTTTTTTTCAGGGCTACTGCCTCTTGCGAGGAATTGACAAATCCTCCAAGAGTATCACTTGTCACGAATGAGTGCTTCTCGTCTAGCCGTTCGGATTCGGCATAAAATTGTAGGTCCCTTCCATTCCTTTCAAAAAAAAGGCGCACACAGTAATGGTTGCGAGTTGTTAGTCACTAGGCCCTGGTTCTTCATGAGCCGTTGTGCCACCCGATTTATTTATTTTTTAAGGTTGGAACTAAAGCATGTAACGAATTGGACAAAAAACCGAGTGGGGGCTATGAATAATTGACATGTTTCATGCAACGACAATTTTCTGTAAAAACAATCCAGAAAATTGGAAAAAAAAACAGCTTGGGACTAATAATGTCTGAGAAATTTGACAAAAACGTAATCAGGGTTAATCAACTTACTTCTTAAAAACTAACCTTATTCCAGAGAGCTTTTGGGGCTTAAGTCTAAGGACTGTCAAAGTCCAAATTTGGGGATAATGCTTGAAGATATAATTAATCGGGGCTTAACATTAACATGTCAAAAGCAACAACGGATTAGACTAAAAAATTAGCTAATTTCAGGAAATAAACGCAATTGGGGCTAAAACAATTGGAAAACAACGGGATGTTAAGCTTAGTGTAAATGGTTAATACAACAAGAATTGTTTCTCACGGCCTTGTCTGGGCTTAGAGAATTTTGGGGCTTAGTTTTCAAACTTGCAAAGGTCAAAGGCAATTGTACATACAAAACATTGTTGGGCTAAGCAATTAAATACAAATTCTCTAGTCAAGGAGCCAAATTCCTACAGCGTGAGAAACTCTGTGAATTCAGAAAAATCTTGCAGATTTGAATATATACAATCCCTATTAGACATATTTTGAACAGAAATAGAAAGTGAAATTCATTCAAACTTGCAGAAATGGGCCGTCTTTGTTATTTATTAGAGCAGCTGTTTCTTTCTAATTCCAGAAAATGAGATCTCAGAGGACTGATACTCTCAAAGCACAAATAAGCTTTTGCCAGCAAGACCACTTAAATATCATTTTTCTGAGCTAGCCAACTACAAACAGTTTTTAATTTGTTTCAAAAAGGCGAAGTTGAAACAATACCTTCATCTAATTTAAACAAATAGTTATGTACATAATGTAGGTAGGAACCTAGTACCCGTGTTTAACACAATATCAATTCCAAATTCTTGTTATTGAACTTTATTAAAAACATTTTAAAGCGCGATAGTAGCGGATATAAGGCAAACAAAACACGGCTAATATTAAAGGAAAAGTGATAATGTCAAAATTCGTTTTCTGTTTCATATGTTTTCATATGAACCAATTGGATCTCCAAACTCCAAGCCCCCCACAGCCAAATCCTAGATCCGCTACTGTTCAACACTGTGTTTGTTATATTGGGGGTCGGGCATTTTGATTTTCTGAAAAAAAAAAAAAAAAAACTACAATTAATCAGCTTCAATAACGTCGGCTTTTGAACTTTTACTTACTTTTGAATTCCATTTTATATGAAATTTTCCAAAATGCGAATCTCCCTTTTAAACTCTAAATACGTTTAAATTCAATTTTTTCAAAGCTCGTAATTCCAATACTTTTTCTTTTGACAGGTGGTCGATATATGGGGTTGACGATATATCATTTTGAGGGTATAGATTATAGAATCTTTTCCTTTCCTTCTCGAGCTATAGGTAAGATTCTCACAACAACTTTGTCTTCTCTGGGCTAATCTCATTTAGCATTTTATACTTGGATGTCACACATTTGTGTCAATTTTGATGTTAACTTATATTAGTTTGAAGCCGGAACAATAAATGTGCCACTTTCGAGTTTCTGGCTTAACTCAATGAGAATACATACTAGATTCATGTAATTGATATTGTAAAACACTGCCATTCCAACGCTATTTGCACATTCTAAGGTCTTGGTGTAACATACTGAAATACTAATGAAACTATCCAATAAACTCAAAAACGGAAAATTTGTAGATTCATGGTTCTGACATAAGGAGGAAGTCATGTCTTTTGGAAGGATTTTTGAGTGAGACTTCGATTTAATTTTCATGAAACACCTTTCGGCTTCATTCCCGTGCCGTCACTTCCGTGAATCTTATGCAATTTGATCAAACACAGTTCCTTCTAACATAGTGGGTATTATAGAGTTGTACATATATATAATGTATTATAATAACATAATAAGTTGTTGTTTCAAACGCGGGTCCAGTCTGGGGTTTAAAAGATTTGGCATTTGCTCCAAAAAGTTGATTAAATCACCCATACAATACATCTAAAAACATTTATGAACACAAAGCAGTAAACCATGGGGTGTAGGCAGTATATGGCAACATAGATTGCAATTAAAGCAAAAATTAATTGCAATAGTGTTCTATTGAAATGACATCATTGGTCACTTTCTATGAACTGAATAGACCCCAAAATAAAGGAAATTTTATACCAATGGCCAAAAATAGTATAGAAATTCTACTTTTTTTTCGATTTAGCGATTTAAATAAGGAAATAATTGTCCGTCTTTTGTCCACAATTGAGATATACAACGTAGGAAAGCTTAGTTCAATAGCATCATTTTTGAATATGGACACAAAACTCTAAACCATGGGATTTAGGGTGTATATTACAAAATATAAAACAGTTCGTCTATGTTTTTTTGAATTTGTTAAGTGTTTTTCTTATATTTTGGTCGCTTATTTAAGCCAACTTCCATTGTTTAGGACAACAAATTTGTCGTTTCATAGGTTGCGTTACTGGGCACTTCATCAACGCCTCCAAATGGCTCGCTGCTCCATAGGATTTCATAGGTTAAGTATTTAAAAGGGATGGTCCAATCCATATGGGTATCACAAGGGATCAACATTGGTCTAAGTGTGACGGGAACAAGATCTACCGGCAGCCCCTCAACCTAACCTAACCTTCTGGGCACTAGGTAGACTAGGTCCCATATAATTTTTCCTTACCAGGGGTTTAGCCAAGCGAGTAGAATAGTAGCAATTATATTGGTTAGTGTGTCTGAACACGAGAGAGTCGACTAGTAGCACAAATAGTAGCCGTGTTTTTTGAAAGAGTGACTAGCAACTCAGTAAAGGTTTTACACACGGAAAACACAAACAAAATTCTCAATAATAATTTGTTTTCTTATTGTTTTGCGTGTAAACATTTTGCTGAGTTGCTAGTCACTCTCTTAAAAAACACGGCTAATATAGTTATCCTCCTAGTGAAATGTATTTATTTTCATTTTTTGTTTTGTTTCCATAGTTTCCATATTTTATTTATTTTTCTATATGAAATATTTTTAAAATATCATACTAGTTGACAAAACGCGCAAAGAGCCAAGATACTCTGCAAAGAGCTACTAGTCACACATACATTTATAAAACTAACACTGATACAAATACTACTAGTTCTACTCGCTTGTCTAAACCCCGGGTTAAAAAGGTCTTACCCTGAGGTCACACGAGCCAGTACTGGCTTTACAAGTTACAATACATTTAAATTTTCTTACTAACACATACAAACCTGAGCAACTTGCTCGTCAACTGGCTTGCCATTTTCGAAGTCAGTTGGGGTAGCCAGTAGAGAAGACGGCGGAAAATTAAATATTCTTTCTACTACAACTTTTAATGAGAGGACGGACCACGAAATTTTAACATTTCCAAAATTGCGCAACTGTCAAATATGATTGATGGATGGCTATGATTATGATGAATTATACAAGATGAGAGTTTTTGGGATTTCGGTTGACATTTGGAACATTCTGTTACCGATTTGTCAAGCCATAGACTGTCAAATTTAATTGAAAAATTGCTACGGAGATGATGCATTGAAAAACTTAAAGATATTTGAATATTTTGAGAGCGCGCGAAAAGGCGATTTTAGCTCCTTTAAGTGACATCTTGGAACGAAATATTCCTCGTACGACGTAATTTAGTTTCTTTCCTATCTGTCAACGTATGAATTGTCAAATTCCATTAAAGGATGGCTACGATGATGATGGATTAAAAAACCTCCAAAAAATCAATTTATTTAAAAAAAAAATCGAAATTTTTGAATTAGATGAAAATCAATCCATGTTACTTTGAAGCGACAGAAAAGTCTGTCAATGTATCCGTCAACGCATTGGCAGTATTATGCGTTAACCATCGTAAGACTTGATGCAGAATTCAACGTCATTTTTTGTTAAGTAAGAAAAAATAGAAGTCCGATGCCAAAGTAAATTCAATATAAATGTGTATTCAGAGTCCTAGATAGGCTATCCTAGTAAAAGCTGAACGTGACCACAGATACTTAAAAGCAACTTGCTTACAAGTTGCGTGCTCCTACATCACAGGATATTCACGTATACGAACTTGAACTCAATCTTTGTAGCCAACAGGCTCGCCAGTACTGGCTCGTGTGGCCTCAGGGTTAAAAAGCCTTTCCATATTAAAATAATAATTAAAAAATGTCTCAATTTCTGTTTTTGTGTGCATTTTAGTCCAAAGTCCTGTCAAGTTCTTATACAAAAAAATAAAATTGACAGAACTTGGAACAAAATTGCACAGGCAATCGCAGGAACTCAGAGTAAATAAATGGACCTATATTTTGTTCAAGCAAAACTGCTTTGGCTTTTTTCTTTATTTCACACTGACTTCAAAAAGGTTTTTATAATTTTCTCATTTGATTTATTTTAAAATTTATAGAATGACAGAATATGTTTTATTTAATTTTATCATTAATTTTCATTTTCTTGTATTCTAAATTATTTGCACGGACACAAATTGTGTTTGGCTACGGGAAGAAAGATACGAGAAGCAACCCAAAGAATATCAATGGTGAGCAATCGATAGTGGCTTCAATTTTTTTTTTAATTTCATTGCCGTGAAAATACTGTAGGCAATGTGTAGATTTTTGTCGTCACCTTATTTAAATCATTTGACCCGCTGCCGCACTGCTACAGGTTTTACACATACATATACATAATATACAAACATGTAAATTGCATCCGATTAAGCTAGGTTTTCCAAGAATTAAAAAAACAATTAAAAAAAAACAAAACAAATTCCCTTCGCTGTACCTAAAAGTCGGCTGTGGGCCTACTTTAGAGCTTGCAATTTTAGGCACCTACGATTTACCGCATTTACTTCTGACTGATTTTATAATAAATTGTTTCCTTTTTTTTTTTCAAAAAAACATGAATGGTCTGGCGACCGTATCCCATTGAAGATGAAATAAAAAGTGTTCCCCATCGTTTTCGTAAATCTCCACTGGTAATGGCTCAGCAAAATCGTAAGTTTTCCCAAAAAAAGATTTTTGTACGACCACAGCTTAATGTTGTCTTTTTTTTTTAAGAAAAAGAGAAAAAATCACAGTTTACGCGTCCAAAAACAGTAACCAAGCATATAACCAATACAAATTTCGCTGACATTGAATTCTCCGACGATGATGATACCGAGTTTTTTGTCACAAATTCGCGTGGCCAATCTATCAATCTGGTAACTAAGCAGAATAACAGTCAGAAACCAGTATTATCAAGGGCCAACCTAATGCCTTCAACGTCATCGGCTGAAATGATAAACATTCCATTCAAACAGCGACAACCACCACCGCCACTGATTCAAGCACGTACGGGTAATATTTTGGCTTCGACACTAATTCCCGATTTACAACCAATACACCAACACAAATCATACTCTTCAATACTCTCAGCATGTACCAATGGATTCGATAGTGTCGCTCCAAAAAGAACCACAGCGAAAGAGCCAATCCAGAGGACAACATCACCGTTCTTCTTCAATGGCATCAACAACTTGTCATCCTTTAAAGGAGTCCGTTCGATTATTGCCCAAGAGAATGTATCAAAAGACCAGGAGCAGTACAGGGAGCTTTTGCAAAAGCTAATGCCCAATTTATATGGCATCAAGGGCACATCCCCGAAATTACCTATTCCGATGACAAAATCTCGATTGTCCATTATTAATCGAACAAAAGAACCAGAACTTATTGTCGATTGTACAGGGAGGCCGTCGAGAAATCGAAAGATATCGGCTGGAGAAAATACTTTGACCCTTGAACTCTCCGATGACGATGATGATGATGTGAGAGAAATTATTGACTTGGCCGATGAGGAATTGAATATGTTATCGGCATGCTCGAAATTGCAGGAAGATCAATCTGAATGCGCTTACGACGTTAAAAAGCGAGCAGCTGAAAAGAAGAACCAGCTGTAAGTACATTTCTCATATAACTATTTTGTTCATTTTTTGGTTTAATTTTCCTACTGTTGGCAATAAGATCAATCTTCTGAGAAATAGGTTCGTGTCAGTAGACAATTACCTTCCAAATAATTGTCGGATCTATAAGCAAGTGGCATTTTCTAAAGAAATTCTATTTTTCTAGAAGTTTGCTACCCCAAAAATTAAATACAGTTGATTTTTCTTGAGTTGCTACGATAACTTATTCATGCACCTGTTTTAGAATTTCCTATTTTTTTTTGTCTAAATTAGGTTTCATTTATTCAAGAATGTTCGATATAAGTATCTTTGATTTATTATTTTATTTTGTTTTAATTTATAGTCCCTTTGTTGAGCCAGTGAATACACTGAAAGAAAAATTCGATCTTTCACCTGTTTGCCAAAATGACTGGCTTGAGAAATTCAACAGGAAATGGCAAAAGAAACACCTTGAGGGGAAACAAAAAATTGCTGAGACTGAAAAAGAGTAAGTATATTACATAGTTTGTATTTTTACACTTTCTGAAATGTAGATTTATTTAGTACTTAAAATTGCAACAATAAATCTATAATAACACTTTTCTATATTGGGTTCGCGAAGACTGAGTTTTATAAACAACAACAACAAGAAAATTAAGAAAATCCAGACAAAACTCAGCTTCTTTGAAGTCCAATTATGAATTCGTGTAGGATTTTGTATTTTTGTTGGGTATTATTGCTTCCCTTTCTAATTCAGTAAGAAAAAACGTACTTTTAGAGTGGAAGAACTTTCTGCTGAAACCCGCGACAAGGAGAAGGAAATGCAAGTGCGGCTCAGAGAGCTTCAAATTGTCGATCCAGATCTTATAATCGTAGATGATTTCCCCGAAGGTGATGAAGAACCAGAATTCCCAGCGATTACTCCAGACCATGAGGCAATCATTAAAGGCGCTCTCTTTGGTGGGCCAGCTGACCAGGTAAGATATCATTTTATATTTCTGTTCGTATTTTGAGTTGCATAATCATGTATATGTATGTTTTTTATCAGATGTTGATATCAAAATTCAATATGAGCATCACCCGCCGCGATATCGCCACTCTGTTTGGCAAAACTTGGCTTAACGATGAGGTTATCAACTTTTATATGAATCTCCTCACTGAGCGTGGTGAGAATCACTACGAAGAGGGTCTACCAAAGGTCTACGCTATGAACACTTTCTTTGTGCCGAGATTAATGCAGTCCGGTCATAGTGGTGTCCGCCGATGGACAAGAAAAGTTGACATCTTCACATACGATATCCTTCCAGTGCCGGTGCACGTTGGCGGTGTTCATTGGTGCATGGCTATCATACATTTGCGGGATCGCAGCATCAAGTACTATGATTCGATGGGCACGCCAAATCCTAAAATACTGAGTGCCCTGGAGCAGTATTTGCGAGATGAATCCCTGGACAAACGAAAGAGACCGTTCGATACATCAGAATTTCTAATAGAAAGTGTCAGGGATGTGCCGCAGCAGAAGAATGGAAGCGATTGCGGTGTATTCAGTTGCATGTTTGCAGAGTTCATATGCCGGGATCGGGAGATCACTTTTTCACAGCAGAACATGGAGTACTTTAGACATAAAATGATTTTAGAAATAGTCCAGGGCCAGCTTATGCAGTAGATAAGTGTACAACAAATCACTTGACAAAAACTAAACAAAATCACACACCTAAAATAATCAAATTGAATGTTCCGTATGGGGTTAAAACACAGTATACCCTCATTTTAAACAAAACAAAACAAAACTCATAAAATAAAAACATTGAATTGATCTAAATTATAATCGTTAGATAACAAAGAATATAACCCGTTAAGTTATACCCCTGCCACGAAATTTTCAGTTTCCCTGCCCAACCCCCAAATACACAAATCATTCGCATATCACCCAATCGCTCTTACTTCAGCAAATCAAATTTAACAAACTTCTCTTGTCGTATGTCTTAACAAGTATGTTTATTTTAATTGCAAATTTCTAAAAAATGTATTTTTTTTTTTTAACTAAACTGAGATGTAGCTACGATGTTTTTTTGAATTATGTACGCATATAATAATACACACATTTATTTATGAAATATAAACTAATAATAATACAAAAAAATCTTAATAGAGACATTTCAGGTCAAACACAATTTCTAAGTTAAATTTCATGTTCTTATTTTAATTATTTTTCTTTGATAAATTTAAGAAGAACTTAATATGATGGAAATAAAATAATTAATAAAATATTAAATTTTGGAGATTTTACTGCACAAATTAAAAACATGGATGTGGGGTCTATTGGCACTTAACGTAGATCTATATGGCAGGCTATGTTTTCCTAAAGACAATTGAAATCCAAAAACTATAATATAGACCATTTTCTAAAATTTTAGACCGCTACACCTTTCCTCAAATATAAATATCAAACTAGCGTTACATGTTTAATTGGCTTCCTACACAAATACCCAATGTCAATAACTTACCAATTAATCAAATTTAGTGACGACTTAAGTATTTAAGTAAAATGGACCATAATGGTATGGAAACATTCAATGTATGGTTTATAATTAAGATATCATAGCATAATTATTCACGACATCAAACACCGCGTAAGCGTAGGGTGGATGAAGTGGCGGGAAAACTCTGCCATCTTCTGTGATCGAAAAATATCCCTAATCTGAAAGAAAGCTCTACACGGCAGTTGTTCGTGCAGCGCTTACATACAGTTCACAGTGTTGGACAATGTACAAGAAGTATGAGAGTAAATTGACGGCAGCTGAAATGAAGATGCTTTGCATGACAGCAGGAATGACAAAGCGTGGTCAAATAGGAAGCAGAGAATCCGAGAAAGTACAGCATATGTGTTTTGCTCTGACAACAACAATTGAGCTCTTCAGTAAGAATTGATGTTGCCTTTCTTAGACACATGTTTTTAGTCGATGGCTACCGACGTAGTTATAAAATAAGCTGCACTGATGTGCCGCAATTTATATAATTTCCAGGTGAATTTGGTTAAATTCTTGCACCTAGATAGTTGTTGTAATTGCCCGTGGTCTGGCATATTAATAAGAAGAAGATAAACAATAACAATAGAAAATTTGTTTTTGTTTTTGGTTAAGTGCACTTTTTAATATGAAATATTAATTTGGAAGGGTTCTGCGACCTATAGTGCAGATGTGTTTCGCTCTGACAACAACAATTAAGCTCTTCAGTAAGAATTGTTGTTGCCTTCCAAATTAATATTTCATATTAAAAAGTGCACTTAGCAAAAACAAAATATTGTTATTGCATATCTTCTTCTTACAAAATACAGCATGACTAACTTAGCTGGTACTGTCATGTACAAAGAAGATGCCGTGAGAACCCAGTTCAAACGGCAATAGCACAAGACGTTCCAACACTATCGCGGAAGAAAGGCAGGCGCAAGAACTCCTGGATGAAACAATTGCAACGAAACCTGCATTCAGTTGGCCCCAGACATGGAACAAATCAAAACCGGGAGGCCTGTCGATGTTTTCTGAGGTCAACCCGGCTAACCCCACAAGTGGAACCTCATGATCATGACAATCGCCTGTAAAAAGAAGAAGAAGCATAATGGTCCATTTTGATTGAATATTTAAGTCGTCAGCAAATTTGTTTAGGCCCAATATATCTTATTTTCATTTTTTTTTAATGTTCGACTCTTTCGAGAATGGTGGAACCGATTTTGTTTAATTTTTTTTTGTGAATACGATCTGGGGTATTTTTGTATAAGAGAAAATATTGTATACCATATTTAAAAAGAAACGAGTGTCGTTAAACGTCCGATGCGACAAAAGTCGAAAGTACCAAAAATGTTGGTGAGTTAAAACTGCTGCCAAAAGCTATTGGGATAGATTTATGTTATTGTGATCCTTTGTAAAAACTAAGCTGCTGGGATCTGATGCAACCATAGATTAAGATATTTCGAATTTCCAACGATCCACTTTCGACAAAAGTCGTTCATCGATAAGCAAACCACACTCACAATAAGGGCCAAAATTTGTTGATCTAAAAAAATCAACTCAATCTGTACATTTACCTTAACGCATACTCCGTCGGCGTCGGAGGTTCAAATTACATTCGAGATTTCCGCCGATTCGGAAAGGAAAAATAAAAAGTGGGACGACGCACATTTGAAAATAGAACAGCATATCATTAAGGAGTTTTACTAAAGTCGTTACTGACATTGCAATTTTATTAAATATAGTATAATAAAGCCCTTGCGTTGATTTTTGTTGAATATTCAATTCAAACCCATATGTTGAAAACATTAGAAGTAAAAATTTTATAAATCTGTACCTTATATACATTTCTGAAAAGCTTATTTTATGAAGATTTAAAGAAAATTTTAAGTTCTTAAATATTCGATTCAGTTCACGAGAAATAAATTGAACTATAAAATAAGAGAACAAAAATATTCTTCAAGTTCACCGAAACTATTGGAAGTCACCCATGCTTCTCCACGCTTTATATATAATTTTGTTATAAAGAAAACATTAATACAAATTAGATGCGAAAACTTGCGGTTTCGGATGTTATCGGGAAAATAGTGATAAAAGTCAGAAAATGGAAAACCGCAATTAAAGTCCTAGTTTTAACTTACGATATACATAATGTACTTAAATAGGTACAAACATATGTAAGTACTAACATACGAGGATAGCAAACCCGAAAAAAGTGGGTGCCGCAATTATGTCTGTCTGTACCTCGACCAGCAGCCTTAAACCGCTAAAGCGATTTTCTTTAAACTTTGGACTCAAATTTCTTACGTGGTTCCCTAAAGAGAGAAAATTAAATTTGTTTTAGCTAAAAGAATAACGGCACCTGCGATAGAACCATTATAGTTAAACTAGTAACTTCCCATTGGTGCACTTGAAAACCATATACAATATACATATTTACCAAGTGGTGGGTGGTAGAGTTTATATTATTTAATTATATACCTATTTTATAGTGTAATAACTTTGGGCTTTTGGATAATCAGTACATAGGTAGGTATAGATATAGCGATACAGGGGGCGGGGGCCTATTCTGGAAAGCGCGGCGGATCGCTTTTAATGGCGGATTTGCATTTTCTTATTCCCCAAAGCGCTTTTGCTTTCCATTTTTTGTACGAATTGAAAACAAAAATGCAAAAAAAATGAATTTGCAAATAAACCTTCTTATCTTCCTTCTTAACATTATCATTTTAAATCACACTTATTTGGTTCATTTAAATGTTTATTAATAAAAAATTATTCTTTTGACACAAAATAATAATAAAGAAGTTTCACATCAAAAAATTCTTCGACGGCCAACAACAACTGTCATTTTCGTTTGGAAAAATTGAGAAGTGGAAGTAAAAATCGAATTTATTTTGGAAAAATTGAGAGAGTGGAAGTAAAAATGGAAGTGGGCTGGAAATATTTGACATTAAAATAAGAAAACTGGAAGGATCGCTTTCTTCCACTTCCGCTTTTGAGAATAACCTAAAGCGAAGACGGTCGAAATTGAAATATCGCTTTCAATACGATCCGCCGCGCTTTCCAGAATAGGCCCCCAGGGCAAAATGTGACATTACCTATATTTTGTACTTTTTTTCCTAACTCTTCTCGATATAGAGGTAGGTAGGTATTATTTAAACCAATTATTTAAAAACAGACTATTGGCTAAAAAAATACCAAAAATCAGGGGAGTGTACTTAAAAAAAAACATGGTTTCAAAGAATATAAAAAGGCAAATTAAGTGGCATGCTAAATTTCGATTTTGAAGCGATTTTGATGGTAAGAATTTTTCGAATTAAAACATTTTTGAAAAGTTTTTTCTTGCAACATTTTGATTTTTAGATTTTAAAGGGTGGTTTCAAAAATCTCAAAATTACACTATATTTAGATGGGTATTATTAGGTAGGTATACTTTTTTGGTAAGAATTTGAAATCGATATGATTGTTTTTTTTTTTTTCAAAATATTTGAGTTAAAAAACATTTGTTAAGAATTTTAAATAGTTTTTTGTCCAGTTTTTTTGCTCTAAAAATAAAACTGTTTATTGAATTTAAAAAAAAAAATTAGCAGTTGAATACGTCATTATATGTAAAAAAAAAAAAAATATTGGATTCGGAATCATTTTTTTTTTTTCTTAAAATATTTGAGACGAAAATTATTTTTCAACTGTTTTTCTTATTTAAAAAAAAAGGTGTCTGTTGGTTTTTTAGAAAACCTTTTCAGAACGTTATGACAATACTATCTGTAAAATAAAATTTATCCGAGATCGATATCTTTATGCGTTCTCGAGAACGCAATGAACATATCTATCTTCAATTTGGCATTTCTGGTGTGTTTCTGGTGTAATTCCCTAGAGGAAATATCCAAGATTTTGTTTTAGCTCATCTAAAACGGGTAGCTGCTATAAGATGATGTCCTTTATTTTTGATTTTCTTAAAAACAGCTCTTAGCTCAAACTTTCTACCTGTTCATCCTAATGCCGTTTTCAGTGGGCCAAATAAGGTAATTTCGATGCAAATTTCCAAATGAGATCTGAAAATACCTCATTTCCCATACAAAATCACATTTCGAAATGAGGTAATTTTAACCTCATTTGCACGAAATTAGGTTGGAAATTAGGTGAATGCATCCAGCGGGAGTTAGTTTCAAAAGCTCTTAAAAGCTTTTGTATGAAAATATCAATACACTATACTCAACAACATAAAACAGAAAGAAAACTCAACAAAAATAAACGGCTAACTGCTATTCTAAATTCAAAATGAAATGATATGTCAAATGAAATTAGCAAATTTGATAATGAAAACACTTTTTTGCCAAATTTCGAAATTACCTCATTTCGGCTCTAATGAAAATGTAGTGTAAAACAAAATTTAACGAAAAAATCAAACAGTAGCCATGGTGTAATGAAAGTAACAACAAATAAAAACACGAACAAATCCAAATGTCATTTTTTCGCACACATTTAACTGTCCGAGCAATTAATTCAGTGTGAAAAGAGAGTTGAGACTTGTCAAAACAATCTGGTATATTCATCAATTTCGCTGGTTGGACAGCGTACCACAGAACTAAAAGTAATTTTTGAATGGGATTTTTTCGTTACTCATCAGCAGCGTTCTAGACTTAAGGGATATATACGTAAATTTAACAAAAAAAAAGGTATTTTAATGGACACTTGAACAGAACAATTTTTTTGGTTCACCTTGATTTGAAAATTTTTTGTCTTCGATAATTCTATGTCAGCTACATCCTATTTCAATTTTATCGAAATCGGTCAAAGAACAACGGAGCTTACGTTTTTGTGAACCACCCTGACAAGAAAACATTTTTGTCTTCCATAATTCTATCAACTACAAACTGGTCTTGATTTTATTGAAATAGGTAAAAAAAAACATTTTTTTTTGAACCACCCTGATGTAAAAACATTTTTTTCTTCCATAATTCTATTATAAGTATAAACTGTGTCAATTTCATTACAATTGGTCAAAACAACATTCTTTGAACCAACATAATTCAATTTTTTTTTGTGTGTTTGTGTCCCCCATTATTTTTTAATGTTTTCTGTTTCGACCGAGTTTAGTGCCGGTTTTGTACCAGTTTGGGTTCACATCCCTGCCTAATAACTTTGAAAAAAATCAGTTTGACATCTTCTAAAAAGTATAAAAATGATTGTGAACCAAACCAGAAAGGACTATAACTTTTTTTAGATTATCGGATCGCATTAATTTTGATGTAATTAGGATCAGAATTGAAAAAAACCCTAAGTCATGGGTCATATGTTTAAATTATATGAATATGAATTTTTAATTTTGATTATGGCTAGCCACGAGACGAGAAAAGTCTTGGTCTCAGTCTCGGTCTTGCATGACGAGATCGAGACGAGACGAGATGAGACAAGACGAGACGAGACGAGACCGACACGAGATCGAGACGAGACTGAAAATGTTCGATTTTAGCGAGACCGATACGAGACTAATACTACGTTTTCATTAGAGCCGAATTGAGGTAATTTCGGAATTTGGCAAAAAAGTGTTTTCATTAAATATTTATTTTTTTTTTTTTGCTTCTTTTTCTGAGTGCTCATCCTCTCTTCGTCTGCCTGCTTTTTTAATTTCGTTTGACATCTCATTTCATTTTGAATTTGGAATGGCAGTTAAACGTTTGTTTTTGTTGTTTTCTCTTTGTGTTTTGACATTTTCATGCAAGAGCTTTTTAAAGCTTTTGGAATCGACTGCTGCTGTATGGACTTACCTCATTTCTAACCTCATTTCGTGCAAATTTGGTTGAAATTATCGTAGCATTACAAAAGTCTCGCCGAGTCTCGCGGTCAGTCCTTATTTTAATCAGCTCATACCCCCCTCCCCTCTCGCTGTCCAAAAACACCCATGGAACGCTTATATTTTTATGGACTGTCTTATTTTTCATTGTTATGGTAAATTCAAAGTTCCCACCATGTTTCATTAGTGTAGGTAAGAGTTTTTTCCATTTCGAACGAATTTGTGTATTATTTTACCCGTACTGATAGTACGATAAAACGAACTGATAAAACGTAGTCATATTCACTTTAAAAATCAATAACTTTTCACCGGAAGATTGCATCGTCTTGATTTGTATCTTATTCGATTCCTCATTAAAAACTACCCTAAAATCATGTAACATATGTTTATAATGCACTAAATTACCCTTACTATAAGGAAAATTCATCAAACTGGATTCAAATCCTGATCTGGATCCGGGTATCCGACACTATCCGGATAATGTCGGATCCCAACCAGGCTTGCCAGATTGGGCTATTTGTCGGAAATTGGGCTATCTTCTTCCAAAATTGCCGACAACAATTTAATTGAGCTAAAAATCGCCCAAATCTAATATTGGGCGATATTTTTGATCGTACAAACAAATCATATAAATAAAGCTGGCCATACACGACCAAGCCGAACGGCTCGGAACCAATGTGGTTCGTGGTTTTCTGACTGGCTAAATATCTAAATGGTTCGGCGCCGAACCTTTTTGACATTTATCCAGTACAAAATGTTCGGAGCCAATTGGCTCCGAGCCGTTCGGCTTGGTCGTGTATGGCCAGCTTAAAACACTTTTCTCCCCTTCAATATACCCTTAATACTACGTTTTCACCAGACACTAAACCGAGATTTAGGTGAAGAGATCAAAAAGAGGATTATGACAAAACATTTAAATGGTGTTTCGTTTTTTTGATATGAAGTGGAAGTTAGATAGATAGTTTTTGTTTACATTTTCATCTGTCAATAATCCAAAATGGCATTTAAATGGGTCATTTCCACAATCATTCTCCGAAAAAAAAAATTTATTTGATTTGACAAACTAAAGTTTTTAATAAGATTTGAATGAGCTTTATTTGAAATCTTCATTTGAGGAGATTAAAATTTGTATGGTAAATCTTCGAGATTTCAAGGAGATTTGTGATAATCTTGCTAAATTTTGGTTAAGTGTCTGGTTTAAACGTAGTATAACGCAGTTCACAATTTGGCACTACTTCTTATTCACTGAATACACTCGTTGATTTTGACATTTCAAATCAACATTCACTTTAATTTCATTCAGTTTCTCTGTTGTTCCCAGAAGCAAGCAAACAAACAAAACATGTATTTTATTTTTTGTTGTTGTTTAAAATGAAAATAAATTGTTATTAAAGTTAAGATACATTTTTTTATATGTATTCGGCTACTGTTTGGGCTACTTTTTCGGCTCCGATTTTGGGCTACAAAAATTTTCAAATTGTGATATCGAACTAGTTTAAGATATGGAAACCCAGATCCCAACTGTCTCATTGATCTATCCGACACTTTTATCCGATCATGGTTCCGGATCCGCTTCGGATATCCGAAATGTCCGGATACTTTGAAGCACATAAAAAAATTAATATGGATGGGGTGAGGAAAAAACTGTTTCAAAGATCAAAGCCAAGCTTTTTTTTCAAATGTCAAAAAATAGCCGTTACGTCAACACAGTACACATATCTAATGCTGGCCTTAGACTTTGTGTGTTATCATCGGTGTACGTTGTTCGTTGTTGTTCGTTGTTGTTCGTACGCGGAACAACGACAATTTAAATGATAAAACCGAACAACGAACTAAGAACGAATGAAGAACGTGCAAATTCAAATCAGGTCAGAAATTTCGGTGTTCGTTGTTACTCGAACAACGTGTGTTTAAGTGCGAGAACTATTTAAATGAACATTGTTTTGGGGTGTTGTGTAATATGTAGGGACATTTTCGAAGTTCTTTTAATAAATGAATGGCACTAGAAGCCTAGGTATATAAATAAACAATTTTGTAAATAGGTTTTAGCTTTATAATGTAAATGCTTTCTTCGTTGTTCGTTGTTGAGAGAAGAACGAACACCGAACAACGTTCACCGAATGAAGAACGAAAGTCTAAAGTCAGCTTAAGGTATTATCAGGCGCACCTTTCCAAATTTCAAGATGTCTGCCCTTTGTGTAAGTACACCAGTAAACAAAAACAAATTTTTTGTAATTGTTTGAAATTCAATTTTTTTACTATTGATTTTGATAACATGTGCAGAACTGAACAAAAATGAACATGCTAATGATATTACCTGTAATATATGTATCTTGTTACGTGAAAACCTTTATGATTGAGTATCAACAAGTTAACAATTTCTGATAGGTCTTGAATTGTTTTTTAAGTTTCGCTTTGAACAAGTGATGATGGGACAACCTGTATATGAATTGTAATTTCACTATTTCTTGTTTTTTGCAAAATAAAAAAGCTCTTCGTATTTCTTTATTGGTAATCCTCAACTTTCCAGATAAAACTTAAACGCTTAACCTATTAGCAGTTCGCCTTCTAATTCAATCATCGCTATCTCAATTTCTTGATTAATTTAAATCTCGTAAACCTGAGAATGAAGACGTCCCGTCGCATCGTCGCGACGATTACCTGCTTATTCCACTGATCGCTGATGGCATATGATGGCATCTTCTTCTTCATCCACATCGAGAGAGCATTAACATCAGTATCGCTGATTTTTAAAGGCATCAATTCCATAAATTCACTGCAGCAAGATGTGCATTCTGTATAATTTAGGTAGGTACATACGTATAGTAATGTGAAGTGCATGAATACAGCTAATGGTCCCCATGTTTCCAAAGCCAGACACCTATCCTATGCTTAACAATCTATTTCTATATCAGCGAGTTTATAGAGAGAGCATCACACATTTCCTTAATTCATTCGATCATAATGCTGTGTCGTCCGTTTGAGAGCTTATGTACAACACGACCGATACGATACCGAGACCAAAATGTGTTCAAATTCAATTGGGAATTATTGAATAGTTGACGCGATATCCATGGATCTCGATTGGGGTTTTTGCTTCAAGGTGGCAATTTGAGTAAATTGACTGCAATGAGCCTACTTGTGGTCATCAGTGCTTTGTGCTTCACTGGTTAATTCTTTCATCTAAAGAAAAGAAGGCTAATAGATACTTAGATACGGACAATTTGCAACTTTAAGTAATGATCCAGCAATATGGAATGAATATGAATGGCACTAAATAAAAAATGCTGTGTTGGTTGTTGGCAGTTTTGTGTGTAACTAGATTTAATCATAAAATTGATGACATTATTTATTATATTATAGGTCAATCACAGCAGTTGTTCAATTCGCATTTCCCCATGGAGTTTGTTTTATTAATTCCATATTGAATAACTCTAATGTTGTCCACGTTTTACTAATTTCAAGAGCATGTTTTTATAGTCTACATAGTTTTCTAGCTGATGGTGAATTATATCTATCTATCAATAGTTCAGTCAACAAATAAAAAAAACTGTCTTTGCCTTTAAAAAAATGCAGCAGTTTTGAAAGTTGGCATACTTAGGTATTACGAGTCGTTCCCAAGAATTCGACTGGAGCGAGTGGCTGTTAGTAGTTTTGTTGGGTTACATGAAATTTGGACCCAGTGAAATATGGCCCCAATCGAATAATGAAAAATGACCCCATTTTCAAAATTGAAAAATGGCCCAAACTTATGAAAAATTTGCCCAAACACAAAAATTGCCCCAAAATTAGTATAATAAGCAACATCAACCGAAAAATTACAATCACACAAAAAATTAGGGCTGGCCACGAGACGAGACTCTGCGAAACTTTATTGAGTCTCGTCTCGGTCTCGTTAAAATCGAAAATTTTCAGTCTCGTCTCGGTCCCGTGTTGGTCTCGTATAATAAAGTCGCGTCTCGGTCTCGTCTCCGAAAAATACGATTTCCGTCAAACTAATGATTATTGGAACAAAAGATTTTCGATTATAGTTTGAATACATGCAGAAGAAAATAAATGTTAAACTGAAATTGGATTTTTTTAATTTATTAGACTCTCTGTAAATTTCGGTCCAAATATACAGTCTCGTCTCGGTCTTGTCTCGGTTGCTTAAAAGCCAGTCTCGTCTCATCTCGGTCGAGACCGAGACTTTTCTCGTCTCGTGGCCAGCCCTATTCATGACAAGTTATACTTTTGGAGGATTTGTCAATTCCTCGCAAGAGGCAGTAGCCCTGAAAAAACTTTTTAGTTTTTAGGTGGACGAGGCTGGGAAGTGAACCCAGACCTCCAGCGTGACAGTCCATCGCACTAACCATTACGCTACGGGCTTTTAACGGCTATGAGTCCTTATTATTACATTCGATATGCTTCACAATTGATTTTCGTCGTAGAATTGATTTAGGTATTTACATAAGTTGGACTGAACTTAACAAAAATCACGGGTTTGACAAGGCCGGTTTTATGTCAACTGTCAAAGACACGTTAATTTATATGGACTTTTGCAAGTCCCTTAAAAGCTATTTTAAATATACATATGTACTGTAAGTCTTCACCACTTTAAGGCCCTGAACCACTTTAAGGCCACTGAAGAGCAAGCGTATACGCGAAACCCAGTCATCGTTCAATATTAATTCATTTATCACAATTTAACACTTTTAGTCGTGCTTGAAATGTTTAACTTTTTGGGAAAGACTCCAGATTTTCACCTAAGCCTGTTATTTATTTAAACAGGCTTAGCACTTAGCCGAACCTATTCTTTTACATACCTACCCAAGAACAGCTAACAGTATTTTTTATGCGGTCTATTTGAATGCAAATAAAACCGATTTGTTGCATTAAACTGTATGTTTTTGCAATCTGGAAGAATAGCTTGCACAACTATGAATATACCACATCGGTTACGTGCGATATGACCACATGATTCGACTAATGGACAATCGTAGTTTTTAAGTATCTCCTTCCAGCCTTTCCATAGAAATAATAAATAATAAGGTAGATAAAGTGCACAAAAGGGTCAAATCTACAATTTATTTAGAAAAACAAAAACAATTTTGAATTAGTTATGGATAGGTATATTATATGTCAGTATACCTACAAAAGTAAGAAAATAGCTATATGTATATATGACTATAAGTGATATCAAAAAATCGAACTTAAGACTGTTGCCCCTATTTTCTATTACGATAATAAAGAAGACGAAAAAGTGGGCATAAGGAATTCGAATTGTGTCGCATCTATTTGTCTGCGCTAAAGTCTAATCTATTGCATTCCGTTAGTATCCACCTTTATATAATTTCCTATACAAATTGTATGCAATAAAACTATGAAATTTTATAAATCGTCAACTTTTATATAAATCCTTATTAAAACTTATAGTCCAGTCTCCAGTAACTTTGTCATTTGTATGGAAGGTACCGTTTGTGTCAAATCTTGTATTTCAGATTTTTTGCTGAGTCCTTCATGATATTGGCCTAATAAATAACCTAAGTTTTACATTCCTGGTACCGAAACATGTCCAACAAGTTTTTACTAGGGAGGGTCTCGCGAGTGTTTGAAAAGTTTCCCTCGTCAAAATTGTTGGTACTGAAATCCAGCAACGGCTTGCCAAGTATCTGACAAAACTAAAAACTAACTAGGGCCTTGCCCAAACTAGACAGAACTTGCATTTTTCCAGCCAGAAAAGTGTTTCCTAAAAATGTTTTCAAAACACAACGATATTTCGTTTTTTGTAAAAAATCATATTTATTCAGAAAATAAAATTTAATCTTCTTTCTTAATCTTATAGCTCATGAATTTAGGCAGTAAACAAATTAATTTTATGCTTTTCAACATTTTGTAAAGAAGGAAAGAATTTCTGTTGGCACTGTGGATTGAGAATAAGGTGATGTTAATTATCTCAGTAATTCCACGGGTGGCTTCCAAATTGAAACTTGAAAATATAGAAAAGAATGCTGCCTAGAGTGAGACTCGAACCCACATTTCCAGGTCAGCAGTCAAACACTATATACCAAACACTATATCAAAAAAAAAAAAAAAATAAGAAACAACTCCAAAGCTTACCATGTAATTGTAATCCTCTTTTTAAAAGCCAGAAATCCATTATTTTATGTTAAAATAAATTGGATTAACTGAATATTTAATGTAAAGAACATGCATTAAAAAAAACGCCTCTAGAGTTTTGAAGATTAAAGGAGAATGGGCAAAAATATATGGGACCTGGTCTACCTATTGCCCATAAATGACACCTATGATAATAATTTGGTATTATGGAGTGTACCAACATACGAGTAATTTTTTTGTCTTAAACAGTGGGAGTTGGCTTAACTAAGCGACCCAAAAAATAAGAAAAATACTTTGCAAATTCGAATAAACACATATACTGCCTAAGCCCCATGGTTTACAGTTCTGTGTCCATATTCAAAAATGATGCTCTTGAACTAAGCTTCCTAACGTTATATATCTCGATTGTGGGAACTAACGGCACAATTATTCCCATTCATTAAATTCGCTAAATCGAATAAAAAAAAGTAGAATTTTCATACTGTTAAGCGAATTATTCGCCAACCATGATATTATGCGCTATTATTGGCCATTGGTATAAAAGTTCCTTTATTTTGGGGTCTATTCAGTTCATCGATGGCGTTTTTCTTTTTTGGCTCTAAATAAACCTCTGAGCAGAGGCTGAGCGACCAGAGCAGAGCTCTGAGCAGATTATGATCAGAGCCCTCAGACTTATTTATGAAACACATTTGAGCACTGAACTGTCATTTCATATGTGTGTTACTAAAATACATTTTTGTTTACCTGATTTATACGGGCGACTGTCCTGGGAATCAATTTTTAATTTTTTGTATTTCTTTCGTCTGTCAAATCACTGAAAAAAGTGAAGTTGGCTTCGCTCAGCGTTTCGCTCGATTTGCTCGGTCATTTTATTCTGAGCTAATCGATTAAGCCTTGAGCTAGCTCAGATGGAAAAAAGAAACACACTTTTTGAGCTCTGATATGTCTGAGCTAAAAAAAAACATTGAATTTTTGTTTGACATTTTCGTGATCTGCTCAGAGTTAAAAAAGAAAAACGTCAGAAAGTGGCCAAAAATGTCATTTCAATGGAACACTATTGCAATTAATTTGTGCTCTAATTGCAGTCTTTTTTGCAAAATGCTGCCTAAAGTCCATGGCTTACAGCTTTGTGCCCATGCAAAAAAAAATGATGTACTAGGGCTAGGCTTTCCAACGACATATATCTCATTTGTGGGCAATAGGTAGACCGAAATGCGGATTCTCCTTTTTCCGTGTTCTTTATTTGTACGTACCATTCATTGATCCGAAGTTATAAGGGTCTAAATATTTCTTTTTGAAGTTTCATTGTTTAAAACGCTTAGTAAAAAAAGAAACTAAGAAACAGCGCCTCTAGAATAAGGAATGCTCTACGTCTACACAGTACAATTTTTTTTTTTTTTTTTAAACTGTTAGTTTGGTCTATCTTCACGTTTAAGAAAAAAACTTAATTTTAAAAATGTAAACTAATTAGAAAAAAATATAACGGGATAAAATTTTAAAAAAGTAACGGACATTGCCCCTGGAAAATTATTTGCACAACAATTTGGTGTTTGAAATTTTCCAATATACCTATCATTGATTCTTTTCGAGGTCTGCAACTTTAAAAGAAAAAAAAAAAGAAACATGCAGCGATCGTCAAGTTCATCTGCCTGACCATAATAATTCTGTATTCCATTACTCTGTAAATCTATTATTCTGTATAGTAAAGTTCTGCATTTTCAGAATTCTGTAATTCAAAACTCTGAAAATCCAAACTTCTGTATTAAAATTTTGCAAAATTTAAAATACTTTTTTGTAATGTTGTTCACATTATTCAACAAAACAACAAAAAATGTTTGGAAAGAGTGAGAAAACTGTCTTACCATAATGTAGCTTATATATATATCGCAAGCAAAAATGAAGCACTGTTTACTGTTTGGGAATGCCCACTTGGAGTCAATTTCAAAATTCTGTGAACGATAAGAAATAGTGAAAATAGAGTGTACACTTTTTGAAATTTTCTATATAAACGTTTTCTTTTGAGCTAGGGTAGAATAGTTTCTTTCAAACTTTGTCCAACTTGACGTTACTAGACCAGTAATTGACGAAAATGATCTTATAGGCCATGTGTCCAAGCTAAAACATTCATCATCCTATGGTCCTGATGAAATACCAGCCTTTATTGTTCGACGATACATTTATGTTTTAGCTCTTCCTCTATATGTCATCTTTTCAGTTTATCGATTGAAACAGGTATTTTTCCAATTGTTTAGAAGTCTTCATTTATTACGCCACTTTTTAAAAACGGAAACAAATGGGGTATATCCAACTATAGAGGCATTGCCAAGTTATCATGTATAACAACATTTTTTGAGTAGATTATCTTGGAAATAATTGGAAAAAAGAATATAAAAATGTGATTTTGCCACATCAGCATGGATTTATGAAGGGTAAATATACTAAAAACAACTTAATTGAGTTTTGTTCGGATTTTGTTGTAAAAAATCAAAAAGGATTTCAAACTGACGCGACGTCGCATACTTGGATTTTTCAAAAGCATTCAACCGTGTGAATCGTACGTTACTTTTGAAAAAGCTAATGACCATCGGGCTGCCAAATTGGTTCTTAGATTGGCTGGAGTCACGTTGCAGGTCACAGATTGTTTACTTTAAAAATAAAACATCAAATGAAAAATTAATGCATTCCAGAGTTCCTCAAGGAAGCCATTTAGGTCCCTTTTTATTTTTATTATTTATTCATGATTTGCATACTGCAATCCACTATTCGCAACAACTTTTGTTTGCCGATGATGCTAGGCTTCGATTATCCTGCAAAAATAATACCGACTACGAATTACTGCAAAATGATCAAAATAGATTTTTCCCTTTGGTGTAAAGTCAATGATATGGAACTCAATGTATGAAAGTGCAAGTGTATGTCTTTTACTCGAAAACGTGCGCCTTTCTTTGTGGTCAACCACTGGAAAGAGTTGATCACTTTTGTGATCTTGGCGTTATAATAGACTCTAAATTTGACTTCAATAAACATATTAATCATAACATTAACAAAGCCAAATGCAGATTGGGTTCCATTTGCCGATTTTCAAAGGAATTTAGAGACCCATACATTTTAAAAACTTTATACTGGTCTCTTGTGATATCGAATACTGTAGCTGTGTTTGGAGTCCAAGCTACCAAAACAATATTAATCGACTGGAATCTTGACAAAAATGATTTATTCGTCATGCCCTTCGACATTTACTATGGAATATCAACACACATCTGCCACCATAGAATCAACGCCTTGCATAGTTTACCATCATTATTGAATAGAAGAACAGTTTTTAGAATTTTATTTATTTATGATGTTTTGATTGGAGAAATTTATTCCGAATATATTTTATCACATGTCAACCTAAATATATACTCACAATCATTTAGATCTGGAGACTTTTTAAGCCAAAGATTTAACAGAACAAATTATGGAATTCATGAACCTTTGTTTGCTGCATGTGCAGATTATAATAAGTATTTTAATGTTACTGATTTCAATGTATCAAAATATTGTTATAAAATAGATTTATATAGAATTTTACAGTCTCAGAGCTAATAATTTGTTAAATTTGTAGCTTAATAAATAAATAAATAAATAAAAGTGACACAAATTCATTCCTCTAACTAATATAATTCCAACACGTTTTCAAGAAAGTGCATTGGTTGTTAATTATACAAAACAGATCAACAAATCTTATTTAAACATAACTTAACAGAGCTTTCCCATAGAAATGTAGAAATGATTTTCAAAAATAGGAAAAGGAAATAGAAAATAATAAAGATTACCAATAGTCAAATTTAGTGATGACTTAAATATTTAAGTTAAATGGACCATAATATTATGAAATCTCATTAATAAAACTACTTTGATATGCTGTTTTCTACACCATAAATGTTCATTATGTATTGTTGACATAAATAATCATTATGGTCCATTTTACTTAAACATTTAAGTCGTCACTAAATTTGATTATTGGTAAGGCCCTATAACTATAAACAGTTATTTTAAAGTAATTTCGGGTATGTAAGGACTGTACGAACAAAATCATCAACCCTGATGTAAAAGAACTTTTTCTGCAAATTTGGAAATTAGCTTAGTAGGTAAAAAATGTTGTCTTTATATTCTTGATCTATAAATTTTTTTTTTCATTATCAAAGCAAGTTTTTATTATTTACTGAAAAATCAAAATAATTATATCTCGGATATCTTAAATGTGAAAATCTGGAAAATGTCAAGATTTTCTAAGTCAGAGTTTTTATATGTACATATGTCAACTGAAATAAATTGATCTTATCTTTTTCGACACCACCAAGCGGTAAGATAATAGTCGCGTTTTATGGTGGATTTACATGTATCTTCGTCCGACTTCTGCAAAAAAAAAAGGGGATGCACAATTAAAATGTACATTTGTTGGATAGAGAGGGAACACCAAAATGCAGAAGATCTTCGTGCATGAAGATTATAGGAAGTGCCATAATGCAGATATGAAGACGAACATGTTCAACTTCTTGAAGGTTCTCTTTCACACGCTCGGAGTTTTGGCATACATCTGTCCCGCTCTACTTTTCTTCATATTTGCAGACGAAGATACATGTAAATCCAGCATTAAGGGTATCCTCAGTAGGCCTGAAATTGTGTGTATCTATAATTCATCCGGGAATTTTTATTTTTTTTTTTTTGCTGGCCGAATTCGGCCACTGGCGGTACTAGTACATATTGAATTTCCAGAATTAAAAAAAGAAACAGAATTTTGGATTTACATAATTTTAAAATACAAAATTTTGGGTTACAGAATCTTTCAAAACGAATTTTGGCACCTACAGAATTATGACCCAACCCCATTTTTTCAGACCAAAAAATAACTATCCTCTAAAAACCATATCTGTATTCCTTTTCTACTAAGGTTCTTACATTTTTTTATAACTTTTGAATTTTTTCATCGAAAATTAAAAATGGTGTTGCTAAATTCATACACTACACATGCACAGAAAAATTTAACAGCCGTATCTATAAAATTATCTAAAAATGCCTTTTAGAGGTTATTTAGTTAAGCTTGCTTAAATATTAAAGTTGCCGTTAAATGACGTTACTTAAATTTGTGTCTATAATCAATATTCCTTTCATACTTAACTAAACATCCGTAATGTAACGTAACCAAGATAATTAACAAAACTGTTACAAATTTCTAGTACATTTTTCACTCTCATGCTATTTCTGTCAGATTGCTGAAAAAAAAGCAAACACAAAATAGCGTACAAATAATAAGATAGAAAGAGAAGCAACTGTTTGCATGCGTTTTTGCATCGTCAAACACAGAAGACGGAAGAAACCATTCCATTCCATTTTGTTTTTGTTTTTTCTTTATTTCGTTTTCAGAAATTTCTTTTCTACCTATGTATATATTGGTAAGAAAATTTGTGGGGACATTAACAAATAAAAGAATTTTCATCAACTCAATTTATTTAATGGAACCAAACATCATTATTCCTTATAGGTACATAGGTATTATTTTCTTTAAAAAAAAGAATCAAAACAATTAAAACCCGGCCATCACAATCACAGTGCACACATAAATACATATTTCCCTACTGAAAAAACAATTCTCACGTGTCAAAATATATTTATGTTGGCTTTGCGTAGCCTTGAATCGCGGTAAATGGCGTTTAAGTTACGAGGGGTTTAAGTTACGTTGGTTAAATGTGAAAATTGATTATAGATACCTATTTCACACTTAAGTGGTATTAAGAGGAAGTTTAAAGTTAAGAAACATTTAAAATGTCTTTATAGATTCGGCTGTAAATGTTCATAACATGATGCAGTGTACGTAATAAATATTTCATTTATATAACAACACTGCTCAACAATTTAAAAAACTGTCTTGTTCAATTCAAACATCCATCCACCATGTTGTGTTTTGTTCGAAAGCAACTTCAAAATAAAACCAATAAGAAATTGATAAGAACTTGCAACTACAACAACACACTGCAACACTCAAACCAAAAACCATAATGAGTCCATCGTTCATAAGAGTATCTTCTAAACATAATAACCGCCAAATAGCCTTTCCGTTTCCTTTATTATTTTTTTCACCACCACTCTGCCGGCCTGCCAAGCCAACGATAAAGAAATGAAACGAAACCGTCCGTGTCGTCATCATGTAGCATAGAAATGTATTAATACAATGATGTTTTACTTGGTGCTGTCGTGCTAAGTGCTAAGCTTCTGCTACTTTGATGGTGCTCATGTTGCTGCATTCGTATTCGAATCTTCGTTGTCGTCGCACACGACAAAATAACCTCGCGTTTCGATTCGTACATGATTATCGTTTATCGAAAGTAAAAATACATAATTTAATTCGCGTATCTCAACGGTTTGTTTTAGTTTGATTTTGTTTTTTTTTATTTTTATTTTGGAAAATCATAGATCGATGACCTTCAAATGTACCGCCTTCATAGACCATTCATACCAAATATAAATCGAACTCCTACTCTTACTATGACTCTGAGTTGAGTAGGTTGTTATAATTTACAAGTATCTGCTAGATCTACCAACTCTCTGAATCTTGAAAAACTGAGAATTGTCTATTTTCTCAATCTCAAGACCATCTATCCATATGGCACTAGAATCTACTTCTACACTACAACGCTGCTTATACTCTCGCTCATTCTAAAGATATTTTTTTTTTGTTTTCTTAAAAAATACGATTGTAGTCTTTTAGTTTAAGTTGAGATCTCGCGGCGAATAGATGTTCTTTACTTCTGCTGCCGCTGCTAAATCGCTATATATTTAAGCAGATTAGTATTTAGTCTATACTATAAGGTACAAAAACCATCTTTAGTTTTAAAAATCTTAAAGTGCGGTTTTAATTATAGTGGTGATGAGGTCTTACTAAAAAGACTCATCAAAGTGAATAAAATCTTATACAAAAGATTATAAATTTAAAAATGAAAAAATTGACAGGCACATAAATGAAAAAAATAAAGTATCTTTGAGATATTTTTAGAAATTACCTACTTACTTATTTCTTCACATTTTCCATTCATCGGTGTTGATTATATAATTTTGTGTTAATGTTAATTTAAACAAAAAAAATCTACAAGGGTTTAGTGTTTTTTTTTTCTGTTTGTTCAAAATAACTCAACGTATTTATTGTTTCGGGTCAAAGTGTATCTATATACTCCTATAGCATGCTATGCTGTTGCAGTTCAATGCATTTCATTGTATAGTTGTTGCCTTTTTAGCATAAAAATAGAATGAATTCCCGGTGTCGCGTTGACTTAATTTAATGCTTACACGATCACTTAACACTTAACTGGTGAATTAATGTGTAAAATTGAGTTTTTAAAATTGCAAATGTGGTAATTTTTTGAATTTTTTCAAACAGCTGTGTCTTTTTATGCGCGAAAAGATATAGGTATCTACCTACATAAGATATAACCTTCATTACAAAAAAAAAAAATACCTACATATACCTACTCTTTACTTAACTTGATCGCGATCACAATTGATTGGCATTATTGTTTTGGTCTTACTCATTGTTTATAATTTAAGAAATTGATTTGTAACATTTTATGACCATCTGTTTAGTGAAAAGTGTGATAAATTTGATTTAAAAATAAAATTGTATTCAAAATTTTGCGCGATCGTGAGTGAAGAAAATGAAAAATTAAAAAAAAAAAAAAATGCTGATCGCATCGATCTACCAAGACGACGAGCAACATATGAGATCACATCCCTACTTCACCTCAAAGCTAACACACACAGCTACGTTAAGAGATGGACTTTTAAGTTTTTTTTTATTAATTTATTAGCCATTGGCATTGTGTATCTACAAAACTTACTGTCAGATAAATATATTCAAAAAATTACATCATTATAAGAATTGAAAAAAAAAAAAAATAAATAAACTAGACATAAATGAGAGCAAAGCAAAGCATTAATTGAGAAAAATCAAGATTCAAGAGAAAAATGCTATATAGTGGTTTATTTATTGTTGCGGTTGACTTAGCATTTTATCTTTTGCGGAATATCTTATATCTTTAAAATAAGAAAAAAAAATATTAACTATTATGGCAACCTAATTAGACACCCAACATCTTTAAAACGGTTTTTGGAGCGAAATTATATCTGACAGCATTTATCTGATACCTATATTAAAACTGTTTGCGATTTGATGAATATTTTTGTTTGTTGTGAGGTTTTTTGTGTTCTCTGTTTTTTTTTTTCTTTTTTTTTTGTTGATATGATGAGATGATGATGTTCTCTATTTTAAACAATCTTGATGTTCTCTGATTAAGTAAGAGATACAATGTATATTTCTTAATGGGGAATGATATTAAACAGTGCGGTTCATTTGGTTGGATGCATTTAAAGATATTATTTGAATTTTTTTGTAGGTACCTATTTAATTTTTAGAATATTTGCCATTAAATTCTAACATAACAGATTTAAAAGTTTAGTTGGATTTTTGTATGTTTACTAAGCAAAACTTCTAAAATGATATAATGTGTATATAGGTATATAAGGTACTTCAAATAATACAGCATTTAAACATTTTACACTATTTGTACACAACAAAATCAAAAATACTTTTTTTTAGAATTTGAAAACATTTAGAAATTCTGTATGGCAATTATATTATTATTATTATTTTTTTGTGAATGAACACTACAAAATAATTCAAATGTTTTTTAATAGTCCAGTAACCTTGTCGTTTGTATGGAAGGCACCGTTTGCGTCAAATCTGGTATTTCTGATTTTTTGCTGAGTTGTTCAGGATATTGGGCTAGTAAATAACCTAAGTTTTCGACCTCGAACGGCGACCACTTCATGGTCAAAAATCAAAAAAAAAAAAAAACGCGATTGTTTCGCGCTTTTTCAGTTATTGGCGATTTTAATTCTAAAGAAGTAATTTTAAATAAAAATATTGTTCTACGATTTCAAATTAACCTATTTTTCTCCAATCTCTATGTAGACCAAATGGTTTCCAAAATACAGCATTTCAAAATTTAGCGATAAAAAAAAATAACAAAGTAGTATTATCAAACAGTATAATGGAAAATAAAGAATGGTTGACATAAATGGATCAAAGCACTGGAGCGCGTAGGTTGAGCCAAAATAATAGGTCAACCATACCGGAAGGGGGTTCTATATACCCCCGTTAAGATGGGAGGAGAAATTATCTAAATAAATGACTTAAGGTAGAAACAACACTATTAAAAGACAATGGTAACACCCACAATATTCTTCTATAGTTTATCTTAAGCCCAGAAACATATTCTTGAATTTTCTTTTTAAATAAAGTTATTTAAATCGATAGTTTTGAGAAATTAATTTCTCCTGCAGAATACATAATTACAGTGCTATTTTTACTTGTATATACAATGGCAAGCTTATGGATTCGTAAAAAAAGCTAATACGATTATAGAAAAAGTATGTGGTTGGTACTGATCTGTAATCAGAAGCTCAATAGCTAGGAATGGGTACAAAAGTTTTTGGTTCCTACAATCATCCTCAAAGTTGATTTTTATGGTTTTTCAAACGGTCTGGCAGGGTAAATGCCGCCTCCAATCGGTTTTGGACTCAATACCTAGGGATGGATAACAAAATTTTTTGGTTCATACAATCATCCTCAAAGTTGATTTTTGTAGCTTTTCAAATTGCTATAACGCATCTTAAGCCGCCTCCAGGGACTGCAAGACTTGTATTTCTTTCATAAGCATTACCACACCTTTCGACTCATATACTTTTTTTTGGTTCATTTTCACACCCCTAAATTTGCTGTGGGCTTTTAGACTAATATGTAGATACATATCATACAAATTTTTTTAAAAAACTGTTTTTTTTTTGCAATACGCAATATGGAGGTATTTCGAAAACGACTTTATTGATTTTTGTGGAACTAGTAGATATAGGTACATTCGAACAAATTATATTACTAGAACCACAAATTACGGAACCTACCGTTAAAAAAGTTAAACAAATTATGTTGCTTGAAAACAGCTCCAACAATTTTGATAAGAAATATGGGTGCGTTTTTAAAATATTGCAATTTACTTTCAAAGAAAAAATAATTTAACTTTGCTTTGTTATTAACAGTAGATATGTACATGCCATCATAGAACCATTTTTTATACATTTGACTTTCTCAATATTGGATGAACTAATACATTTTTTTTTTATACAAAATCTTCTACACAATTTAAATAATATTGCATACCAAAATTTTCAAAAAGAATTATTTTGTTGATTTAAAAAAAAATACATTTTTGTTTGAAAAATCGATTGTTCAAAAACAGGTTTATAAAATTTTTGAAATCAAATTTGTGGCTGCATGTTTGCTCTTGGAACTCAATGAGGTCTTATAAATTAACCAAATCTTAGAAAAAAGAAATTAAAACCAAAGATAAATTAACTGGACTCTTTATTACCTTATAAAACGGCAAATTAAAAGAACAACTAGACTCGTGAACGTGACAAATTGAATTGAATTTAACATTTAAAAATGACCCATTTGACTTTTACAATTTACTTTATTTTGACATTCTTGCCGTTGGGAATTGTTGATGATTTCTTTTTGGAATGATGGTTATGTTCAGTGATCATAACCTTGATGACGTAATAGTCACCAACACTGCATATTTAAAAACACTTTAAATAAAAAAATAAAAAAAAGAACATATAAATTAATTTAAAAATTAAACTGATCCAACGACTTTTATTTTGTTCGCATAGATATTTGACCAGGAAATTCAATGGGATTTTATAATTTTTAGTCACCATATACGTAGCGCCATTTTGATCTTGAAAAACAGATTAAATAAAAAAGAGGTTTGAAAAAAAATCAACAAAAAAATCACCTAAGAACGTTTATAATACCCAAGGCAGACAAAGCTTTATAATAATTGGAGGACCCATCACACTGTTATTATTTTTTTTTAAATCCAAAAAAATGAATTTTATGAATATTGTTTGAATTTTTACTCGAATTATGTAGGCATCACACTACAATTTTATTTAGCAACAAAATTTGTAAAGCCATCTTGTTGTCAATTAAGATAGATAAAAGAAAACAACACAAGTTTCCGAATAAATATATTTTTGTTAAATTGTGTCTTATCTAGATAACCGCAATGTATGCAAAAGACAGATCGCATTTTTGCATATGCAAGTATTGTGTTCTCTTTTATTCGCTCAAATGGTTTTGTGACGGTTTGAGAAAATAGGAATTAATTTTTTTGTTCGCTCCATCTAGTTGTTTAAAATTATGTATCGTAATTAATATGTTTCAAGGTTTAGTGGGTAAATAATATTGACATTGAAATGAATTGTAAAAAAAAAAACACACACACATAATTGTCGGTAAATATTTAAAATGTTCATCAGTTAAAAACGTGTGTGGGACTTAACTCGACTAAGTAAATGTTTGAATTGATAGGTCATGTCTCATTATATGTGTTAATTTCTGTTCAGAATCAGTTTTTTTTTTTTGTGAACAGAACGTTTTGTATAAATTTGTCAAAGCTTTACTAACCCTACGAGCAGTCTAGGAAAAATAAGGTATCTCGATCTCTTAACTACAAAATGCGAGTAAATATAAGATTTTTTTCTTAACTCTGGTGTTTATTTAATTTATAATTTTCGTTAATGTTTTAAGGAGATTTGTTTGTTCTATTTTTTTTTTGTATTCTTATCTTTGTTAAAGATATCTCTCGATTTGAAACCAAAAATGACGCGGTTGAGATTTGAGTACTCTTATAATAAGAATATGAATTTTTGTGGTTGCTTTTTTTTGTTTGAAAAATGCGAGATTATTAAACTACAGCCTTATCTACGGCAATGCTCATAACGCGGTGGCGATAGGGAAAGCTGAGAGAAAATTCGACGAAAATCTTTTATTATGCTAAAAATCACACTTTTTCATAATCGGTTGAATGTTTAAAAACAATTGGGTGTCTATACATAATTGCCATAACTGTTAATGAATTCCTGAAGTTTCCCTTACATATTATCTCATAAAGTTACCCAAAAATTCTTTCATTACAGAATCTCTCTTTAAACAAAATAAAAAAATGTGCTCTAGTGTTAAGAATTATTAGTTAAATAAATAAAAAAATAAAACAAACTAATTAAATAAAAATAAAAAAAAAAAATTAAAAACACGAATATAAAATAAATTTATATTTAATAACGATCAGTTAATGCAAAATTCAGCCAAATTATGATTAAAATCGAAATGATAAAAATGGCTTTTTGCCTTTTAAATATTTGTTTAATTTTCACATTTCTACAATCGACTATGGGATTTAATTTGGATATACCAACTTTTATCAAACACACTGGCAATCGGGGATCAATGTTTGGATTTAGTGTGGCATTGTATAAAAGTGCCAGCAACGGACAATTATATCCTTCTAAATGGTAAGTTATCTTTTTTATTAAAACTAAAACTTTTTTTTTTCATTATTTAAATTTCTTTTTCGTGATTTTTCAAATTTCACGATTTTTCTCGTGATTATCTCATGATTCGCCATTTTCGTGATTTTTTAATTCTCACGATTTTTCTCGAGACTATCTCATGATTGGCCATTTTCGTGATTTTTCAATTCTCACGATTTTTTTCGAGATTATCTCATGATTCGCCATTTTGTTCATGATTTCTAATGATATGATTTTTAATTTTTGTCATAATTCTCGTTGAATTTTCTTAAATTTTTGAAAGTTTGCGAAAATTTGCGAACAACTGCGTTCCAAACGTTTTTGCTGCTTTTAAATTGTTCCTATTGATTAAAGATTTGCAGGTGGAATTTTGGTTTTAACTAGCTTCATGGTTAATTTATTCTTAGACCAATCTAACAGCCATGTATAAAAGAATACCCAAAACTCATTTGGCTAGTTAAGAAAATGAGATCTCAGAGGTCTTACTGAAAAAATACATAAGAGCGAATCCAAAATTTGGTTGACTCATGTGTTTTGACAGTGAGGCCTCTGAGATCTAATTTTTCTTAAATACTAGCTAAATGTGTTAAAAAAAAAACACTATAGAGTTCTCAACAAAAAAATCAAAGTTGATCCTACAAAATTTACCTCTTTCTTGTCTCGTGTAACTTTGACATAAAAGGAAGGTACACAGATGAAAACAATTTCTGTTACTGAAACCAGAATATAATGTTCTTTAGTGCTTTGAAAAATCTAATTTGACCTCAAAAATGTTCAATTGGCATGGTTTTTCGAAACTATTTAATCTAAAATTAAAAAAAAATCTTTGATTCCAATGTTTAAACCTATAAACATCTCGATGTCAATGAACTGGTCGTTAGTCGTTACGAATTCTAATAGTTATAATCTTCGCTAAAAATTATGTTCAAATAATAGAAGATACATTTTTAGTATGTTAAAGTTCAAAAACCACAAGAAAAAGGTTTGTTTTCGAGCTGAAAAATTCCAAAATTGTATACCTTTATACCATTTATAATTTGGTTAATAAATATCTGACTGGTTTCGGATGTCAAAATGCTGCGACCGTTTTTACCTTCAGTCCAATAGGAAATAGAATTGGTTCAGCTCATTTATATAAATAATTAAAAATTGCAATTTTTCTTATTTTTGTTTAATGTCTGTTTTCAATCAAAAAAATTGTACTCTGCATAAAAAATAAAAAATCGCCACTACTTTCACAAAAGCTCAAAAGCTGTTGTTATCAATGTTGACCCATTTTATTTTTATTATTATTGTTATTTATTTATTATTATTACTAGCTGACCCGGCGAACTTCATTTCTGTTTCATGTAATTTGGTCAATTAAAAATATTTATTTTAAAGTTTTATTAAATACAATAAAAATAACTGAATTGACAATGTCGATGTGTTTCAATGAAACCAAAATGATTGGCGTGTCGGCCAGCGATACACTTGATACAGCACAAACAATTGACCATGTGAGAAACATGGCAATTCAAGATTGATGCCACAAACATCCAGCGATTGTCCCTGCGACTTATGATCCAAAGAATTCAAAAATTCCGTGGGATAGTTGGTTGCTTCGTTTTAATCCAACACGGAGTCTACGGATTTGAATAAATGTAACTCACCGGCGTTGCGCGGCGATTTGAATTTGAATGACGAAATTCAAATGATCGACATGCTTGTTTTTCGCAACTAAAATCGCTCGTGAACTCAGCCAATCATGGTTAACCTAATTTTGAGCGATATTTGGGGAAAACATTCGTGATGAGCTCGTCCGGCGTTGTTATAAAGTGGCAAAAATTTGGTGTAAATTCAATCAGGCCGCTGACTAAGTCCACTGGTATAACGCCATTGCCCATCGCCAAATTGCCTGGAGAACTCGAACAGCGAACTGGAAATTTCGTAAAGCGAATCGCATGTTTGTTTTTAATTGCAATTTCAGGCAAGCGTTCAATTCATCTGCCGGAGTTGATCTTGGAATGACAGACAGAGTTGGACGAAAATCACCTAACGGTAAAATTATTCCACCACCATAACGCCGATCATTTCGTAAATCTTTCAACGTGCGATTTAGGGCTTCCATCAATGCGCGTTTGTGAGCCATTTCGCATTCCTCCTCGATGATAATCTTAAATTGCTGCAATACTTTCGCCATCGAAGAGTTCTTTGAAATGTTGCACGCAGGTTCAATGGCAATTTCAATGCAGAATGAGCTGTTCGACCGCCTTCCAACAACGTAGTCGCTATCCCAGAAGAGGCGAGTGCTAAATCAATCTCAGATCTGGAGCGAATAGTAGACAAAATCAGTGAAATCGGGAATGTTTTTCCAGTTCCACATTTCCGTTACCGACTGCCTGCATTAATTCACCGTACAATTGCTTTTGTTCTTGATTTAACTTTGGTACATTTGTTCGAACTGCTTGACTCAATGCGACTCGATCTAAATCTCTTTCTCGCTCAATTTCTCGATTAAATGCGTCATGCATTGGCCGATTTGGTGGTGGTATTCCCAATTTGCACAACAAATTGCAACTCATAAGCAGACACATAGGGGCATATTCATAGTCATTTTAGTTAAACATAGCTTTGGTTCAATTTTCGGACGTTGATTCTATTTTTTTAAGTTTATAATTTCAAAATATTTGAAGCTATTTGCGTATAGTATACCAAGTTAATTATCTTATAAAAATATAAAACCAACAATTTGTAATTAAAATCGGTCTGTATTCATTGAACCAAAATTGTCTTAAATTGTAGTTTAGTTAAACCTGGGTCTATATGCGACTATGAATATGCCCCATAATGTATGTATCTCCAATCAAAATCAAAGCTTCGTTACACGTTTCATCTGACATTCTTTGTTAATTTATCATTAGTCACAGTACGAATTCGATGCAAAATATCGTCGGCCTTAGGTGCCAGTTATAGCTATCATTGAAAACCATCATTGAAAAAGTTAACTGTTGATTTTGAGACCTTTCGAAAGTTTAATCATTGAATATTTTAATGCAGAAATATAGCTTACGACTTCAAAATTATTTCTCCTTCAAAAAAAATTCATTTTGACCCATATCTTCCCCATAACGTAACTTTTAACTTTTCAATGATGAACTACCTTATCAATGATCATTGAAAAAATTAAAAGTTACGTTATGGGGAAGATATGGGTTAAAATGAATTTGTTTTGAAGGTGAAATAATTTAAAAGTCGTAAGCTATATTTCTGCATTAAAATATTCAATGATTAAACTTTCGAAAGGTCTCAAAATCAACAGTTAACTTTTTCAATGATGGTTTTCAATGATAGCTGTAACTGGCCCCTTAGGCACCAGTTATAGCTATCATTGAAAACCATCATTGAAAAAGTTGTCTGATGATTTTGAGACCCTTCGAAAGTTTAATCATTGAATATTTGAATGCAGAAATATAGCTTACGACTTCAAAATTATTTCTCCTTCAAAAAAAAATTCATTTTTACCCATATCTTCCCCATAACGTAACTTTTAATTTTTCCAATGATCATTGGTAAGGTAGTTCATCATTGAAAAATTAAAAGTTACGTTATGGGGAAGATATGGGTCAAAATGAATTTTTTTTGGAGGAGAAATAATTTTGAAGTCGTAAGTTATATTTCTGCATTAAAATAATCAATGAACAAACTTTCGAAGGGTCTCAAAATCAACAGCTAACTTTTTCAATGATGGTTTCCAATGATAGCTATAACTGGGCCCTTAATCATTAAAATTTTCACTGATTCACAAATTACCCAAAGCCAATTGCACCAGAACGTTATCAAAAGCGGTTTTCTTATCTCACTTTTCACAATTTAATTTTTCAATGGTGAAATTACATAAATAAAATTGATAGAAATCACAATGAATCGGACTTGATAAACATACAAATACTTTGAGCACCATGAAAACCAAAAAAAAAAAATTAATTAAATTTAATTTTATTTCAGTGCAGTGTCGTATATGCCCTTCCTGGGGCCAATATGAATTTTTCAAGCCCTAATTCGTGAAAATCAAAGTAACTGTTCTCGAGTTATGCACTAAAAACCGTATGTTCCCGGATTTCCAATTTTTCCATAAATTTTCCGGGATTTTCTTGCAGTTTTCTATGTCCTTCCTTAAGCTAATACGAATTTATCAATCCCTAATTCGTATAAATCGAAGAAACCGTTCTCGAGTTATGCATTTAAAACTGGATGTTCCCTTTTTTCTAATTTTCCTAGAAATTTTTCGAGATTTTCCTCCAGTACTCTACGTCCTTCCTTGAGCCAATACGAATCCATCAAGCCCAAAATCGCGAAAATCGAACAATCCATTCTCGAGTTATACGTGCACACATGGACGACATTTCTCTTTTATACATATATGTTTACAAAAATGTTGAAAAACCGTTAAGAAAAATTTAGTTTTTTCCGAACTGTATAAATAATGCCAGGGAACACAATATGTCGTGCAGCATAAACCAAACTTTACTTTTCAGAAGGTTTTTTGTGTCATGAATTCGAATTGATGGATTGGTTCAGGTTTTCGAGATAACTTCTAAAAGTGCCGCCAAAAAAGCGTGTTTTTTGATAATTTTGAGGTTGATTTACACTATCAATAAATTTGTTCCTACAAAAATCATTACGGCATATGAAAGTTATAATCTGACAATGTCTAACTACACATTCGAGTTGTTGTAAGTTGCCAGTTATATCAACCAGGAAAATGCATCAAAGTTGAAACAGTTTGAAACTATAGATATTTATGCTGATTACAGAATTCGCGGAATTTGACTCCCGGCGAGTTGACAAGATTCGCGGTGAATTCGCGATCGCGTTTATTCCAATTAATGAATTCGTCGAATGAACTATATTACCGATTCTTTCACTTCCTTACCATTTTCCGAACTATATTATCGCAGCTGTCATTTTGTTGACATTTTAAAAGTCACATCCATATTATTTGTAAACATTTTTGAGTAATACCAAATTAGTTGAACAAAATGTCGGTGGTGCAGTTAATGTTACCGACATTCATTCAGTTTTCTATCGGCGGATTCACTAGTAGCAATAAAATTGAAAATGAGCCGAATTGTCGCTCTAGCTCATTCGCCGAATTCTGTAATAGGGGTGATTTTGTTCAGATGACCAGCCAAGTTTTTCTGATTGAAATGCGCACGAAAAACTTTTTCGTCCGCAATTCTGTCAATGGAATGATTGAAACTGGAACTCAAATTATTGGAACCTATTTTCCATTTTGTAAGAAATAACGATTAGCTGGCAGGAAAAATTAATTTTCATCAGGAAAATAAATAAATAAGTTTTTAACAAAAAATAATTGTTTAATTGAAAATTTTATTTAATCAAAAAATGTGTAGCATTTGTATTTCAAAGCAAATGAAAACATTGCAAAAAATCCATTTGAAACTTTTTCCTCATCCGTTTTCCTGATCGATAAAACAGCCCTTTAATAAAAAGAACAACTTCAAATTTAATTTTGTTTGTTGTATACAATCATGCTACAAATTTCAAATTTTTATTAGGAACCACCTTTATTATTCCATATATTAATATTCCACAAAGAAATATAATTAATTATTTATATAATTTGTATAAAAATTAAAAAAGAAGGTGAGACAAAACACCAGAATTATTGCACTTTGAATCTGGAACAAATGTCATTTCATGGTTGATTAAATAAAAACAAATGTCCATTATCATTTATAATTTATTTATTCACCTCTCTTTTTTTTCTACATAGAATAAATTATCCATGAAGTTATTTCCATGAATATGCACTCTTTGCTGTTCGAATGTGTAAAGAAAAAAACCCTTTTTTTATTAATGCATTCTTCATTTCCAAGTTTGTCCAGTGATATATAGTTTCAAGCCATTAAGAGCTAATTTAATTTACCATTGCTTCTTTCTGAAAATTGGAATTGAAATTCCTTTGAGAGTTTTTTGATTAGCGAAGCGAAACAAAAAATTTACTATTTTATGCGGTTACATAGGGAAGCCTCAAAACGCAGAAATTTATATTCCTAATTATAATGGAGTGGATATGATGCAAGGTGACGGAAGTGATGGGGTTAGGTTTTGATGCTATCTATGTTTGAATGTAGTTTTAACCCTTTTTTGGTAGAAGAACTATTTAACAAGGGGAAGAACATACAACATATGTACATAGCCGTGTCTTTTGAGAGAGTGTATAGCAACTTAGCAAAATTTTTACACGGCAAACACAATCAAAATTCCTTATTATAATTTGTTTTGTTATTGTTTTGCGTGTAAATATTTTGCTGAGTTGCTATACACTCTCTCAAAAAACTTTAAATATAGTTTTTCTATAAAAAAATATCGTGAAACTTCGAAACACCCTGTATCGCAAAGTTTGATTGCAATTAGTCGAACTATTCAAGAAAAAACTTAAGTAAACATCCGAACAAATTTTCTCAGAGATATACTTTGAGTAAACATTTGTTTTTGTTTTCGTTTTTTTTTGTATGTTTGTCTGAGCTGTGAGCTCCCCGCAAAAGCCATTATGTTGTATTTAATCTTCATCACTTTTTCTTTCTTTTGGAGTTCAGACTTTATCTCGACAAGCATGCGATGGAGGATTGGTCAGCTGATAGTGATCCATGATCTCAGTGACGACGACGAGCCAACTAACACACCCTCCTCCCCATCAGATGCACTGTTTGCCTCAAAATGTAGCTTGATGTTGAACGATGCGACGATTTTAACGACGCTATACGCGAACGCGACTGAAGCTGGACCACTAATATAAAAAAGATCACCATCAAATGTATGTAGCTTAGCTATATAGTACTCGTTGATGGGTGTTTATCGGTGTGTTTTATAGAAATGAAGCTTGAAAAATATTGTTTAAATGTTAAAGGCTATCATCAACCAGGATGATAAATTACTGCAGTTGATGCTATTCCTGTCCGAACTTATTTTTGTTCTTTTCTTATGAAAAGTTATTTATTAAATTGAAGTACAGACTACTCTTATTATATAGTTTAGCTATGATGGCTCTTGTAAAAAGTTGATAGGAGAAACGGAAAACTGATAAATTGTCTCAATCGATTTATTAGAGTGTGAAATTTAAATGGGTATAGATTGTTTTAAATTTGTTTAATTTTGTTGCGAGTTTGAAGCTACATTATGTTGTTAAAATAGAAAAGAAGTAATAGCTTTTTTCAAAAATAGAACAAATTAGAAAGGAATAAGGAAGTTGTTTATTTTGTTTAAAGAGTCTCATTCGTGTTTCCACTTATCTTCAAGTAACGGTTAAAAATCAAAAATACTGGGTCTTTGATTTACTGTGTATTTTACTTACATATTTCTATAAATGTTGGATGATCGATGGCGACTGTAAAACTAGAATTTTAGATCATAAATAAGCAATAGATTGGGATATGAATTTTATTGTTCATTGTTTTTTTTTTGTGTCAGATAAAAACAAAAATTGACATATAACTTTAATTTGTTTCCTTTTTAAAAAATCGATTTAAGGTTCTCCCAAACCGACGCGAAAGCGGCGCGAAACATTCGCTGACTGCAGTTTTTGTTGTTATTTAGCATTGTTTATTAGTCATTTTTGTTATCATTGTGAATGATTCGCACTGCATACCGACGCGAAACATTCGCTGATGGCAGAGTTTTGATGTTTTTAAGCATTGTATACATACATAATATCCCTCATTTTCGCTATCGTTCCGGCTGGTTTGCTCAGCTTTTGCGTTGGTTTAGGGCGAGCCTTTATTCCGATGGTGAAATAGAAAAATATTGCAAAGAAAATGTTTATTTTAAATTTACGAATATTTGTTGACTTACTAATGCAAAAGTCAAACTTCTTCAAAATATTGTTTGAAGCGCATTTTTTTAATGGCAAACGCCATTTTTCTGTAAACTCAAGATCGAACCACCTACCTTTTTATATAAATGGATCATTAGTTAGATCAAAGCAATAAAACAAATAGTTGTAATCATTGTTTACACCTCCATAACATTTTTAAACAATTTTAGAAAAAAATGTGTCAGCCAATTTAAAGTTTTTAATAATGTGCAATTAAAAAACTAACTGAAAAAATGTGCGTGAATTCTCAAAAAATTGTTTTGGAAAGTAGGTATGACTAAAAAAAATTGTAAAATCATTTTTTTTTGGAAATTTGAATATTCAGTATTAGGCTTCGTTTACATGCCTATAATAAAATCTCTAGAACATTTTTAATTATACAGCATAACAACAGGTTTTTGCCACAAAATTCTAATAACATATATGTAACGTTTTGAGGTTTTTTGAGCAAATTGACACTTTTTTGTAATACGTATTACTTAACATCTCGTCAATGACTTGGTTGATTTTGCCATCATTTTTCTTTCAGGTTGGTACATCTAAAATTTGTATAAAAACTATTTTTACGAACAAATAATATCAAAAAAAAACTTTTTTTTCATTTAAAAAATGGTCAAACTTCAAAAATATAGTTATACATACATTTTATTACAAATTGCTGTTTGTTCGCAGTTGTCCATTTTTGAAGTCGCAATATTTTGCAACTGATGCGTTTTACGCAAAAAAAACGTGATAATGTTTCCCCTAGGGAATATTAAAATCTGCAAAATAAGTATAAAACATTTTCCAAAAAGATCGTCATTTAAAAGTGAAGGCTCTCCCAAACTAATGCGGAGCATTCGTTGCGGCGAAGAAAAATTCGCATGTCAAAATTTATTTACATGGTGATATAATGAGAGTGCCCACACCAACGCGGCGGAGAAACATATGAATTAATTTTGACTGACGAATGTTTCTTCGCCGCAACAAATGTTTCGCATTGGTTTTGAGCCTTAAAGAGCCAAAAACAGGTATTTTAGACTTTTGGAGTTTTTATTTAAATAATGATGTCATAAAAATCCTTGCCATAGAATAAAACTGTTAATGCATGTTAATGTAATAATAAATAGTGTAAAAACTTTCTTAATATATTTTTTCGATTAAGCTTAAGGTTTAAAAGATATATGCGAAAACCCGTTTTTTTTTTTTTTTGACAGTTGACATTATTGAAGTAGCAATTTTTTAGTAGCAATATCTATTTGAAGAAAATATTATGATACTTAAACTTCGCGTAAGATTTTTTTCAGCAACAAGTTCAAATTTCTGGTTTTTTGCTTTTAACTCTTAAAAGCTAAAAGCAAAAAACCAGAAATTTGAACATTTTGTCAGACTTTTAAAAGAATTATATCTTTAAAACGGTTGTTCTTAACCCGGGGTTTAGACAAGCGAGTAGAACTAGTAGCATTTGTATCATAGTGTTAGTTTTATAAATGTATGTGTGACTAGTAGCTCTCTGCTCGTTTTGTCAACTATTTTTTTAAAAATATTTCATACAGAAAAATATACAAATTATGGAAACTATGGAAACAAAACAAATAAATGAAAACAATACACTACACTAGCAGGATAACTGGCAGGCTACTCGCAGGCAAAAATATTATACTATTTGGGCTACTAGTTGACTCTCTCGTGTTCAGATACACTAACACGCATAAACGCTACTAGTTCTACTCGATCGTCTAAGCCCCGGGTAAACTCCGGGTAAGAAAAAAATAATATTTTTTTCATGTAGGGATTTACATAATCTCCAAACTTTGTATTCAGATGTTTTCAAAAATTTGAACCGTTTTGGAGTTATATGTGAAAAACGACCATTTTCGACATTTTAAGTTTTTTGAAATGTCGATATCTTCTTAACGGTGGGTCGTAAGAAAAAAATTGTTACAACCTTGGATAACTATTGACACGATTTGGTAATGAACTTTCGCTTTCGCGAGAGTATTTCTTATGCCAAAATAAAGATAATTACATTTAAAAACCTTCACTTGGATTTTTTGGCAGATTGGTCATTTTTTTGTACATTTTGCCTGGGCTACATACCAAGTTTTTAAAAAATTGACCATTGATTATTTATTGAGCGTTCAGAAAAAAAATATTTTTTTTTTAATTAGAAATAACAGTTTTTTAAAAATTATGGTATTTAGAAGGTTCTTCGTAAAACAATTGAAAAACAAAATATTTTTTTTTTCAAACTTTTATTAATTTAAAGTCCAACACTGAAAACCAGATGGTTCTTGGACTTCTTCTTTTTTAAAATATTAAAAAATTGGATTCTTTTGAACTTATTCCCGTATTTAAAAGACTCTAACATGTATACATATGCATATATTTTTAAGTATTATTTCCCAACTATGGGAGATTGCCTAGGCTATGTCTTATAAAGGAAGATAAGACAAAACTTAGACTAGACTTGACGGTTGACTCTCATTGAAACCTTTTATATATACCTATGCCCATAAGACCTAAGGTCTTTTAAATATATTCTACATCATAAACATATACTATACATATATAAGTATACCAATCCGCACCATATCATACTATGCGACCAATCTCATTACATTCAATCTTTTGTGTTCCCATTTATCTTCACTTATCTCAGCGCACTTCCTTCTGTGTTACAAATAAACTGCTTTATTCTTACTTATACACAACATATCAGAACATTATCCTTTCCCTTTAATCAAAATCACAAGACCCTGACACTAAGATATCACAAAAAAAAATGTTAAATATCATATTTCAATATTAAGAAGTCCCTCAAGTGGGGATCTCACACCCAAATCCATTTTTCACGACCACCAACCCCGTTCCCACTCATTCACTCAACAAAAACAATAAAGTACCAAATTAAGATAATACCCAAGTGCATGTTCTGCATCTGCATCTATGTCTCTTGTATCTTACATCTATTTATGGGTTTTAACGTTTTCGAAAAAAGTTATTAATGAAGTTCAGTTGTCAATTGATGAAGTGCGTCAAAAAATATCACTAAAAATGATCTCGAAAATTGTGTAACATAATTTTCGAATGATTTATATTAACTTTCAGCGGCTTTTTATTTTTTTTTAATGTTTTTGATGGAAAAGGTAAATCTTCTTTTTTTTAGATTTTAAATTCATTGCGTCAGTTTTTTGCTGAGAAAAACACACACAAGTAAAAAAAAGCAACAAAAAATAACGAACAGAAATATTGAGGATGGATCGTCAAAGGCGGGAAGGAAGTTTGTTTATATCGTTTTTGGTTTGCTATACTCAAAATATGGAAATATCAACCGGCTACGACTGTATAGAATATTGTATAGGTATTAGATTAACGTTCTGTTGTTTTGTATGTTGTGCACGTAGTGATTCTAAAAATAGAAAATATTATACAGAGTTTTTTTTTTGTAATTTTGGATGAAACATCGAAGAAAAAGAGGCCAAACAATATTATTATTTGCTTACCGAAATGGTTGTATCGTCAGGCTTTATTTTGTTCGACAATTTTGTACCACACTTTAAAATATGGTAGGTATCCTATATTTAGAAAATGCATTAATATTTTTGAAGAGACGTATGAAGCAAGAACACACAGATAATTTGCTTTCGACTTTTTATGTTTTTCATGCCCTGATTTTAAAGATGTACCGTACTTACCTCTAGCTACTATGTGTAGGATGTGACATGTGAGTATTGTGAATGTTGTTGTTGATGACTTGTTGTAGTTTTCATAAAGCTGATGAACTACTTTTGTTGGGATGAAATGTTTATTGAGTAACAGTGGGGTGCATAAGGTGTATTTTGGGAAGCTTTCGTACCCAGGGGTGGATTTTATTACCTGAGGTCGTATCTGATAAGAACATTTAGAATAAGAACGTCAAGTTAAAGAAAAATAACAGGCTTAGTTTTGATGCCCCGTGTAATGTATTTTATGTACAGTACAAACAACAAAGTAGTATGTATATTTATTTATGTCTTATAAATATTTTTTTTTTGCAAAGGATGTACCACAAAGATAGAGCGCGTAAGTTACCTCGAAACATGTAAGAAAAATTGTATGAAAAGGGGTATACATTTCCCTCGTTTATGCAGGAGGAGGAATTTGTGTGGAAAAAATACATAAAATAGTAAATGAATATAAAATTCTGCGAAAACACCTACAATATCATGTTATAATCTCTTGGTTTTGAATCCAAGAAGCCATTATAAAATTGTTTTCATGAATCAAATTTTTTTTGAATGAATATAGTTTTTTAACTCAAAACTCTTACAGCCATATTATATACTTCTTTCAAAACAAGTTTTACGGCAAAACTAGTTCAATAGAAGTTTCAAGTCCCAAGTTTTGGACAAATCGGTATTATTAACTAAAGTTTTGGTACTTTAAACTCAAAATATTGAAACTGGGATATCAAAATTTTCATAGACAATACCAATATCTATAAAACTTGCAACTTGAAATCTTCATAAAACAAGTTTTGCTTTTAAACTAGTTTTGAAAAACTCAAAAGTATGGCTGTTAAAGAACAAATATTATTTTTTTTTTTCAAACATATTTGTTAAATGTATGAAAGAGGGCCATTGCAGAAGCTTAAATCCTGAGGCCTCATCACGTAAAACAAAAACGATAGGACGATATCGTTTTCAATATTGCTATCTCTATCACTTTAGTAGAGAAAAATAAAGACAGCTATTTCCAAACCGATATTCCGAAACCTGGTTTTCGGGTGCCATCGCCCTGGTGAAATATGTCATATTGGAAAACGTGGATCAATCCGAAAAATTGGCTTTATATGAAAAATAGGTCAGACCAACTTTGTAGGAAATTAAACCATCTTTTATTCATGCGTAAATTTTTTTTCTCTACAGGCCGTATTTTGAAGGTTATGTAATTTTATTTTATTGCGTTTTTTAGTATTATTCATTTTAATTATTCCTTAAGAAACTGGCACAAATTGTGTTTATAATACTAATTTTGGAACAAAAATTTTTTAATATTTTGATATATTCTTGAAGATGATGTGATATCTCAGCTGTAGAAAGTTATGTATATCTCCACCTCCGCCACATAATAAAGTATATCAATATTGTTATTTTTGAAAAACTGGTAAAATCTTTGTAACTTTTGATTGTGATAACATAAGAAATATTCCACCGTGTCAAAAGTCCATCATTTTCAAAAAAAAAAAAATTAAAATTTGTCTATTATACTTTAGGAAACAAAATTTCTTTCCTTCTACTCTTTCTAACTAGTAATGTGTGCATTACATTTAAAAGACCTGAGTCTTACAGGCATATACTTAAAATTATTATTATCGGCGAAACTTCTTTATTTTTGGTTGCACAAGAAATTGCGATGTTTGCTTTTGATTTTCCCGAAAACGATTCAGTTGATTGTTTTTAATTTTTGTTATAAGAAGCTTTTCGTAAGCTTAAATGGTAGGTATTGTTATTTTCGAAAAAAAAAAATTGAAATAAAGAAAAATTCAATTATTGTTTTAAGAATCAATATTTCGAAAACGCATTATTCATTTTTGCAAATTTAGTGATTTTTAACATTCTCTAGAATATTTGAAAAAAATCTTGTTCCAACCAAAAATAACGGCTCCTGCCATACAAGTGTTGAAAACGCGATAAGAAATATAGATTAGATTAAATAAGATTTTTATTGGTTACATGATTTGCAAAACAAAAAAATCAAGAATCTTGTCTGCCTAGCTGACAAAAAGTTTAAATATTTGAAAATAAAAGTTCAATCAAAACAAATATGTATAATTACTTAATATTTGCAAATCAAAAAGAAAAAAGTATAAATAAATTCAATAAAATAGTTACATGAACCATAAAAACTTTCACTGAATATACGCTCCTTATATGCTAAAGCCATTTTACAGTATTTACATCAGTAGAGTTTTTTAATTTCGATTTCGTTGAGTAGAGATATCACTTCATTTTCCGTCAAAAAACTGGTACCGTAAGTAATAATTCTTATCTCCCTTAGGATAGGACATTTTCCCATAAAGTGCACAATATCTTCTCTTTCACCCAAATTACACAAGGAGCACACGATGGGTAAATCTTCTCTATGAGGTATAAAGTTTAAATGGATCATCTTTCCTCGTAGCCTGACCATCATTGATATTTCATCGACTTTGTTTTCATCCCGAAAGTAATTTCTTTTCTCAAAATTGTGTTTGAGTTGGGAATATATTGCTCTATGCAGCAATTCAGTGGCGTTGTTCTGGAATCTCTCTCTGCACTTCAAGTCAACTGATAAAATAAGCTGATAAAGCAACATTTTCCAGCGAACAAAGCCAAAACTACCAAGACTTAGGTCCATACCACAGTCCATAGCTAGGTCCATCCATTTAGAATACAAACTTGATTTATCCCGTATGACTTGGAGAGCTGCTGTCTTCGGAAGCAATTTCAGTGTTCGAATAAAGAGCGGTGACAGTCCCATTTCCAGCATAATAACATAATTAGGCGTATTCAGTGGAAGTCGGAAAATTCGCTTTATGTATAGTAACGCAGGATATTCTCTACACTTTCATATTGTTTCACTCCCCATAGCTGCGTAAAATAAAATTGATTCCGATACTGCCTCAAAAACTCGAAATTTGCTGCTGTGGGCAATTCTTTTATAACAAAAGCATCTACTCCACGATGCACTGATTTCACTTTTCACCTTTGTCAGCTTCTCCTTCAAATGCTTCTCCATACTTAAATTACTTGTGAAGTAAACTCCGAGATACTTATACTTTTTAACCACCTCTATGGCCTCTCGATTAAAAAAACATTTTTTCTTTGCCGAATTTCTGCCTCCATCGTTCTTAAAAATCATAAATTTTGATTTTTCCAAATTAACTACTATATTCCAAATCTTACAGTATTGACAAAGTCGGTTGATCATTAATTGTAATGCATCAGGAGAAGACGCCAAGAGGACGATGTCATCTACAAATAGCAGCGCCTTAATTAAGTGACCCGCGTATTCTATGCCACAGGGTAAAAAGTTTATGAGATCATCAATGAACAGAGCAAATAAACTTGGACTCATAGTGCAACCTTGTCTGACACCTGATTCAGTTTTAAACCACTCAGACCTCTCTTCACCGTTCCACACTGACGCCATTGTATCCCTATACAAATTTTGCATGACTCTGCCAAATTTAATTGACATACCGATGCTATAGAGCTTATAGAAAAGAGCCTGTCTATCCACGGCATCAAATGCTGACTTGAAGTCTGCGAAAAACGCATATAATTTCATTCTTTTGGTAGGAAATGAATCCACAATTCTTTTCAAAACAAAGATATGGTCAATCGTTGAATAACCTGGTCCAAAACCTGCCTGGTACTCTTTCAGTAGCAAATTATCGTCGATCCATGTGCTGAGACGTCTCTGCTGAATTAGAGTGAACATTTTGTAACAAGCATTTAAAAAGGATATGCCTCTATAATTAGATAACTCTGACAAGCTTCCTTTTGTATGTATTGGAAAAATTATGGATTCTTTGAATTCTTGCGGTATCGTTCCTGTTGTCAAAACATTATTATATATTATAGTTATCCTATCTACAAACTCTGTGGTGCTATACTTATAAAATTCTGCTGAGATCCCGTCAGTACCAGCTGCTTTTCTATCTCTAAGCTTACCCCGTGCTTCAGTTACTTCTTGTTGTGTTATTTCCACAACCAACACTTTATTAGTGAAACCAGGAGGTGCGTAGTGAAAATTAATTCGTTCTTGTAACGGATTCAATAAATTCTTGAATTGCGTTGCCAGAAGATTAGGGCTTAGTGTATGATGAATGCTTAGTTTTTTGCCGGTCAAATTCCTTAAAAATAAAAAATAAAAAATAAATCGAATGGCAAAACGGCTCATGAAGAACCAGGGCCTAGTGACTAACAACTCGCAACCATTCCTGTGTGCGCCTTTCGACAGGAATGGAAGGGACCTACAATTTTATGCCGAATCCGAACTTCTAGACGAGAAGAACTTATTCGTGACAAGTGATACTCTTGGAGGATTTGTCAATTCCTCGCAAGAGGCAGTAGCCCTGAAAAAAACTTTTCAGTTTTTAGGTGGACAAATTCCTTACTAAATTCAAAAATTCTTTCGAATTCTTACAATGGGCTAATCGCTTCGATTCTGCTTCAAAAAATGTCGATTTTTTCGTCGTACACAATGCCTTGTACTATCTATTTGTTTGCAAATACAGGTTTTTGAAGTAACCATCAATTGAATTAGTATATGCTCTCAGCCAAGCAAAAGATAACTGTCTGGCTTTTTCACATTCCAGGTCAAACCACCGAGCCTTATAGTCTTTTCTACAATTCCTTAACGTAGAGACTGGATATGATGCTTTGATGGTTTCCTCTTAACTTAAGTTGAATTTTTGTTGATTTCGAAGAGATATGTTCAGCTTTTCTTGATACTCTATCATCTTAACTGGAAGTTTAGGTAACATTCTCATAGGTCTACTTTCCTCAGACTACATCGCCATCAGTCCCAATAATACCACTATTTGAAAATGATCAGAATACGGGACATGTTCACTTTGAAGTAGACAATGTGCTCATTCCATTTTCCACCCACGAGACTATAGTCTATAACCGAGTTGCCTTGATTACCAACAAAAGTAAATTCTCCTCCAGTATCCGTCAAGCTAGTTCTATTTTGAATTCTTATCCCATATGAGTTACAAAACTCTATTAATTTTAGACCTTTTGCATTAAGGACGGTAACTTTCGATTTTCGACTGATGCCATTTTCTAAATTTTCGTTTCCAGCTTCATTTCCAATTCTTGCATAAGAAAATTATAATTTTTCTCGAAAACGACTTAAACTTTTCACTGTTTTAACTTTTTCATCAGCCGTGTTTTTTGAGAGAGTGTATAGCAACTCAGCAACATTTTTACACGTAAAACAAAAATACAATTCTTTATAACCGTTTTATTTTGTTATTATTTGCGTGTAAAAATTTTGCTGAGTTGCTATACATTCTCTCAAAAAGCACGGCTATATGAACCGATTGAAATTATTTTTTTAACGCATAAGCTCCTAAAATTAAAAAAAAAAAAAACAAAAAGATATTTCAAATATTTTGGTTGAAATTTTTTTTTTTTTTTTTTTCAAAAACAGTTTGATGAAATTTTTTTGAAATTAAATTTTTAACTGCATTATAATATATTACTAATTTAATTATTAAACTCGCTCCTTTAAGGTTTTCTCGATCAGATCTTCAGAATTCAATTTTTCTTTATTTCAATACAATATTCTCTTTATGCACAAATTGTTTTTAGTCAAAAAACTGTATGTGCGAAATTCTGTTTCCTTAAATCGTGAATTTCTGAATGACAATTTGTATGTAATGTATCTATTTTTGATTTAAAAAGACAATTGCATATGTATACGAAAATTATCCTTTGATACAAAATTTTTAAAATAGAAACATGCACGAGCACCTCCAGAACTAAGCGAAATAAAATGTTCGCCCTTTACAATTTTCACAACCAGCATTTTTAAAACATAATTATGACCTCTACAGAATTTCAACTCCAACCTCAACCCTATATTGCAATATTATTTAGCTAATATTTGTTTTATGTTGGCCCACTGTTTATTTTTCAATTCAGCATTCTAAAATTCTTATTCCAATCTTGTCTCCCCTTTTTTCTGAAGCGTAACAATTTTAAAATGAAATTTATCTCTTTTTTGTTGTTGTTGTATAAATAAGTATTATAAACGGAATCCACCTTAGACTTGGCTTATCCCAAAATGATTGCTAATTTTAAATCAACTTCCAACAGACCATGTAAGGGCCGTGCCGCTTGCTGATCCCTATTTATCTTCCACTCTCATGCTCCATAATCTCTCCTTGCATTCCATATAGCATAGCTTCAGTCTATTTTTTTTTTTTTACTTTTCAAGATATCCAACATCTAGCTATCCTACTGGAATTATATATCTTCGTTTATGGAAACTTGCTTGCCAGACACGATCACACCTTTTATCCACAAATTGAAGATGTAGAAAAAAAAACAACATAACAAACAAATAAAATATAAGCTACAAAAATAGAAATATCAGAAGAAATACAAAAAAAAAGAAGAAATAAACAAACTATAATGAGGCCTATAGGATACCACAGAGTACGCAGAACTCCTATAGCTTTGAAGATGAAGAAGAAAAAATAATATATAGAAGTCCCAGTTCCATTTAGAGACCCTAGATGGACTTCCATGGTAGTTAGTAATAGTAACACATTTTGTTTGGTTTGGCTTGGTGATCTATTAAACGTGTGCTGCTTCCCAAAATAAGAAAATCAAACTCATTAGAGCATCAAAGAACAACATTGACGAGCATGCAGCTGTAAAGGCAGATACCTATACAATGAATTGTGTCACTTGACCAAATGAGCTAAGAGTTTCCTCATTCATAAAGCCTTTTCTTAACTTAACTCATCTTAGAAGACCGTTGACGGACCCGTATTGCATGATCACCATCATCACGATCATCACCATGATCTTCACTTTATACATATGTAGAAATAATGAAAACGGGCGGATGAAATCATCATAATGATTTATTTCAATGTTCTTGGATGAAGAATATCATAGCCGTGCAGTTTGTTTGTGATACCTACTCCGATCATTATTGAATAGGGTAAATGTGGTTTGGAGTATGGTCATGTTTGGTTTCAGTAAAACTTCGACATTTTTTTAAGAAGCAAATACTTGCTCTAACTTTACTTACTTTTGCTTCACATTTCTTACTTACCCTTTGGCGTTTTTTGTTAGGTCTTAGGAGTTAGGGCATCTGGAACACCTAATTATTTACTTGTTTGGCAGACTTTTGGTTTTAGGGTTCTGTGGAATTTCTTTCGCTCTTTAAAAAGCTCTTATTTTCGTTTGTAAGTCTTTTGAAAAGAGTACACTCCTTTCCTTGACTGTTCCGGGTATAAGCATCTCCGGCTCCGCACAAAATATCAACCCTTCACCGAACAAGCCTTCTTCAGACTATAACCACATTATTATCGTGTAATTACTTGTAAATCAGAGTGTTTATTTATGGTCATGTTGCACTTGTGATGGCTCTGCCTTGGCAACGGCTTCAGATTGCATTTTAATGTCTTTTATTCGAATTAACATACGAACCGAGAGGGCAAGTACAAATCTTGAGATATACATATACATATATCTCAGTTGTGCATCTGCGTGAACTTCCACCCAAAACTGCCACATAATAGTGCATTGTCTTTTGTGTGGGTGATTAACCATGATGGGCGGAGGGATATTAAACTCAAGATTATCTTAGAAGCTTTGGCGTGCCGTGCCCCTGCCTAGTCCACGGCCTATAGCCTGATGATGAAGATAGTTTTGGTTTTTCTATTTTTTTTCTTACTCTATTCTCATTGTGATATTATACTCGTGTTCTTTTTGTTAGGCTCATTATAAATGGAAACAGATTGAAATACAAAAGATCACAGAGGGTATCATTTTCATGGTGTTAATGATTTGATGGGTTCGGTTTTAATATTATTATTTGTTGTTGGTTGTTGATTGTGTATACTGTTGGGATGCATAATATTTAGCTTAAGATCTTATTGTTAGATCGAGTTTGAAAACATCACTATCGGATTGGATAGCAAAGATTCGAAATAGGTATATACACTTGATAATTGACAATGGGTTTGTAGGTGGATTTTCTATAGGGTTTTGTATACCTAGTGATAATTTCTATAATTATTTTTTAAGGTCGATTGAGAATAATGATATTTGTATGATAATTTGTGTGATTTTTTAATTTGAGTAAAAGGTGTTGGTAAATTTATTTTGATAAGCTATAATTGGATGAGATAGTTGTATTTACATATAGGGTTTTGATCAAAGTTTTTCTGGTATTTATCTTATTTCTTTAATGACAACAACTTTATTCTTTAGATTTGGAAAAAAAATCAATTCACAGCTATGTACCTTGATATTGATATATGTACATATTATATATGGTGTATGTAAATGCCTTTACGTATACGAGTATACATTATATGTGACATTTCAAATTCAAAAAAAAATATTTAAATAAATTACCTATAGTGGGGTACTGTTTATAATATTCATGTAAATTTTTGGTAAAACTGTTAAGAGAAAAGATCGGCGCAGGAACATATGGCCCAGGGACATAGCGCCCAATTTTTATTTTTGGGCATTAGGTCTCACTTAAGTGGGACATAATACCCAAATTGAATTTAGGGCTTTAGTCCCACCCAAGTGAGACCCAAGGCCCAAATAAAAATGTTGAGAGTTATGTCCCAATAAATAGGAATCATCAAATGATAAAACTTGGAACATTTCAAAGCCAACAAAAATATTTAACTGTTCCTTTTTTATCAGTCGGTCTGCTTTCAAAGTTTGTGTACTAAACAGTTCTTTGGGTGGCCCGCTCCGCGGGTTTAAGGATTTTAATTCCCTTTTTGGGTCCTCTGTCCCGCTCATGCAACTCCGTCACTCCGTTTAGGGCATGGTCAGTCGCCAGGCAGGCGCCTATGTTGTCAGTCGACCTGCTTTCAAACTGTGTGCTTTAAACAGTTATTTAGGTAGAAGCATTTATGAATCAATCAAATAGAATTAGGTATTTCCCGAAAAGGAATTAACGCCCACGGGCGTTACTTGTTTTTTGTGGTGGATTTTTACTATTTAAAAATGAATGATCACACGCGGGTGTTATTTCCACGCGGGGATAATTCCGTGAGCATTATTGCACTGCACCTCCGTGGGAGCCTAGACAAAATTGTTTATTGTATTGAAATGCGGAAACTTTGTACGGTTTTAACCTTTTATAAATTTGTCCCATTTTGTCCCAACAATAAATATTTGGGCCTTGGGTCTCACTTGAGTGGGACTTTAGGACTATTCACATGAGAGCGACCAACGACCGACGAATGAACAAAGAAATGGGAATGAGAACATTAATATACCTTAATATTTCACAAAATCTAGTCAAAATGGTAGAATTCGATTTAAGATTAATTTTAGAATTATAAAATCTGAATTTTTATTTCCTTAAATATGAGAAATTTGAGAAAATAAATTGGTCGTAACGAGTTGCGGATATTCGCGACGAACAAATTGTTTTCCTAAAATTATCTTGTTTTAGCAATTAAAATGAAAATTTTAGATCTTAAAATAAAGCTCAATTATATTTCTACCATTTTGTCTAGATTTTGTAAAGAATTTAGTTTTATTAATGTTTTAAATCCTATTTGTTCATTAATTCGTCGGTCGTTGGTTGCTCTCATGTGTACAGTCTTTTAAGCCCTTAATTTGCTTTGGACATTATGTCCCGCTTAAGTAGGACCTAAGGCCCAAAAATGAAAATTGGGCGTTATGTTCCTGCCTGGGCCTTATGTCCCTGCGCCGAAAAGATCAATGCCTACTTCTACATAAATAGAAACACTTTCTGACAGATAATATTTATTGCATAGACAAATGGAAAGTGCGCATTGAGAGTGCTGCCAAATTTAAATATTTATAAATTCAAAACTATATGTATAAGTCATAATCGTATTGTTACAATCTATCAATTGATTTGCGCTATACCACCAAGTTGGGGCTTAATTAAAGCCATTTCACTGAGGCCAATTTTATTCAAGTAAAATGATTAATCTTTCAGTGTGTTGTCATTCTAATTTAAACAAATTACAATTTTACTTAAAGGAGGTATGCTCGGTACTCAGGACTCAGGAGTGCTCCTCATTTCTCCTCATTTTCGAAAGCAAAAGTGAACGAAACTAGAAGCAAAACAACAATCAATATGGCGCATTATTTATGATTTTCTTGTATTAGCTTAGTTTGGTCCAATAGCATTTTGAAATGGAGGGGAAAAGGGTGAGGGGTGAGGATGTGACTTAGTATTAAATTCCATAATATGTGCATATGTATGTACATATGTATATTTTTGCTTGCCCAAAGGGCAAGTATTGGTTTACTGATCAAAAAAAATATACATACCTATAACGATGATGGAGAAGACCACAAAACCTTTATTTTTGTCATGACGTCCATCGGTCTGTGCATATATACTTCCAATGTTCATCAATCTCACACCATTTTGTATATAAGGTGTGCACTATAGGGATTTTTACTACGCTTAAAATGTTTAATAACGGTGCGAGCGTTAGGAAAATAGGGAAGGATTTAAGAAGAGATAATGATGCACATTGGCTTTGAACCTTTGAATATCAAAATGGCAGGGAAAAAAAGTGCCGGGTAAAACATTCCACATTCGTGTAGTGCGACTAAAGACAGAATCTCTATACTTTACATCAGTACGTATGAATTTGGTCTCAAGGGTAAACTAATTTGCATTCCTATAAGAACGTGTACTACGATTGAATTGCTTTAGGGGAAGAATGTTACTAACTATTTCAGTAGAACACTGTTTAAATAAATATCGGTAAAATAACGAAAGACATAAATCATTGCTATCAAAAAAAGCGTCTAAACGGGTTGAACCGATCTGTTGCAAATTTTAGCATTTAGAAGTGTTTATTTACCTAGAGAAAAAACTAGATTTTTAGTTCTGATCATCTAAATTGGCAACCATACGATTTCGCTCTTATTGTGATTGCAATTTTGAGGAAATTTTCATGTATTTGTGTTATTCTTGTAGAAAATGTAAATGGCATGGCCAACTACATATGTCTTAATTTTGCACACAGGTACATCTTAAAATAAGAAAATATATTACATTCTAAAATTTTACAATAACAAACTTTTTATAAGCCCGACAAAAATAACTTTATTTTCACTTTTGACTTTTTCACTCTTTTAACATAATAAGTCATCATATTCTTTATATATTATCCCTTCTATGATTTATTTAAATGGAAATAAAAATAGAAATAAATACTAAATCATCCACTTCATATTGAGGAACATTTTTTTAAAAAGCCACTAAAAGTGCGTATACGCCCTGGTGTACTACGGCTTTAGCAACGTCTAATCAGGGTTCAACATTATCAAATATCTATTTGAAGTCTCATGAGTTAAAACCTTAGATTGAAACAGTGTTTTTAAGTTTTTTTTTCGGAGGTTCTCATTTCGTAGACAAATGAAATAATTTACAGAAACTATATACATACATTTAAAATTATGTTGCTTTAAAGATTTTTACCAAGTTTCATGACGATTTTATTTTTCACCTGTGTTTTGGTATAGCCCCGCATTTTCACCAACCAACCCAACTCCCCCTCTCCTTAATAGTATTCTTTTAACATAGATATGTTTATGAACTATTCTGATTCTTTGTTTCCATAGGAAAGAAAATATTTAAAATAAGTTTCACCAATGGACCATAATTAATGGCTTTCGGTAATATTTTTCTGTTGTAATGCTGTCTTAGGATAATACATTTTCTTAAAGGAAGTTGTATCGGCTTTAGTTTTGAGTTTATTAGATTCAGGATTGAAAATGCCCCAAAATCATGCGTCATATAAAATCAAATCAAATAAATCAGTTAAGGAAAATGAGATCTCAGAGGTTTCACCGTTAAAATAAATTTTTGGATTCGTTCGATTGCTCATGTACTTTGAACATTCAGACCTCTGAGATCTCATATTCCTGATCAAGCCAAATGTTCATCTAATAAATTTAAAAACTCATCAAATCCATACACTTTCCATTTATTGTTATATTATATTTTTCAATAGATCAACTTCAATCGAACACTTAACTTGAAATGACAGATGCTGTTGTCGTGTAGTATTATATTCTTCTTACACACTTATGCAACCCTCATTTGGAGCGACAAGTTTAGCTAATTGCAATCACAATCAATCTAAATATTTTTGTTTAATTGTTCAAGTCATCAATCAAATCAAATCAAACAAAATATAAAAATAAAACACTTTAATTTCATCTTGAAAGTGTTTCAATGGAAACGCATTATGTCAAATAACTGTCATTTCAACCACAGTGCAGATGTGCTATGATTTGTGAACTGCGAAAATATATTCCTGTTACTCGTACTTACATAACAAAACAAATGTATAGACATTTAGTTTTAGATAAATGGACATTTTAAACGACAACAGTTAAATAGATCTGTTCAATAAAACGAACAATTTAAATTCAAGTTCTGTCAAAATTTATACACAAAAATAATACTGACATCAATTGACAGTTTGAGCCCGATTACACGATTCGCTTTTTCGGTTGTTTCCTCTTTCTTCTTTTTGATAGATGAAATAGAATGAAAATTTCAAGACTTTTTCTGGTTGCACTTTGACGTTTCTGATTTGGCAACCACAATGCTCCCTGGTTTAAGCAAAAAATTATTTAAACAATAATTATTGAATTGGAATATTGATTTTCGTGATTAGATATACATATGTAGCTTCCTATAATAAAGTCTCTCCCAAACCAATGCGAAAGCGGCGCGAATCATTCGCCGACGGCAGTTTTTGTTGTTGTTAAGCATTGTTTATTTGTCATTTTTGTTATCATTGTGAATGCTTCACCCTGCATAGCGAATGTTCCGCGTTGGTTTGGGAGAGCCCTTAACGATTGTTTTTGAGAAATTAGTGATTAAAAAATATTTTTATTTATTGCTACTGATTATTTTCATGCAAAACAACCCCAAATTCTATGAACTTCAAAATAACGAAAGGTAGTGCGTACGTATTTTCACGAACCATGTAATCATGAACGTTCGTGCCTGTCAAAAAGGCGAAAGAGAAAACAACCGAAGAAGCGAATCGTGTAATCAGACTCTTTTCAGAAGAACAAAGAGGAATAATTATCTTTCTGAAGGTCTCGACGATCTTCTTGTTCTGAGAAAACACATTTCCTCTGACTTTTGCTGTCAATAACAAAATAAACTGTTCGATTTACTGGCTCAATTTTTAACGGAGAATATTTGTGATTTCTCGAAAATATAAATCGAACATCAGTTATAGCTATAAATAAGAATGTAAGCAAATTTCATTACGAATTTATTCTTCATTTAAACTTATTTATTCAAGGATTCTATCAAAAATCGACAGTTGCTTTCCCATAACAACAAAATCTTACAAAAATAAAACTGACAGATGCAAAAAACCCATTCAATTAGTATTGTATTCCCTGATGGGCCAGTCAAAAAAAAATTAATCAAATATTTGTGAAGGTATAAAGATGCAAATATTATTTCGCACCCGCATTGTTTGTCTAATACAGATGATCAATAATACTGATTTTTTATCCGTATTCCTTTCACTGGTATCCCTAACAGCACTGTATATCATACAGCCCTTATTTGTATTTCCCTTTCCACCTCTTTTTATTTGAACTAAAGTGCTTAACTGCATCTGTAAATATAAATGTTATGATATGAGTTACGTAACAAAAACATTGCGAAAAAAAAGAAAAAAATCCTTATATGCGACTACTCTTGGGACGCACCCCATTCAATTAATAAAACCCACATATTTTATTCGATTCATATTCCTTTTTCGGTCTCATTGTTTAAGTTTTGGTAGGGCCAATATATGAACTTAAGGGTGCGAGAACAGACCGAAATTGCTAAATGCTTGACTGACTTAACCACTCGTTATAACGTTTGTCGTCGTCGTCGTCGTCACCGCCTTCAACCGCTCTATATATAAAAGTCCAAGAAATTAGACCCTTGGCCATTCGTTGGGAAAAATTAAGAAAAAAAAAAACCTCAGTTAACGATGATTGACAAGTCTGTTTAGTAAAGTCGGCGTGTTAAATTTTATACACACATTTGGAAAATTGAACTCAATTTCGGTGCGTTTGACGTTTAAAAGATGAAATTCTATTGACAGCATTGCGTGCTTCCTCATTGCAAGTTGTTGATAAATCAGCTTCATTTTTTTTTTTTTTGTTTAAATGTCAGACAGAACTGATCATAGGGGTTGGTTTGTTTTAACATTTGAACAAAAAATAATAAAAATATCTGATGATGGAATTGTGAGCGACAAGCGAATCAGAATTTATGGAACCATAATTGGCATATTTCTGAGAACTGTTAAAGATTTAAACAATTGCACTGGATTAAATAAGATTTTCCAATAAGATGGAAATAACGTTTGAACTAAAATATATACTGAGGAGAAAATGTATGCACTCAGGAAATAAATGTGTTGACTTTGACTCATCAAATTTATGTGCACATAATTCAATTTAATAAATCATTTTCACTTTATCATCATTTTCAGAGTACATTATATATTTTTAAACATGATGCAGCCAATAAAGAATTCTGTCACCTATCTGTGATAGGATGTAGTGAGTTAAGTTTCTATGCACTATTCAATGTATTCATTAAATAAATATAAATGCTCCATGAACTCATTACATAAATATTTTTCAGTTATTTGTGATCTTATATTATATAATAAGATTATGTGGGTAAGGTTTCTAAGCGGCATTCAATGTACTTACATTGCATAAATAGTATGTACTCATTACATAAACAATATGTTCCTATACCAATATGTATATACGTACACATTACATAATTAATATGTACTCATTGCATAAACAATATGTTCCCATGCCATAAATACTGTGTACATTTGTACACATTACATAAATAATATGTACTCATTACAGATATATGTATTGAGTACAAAATGACTGTACTCATTGGAATGGTAAGCAGCCCACTGTGATGATTATAGTCTGTTTAAACTCAGTACATACTATATTGTGTGGTGAGTACCTACACATTATTTGTGTAATGATTACATACATACTTTTTATGTAATGATTACATAAAAGATCGCTCCTATTTATTCCTGTTAACTGAATGTTTCCTTAAAATGATTAAAAAATGGGCTCGAATCAAATATTAATATTTATTCCTTGAAAAGCCTTCTTCACCAAGTCCAACAAATATCCTACCATCACTAAATTCAAACCCTGATTAAGTCACTACCACACAATAATAAATTGACCGTATATTTTCAAATTAATTTCCTGTCTAATCATCATGCAGAGTGAATTACCCGTGAATAAAATTTAAACCGCTTCGGTAAAAAAAACGCATAGAATCCCTTTATGAGGTAGTAGAACGCCCTCAATCCTTATTATTATTATTCCCCAGATCACCTTTGAAAATATTATGTTTTTTTCTTTTATTTGTTCGTCTGTAAGTATTGCCAACCATCCATGTCGACTGTTAAACATGATTCACAGGCATAATGCACATTTGTTCCACAGTTAAATTTTGTATGATGTTTCTGAACACAGATGTTTCCCCACAGGACCTTACTCAATTGCAACGCATAATGTTGAGGAAACGTCAAACAAAAGTCATCTTCAATTTTTGAAGACCACATGTGTGTCAGACAATTTAATTTTTTTCAAAAATAAAAACAAAAAAGGAAAAAAAAACAATCTGAAGGATATACATAGATAAACCTATTCGTAAGAAAACGAGACACGATATCCTTAAAATCAATTACAATTAGATATGGCACGGAGTGTGCGGTGATGGTATCAGTTAGGTATCTATACGTAAGGTATGTACATATAATCCTTATCCTTATAGAGATAAAATAAGAAATAAAAATACGACCAACATCGGGTCATTCAGATGAAAATATTTTTATCCTTGAAATCGTGTTGGGAATATCTGAGATATTTGATTCTGTGGATGGGCGACAATAATTCCCAATGCCGCATATTAACTGATCCCTTACATGTGCGCGACATCCGTTTGGGTATCCGTATCCGTTTAATATTGACAGGCAGTCGTATATACCGTACTCAAAGGCGTTTATGTATTTGAATTACTAATTCAGTTTCAAGTGAATCCCAGAGTGCAATTATTTTGGATTCTAGGTATAGGATTGAAGGGTGCATGCATATACAATGTTTATTACAGTCAAAGACCCAAGAGAACAATAATTGAGCTCACACAAAGTCATTAAAAAGAGTTTTACAAGGGGGCGCTATTTGGCGCATACGTTGTAGCGCACAACATGATATGAAAGAAAAGGGCATGAGAGGATCACAACTTGGACTTACCCGTGCCCTTCATTTTAGGTTTGGTATACAATTATATACATATATGCATTTTTAGAATTGAACTGTTAAACGTAAGGACAGCACACACTCACTCCCTTCTTTGAAAAATGAGGTAGGTACAACTATCAATTTCAATATCACTCCCAATAGCTCATGTTTATTTTGTGGATATTAAGTGTTTGGATAGGTGTTTTCGATGGGACTTATATTTGATCTTGAGAAAGAAAAATTGAGTTTTGTTATGTTGTTTTTAACTTTGACCAATAATTGTTGGTATTTTCCATAAATAACCGTTATATTGAAGTGTAATAATTCAATTTAAGATCTGTGTACCATATGCATAGAAATGAACATGCATAAATAAAAGAATTTAAAACTGGCATCTGCTGCTCGGATGTTTGCCCTCTGAAAATAAATTTTATTGATGAAATAGTGAAATTATTGATTAAATTTCAAATAAACCCATTAGTTTTTTTCGCAGTTTGACCAAGAGAGTTCAGTTACGAAATTCATTCTCTATAAGAAACATTGTATAGTTAGTCTATTTTGTTTGTCGATAAAACCAATAATACAAAATCTATGCACTTAGTCCAGATACTTTTATGTAAAATCTAATTGCATGTGTATGTACTGAAGTTTTCGTGAAATTTCTATGAAAGTTTCATGTACTGAGTAAAGTTGATTTGTGCTGGTTACATTTAAACTCAACCTCAACGAGTACAGACTAAGTTAGTTTAATGAAAATGTATCATATGTATTGAATACAGACTTAATTGACTGAATACATACCTATTAAATATCAGTAACGTGTATTCATTAAATTTGTATAATTTGTGTAACAGACTTTACATGCTCATTACAGCAAGCTACGAGCCCAAACTCAAAGTAGTTGGATTACCTATGATAAAAAACAAAAATGTGCTGGTTCTTAAATTCCATCGGCAATAAACTCAATATTTTGGTATTTTTGTTTAGATATATTTATTTTAGATAGAAATAAGTAACAAAAACAAAATGACTTCAATTAAATAACCATAAAGAGCAGTCTTAAAAAATAAAATAACGATTGATACATTTTTTAAAACGCAAAATAGTTGGCCTACACGTCTTAATTTTTATTTTACCATGATGTTACGTCGCCTCTGGCCTTGATAACTGCTTCTATGCGTCGTGGCATTGTGTCAACAAATTTTTGACAATTTTCGGTACCAAATGATTCCCAAATATTTATGATTTTAGCTTTTAGGCCTTGAAGAGTCCGACATGGTTCTTTTCGGAGGTTTTGCTTCATTTTGTGCCAGACAGTTTCAACTGGCGAAAGGGCAGGGCTGCTGGAAGGCCATTCCAGTAAAGGAATTGCTTCAGCAAATAACCACCCATTGCAGACCTTGCTGTATGGCAGGAAGGACCATCCTGTTGGAAAATGAAATCTCCATCACTTGTTTGAAGTAGTGGTATTGATGGGAGTAGCTCATTTTCCAGAATATCCCGGTACTTGGTAGCATTGACAGTCCCATTTACAAAATGTAAATTGCCCAAACCTCACCCAGACATGCATCCCCATATCATTAGAGATGCTGGAAACTTGACTGTTTTTTATGGCAATCTTTGTGAAAGGCCTCTTTGGAGTTTTTTATGACACGTCTTCGTTCGTTTCCCACGCAAACTTCAAACCTCGACTCATCACTCCAAATAACGGACCACCATTGACTTAAAGTCCAGTTCTAACGTTGCTTGGCCCACTCAAGGCGCCTTTTCTTTTGTTTAGGTGTTAAAAGTGGTTTTTCTTTGGCCTATGTTTTAACGAATTAAAATAACTCTAATTTAAATAAATCTTAAACAAACCTTATAAAATTTATATCCAATCATATCATTGTCCGCTTACAAGTGTCGACTGAAACACTTTTTTGGATTCTTTCTCTCCATTGAACAGTTATTGCAGCGGCAGTTTGACGTCGATTTTCCTTTATTATTTTGTTTAAGACTCGACAATCTCGAGGTTTCGCAATTGGTGGGCGTCCTGTTTTTTTACCAACCTCCACATTTCCACTATTTTTTAAACTTTGTGATAATGTTTCGAATTGATGAGCGAGGTAAATTAAATTGGTTTGCTATTTTGTAGCTCGACAATCCCGTTTCGAAGGCTTTAACTATGGATTCCCTAAGGTCTCGTGATAATGCAACACCTCGCACCATGATTGACACTAAACTGTTGCTGGCTTACTTAAAAAAAAGAGATCAATAAACAACGAAACAAGTGCATGTCATTTTTTTAATAACGGTTAACTGAACATCTATTTAGATCGTCATAGGCCAACTTAATTGCATCCCATAGAGAGTAGTCCAACTATTATGCTCTTATCTTTATTTAAGAGCATGTGTTTTCTCAAATTAAATTCTGTTTCGTCTTATTTACTCATTAAATGTAATTTATTACATTGACAAAAAAAAAATTAATCAACAACTGCTTGGGACAGAAAATGAAGGTATATAAAGAGGATTAATGTGTTAATTGATGAGTAGGCCAACTATTTTGCGTTTGGGTCGTATGTGATGTGTTGAGTATAAACTAGGTGTAGTCAGTCTATATTTTATGTAGAAATATCTTAAAACGCCTACTATCCAAATAAAAAACTAAATCATCACAACGATCGTCTACATATGCTTCATGTTGTGAGTACATTGTTTAAGTAATGAAAACATATTAGTTATGTAATGAGTTCATTTTATTTTCTTACGAGTACATATCGCATCTCCAATACAACAACGGCTCAAGTGCAAAAATTTCGCAAGATAAAACTGCCATAACTAGCACTAACGTCTTTGTTCAGTCGAAATTTAAGTAAAATAAAAAAAAAAACGACGGAGTTCACAGCTAAGACGTTGTCTTACAAATCCGAGTAATGTTTTTTGGAGATACGTATTACAATTTACAACTAGAGAGTAAGACAAAGAATCTCCAAAACATTTAATTTAAAACAGTGTAACGGTACGAACCCACTTCTGCGTCCTGGAGAGAAAAATGTCTACTGGGACTTTGTTCCATTGGAAAGAAAAACCTTTTTTGAGACGTTTTGCACAGTTAACTTAGAAAATTGAATTTTTGCACTCGTGCCCTTGTTCTATTGGAGGTGCGATATGTAATTTATGTCATAGATACATATTGTTGTTTATATAATGAGTACATATTATTTATGTACTGAGTTCATATTATTTATGCAAAGAGTACATGAGAATAATGAAATGAGTACATAGCATGCCACTAAGAGGGTTAGTCCACACATTTACGTGCTGAGTACATACATTTGTCCTTCAGTGCGAATATTAAAAAAAAAAACTTGTTCCTAGGACATGAACAACGATCCCTAACTGCTGTACCTATTTGAAAAAGATTTATTAATATTTGATATCAAAATTTCAACTTTGGTTTAAAACAAAGTTATTCATGCAAAATTCTACAACTCTTTGGTTTCTAATTGTCTTAGTCACTAGTTTGTCCTCAAGTTAATTTTAACTTTGTGCTTAGTACTTGGAGTAATGACAAAATCTTTTTTTAAGAAATACCTACAAGTACATCCTTTTTTCAAGGACGTAAGTATTATGTATGTTGCTTATTGCTACTTATATACTTTCTTCTTATACAACAAATACTTAAATATAAAAACTTTAAAAACAAATTGCCTTTTCAACAACTCTTAACTTGATTACTTTACGGAAGCCCTTAAATTATACTTATATGTTATGTATACCCCAAGAAGAATTTATTATAAAATTACTTGCAATCGTTCCTACTGGAGAATTTAAGAACCCTCTTAATTACCCCCTCTCATCATGATGTTCTGATGCAATGAAACTTGAACTCATCTGGTCCAATTAACCAATAATAAAAGAAAGACCTTGAACCACTTGGTTAACATTCATATCATGATGGAGAATCTACATTTTGTTTTCCCTCTATATGTGTGTAGGTTAGGTAGGTATATTACCCAATCCTTGAAACTGGAGCAAACTTTGTTCAGATCCACTTGAAATTTTTCATTTCTACATTGTATGTGCCGCATTTAATGTTCTTAATTCAATGGCGCACGAGTTTAAATCACTTACCACTGCTGCCGCTACTGCTGAAGCCGAACCTACCTTATACTCAACCATCAGATTTTTGTTATATCACATTTCATTTGAATATTGTTGTTGTTATAATAAGTAAAATGGGAAAAAAGAAGATATCACAAGCATATTGCATTTAATTGACTTAAATAGAATTGAATTGAGAATATTTACATAGCATTTTGATTGCAACAGATTTGATCTGAAATACCGCATGTAATAGATAATGTTGCGTGGAGTCTCGAGTCTCCGTTCGTATCGTCGCGTCGTCCGTCGGTCGGAATTGGATTGGAAAATAAACATCAATAAAATTGGAATATACATTTTTTTTTATTGAAATTTGTGGTTTCATTTTGCAAGACTTTTGAAATCAACATCAAAGTCTGGAGAATGTATTTTTTTGTATTATTTTTTAGGTTATTCTAATTCGATATCTTGCAATACTTGAGTACAATTCAGTTTTATAAATTGAGTAGTTTTTAATTTTAAACAATGTTTCAAAAGAAACAATGAAAGTTGTCATGATTCTTATGGGATTGAATATGCTTGCACCCCTGCAGGATTTCCGCCATCGAGATTTAAAGTTCATTTTGGCTAAACAGAATTTTGATCAGAATTTCGTCATACTCCCCTCTATTTGTCTTGTCTTAAAACTGATGTTTAATTAAAATTTAAAAAATTTCTTCCACATCGAATATTTTGTAACGAATTTGTGATTAGTAGTATCCTCACGAAATCAGTTGATATCCGCACAAGTTCCTTTAGACGACACTTCATTATATTGATGTTAAAACTAGGCTTAACTGTGTACCTACTAGCCTTAAATAAATAAAACAAAATAGATCAACAGCAAGAATGCTTAACTTTATTATTCATGGAAGTTATTATACTATTTTAGTCATTTGCTGTCCACCCTCACATACTCGTTTCAATCAATTGTCAAAAAATCATTCACCGGCCGAATAAATTGTGGTTGCAAGTCTTATGCTTGACGTTTGGAGGTAATAATATTTTCTCATAGCCTTTATGTTCGTCTTTAGTCTGTTAGATGTCTGTTTATCAAGTGGGTGTGCCCAAAACCATTTTACGGCAGATCCATTTACATAACAAAATTTAATTCAAAACACAAACTTTCAATATAAAAAAAACTTTGTCATCGACAACAACGACTCGACGACGACGATGCGCCGCCGACGTTGTTCTGTGGATGTTTTTTAATCACACGCCCGTCCGTCCGTCAAAGAGAATGGATTTAAATCGAACAGTGTGTCGGATATTTCCCACAATCGTGAGAAGAATAGAGTAAAATATTGTAAATCGGAATGTTTGTGTCTAACACGGGCAGCAGTGGTGCCGAAAACATTTGGACTTTAATTTTATTATTTTTTGCATGGAATTTATTTCATAGCAAATCCTCAGTAAGCTTATTGAGGCTCATCTGGAATTAAATATTTTAATTCCTTAACTTCATGGCGAATTTTCCGAAAAAAAATGTTTTAGCTGAATTTTGTAAGCGGATTCATTCGAGCTGTTTTTCCAATAGGAATTTATTTCACTCTTAAAAAATTGAATTCGAATATTTTAAAAAGAATTTCTCAATACTTATACTTCACTTATCACATGCCCTTACTCGTCCCACGCAATATAATTTATGCATCACCACTGTCATTCCGTTGTTTCTGCCAAGAGAACATTTTAAAATTCCCGCCACAATTTGATAAAGCCGGATTGCAATATTCATTCAAGAAAAGTTCGACTTGTGAATTGCACCATCAAAAGCTTACACTGAATTATTTATGAATTTTGTTTTTATCGATTTACTGCCCGCCGGAGGAGGCGAGATCTCGGCCAAGCGATTTGTGAATATGTAGGTATAGTTGGTAGTTGGGCACCCATACCCCGTAAATATAAACAAAAAAAACAGTGACTAGCGGTAATAAATTCAAATCGCACTGAATCTAGGCGAGGTGCACATAAATCTGTTAAGTTTTTTTTTGTTTCAGGTGCAACGAGCATCCTCATTGCATGCTTTCATAGTCTCCAGTGGACTGGACAGTGGACGAACAACTTGTTAGAAAGAATAATTTTGGTCTTTTGATAATGTATTTTTTTAATGTAGATATTTTTTTTTAAATTTAATCTCAGAGGGGAGAATCCATTGAGCCAGAGGTACAGGTATGTACATAGACCTAGGCCTATAAGTGCTTTATGGATCGGTGCACGTCGTCGTCGGTTGTAGAGCTCAGATATACGAATAAACAAAATTGTATTCACATGGGAATCGGTGAAATACTCTATGGGAATGAAATTCCATTCGTCCGCGTAGAGGTATCGAATAAGATATTAAAAACGGTGTTTTGATCATAAAATCTTGACTTACGTTTTTTTTTTTTAACTACCATCGGACGTGCTTTTTGGGAACTCACATAATGGTAGTTAATGTAGTAGTTATCAATAAGTTATTATATTTTTGAGGTTATATGTGAGAAAATTTTTAATAATTTTTGTTGTGTGGGCCTTTTCTGTTGTTGATAGAGTAAATTAAAGGTAGGTATATCTAGATTCAATAAGGGCCCACCCTAAATTCCTTCAAAAATGGTAAAGAAAAATGATTTCCTTTTAAAGACTGCGCCAAGTAAGCAAACATAAATTGTATGTACGAGTGAAAGCCGTCCACTGAATGAAGAAATAAAAATGTGCGATTGCCTTGTTCAGTTCTCAAAATTTTTAATTTGCCAGAGTTATATCTTTACATGCGTGATGCATAGGATCTTTAAGTTTAGGTACGACAAGCTTTGGATTCGCCGGTCACTGCCTGTCTGTTTCTATACCTACATCTGATTTTCTTAAAAATTTGAACATAAATGTTTGTAAAGTTGTGAACACAGAACCGACATTAAAATTTTAGTTAAGATCCGAATGTAACGAAACTTTATACAGCACAAACGCACCATTAAGAAAAAGATTATTTGTGTCTGGAAAACGATTCTTACGATTTTGATGAACAAATGTGTGTATAGGTAGCTACTCCTTTCGATTTTCTTTATATACTACATATATATTGAACGTCTGTAAAGTTGGCAGGGCAACTTTCACCTAGAGTTACGGAACCAACGTAATTCTTTGCATTTAATTTGCATTACTATTCCCGATTTTGCAGTTCACCTAATAGTGGGTGAAATCGAGTGACCTGCGAACTTCACAGTGGAGTAAGCAGGTCACATAGTATGTCTCGAGAACCAAGCATGCTAGAAACTTGAAGTAGCTCCAATTTTGCAGTTTATTTTACATTTCAAGAAATTCTAGTTCCAAATTTTTAAGTCCTCACTTTGAAAAAAAAGTTATACTGCCCTGCTTACTTCACAGTAAAGTAAACAGGTCAGAAGGTATCTCGAGAACTAAGCATACTAGAGACTTAAAGTAAAGTCCAAATTTGCAATTTAAAAAAAAAATTGACTTTAATATGACACTAGCAATTCAAATTGTGTATCTCGAGAACTAAGCATTTTAGGAATTTGAAGTTAGGCTACATATTTGCAATTTATCTTACATTTCAAGAAATTTTAGGTCCAAATTTTGAAGTCCTTTATTCGATACAAAATTCATACTGCCATGATAATTTCACATTGAAGTTAGCAGGGCAGTACAATTTTTTTTTTTTAATAAGGACTTCAAAATTCGGAACTAGAATTTCTTGGAATTTCTAGAAATTTGGAGCCTTACTTCAAGTCTCTAGCATGCTTGGTTACACTCTGGAGATACACTTTGACCTGCTTACTTTACTCTGAAGTTAGCAGGGCAGTATCAAATTTCTTCAAAAGAAATAGTTTTCGAGATACAAAATTTGATATGATTTTTTTAATGTTTTGTACAAGGTATTAAAAAATCACTTTTCACAAAGTTTCAAAAAAAAAAAAAAAAATCAACAAATCATTCGCGAAATATTGAATTTTCCAACATAAAATATTATTATTTTATTCAAAAATTAAAAAAAAAACATTTAAAATTCAAGAAAAATGGTTCTACCCAGGTACAAATAATAACCATTTTTCGAAAAATAAAATTTACCAAAAACTGTCCTTTCCCTAGATTAATTAACTGATTTTTTTTTAAATTAAAATCGAAGGAGTTGTATTCTAGAGAAATAATATTTTCTTTAGCCGATGAAAATTTTGTATGGCAGATATACAATTACTTTTGATACTAAGAAAAAGTTGATCAAAATCTTGCGTTCACCTATCATTATTTAAATATACATATCTGAAAAATATCGACCATTTTTAGATGACCTCCCGATTTTGTTTCCCCAGTGAATACTGGGTGAGGATTATAATAATTCAGAAAATAATAATAACGACTTACCACTTTATTTCGTGTTTGGAAACTGTGGCGTATACGTAATATTTGTATTGTGTATCTTATTTGTCAAAGTTTTTTTTTTGTGAGGATGTTGATTTAAATTTGCCCAACAAATGTCTTAAAGATAAATTAAAATTAATTTATTTGACACTGTGGCCTTTGTGTGTTTTTGAATTAAAGGGGTTTCCATTAAGGGCGGGTCGATTTTAAAATTGAATATATATGAGATATCAATAAGGTTTTATCTATAATTGAGAGTCGTATCAATGACATTATGTGTGAAATATAACATCGTTCAAATGGCTGCGCCGGCTTTGCTGGGTGGGGCGGATTTGAAAGATCCAGTTTTCGATGACTTTGGCGCATAAATCAGGCTGAATTTTACCGATGGCATCGATTATGTCGTCTTTTAGGGACGCGATAGCTTGCGGCTTATTCGCATAGACCTGCGACTTAAGAAAGCCCCACAAGAAAAAGTCCAAAGGGGTCAAATCATACGATCTCTGTGGCCAATTCACGTCACGTCGGCCGGCGCGAGATAACCATGCCATTAAACCGCTCGTGCAGAATATCGATTGTGTCTGGAGCTGTGTGGCACGTAGCGCCATCCATGTGTCTTCGGTGTCCATATCATCCAATTCAGGCCACAAGAAGTTGGTGATCATCGACCTATAGCGATCGCCGCCCTTGACGGTGATGGCCTGGCCAGCATCATTTTCGAAGAAGGACGGACCGGACCGATAACGCCTCCAGCCCAAAATCCGCATTAACGGTAACTTTATTTGGATGCATTGGCACCAAATCTCGCGTGGATTGGTGTCGTCTCAAATCCGGCAATTTAGCTTATTCACGTACCCATGGATCCAAAAATGAGCCTCATCGCTTGCACGCGTTGCTCGACGCTGTTACTTACCATGATTATTTGTCTTTAGTAACTGATACGACGATATTTTGACATAAAGTAAAAGAAACAATATGGCCGCCACGAGCTGTCAAAATCAACCCGTCCCTATTGGAAAACCCTTTACATATCTGAAAAAGTGGACCATTTTATTTCCCCAGTGAATAAGTACTCAAAATAAATAGTGAGGATTAGTTCAGAAAATAATAATAGCAACTTACCACTTTTTTTAGTGTTTGGACACTGTGGCGTATACGTAATAGTTTGTATTGTATATTTTATGTTTTAAATTTTTTGTTTGTGAGGAGCAATCTACATGTTGAATTCAATGTGTGCTTTTGAATTATATATTATAACGACTTTCAACATAAATCTTCTCTCGTATTACACAACTTTGATAACATCAAATAAACCAAGTAGAAATAATTTGCTACCCAGCAGAAAAACGAAAATAAGAATATAAAGCAGATTCCACTAGATATGAAGTAAATTATCACACCAACAGCTTTTTATAGTCAAAATATAACCCGCACATTAATTTCTGTACAAAAACAAATAAAAAAATGTTTGAATATTTTGAATGAAACAACAACAACTAAAGTGTTCTACCACCAAGTCATTTGGCTGAAGTTATTATAGCTTTGTCACGAGTTCCAGCCCGATCATCACACTTCTTTGTGCGGCGCTGAATCTTAATATGTTCATTTTTATTTGAAAAGCTTTGCCCGTCATAAAATATTTGTTTAATTTTTTAATGAAAATGTGTTGACGCCCCAAGCGAACAATTATAATAAAAAAAAAATAATAATTTCTATTAAGAAATCAATGAGATAATTCACCATCAATAGACAATAATTTTTCCTCATTCAACTGAATATTTTCAACGTTTTTATAAGCATTTATTTCTTCATAACTCTGAGTAGATTGGGTTTATTAATTTTATTTAATATCGAGACTTAAATTAGTGCCTTGTATTGTATCTATTTAAGAATAATGTATGTGTAGTTTTTTTCACAATTGTCTGTTAGTCAATCATTTATGTAAGAAGTATTTTTTTTAGAGAACTTAAACTATTAGTCCCAGTTTTTCAGTAGTGAGTTAAACCAGAGTTTGTTAGCTCTTGAAATAGATCTATCTGCAGTTATGTCAAGAAAATGGGGGAAAAATGCAGAAAGACTTAAAAAACATTTATTGAGTTAATCCTTAGAGTTAACTTCAAACAAAATGTTTAAAAAAATTTCAAAAAATATATATTTGTTTGGCTTCATCTTAGATAAAAATGACTAAATATGGAAAACAAATATTAAATAACAATGGCAACACTTACAATAAATTACTATACCGGTTTTAAAAGCTAGAAATCTGTTCTTTAATCCTAAAGGTAAATTGAGTTATTCGTGCCTAAAGTTTTCGAAAAATTTGCATGCAAACTCAAAATTTTGGTAAAAAAATGAAAAAAAAATGTTTAGAGCATTTTTTTTTAATTTTGAACTGAAGTGCAAAATTAGATTTTAGTAGTCAATGCTTATATCAATTTTGAATCGAACACAAAAAACCAAATGGTTTTATGTCTTCTAGTTTTTGAGAAAGTTGAAAATTACTTTAACTACTTTTTTATAATTTGTTGGTATTAACGGTGATCTCACTTTAAGGATTAATGTGAGGGAGTACGATAACTACGGCACAGCAAAATAATAACTGCTTTTTACAGAGAGGCTTAAAACAATCATTTTTTATTACGGGACGTGCGTTTATCTCACTCCGTTTAGGCGGGAGGGGCAATTTTCTACAAAACAACGGCAACACTAACAATGCTAAAATTATAGGTTTTCTGAAAGCCAGAAACCAAGTTATTAGTATTGGTAGTTTTTTTGAAAAAAAAAAAAAATACTTTAAAACTCAAAATTAAGCGGGACAGAGGCCTTAAAAGGGGAGTTAAAAAAGCGGACAAAAGCATACCCTATGCGGAGCGACGGAGTCACGTGAGTGGGACACAGGACCCAAAAAGTGTGTTAAAATCCTTGAACCCGCAAAGCGAGCCACCGTTGATACATATTGTTAAAAAGAACTATTGACAATAAATTCCGTTGAAATTTGGTTTGGAAAAATCACCCGACATTGAGGAAAAAACCCCTATATTTTACAAAGCAATTAACATTCAAAATACTTGGGCGACATAACTCACTGTTTATACGCCGCGCCATAATGCTGGGTGATAGCATACTCTATTTATGTAAGCAAGCAAAAAAATAAAAATCTCATAAAAAAGTACTTTTAGTAATTTTCAATTTTCTCAAAAACTTGAAGACATAAAACCATTCGGTTTTTTGTGTTCAATTCAAAATTGATATGAAATTGAGTATTAAAAGCCAATTTAGCATTTCATTTCAGAATTTAAAAAAACACTGCCCTAAACTTTTTATTTTCATTTTTTTTTATCAAAATTTTGAGTTTGCGTGCAATTTTTTCAAAAACTGTAGGCATGAATAACTCAATTTAACTTTAGAATTAAAGAACAGGTTTCTACCTTTCAAAACTAGTATAGTTCTTTATTGTAAGTGTTGCCGTTGATTTTTAATATTTTTTTTACCATTTTAAGTCTACAATTATTTTCTAGAATGCCCCTACCTCCTAAACGGGGTGGTGAGATAGACCCTCCCATAGTAAAACATGCTAGTTTTTGAACCTTCTATAAAAAAACGTTATTTTTGGCGCCAAAGTTATCGTATTCGTGCCACTCAGTATTCGTGCCATTCGTGGGCTACTCAGGGATATACGATAGTTGCTCACAGTTTTTATAATTTCATGCTCAAAAAAGGAACTACAAAATATAGCATAATTTTAACATCAAACATCAAACGCAATCATCCCTCCAAACATTTCGAAATTGCATCAAGTATTTCAAAAAGTGATAAAAAAAATGCTGTGCTCAACTGTTTCACAGTTTTGCAATCATGAACAGCAACTGTATTTTTGTCATTAACTAATACTTAACCAGCCGCTTCCAATATTATCCACAAAAATATAATATAAAATTTATACCTTCACCTCGAATTGAACTGAAAGTGTTTCGTAAATAAAAATATATTTTTAGACAAATTTATTTATCTTCGAAATAACACCGGGTCATATGACTCATAGCAAACACGTTGTTTATGTTATTTCTTTTCATTTAGTTCAAAATACATACATATACTTATACATAGATACTCGTACACCCAAGAAAAATAATAAATTTTCAAAGATATATAAATTATTTTCAATTTGGCTCTCACAAACGAATTGAATTGAATCTTTGGATATTCTTTTCTTATTCTTAATCGAAATAAAGAAAATTGGCACTCTTTTAAAAGCGATGAGTCAACGAACGCACCCCACGAAATTGACAGGCGTGTGTCGTGTCTTCAGCGTTGTCGGGTGTGATCTTCGCACTTTTTTATTCAAATCCTTTTATGTGTTCTTGAGCCAATAGAGGTAAGTGTCCGAATATTGTGTTTTCTTTTTCGGGGGCTAGCAAGGCAAGTATGAATTATTTTTAGATTAGCAAATAATAGATAATGATTAGTCATATAATGTGTACATGTATGTAGGTACTCATTCACAATCACATCACATATACATATATTGATGGCGTTGACTTAAGCGATGTCATTTTAAATTCAAAGGAAAACAAAAATTGTCAATTTCGACGCAAATATGGAAGAAATTCAACATATGGTCAAAAATTTGCATATTTATTTAATGAGTTACAGAGTGTTTGTTTTAGGTATATGTGTGCTAGAGGAATGTGTGTAATTTGAATAAAGCCCACGTATTCAAATGAAAATCGTGAGCTTATTGCTGAAATTGGTGAATGATTGATTATGATGATCAAAGACTAATATTAGATGAGATCAAAAGGTATTTTCTAATAATGAGTAATATTATTTATGCGACCAACTATTTTCTGAATGGACACCCACGTCAGTATTTTTTATTTCAACTAAAGTAACAATGCAACTTGATGAGGTGATTTAATAAAACTTGTCGGTATAAATAAAACTAAAGTCACATCCGAATGACGGACATTTGATTTTAAATACTGCATTATGATGAGTAAAATGGCCCTCTTACAATATCAATGACCTAACGCATCAATGAGCTTTTAGGGGTTGTTTGACGTGTCTGCTATGGTCATCACGATGTAGAATGCAATCAATTCAAATTTATACATCACAAAAAAAACTCTGAAAAGTAAAGGGTTTTCCATTAAGGGCGGGTCGATTTTAAAATTGAATAAAGCAAGTTGTATATGAGTTATCAATAAGGTTTAATCTTTACTTGAGAGCCCTATCATTGGCATTATGTGTGAAATATAACATCGGTCAAATAACCGCCGTGGCTTTGCTGGGTGGCGCGGATTCGAAAGGTCTAGTTTTCGATGACTTTGGCGCATAAATCAGGCTGAATTTGACCGATGGCATCGATTATGTTGTCTCTGAGAGCCGCGGTGGTTTGCGGTTTATTCGCATAGATCTGCGACTTAAGAAAGCCCCACAAGAAAAAGTCCAAAGGGGTCAAATCACACGATCTTGGTGGCCAATTCACCGTCGCCTCGGCCGCGAGATAAGAATGCCATGAAACCACTCGTGCAAAATTTCGATTGTGTCTTGAGCCGTGTGGCACGAAGTGCCATCCTGTTGAAACCATATGTCTTCGGTTTCCATATTATCCAATTCAGACCACAAGAAGTTGGTGATCATCGTCGTTGACCAGCATCATTTTCGAAAAAGTACGGACCGATGACGCCTCCAACCCAAAATCCACATCAAACAGTAACTTTATTTAGATGCATTGGCACCTCGTGAATCTCGCGTGGATCGATGTCATCCCAAATCCAGCAATTTTGCTTATTCACGTACCCTTTCATCCAAAAATGGGTCTCATCGCCAAAGATGATTTTTCATTTTATCATTTGCATGTGTTGCTCGACGCTGTTAATTACCATGATGATGTGTCTTCAGTAACTGACTAAAAGACGATATTTTGACAGAAAGTAAAAAAAAAAAAAAAACAATTGGGCCACCACGGTCTGTCAAAATCAACCCGTCCCTATTCGAAAACCCTTTATTACATCATCTTAATTTGGACTAGCAGAGCCGTGCTCTAAGAAAAAAGTTGACAACATAGCAAGCAAAATTAAACAGACGAGTTTTAGCTTCAAACATTCTTACAAAAATAAGAAATTTTATGACATTTATTTCAACTTAATAAGTTTAAAACATTCTGAGATTATGCGTGACAAATAAAATAATTGTTTCAACTTTATAAAAAACGTGTATTTGTTTGAAAAAAAAAATTAATTTTTATACTTATTTAGGTATATTCCCTAATACTCCGTCATGGGCTTAGTTGTTTATGTCATTATTTTGCAAGTTCATGCGATCTATTCGTGCATATTTTTTTATTAATTTTGTATTATTAGGTATTATCCGATAATTTTTCGAATCTTAGAAAAAATCTGGTAATTTCTATTTTATTTTGTAAGCTTTCAATTTATAAGAAAACATGAAAATTATATATTTTTGCTTTATTTATTTTTTCAGGGTCATTGTTGGAGCACCCAAGGACAATAATTCACTATATCAACCATCGATCGTACAACCTGGTGCAGTTTGGAGGTGCGATATCGAAGGTGATAATCGCTGTCGTACTGTGGCATTCGATTCACAACGTAAGTTAAAATAATAAACAAAAGATAACAAAATAATGGGCTCTTTAAAATGGTTTATTATATCTATATATGAGATGATGATTCTGTTTACATTGTGCCGTTATTATTGTACTGTAGGTAACTGCAGCTTGTTTTCTTTTATCACTACAAGTTGATCAACATCCTCTGGTATTTGAAAGTAAGAACTACCTGTGCAGCATGTATACCTACTCCTACATGGTACAACATATCTTCATCACATATACTTTTATCAATGAAGAAGATGGTTTTGTTTGCTGCTGGCTGAAAAACGATAAAGATCTTTATCCATTCCTTTCTATAATTTTATATCCTCCTATCTTAGCAGAGAGCACTTATGTATATGTGTTCTTGTATACTTACATTACATGATATGTTAAACAGATGCGTGTGTTGTCACTTCAAGCAAGAACTCCTGTGGAAACATGGTTCCCATTTTACTGCAATTATAGTCGCCTACATTTTTTTGTTGACAACAAAAACTGCCCTTATTTAAATTCATTCCTAATTATGAAGCAGTAGTAAAATTCACTATTTTGTGATTTTTTTTTTTGGTAATACAAAAAAATGATTTTCTATGAGTGAAACAAATATTCCTAAATGTTTAATAAAAATCTAAGGATGATTTCCCTTAGTAGTGTGGCAACACTATCTGCCTTCTGGTGACTCAAAGACGTGTGTCGGTGGTGACAATGCACCAAGCGTATGAATGAGATCCTTAACTTATGATAAGATTAATGGTTAGAGATAGCTATGTAAATTCGTCCGGTAAAAAGGTGTTAAGCAGCCGAAAGACTAGGGCATGTACCCAATGATTGTTGAAGGCAAAGGATGTCTATTTGAGTATACCTAGATATTATTGTTATTATTAGGGCTACCATTGTCATCATGATGACATACAATTAATTAAATTCATAAAGAATTATATGAGCGGAAAAAGGATGTAAATAATGAGTCATTTTGTCAAACAGGGTAACCCCGCCACAGAATGGTTATCAAGCATATTTAAGTGTATTTATGGCATAAATATCAAGGAGGGGCAAAACTGTATATGCCTTGCTTAAAGAACTTTTTCAGTGCATTTATAGAATTGAATAATGTTTTTTTTTATATGAATGTGAATAACTGTGAACTTCGTTTTCATATGAATTTATGGCCTTTTCATGGCTGTTTATGGTAAAATGCAAAATGCGTTTTGGGTTCCTATCTATCTACAATTCTAATTAATTTACTTTTATGATGGAAATAAATAATACCAATTTTGTTAAAAGGCGAGGACAATATCATTAACTCACGTATCTTTTTAGTCTTTTGTTAGTCCACTGCAGTTAAGTTTCGACTCAGACAAAATTATTAAAAGACTGAAATTAACTGCGAATGTTTAGAAGACTAATTTAACTAAGCTGAACTAACTAAGGCCCATTTCCTGATACGAATCATAAATATTTAAGTTCAATATATATATTTATGTTCTAATTTTTCCTCAGCATAAAGTTCTTTATGTTGAACATAAACGCTTAAGTTTCGTTTCAGCAAATGGGCTAAGTGACCTTAAATCTAATATGTGTTTCACACCGGTAGATAAGATAGTAGTAGGCTCATGAGTTAGACTCCGTTAGACCATTCTAAGACCCACATTTTGGTGGATGTTTACCACGACTCTTGAAGTTTAGGTAACTTGAGCTTTCATTTGAATTATGATGTTCAAATACTTCACTTAAAACAGAAGTAGTTTGCTAAAATTCTTCGTCTTGCTTGCTAAAAGGAATGTTGTCCTTATTGTATGTGATATGTTTAATGGAAAAATCTTGAAGAAAATGCCATCATCTTGAAGTTATCGAAATTAATGTTCATAAATTATCAAGCATATGCGTCGTATATACAAACATTTATATTTTCAACCTTGTAAGACTATAGTAGTAATTTATTTTATGCTCACTCATTCCTCATTATTTTTTTCATTTTATCTGTGAATCAAGAACTAAACTACCTACATATTTTGTTTAGTTTTGTTTTTATTGAGTAACCAACTTCTTTGTAATATAGAATCGGACTTCAAGCAGCTTTGAATTTATAAGACATATCCAAATCATATGTCATAAATATTTTGAGCGTTCTACATGAGTTTTCGATTAAAATTTTTATTTATCAAACTTAAAAGTTCGCACTTCAACTCTTTGGTTTTCATAATCCTAGTAATATAAAAAATAAAACGGCTCATTTGAGGCTACACGGGCAAGTGCTGGCAAGGAAGTTGCTATACACAAACATTTTTTTACTAATACCTACAAACCTAAGCAACTTGCTCGTCTACTGGCATGGATTTTCTGAAGCCAGTAGAGAAGCAAGTTGAAAGGCAAGTGGACTCGTTCAGACTTGTATATAAAGCGATCTGAATAGCTTTTTGTGAAATTTTCGGAATTCAAAATATTTGTAAAACAAGAAATATAAGCATTTCGAAAACAAGCAACTGACAAATATGGTTCAAGGATGGCTATGATTATGATGGATTACAAAATCTCTTAAAAATCCCAAATTTTCGAGAGCATATTTTTTGCTTAGGAGAAATGAGAATTTTGGAATTTCGGGTGACATTTGCAACATTCTGTTACCGATTTGTCAAGTCATAGACTCTCAAATTAAATTGAAGAAAAAACTTAAGGAAATATGAATTTTTTGATCTGGAAAAGACGATTTAGGGGCTTTTGGGAGTCATCTGGAACGAAATATTCCTTTCCCGACATAATTTAGTTTCTTACCTATATCTCAACGTACGAACTGTCACATCCCATTAAAGGATGGCTACGATGATGATGGATTAAAAAACATCAAAATAAAATCTTTTTAAGAATAATTATTAATAAAAATCGAAAATTTTGATATTTTTTTTAACTATTTATTTATAAATGCAATCCACAATATCAAATTTTTAAATTAAAAAGCCGATATTTATGATTCAGCTAAAGGTCAACCCATGTGAGATTACGACTTTGTGGTTGTATTTACATTTTCGTCATTGAACTACGATTTGCATTATTTTAAGCAACTTTAATAAAAATATAAGTACAGAACCCTAGAAAGGCTATCCTCTTAAAAGCAGAATGTAGCCAGTAAAAAACTTGAAAGCAACTTCCCTCGCAACTTGCCTATCAAGTTGGTTGCCGCCTACGTCACAGCATATTCACGTATATAATTTGACAGTCATTCTATGCAGCCAACTTGCTTGCCAGTACTTGCGCGTGTAGCCTCGGGGTGACTTTCAGAATAGAAGTGAAAATTAAAGTATTTATTTCAATTATATTTCAAAAAGTAAATATTTCGCACAGAATTAATTGTCCAGACCAATCAATTTTTTCCCGTAAATTTACTTTATTTCAGTTTAACTCTTGTTCGCGTTTCAAATTAATTTAATCCTTTTGCAATTTAAATCCACCATTTTTCAAATCAAATTCACACTTATGCAAACAAAGTGAATTTAATTAGCAAAGAAGTTATTTAAAAAAATATAAGAAAATATATAAATTTTGTTGAATTGTTTTTAAAAATTAAATTTCAATTTCAAAATTTGTATTTTTACTTGCTCTATAGAGCAATATTGGTTTCGTGTCGAAAAAAAAAATCGAGATTTTAATCAAAACTAACGTTACGATTATGGAAAAGTCCAAAAAAGCTGTTTCGGTCTGTTTTTCTGTGCGTCTGTGCGGCCTGATATATATGTTCGTCGAGCTAGTCTGTAAACGGTTAGACGGATTTGCTTCAAATTTGGTGTGCAGCATTTTTATGTGATTCTCTAGAGAGGATTTTGATTAAACTTGGAATATGTAATCTAAAGAACAGTTCTTATAATTATCCATACCATGTTTTTACCAGATAGTCGAATAATGGAAATAAAGTTATGGTTTTTTTTGTTGTTGAAAAAATTGACTTTTCTTACATTTATTTAGGTATATTATTCCTTCATATCTCGTTATTGGCTTTGTTGATTTTAGCATTATTTTGCTATTTGGCACTTCTTAGTTTGTCTAAACATATTGCATTTAAAATTTATATAAATAATTTTTTCTTACGAAAAAATAAAATCAAAGATTTAAACTTTTTTGTTTATTTTTAACTTTTTTTCCAAATTGTATTAAATCGAAAAATACAAAATTGCTATTTTAAGATGCTTTTATTATTTTTTCGTTTGAAGACATACAAATATTAGTAAAACATTACTATACTATATACTATATAATCAACCAATTTTTAGTGTTTACGATTTTTCGAAGAAGAAAACTTGTGCCACGTTGTCCTCAATTTGTGCTGCTATGAACCCAAGAATCAAATTTTTGTAACTTCGAATATTTGAAAATCGAATATTGACACTTTCAGAGTCAAAATTAGATTTTGTGAAGCGTAAATACAGTTACAAGGACCGCCATGCGTTTAATTATTTTCTTATGTTACCTACTTATTTTGCATACCCGAAATTTCTTTTTGGTATAACTGAAATATTTAGGATATAATAGGAAAGGAAAATAATATGATATATATTTTTTAAAAAATAGCCAAACTGAGTTCATTAAGTAGGTACATTTTTTTTTCGAAATTCGAAAATGGAGGCACTTAATTTACAATAATAGTATGTTTTCACCTACCACTTAATCCAGATCTAAGTGGATGTACCATAAATCTTCTTCTGAAATCTTGAAGATTTCCCATAGAAATTTTAATCTCCTCAAACAAAGATTAGAAATTAATCTCATTGAAATGTTTTTGGAAGTAGGAGATTGTCAAATAAACCTTATTTCGTGGAATGCACCTATCCAAATGTCATTTTATCCATTGACAATTAACAAAAAATACCTGTCAAACTTTATTTTGATGATACCAGTTTTGGAGATGGGAACATAGAGTTTTAACTTTTTCGGGAAATTCTAAAATTTTCCTTAAAAAAAAATCGTCGTCATTTTTCACAACATCCTTTTCCCAAAAAGTGCTCGTTCGTGTCTGTGGAATTATTGTAGGTTTAATAATAGTAATGAATCTGAGTAGTTGAACTTACCCTAATCCAGACTGTTCTTATAATTTTTCTTGTATACATTTTGTTTTGCAACAAGTTTTTTTTTCTTTCTACCAAAATGTTCATTAGTCGTTGCCGGTGATTTTTGCTGTAAATACGTATTCTTCTATCCAACCAACCAATTATCAACTTCAAATTATTTAGAAGGATAAAATGTTGGGAAACAATATTTTAAAGTAATTACTAATTTTTATTTACTAAAATTATTATCCTTGTTTGCAATTATTTTGTTTTACTCTTGTTATATCGACTTTTGACAATTTAGAGTGAAAACGTCAAACGAATCTTGTTTTCTCTGGTGAAAACACTTCAAGATTAATTTTTAATCCACCTTTTTTAATCCGGATTATCTTAAGGTGAAAACGTAGTAAAACACACGTTTTAAATTTTAGTTTTGCTCGTAAATATTGTAAATATGCGAACTTGTATCACTTCTGCGCTTAGTAGGCATTTTCTGAGTTCCAAAAACCTAAACTCTGCTGAAAAAAAAAATCAAAAAATGCGTTTATAATAGCTTTGTTCAGCGACGTTGTTCCGAATAGTTTGGACCAGTTTAGAACAGAAAAGTAGAAGTTTTTGCTGTTCAATGAGAATTTTCTGTTCCAAACTGTTCTGATTTGCTGTTTAAGGCTGTTCCGAACAGTTTGGAACATAATAGAACAGGATTTTCTGTTCTTGCTTTTTAGATAGAACAACTTAGAACAGGTTTGTGATCTGAAAACTGTCAAAATCAGCTGCTGTCACTTGCAAGTTGATATTTTTTAACAAACATCATGTCTCTCTGTGCTATTACTTTGGAAACAAACAAAGAAATATTTAAAAAATAACAACAACAATATTTAAAAAACAACAATTAAATTAAATTAAATTGTGTAGTTAAATAAATACTATTTCTAATTGTAGTAAAAAGTATAAAAAGTATTTCTTGCTTATCCACCAAACTCGAAAAGTAAATAACAATTTTTTTTGACAATTACATCTGTCAGACAGCTGCCTGTTCTATCTTGTCTGCCGTTTCTGTTCTACTCTGTTCTGTTCTGTTCTAATCTGAAAAAAACCTTACTGAACAATGCTAATATTTTCATGTTTAAGATTTTTTTTTTAATCGGCACATGGCAGAATAAGTGGGAATATTGCACCACAACCTTTTTTTTAGGAAAATCCAAAATGGCAGTGCTAACTTCACGCACATCATTTACTCCATGTGAATCGTTGTTTAGGTGGGTATGACATAAATGTCTGAAATGATTCCTTTTCTGAAATGATTCTTCGCAGCAACCCACTTAAATCATAATGCCTGTAAGTTTTGTACCACATCCTATTCTTCTCTTCTTTATAAGACTCGTATTATGTAGGTAGAGGTACCTACTCCAAATGTATAACAAAGCCATTCCATTGACCATTGTACTGCATCGAAAACTGAAGACAAAACGAACATCATAAACCAATTTTCTTTGGATCTCTTCTTTAACATTTTGTTATTTGCAATTTCTATTCACTGTTTTATTCATGGAAATAGAAACATCCGTCTCCATATGGACTTGAACTTCCTCCTAAGCACAAAATCTCTATACATAATATAATGTTTATCGAGTTAGAAAATAAACCTAATAATTCAAATTGTATTATAATTTTCCACATTTTCTTCATCACAATTAATCAGTGATCGGAAAATTATCTTTTCATCCAGTCGCCGCTGCTCTGCTCAGTGCTACAATTATTTTTCAACACAATCAGCAATGTAAACAGGTCCGCATCAAAAAACAGTGCCGGAGTGCGAATCCAACGAAAAGACGACACCACCTCGAATTTTGCGTTGGATTCGTTATTGTTAATTCTCACATACTTTTATGCAACTTATATAAAATCCAGTTTTTGCAGCTTGGAACACATTTTGTGAAAAGAGCCAAAATCCTTCCCTGGATCTTAATGTTCTGTAGGTTTGCACCCATCGTCAAGAGGTCAAAGGAGTGTTAGACGGGCAGGCAGCTAGCCTGCCTCACTTCAGTGCGGTCTAGACCAGACGAGCAAACAATAATCATCAAAGTGTTGCAAGTTTCCTGGCATAAAATCCCATATCCGCCACGCGCTCTCCCTCCGGTATGTATGGATTCCTTCCTTTTTGCGCTTTGTGCTATTTTGCTGATCATTATAATGTTTGCTGAAGTATCCAATACAACACTGGGGTGCCTTTTATAATACTCCATCAAGCAACTATACAGGCAAGCGGATGCGCAAGCCACTAAACATATTAATGATACGTTTCGTTGTGCAAAAGGGGAGGAAAGAACACAGAGGCAGGGTGCTGTTTCAACTTCAATTCTATACTATTTGTGTATGCAATGCAACACGATGGCGTATCTTCAACCAAAAATTCAAACCACAAAGATCATAAAAGATTGGCGAACTTATGTGTATTTAAAGAGCAGAGCCCGGCGCGTATGGCGAAACAAGTGTACGCATGCATTTTCGCCTTTGTATTTTATGTGCCCCTCTGATGATTATGATGGTGCGGTTTTCAACACTTTAACGTCAATTTGGGCTGTCAATGCAATAAACTTCGTTAGTTGTGTTTTGTTTTGTTTACTTGGGATGTTGTCTGACTCGCTTTCTTGATCTTTTGTCAAACTCAAAATCAGAACCAATATGACATATGAGCGTGGAATCCAAATGACAACTGCAATATAATTACAAAGTCTTGGAAAGACTTAAACTGTATAGCAGCGCTTCCAAAAATAACTGCAACATTTGTTATTGCGTTGGACTCCACCATAACGAGATGCAGGCTATAGGGGCTCCGACATTTCACTGAATTGATTGGTAATACCGTGTGTGCACAGGAAGTGCACTCTCTGACGCATACTTCGCTCCAGGCGACGATGACGACTGTAGGTATATACAGGCGTCTTTAACTTGGGGTGGGTTGTTGGTTAATAGTCAAAACACGAACTTCACAAGTCTGTTCGCAGCGCAGACTTTGTTTGGCGGGGTTGACGTTATGGTGGGCTCTGTGCGCCTTTTCCTTATTTGGCGCTGTAACTGGAAGAATTGAAGGGGATCTTTATATGAGTAAAAAACGTCAGTGTTGAATTTAACTCACTTGGGTATTTATAGTAGATAATACCAAAAAGGATTTTAATACATGGTTGCCACTTTGGTATTTTTTTCTTGTACTTTTAACGGTCTATTTTTACACCTGGGTATACATAAATTACTCAATTTTAAATTATATTTTATAAGGCCAACTTTTTCAGTGACGATATTAAAGTAAAACTTGAGTTAACTCGCTAAATTCAATGGGTTAACTCGAGTTTAACTCTGAAACTCGGATTATTTCGCACTGAGTTGATCAAACAGTGATGCCAAATAAAGTATAATTCTTATAGAGTTTGGATTAAACGGTGAATTTTGCTTACAAATGACTCATACATTTTCTTATGCATTTAATATTCTCACATAATTTTCTGAGTTATTCAATAAGATGGTGTTAGCCCTGTTCCTCGAGGCTTTTTACACTGATCCAATATTCACTAAAGTAAAAAAGAGTATTATTCCCTTGAAAGTAGTAGCCCGTAGCGTAATGGTTAGTGCGTTCGACTGTCACGCTGGAGGTCTGGGATCGCTTCCCAGCCTCGTCCACCTAAAAACTAAAAAGTTTTTTTCAGGTCTACTGCCTCTTGCGAGGAATTGACAAATCCTCCAAGAGTATCACTTGTCACGAATAAGTGCTTCTCGTCTAGCCGTTCGGTCCCTTCCATTCCTGTCGAAAGGCGCACGTAGGAATGGTTGCGAGTTGTTAGTCACTAGGCCCTGGTTCTTCATGAGCCGTTGTGCCACCCGATTTATTTATTTATTTTTTCCTTGAAAATTTAAATTTTTACAAAATTAGATAAATCTCATTTTTTGAAATAAAAATCTAAAAATTTATATTTGTCAGCCTTTTTCTGGGCTTCTAAACTTTAGCACTTCATATAAGGGATATTCGCAAAAAAAGTATGCCGTCTAAAAGGTCAGTAATTGGTCAAAAAAGGTCAGCTAGTTTCAGTAATTGTTTATTTTTTTAATGAAGACTCTTATGCTGTAACCTTGAAACAATCTTTAACAATTCATTAAAAAAAACCTATGGCTGATTAATTTCTGAAACAAGTTGACCTTTTATGAGGATTTAATAACCTTTCAAATGGTATCTCTTTTTTTTTGGAAAATTCAGTAAATGAGGTGCTTAAAGTCTTATACGGTCTTCAAAAACAAAAAACTTCAAAAATTCATATAAAATAACCTATAGCTGACCAATCACTGAAACTAGCTGACCTTTTATCACGAGTCGTTGGCCTTTCAAGTGGTATATTTTCTTTTGCGAATATCCCACAAATGAGGTGCTAAAAGTCTTATACGACCTTGGGAAAATAAATTTTAAAAATTCAATTAAACAAAAACTATGGGTGACCAATTACTGAAACAAGCTGACCTTTTATCACGATGCTATACTTCTTTTACAAATATCCCACAAATGAGGTGCTAAAAGTCTTATACGACCTTGAAAAAATAAATTTTAAAAATTCAATTAAACAAAAACTATGGCTGACCAATTACTGAAATTAGTTGACCTTTTATGAGGTCTAGGTACCCTTCCAGATGATGTATATTTGTTTAGAATATCCCAAAAATGAGGTACTAAAAATTGTTTTGATCTTGAAAATTAAAAAAAAAAAGATATTAAAAAAATCTATAGGAGACCAATTACTGAAAGTAGCTGACCTTTAAGATGGCATACTCATTTTTTTTTAATTCTATAAATGAGGTGCTAAAAGTCTTATACTGTGACCTTGAAATAAACTTTAAAAATTCATTAAAAAAAACCTATGGCTGACCAATTACTGAAACTAGTTGTCCTTTTATCACAAGTCGGTGGCCTTTCGAATGGTACACTTTTTTTGCGAATATCCCATAAATGAGGTGCCAAAAATAGTTGGTGACCTTGAAAAACTTTAACCATTGATTACAAATTTCCTATGGCTGACCAATTTCTGAAACTAGTTGATCTTTTTTGACCAATTACTGACCTTTTAGATGGCATACTTTTCTTGCGAATATCCCATATACATATAAGGTGCTAAAGGTTAGGAGCCCTTTTTCTGTAATTTTGCATTTGTTTTTTATTTTATAACAAAAAAGTTGGTAGAAGTTTTTGTTCAATTGGCAATCATGATGCTTTATTTCAATGAAGCTTGTTTTTATTATTGTTTTTTTTTTTTTTGTCCATTCTAAAATAAATGCCAAAGATTTTGAATACGAGAAAGAATTAGTATAGTAGGTATAGGTATATGTAATCTTGTTTTGACCCTGACAGGTTCTCATTTTGACAGGTTTTTTCAAAAAATTCATCGGTATAGTACACAAGCCGCTTGTATAGACCAAACACACACCGACTTCGATTCAACTATAATTCGAACAAGCTAAATTCGCATGTAACGTGTTGTAGCGTATATACAGTATAGATAGATACCTATAAGTTGAACCTTATTCGGTAGATGGACAAGCATGATGATGTCTTCGTGCGATTTATTTGTTTGCTATATATAAATCGTGAACACAATAATGTTGTTTGGCAACATGCCTGTCCTTTTTTGGACTATAAACGGTTGTTTATTTTTTTTTTCTGTTTCATATTAATGTGTGCTATACCGATTATACCTGCATACATATTGGTTTTTGGAGAAGAGATGAAGAGTTTGCGGTTTCTAGTGTTTGTTTATTTGAGCGATTATTTGTATGTTCTTTTGGAACGTGATCTGGGGGACACTTCGTTTAGTAAATTTGTTTCATAAATATTTGTTTTGTGATATTTGTACATGATATATATACAATACCTTATGTGTCAGTCACTAGTCTTATATATGTATATCTCAGTTTTTTTTTTTTAAATATTCGTGGAAAGAATAATTTTTGAATACAATGCCCTGTTTTACAACAACCTACATTAATGTACGTGTTACTTAGGTTTCATATATTTTGGGCCAGTTTCAAAGTGAACACTTACTGGAATAAGTTACACTAAAATTTTGCATAATGGTACTTCTTTGTAATTTTTGCAGTCTGAGTTAGTGACACTTACGGCCCGCCTCCACAGGGCATGAACGATGGCCAAACTATGAACATGTCTAAAAAAAAATCCCATGGAGTTCAAAAAATCCATGTCCATGCAGCAACATGTCGAAAAGAATAATGTTTTGAACAAGACATGAAGGGCTGTTCAAAGCTTGGCCATGAGATGATGTTTCATGGGCGTGTGAGTTGTTATTCTGTTTTTTCTTGAATGTGTAAGTAAATTTTGTTGTAAAAGATAGAAGTAGTTGTGAAAGGCTAATGAACGACATGACATGATTTGCCAAGTGAGTAAAAATGCACTGTTTGTTGATTGGATTGTGGTTGTGATGTTGGACATCTGTATGGCCTGTGGAGTCGGCCTGTTAAGGGCCCAACACGAGATACTTAAGTGTTACTTATTCAGGCAAGTGTGAACGGTGAAAATTGGCATTTTGTATCCTATAATTCGCACTTAAATGCCACTGCTGTTACTGTGAAACTGGCCCTTATTTACTAAAGTGTCACGGAAGAAAGTTTAAGACCCCTTAGTCGATTAGTAACTTTTTTTAACTTAATTTGAACCAATTTGAAAAACAGCCTATTTCGGTTAAGTTGATGTGAACTATAAAACTGGGCCTCACTTTGACGAATTGCGGATGAATGTTCTGGTGCAAACAATATATATGGGATGGACAGATTTTGTGTTCGATTTCCTGGAGCACATTTGCGACTATTTTCGACAATGAGCTCTGGCACATCCTACCCAACTCAATAGTCGATACCAACAGAGTGTTGGCATATCGTCAATTTCCTAATTGCAGTACAGGAGGAACTGGGCACTGTTATTTGTAATTTAGCTTTGAAACTTTTGAAAATTCATATTGGAATGGAACTCCTCCTTGTTTAAATGAAATCTGTGTTAACCTGTAGGTACATAAGTGAAAATAAAATAAACAAGAATGAGAGCTTTTTCATGTTTTTTTCTTACGCCTTTGTTGGTAAAAGAAAGCGGATTGCATTATGAAATGCATTAAAACCTTCATCAACAACAAACAATAATCTGCAGCTAAAGTAGGTCGCGATCAAAATACGTTCACTCGATTGACGGGCGACATAATTTTCATTTGCTTGAACGCTTATCTGTTCATGGAGGACGCGATTCGCCCCCCGATTTCATGGCTGATAATTTTGAAAAGAACACACTTGATTTAAAGTTAAGGACGATTTTTGTTTAACCAACTTTTAGTCATTTTTCAATATAAGTTGGCTTAAACAAGAATTCAAGGTTGATCTCTATATGGAATTACAAATCTTTGTACCAAATTTGAGGCAAACTACAGCAGAGGCACAAACATAGGGGGCCTAATTTTATACTTTGTCTTAATTTTAAAGGATTATAAAATATAAAATACATGTCAAAAAATTAATTTTAAAAGTCGGTTGACTTTATTATCTTCGGGGTGTTCCGTCCCGGTTGTCAAGTTGTGGTTTAGCTTAAGGTGACAATGCTATCCTGTATGTACTGATCTGAACCATAAATATTAATAAAAATAACTAGTTTGGTCTTAATCTTATTGTTAAGAACTTAACACATCAAGTTTAAAATACTCACTATCAAAATTACAATCTCCTTATAATCATGTAGCTTCTAGAATACCAAGCAATGTAAGTATATTTGAGATGAGAAATTTTAAAAAGACCCCCAGACTGTGGAAATTACATCAAAATACCTCACTTTAATATCTTAAGGTATAAATCAAGCAACTTCTGATGAAAATTAAGGTTTTCATACAAAAAAACGTCTTCTTGCCTGGCGTTTGATTTTTTTTTTGTTAATAAAAAGTGTCTACGTAACTTTAATTTAACCATAAAAAGCAAATCTTTGTAGCTACTTATTTTTAAAACTTTAACCTATACTTTATGTGTAGCTTATTTCAATAAATTAAATATTTTTAGTTTCTCTTCAGAAATAATCGCAAGATACCGAACATAAATTAAAAAAACAAACAAAAAAATCAATCTTTTCAATGGCATGAATGTGTCATGAAAACCAGTATAAACTAAGCTTAGCAGTCATGATTATCTCAACGCATATTTGCCCACACACTTTATCTAAGGCTGATAGAGACTTTGCATTCATTTCCTTGTAGATGATAATGTCTGTTGGTCTGTGCTGTACGCAACAAAAGCGTGGGAATTCAATAATAAAAATAATACTTAACTATTATCACAGACTTATTTTTCCTACTGCACTCACTTTATGTCAGCATTATATATGACGGATTGACGATAATGGGGACTAGGGGAGAACCTAAAAGCTATATATTCAAGCAAATAAATGGAAGCTTCGTGTACAATATACTGGGTGGAGTCTAGTAGATGTCAATAGATCATCCATTTTACTGAACGGTATAAATGTTCAACTATACCTGCATACTTTTCTTTGTAATAATGAAGATGAAGAAATTAAAATTACTTCTGTTTTAACTTTTAAGTGGAGTGAATGAATATAATTAAATTAAAAGGTACAAGTGACCTCAACTCCAGAAATTAATGTGTATCGCCCAGTGGGCTCTTCAGTCAGTCTGTCATACCCTACTAAGACACAAATTTTGGATTTTTTGTTTAGATTTAAGATTTTGCTTTATTAAGCTAAATTTTATATACATACAATTGACTTATACAACTAAGCTTATTATTAACTAATGTTTTAAATTAGAAGGGGCCCAACTTATTTCTTATGTCTACTTAAAATGATTTTTATATTAGTATAAAAAAAAACAAATTTTTGGCTTCTTAATCTAATACATGATTTTATTTTTTTAATTACAAAACAATTGTCTCTCAAAATAATTAAAATGATTAAGAAAAGGTTATATAATGGTGTCATCCCCTGTCATGTCACTGTCGGCTCGTTCATAGAATGGTCTTCCTTCATTGTGAAAAACGTCCTGGAATCTGTCATCAATGATAGCTCTGGGGTTTAGGTATCTCTGTCTGGGCTGAATTTCCTCCTGATGTAGTATCTGTTGTACTTCTGGGTTTGGATGTGCTTCTTTATGATTTTGCTGGTAAGTTCCATCATATGCTGGTCAATGGAGATCACGCCTGCTGCCTCGTAGATCATCTTGTTTGGGCAGTACTTCTTTATAGGGAGGTTCTGTGCACATTCTCAAGATATTCCTCTCGAATTGTTTTATCTTCTTCATCGTTGAATGAGATATGGTTAACCAGATGGGACAGGCGTAGGTAAAGACCGGCCTGATCAGCTGCTTGTACATGGGAATCTTCGTATTTTTGCTTAGTCCATTCTGTCTTCTCAGAAGATGATGAAGAATATAAAATGAGAAGTTTCCACGCTTAAGAATCGCCATCGCAAGCTAGTTGAATTTCAGCATGTTGGTGAAGTGCACTCCAAGGTATTTGGTGCTTTCTTTTGTATGGATGATGGTTCCATCTGGCAAACTGATGTAGATTTTTCGGCTTCTAGCAGTAAATCTTCTTCGTGCTCTTGTCTGTGTTTAAGGTGGCCGGAAGCAGATGAGATCCGTTTTACTAGCGTTGATCATCAAACCCCATTTCATAAAGTAGTTCCAAAGGTTTTTGACGTGGGTTTGTAATCTACTGCGGTGTCGTCGCTCTGTAATCCCAGTAGAGGTTGTATTGTGGAGTGCTTCGACCGAAATCCGTACTGGAAGTTTGGTATAATATTTCTTTCCTCACAGAAATATTTAACTTTTCTCAGCAGTAGGGATTCCAGGACTTTGCTTATGCAGCAAAGTAGTGATATTGGCCTGTATGCTTCCACGTTTTGTCTGTTGGTACACAAATTTTGGTCGATATTCTTCAACTCTTATAAAATTCACAGCAATACTGTAAATTTTATTATTCTAGGGGAATTAATTTAAATTCGTGCAAGATTCGTGTAAAGACTTTTCTATGTATTTGTAATGTAAAGACTTTTCTATGTATTTATACATATTTTCCACACACACAAAAAAAAAAAACAGAATAGACAAAAATATTCAAAAAATATGTGAATTTCAAAGAAGTTGCAAAATTCAATTGACAAGAATCTGATGTATGGCCTTGAAAATATGTAAACTAATTTACTCTTTACAAGTAGATATTATATACATAAAAGTAGGTATGTAGGTATAGCTTCAAGATTATAAGAATCGACAACAACATGAATCAAAATTCATAAGAAATTTATCACCAAAAAACAAAAATCTCTAGAGTGGTTTTCATAAAAATTAATTTTTATATACGTATAACATTTCTTGAACATTTCTAAAAATAAAATTTAGTATGCCAACTTTAAGCATTTATCCCCGTTTTCAATATATTGAATTTTCAAAAAAAATTAAATATTTTTTTAAAAATCAAAAACTGTTGCTGCGCCGTCCCAAATAATAAAGATTATAAAAGATCCAAACACTTTGGAATTCAGTACAATTTTATTTCTAAAGATAAAAAATTACAGATTAATTTTTGTTTAAAACTAACCTTAATTGATACTCACAATTTGGTAAGAGACGTTAATGCGTGCAACAAGATGAATTGCAAAAATGAAATTAACCTCTTTCAAAACGTTTTTCCAAAATGAAAGATAATTTACAAAAAATGAAATCTATTCTATTTTACCTGTAACGTACTCTTTCTAAAGGAAAGAGACAACAATATATTATATAAATGGAAATTGAATAAATGTGTTCAGCTTCCTGAAGACACCATCAACAAAATTGTTTGACTCGATGACATTCCGGGGGCCGTCTGAGAACTAGGTCCTAGTTTGGAGACTTTAAATCAAGAACAGCGAGTCTACCAACCGATCGCTTAGCTTTTATTCTACCGCCTGATAGTTTAACATCCGCCATTCGTATAATACCATCAGGTCCCGGATATATCTTAATGACACGACCCAAATGCCAGCTCGAACGTACTTCATTAGGTTCAATGACGATAACAATATCATCAATCTGTATAGGTTTTGTGTCCTTAAACCACTTTGATCTCCTAGTGATTACGGGCAAATATTCAGCGTACCATCTTTTCGTTAACTCAGACATTAAGTGTTGGGATCTGCGACCATAAAGCTTGCTGCAAAAATCGTTTTCATGAAAGATTCCGGGGGCCGTAACGTCGCGATCATCTTCACCAAAGAGCATTAAGTTCGGCGAAAGTGGTTTGGGATCTTCCGGATCGACCGGGATGTGAGTGAGCGGACGGCGGTTTATTTGGCCTTGAGCCTCCATGAGAGCGTTCCGCAAAACGTCCTCTCTAGGAACGAGATCCTTTAGCACGAAATTCACACTTTTCTTGATGGATTGAATAAGACGCTCCCATGCTCCACCCATCCATGGCGAATACGCTGGGATGAACCGCCACAATACGCCCTCGTACTTTGAAGAATATTCGCAAAGGGAAGTCTCCATCTCTTTGACGTCTTTTTCCAGCAAATTTTTTGTTCCAACGAAATTGAGCCCGTTATCGCTGTAGAAATACTTAGTCACCACTCTGTTTATAAGAAAACGTCTGACAGCCATAGAACATTGATCTAAGCTGAGATCATTCAGCAATTCTATCTGCACTGCTCTGAATGTAAGGCATGTGAAGATCATACCGTAACGTTTTACAGTGCTTCTGCCGACCTTTACTAACAAGGGTCCGAAACAGTCCACCCCAACATGGGTAAAAGGTCTGGAATCAAAGGCTAGGCGAGCCGTTGGAAGCTGACCCATTAACGGCATGACTGCTTTGGCCTTGAGGCGCTTGCACGTGAAGCATCCCTTTCTTACTCGCTCAACCGCTCCCCGTATGCTAATGATCCAGGCACTTTCTCGAATGTCAGATATAACGGTGGCAGTCCCCATATGGAAATTCCGTTGGTGATGATGTTCAATGAAAAGGTCGACCAATGGATGGGTTTTTGGAAGAATCGCCGGATTGCGAGAAGAATAAGAGCAAATGGCTTTTTGCGCCCTTGACCGCATTCGCAACGTTCCATCATCATCCAAAAACGGTGATAAACTTAGTATTGAACTCGAAGCGCTGACATTCCCACTCATCCTTAACGAAGCGAGGTCATTGGAGAAAGACTCTTCCTGAATCTTTCTGAACATCCAATCTTCTGCGCGTCGAAACTCAAAGGGCGTGACAAAAACTTCATTAGCAATGGGTTTCTTCTGTAGCATGTGTTTGAATCGTAACAAAAGGGCAATGGCTCTGACGGAGAAAGACCATCTGGCTCGAAATCTGGAAGAAAGCATGTCATACGCTCCATAATAACTTCGTGGTTTATGAATGTGAAGTAACGTTTTCGCTGACTTTTCTTTAACGTTGACCAGCTCAGAGTCGGCTTTGAAAGACGTAACGGGCCACTCCTCAAAGGGAAGTTTTAGGAAATCTGGACCTTTGAACCATCTTATGTCTTGCTCTCCCATTGATGTTTCGAATCGTTTTGTGCCATCATCGGCCACGTTGTCGTTAGACCTAATGTGGAACCATTGGCGGGGGGAAGAAGAATCCAAGATCTCACCCACCCGCGTTGCAACGAAAGCAGGTAGTCTATTGGAGCAGTTTATCCATGAAAGTACCGTCTTCGAATCACACAGGAACAGCACTTCGTAAATTTGCATTGTATGTGACTCTTTAATTGTAGTTGCCAAACGAACCCCAAGTACCGCCGCTTGCAACTCCAAACGAGGGATAGATAATTGTTTAAGGGGTGCGACCTTCGCTTTGGCCATGGCTAACGAAACCTCAACATCACCATTCCGGGCAAAACGAAAGTAGGCCACCGAAGCAAATGCCTTCTCTGAGGCGTCGACAAAAACCACCAGACTGACTTTAGATTCGTCAGGATCCCACGACACGTAACGCCTGGGAACTTTGATGATCTCAATTTGCTTCAGATCCTTGATAAAATTCCGCCATAAGCTTCTTAAATGTGAAGACACTGGTTCATCCCATTCGAAGCCTTCTCTCCATACTTCTTGTAGTAAAATTCTGCCGCGGATTATAAACAATGAAACAATTCCCAGAGGATCAAATATCTTCATAATGGTCTTCAGCATCTTTCGTTTCGTGATAACAGCATCCTCAGCTAGCATTTCTTTTAAAGTTTCATATTCGGGAAGTAAGTATGAAAAGTGGTCATGGGACGTATGCCAAAACATACCTAAAACTTTGGACACAATATGATCACTATCATTTGGATTAATGCTTACCAATTTAGAATTGACGTAACCCTCCGGCATCTGCTCCAAAAATTCACGGCTATTTGATTGTATTCCAACCAGATCAAAATTCATCGAATGACATATGCGAATCGTATCCTTCGTAACGGCAACTGCTTTCTCAACTGAATTGTGACTACTAAAATAGTCATCTACGTACGTCCGTCTGGTCAACCCATCCACGGCTTCTGGACACTCTTCTTTAAAAAGGTTTGCATGATGATTTTTCACGTACTGGGCGCATGACGGTGAACATCGGGGACCAAACATCATGACCTGCATGATATAGACTGTTGGCTCCCTCGATGTATCTCCATCTCTCCATAAAATCCGTTGACATTGCTGGTCCTCGGCTTTGATTCGGATTCTGTGAAACATCTCACGTACATCGGCGTTCACAGCTACTTGACGTTCTCGGAACTTAAAAATACCAGCATGTAATGGGACTAAGTTGTCCGGACCCTTCATCAAATGACTATTTAGTGAAATTCCATTGATTTTAGCGGCTACGTCTGCGACGCATCTTGGCTTCGGAGGCGACTTATTAGAGTTTACTACTATAAAGGTTGGGGCGTACCAGACGCGATCCCATTCTCTCTCCAACTCCTCCTTTGATGCAATCCTAGCATAACCTTTGGAAAGCAGACTTGCAAAGTAATTGTTTTGCCATTCGAGGAGCTCCGGATTCCTTTTCAAAGACTTCTCTAACACTTGAAGCCGTTTAAAGGCCATGTTGTAGCTTTCAGGTAATCTCACGTTGTCCGCATCCCATAAAAGGCCAATCTCGTATTGTCTGTCAACTAGTTTAAGTGAACGTTCCATAATATCTAAAGATCGACTGACTTCTCGACTTAGAACTTCACCCTTAGGAGGCATTACACCAAACTCCTCGGTGGTAAAGTGACGACGGACAAGCTCATGCAAATCAATCTCATCCCTAATAGCATCATGGAACATTAAATGCATAGTAGGTTTGGCCGTCTGGTGAACACATGCCACTTGCATCGATGGAGCTGATCTTCCATAAATTATCCAGCCCAGAAGAGTTTTTAAAGCATGCGGTTCTTCATCCTTCCCATGACGCTGGCCGTGACCAATAAGAAATTTAGCCTGATCCAAACCGAGTAATATTTTTGGTTTGGCATCCACAAGACTACATAGTGGGAGACCAAGGAGATGGGGAAATGAACGCTTTAAACTTTCTACATCAATGGATTGACTTGCAAGACCCAAATCCTTTATTGTATATACATTTTTTAAAATATACCTTTTACGATTACTAACAGCAGAAACTGATAGAGAAGTCCTTCTTGAATCCTCAGTCCGAGACACGCCTTTGGTCCATTGTAACGTGAGTTGTTCTGGTTGACCATCTAGTCCTAGCTCATTAAAAAGGTCTTCCTCAACCATCGATAGCGAGGACCCATCATCCAAGAATGCATAGGTGTCCACAAACAAATCACCATTTCCATGAATTCGTATCGGAGCAATTTTAAACATTATTTTCACATCTGCCCCAACATGAGATGAATGGGTATGAGGCTGAGGCACGAATGGAACTGCTGAGGAATTTAAGTCGCTATTTGACGTCTGCGAATGTAGTAGAGGATGATGCCGTCGATTACAACCATTGATACCGCACAAACTTTTCTTCGAACACGTTCTCCACTGATGCTTTGATGGATCCAAGCATGAGAAACATATGGATTTCTCCCTCACAAACGTCTGCCTTTGAACCGGAGGCAAAGCTAAAAACTCCTCACATTGAAACAGAGGATGTAGTTTATTGCACTTGCAGCAAGAACCGGATGACAGCGATGAATGTAACAAAACCCGAGAAGATTTTGCCGTACCAACCAAGGGGGTTTTTTTCTGATCATAAGATCCATGCATCTTCGCCAAATCAGGAGGTAGAGCAATTACCCTTTGTGTCAAGAACTCAGCGAAATTTTCAAAACTGACGCGCTGTAAGACTGCTTTCGTTTTTTGCCACTCCTGGTAAAGTCCTGCACCTAACTTCGAAGCCAGATTAGTGAGTACGTACCCATTCATAAGATCTTCTTCTCGGTTCATCGATTTAATGTCGGCCACGAAACCATTGATTTTCACTGCCCAGGTGCGCAGCTTAGGATCAGACTTTGAACTGAGTTTCGGAAGATTTAAAAGGTCTGATGTTAAGTCGTGTACCAAAACATCATAACGACCAAATATTGTGCGAAGAGAATCCATTATTGCGCCAGCATCTGAAGAATACTTCAGTCGATCACTAACGAGTTGATACGCCTCTCCTTTCAATGCCTTGCGCAAACGAGCCACGTTCTCTTTCGACGTATATCTCCCTTCGATGGTCGTCGACTTAAACACTTCCTCGAAATACGGCCATTCCCTTTTGTTCTCACCTGAAAAACTCGGCAGCTCCTGAACATTGCTTCGATTTAAAATCGTGAGTAGAGATGCCATATCTTGGTCCCGAAACGAAGAATCGAAAGTGCATTGATGTTGATTAGACACTTTTTCGTTCGGAGTAGATTGGACATGCTGCTGGTTGGGAATCTCCTTCATCGGTGTTGTCTTGGAATTCCCTGTTGAACTATTCAACAGTGCTTGATGGTTTGCTTGGATTTTTTTAATAATCTCGAGCTTGGCAAATTGGTTGGCATCAGACACAACAGATTTCGATGCAACGATGGCCGAATGTTGTTCCTTGACCTTGGCAAGCTCAAGCAACTTCATCTTTGCTTCAGCAAGTTCACCACGTAACTCCAATAACTCTTTATCACGTTCCGCCACTGCAGCTTGGGCTACTGCAGCAGCCTCTATAATGAAATCGACATTATCTTGCACTTCCTTCTGTGCGGATGCGGCGGCGGGCGCTGACAAAGAACCTCGATGACTGGTCTGGACATGTGCATTGTCATCATCCTCCATAAAAACACAGTCTTCCTCTTCACAATACCAAGGAGTTATTGTGTCGAAATTATTGGGATCAAAGCCGTGACAAATATAATGCCACCAGCGTTTGCACTTCTCACAGGACACCATGAGTTCATCATCTGGACGTCGACAACTCGCCAAAGCGCAACTGTGCAATTCCTTGTCGGCCATATCAAAGCAGGGAACTCGACACAATTGATATGCAAATCAAATTAAATAAAATAATGTTGCTGCGCCGTCTCAAATAATAAAGATTATAAAAGATCCAAACACTTTGGAATTCAGTACAATTTTATTTCTAAAGATAAAAAATTACAGATTAATTTTTGTTTAAAACTAACCTTAATTGATACTCACAATTTGGTAAGAGACGTTAATGCGTGCAACAAGATGAATTGCAAAAATGAAATTAACCTCTTTCAAAACGTTTTTCCAAAATGAAAGATAATTTACAAAAAATGAAATCTATTCTATTTTACCTGTAACGTACTCTTTCTAAAGGAAAGAGACAACAATATATTATATAAATGGAAATTGAATAAATGTGTTCAGCTTCCTGAAGACACCATCAACAAAATTGTTTGACTCGATGACAAAAACATATTTTTTTTTTAATTTGTCTATGCAAAATTCTTAGACTGGCAGACTGAGAGACAGACAAACAAACAGACAGAATTGAGGGGCCACATTTATTTTGCGTTTTCTATCATCGTAATGTTGGAGAAAATTTTTATCTTGAGTTCGATTTTTCTTACGAATCCAAAACTCCCCTATATAGTACCTATATCGCAAGTAAAAAAGAAATTGTGGACCAATTATCGCGACACTCATATTTGCCGGTCTAGTTGCAATTGTAAAAATTCCAACCATTTAAGATGATACTTAAATACTAATATAATGAAAGGAGACGGTTAGAAACACTTTATGCCTCATTAATTATTAAGTCAAGAATTAAACACTCAGATTTTTACTTTGAAAATAAAGCGAACAACGCAAGCGCGGGTCTACTATTAATAAATAAAGGTAAAATTGATTTATTTTCATTTAGTGGATCTTTTAACTCCTTCTTCGGCTTTAAAACCATTCTGAAGACCCAACCATAGGTTAAAAGCATATTTCTATAAGCATACATAATTGACTTCTGGAATTAATTAACCTTTTATGGTTATGTTTCATCCCAAAAAAAACACCTCTCTGAAATTATCCTTCTTATCTTCATATGTCAAAACAACCAAATTTAGTGAATTAATTAAACTAATCATTCATCAAAATTAATCTTATATACATAAAAACTCTTTATGATAGAAAAAGCGCCTCCATTATCATCGCTACACTGTTTGGGTTGAACGCGAGTTTGAGCGAGCGTCTCGGCGCGGCTGTATCAATTAAAGTTCCTTTTTTTGTTGTTATCTTTTTCTTTTGTATATCTCTTCTATGTCAAAGCTATATTTAATTCTTTAATTGGTTTTGGCACGCATCTAAATTTAAAAAAAAAAACATTCGTATACATCTTCGACTATGTATCTTTTCAATTCTAATTTATCCTCTGGTCATGGAGTTACATTCATATAGACCATAGTCATCGTCATCGCCACTAATGAAAATGTGTGTGCTGCAGTTTGATTGATGATAAAACACAAAGTTATAATTTTGTTTCGGTAATAAAATTTAATAATGGACACGGAATAATACTTCGGTGAAGGACAAAATAAAATAAATAAAATTTAAAATAAAAATGAAAATAAAAATAAACCTCTCTGGATACTGACAGTTGTGCAACACTCAGAAGATCTTTCTTCACACCAAAATAATTTTATTTATTGCATCATAACGTAGGTATACCTACAGATACTTATAAACCATGTGGTAAAAAAAAGTATAAAATGCAGTGGTATAATTTTATTACGATTTTTAAAAAAATTCGACGTAAAGCATTTGTTTTGGTGATGTCTAATAGGCATTTAAAGCAAGTTTCAACAACAAATTTTATTACGTTTTTAGGTGACAGACCAAATTGTGACAGTTATATTTTCAGAGCCATTTATGCTGAATTTATACGAGTGACAAAATGCCATTATTTCTGACATTGTGTAGCATTTTTTTTCTTTTTTCGAATACTTCAACTTATGCTTAAAAATGGCAAAAATATCGTCGTTTGTTATATTTTGTACTTGTTTGATTGGTTTTTAAGTGAACTAAAGGGAATCGTTTTCAAATCCGATTGTATAAATTACAAAACAGTGACGTATGGCATTAAATGAAGTGTTTTTAATTTAAAAAAAATGCTGTGAGGTCTTAAACAAAAAAAAATAGAACAGCATTTCTGACCTCAACTACTATAAAGTTCAAAGCATCATTGATGTTTTCGAAGGTGGATTCTCACCGTTATCATATACAAGCATCATAAGATATTTAAACTATTTTTAAATGACAGCAGCTCTGCCACCCTCAAATTTTACATTTTCCATTACGAAGGAAATGACGCAAGCGAATTCACATTCAAATTAAAAAAAAAGTGATATAGTAGAAAACCGAACAAGTTCGCCCATCGATTTATGTAGCCTGACGAAAATGCTACGTATAGATGTCAAAGCCTTTGGTCGAATGCTATAACCGAGCCTCAAAACGTTGCGTTGTGAATGTTGTATTATTTGTATATACTAAGGTATTTTTTTTGTTTTATTTTTTTTTTTTTTTTGCTTAGAAGATGCGTGTGGGCTGAGTTATGGGATCACTCTTGCCGTCGCTTGTCGTCATATCGTGGGCCGAATTCGTTTTCGTTGTAAAATGTATTGCCTATCGTAGTGCGTCTCATTGCATGAAGATATTTAATCTTATGGTAAACTTAAAAAAATATCAACTTCCTACGATATTTTCATATACATATGTTTATGTGTATTGCTTTGAAATTAAAAGTGTTTATAAAAACCAAGAAAAAAAATGTTTTAACTAGGAGCAGGAGGTAAGGTAATACAAAATACCATTTGTTCTTGCTTTTGAGAGTGACGATGAACACAAGACAACAAATTGAATGAAAAACGAGTTACTATCACGACAAAAATACTTTGGCAGGTTAAAAGCTGATTATTCTTACAAAATCTATAAAGACGATTGTCTTTTTGAAATCTGAATCAATTTCAAGAAGATTTATTACACTGATTTGAGAGTGAGAGCATATCAAATCATTAATGAGAAACATGAAGTTTAAGTAATCTTTAGAACTGTTCTGTGACTATTCCGAATAGTTTGAAACTAAAAAGTACAACTTTTTGCAGTTGAATAACATAGTTTTTGGCTGATTTTTCCAATGCAATTGCCAAAATCCAGTGAGGGATTAGCGTTCTGCAGGGTGCTTCGCATAAAAAATAAATAAATTGGGTGGCACAACGGCTCGTGAAGAACATGGGCCTAGTGACTAACAACTCCCAACCGTTCCTGTGTGCGCCTGTCGACAGGAATTGAAGGGACCTACAATTTTATGGCGAATCCGAACGGCTAGACGAGAAGCACTTATTCGTGACAAGTGATACTCTTGGAGGATTTGTCAATTCCTCGCAAGAGGCAGTAGCCCTGAAAAAAAATTTTTAGTTTTTAGGTGGACGAGGCTGGGAAGCGATCCCAGACCTCCAGCGTGACAGTCGAACGCACTAACCATTACGCTATGGGCTACTACACTAGAAAGAAGTCACAAGGTGTTAAATCACAAGATCTCGGTGGCCAATTGTGATTACCTCTTCGAGAGATAACACGTTTCGGAAACTTTTCCTGTAAAAGATCTAGCCTGAGAGCTGGCAACATATTTTTCGACCTCATCGGTACATGGATGAAAGTTTGATCACAGAAATATTTAGGGTCGTCAAACACAAAAAATGTCACTCTTACACTCCGGGTTAGAGGCTAAGGTTTTATATTTTTAAAACATTAAAAATCAGGACCTAATCGATTGAACTGGAGTGGCAGAGTATTGAATTTTAAAAATTTCAATGCGTTCAAGCGTGTATCGTTCCATTTTTACTTGCGCTATACGTAGTATAGGGCAAGTTTAGGATTCGTGCAAACAAAAAATTTCGAGATAATAATTTTCACTGACATTACGATGATAGAGAAAGCGAAAAAAGTAGGTCTCGCAATTCTGTCTGTCTGTACCCTGCAGCCTAAACGGCTGAAGCAATTTTCTGCAAACTTTGGAATTAAGGTTCTTAGGGGATTCCCTTTTTTATCTTAAAAAGTAACGGTACCTGCCATACAACCAATACACAAAAATTGATTTGTTTCAAAAACGGCTCTAACGATTTTGAAAAAAAAAATACCAGCTGCTATAATTACTAAAATAAATATTTTGGTAGAAAAAAAAATTTTGTAACGGTACCTGTCATAGAACCGATTTTTTTGGGTTTTCAAATTTCTCGTTAACGGCTACACCGATTTCAACCAAAATTTGTTTTCTAAGTGGTCCTTTACAAAAGTTTAATCATTGAATATTTTAATGCAGAACTATAGCTTACGACTTCAAAATTATTTCTCCTTCAAAAAAAATTAATTTTGACCCATAACTTCCCCATAGCGTAACTTTTAATTTTTTCAATGATCATTGGTAAGGTAGTTCATCATTGAAAAATTAAAAGTCACGTTATGGGGAAGAAATGAGTCAAAATGAATTTTTTTTAGAGGTCAAATAATTTTTAAGTCGTAAGCTATATTTCTGCATTAAAATATTCAATGATTAAATATTCGAAAGGTCTCAAAATCAACAGTTAACTTTTTCAATGATAGTAAACTAAGTAAAAATTTTTTTTTGAAAATCCAATATTTTGAAAACGGGACAATGAATATTTTTTAAATTTTATGCAAAATTGTAAATTATTTAATTCTAAAAATTTTATTTTTAAAAATGTTCAAGAATTTTTATATATAAAAAATTAATTTTTAAGAAAACCGCTCTAACGATTTTTGAAAGTTTTTTTTTGTAAATTCACATTTATCAATCAAATCAGATGGCACACTTTTTTTTTTTCTTTATCTGTTTGAGCTATTAAAAAAAATCAATGACTTCAAAATTATTTCTCCTAAAAAAATATATTCATTTTGACCCATATCTTCAATGATCATTTGTAAGGTAGTTCATCATTGAAAAACTAAAAGCCATTTTATGTGAAAAGTGGTGCCAAATTGAATTTTGTTTTACCTAGAAATAATTATTAAGTCAATTAGCTTTACTTTGGCATCAAAAAAACCATTTGATTTTTTTCTTCAAAAACTCTCAAAATTGACAATTAATAATTTCTATGATGGTTTTCAATGAAAGCTATAACTGGCCCCTTAGGCTTGTCAATTCTTACTAGTCAAACCTAGGTCAAACCTTGCACTTTATTCTGACGGGATCAACTTTGGTACACTAGTAGTCCACATCCTAGTTTTACTTTAAAGAAGTGTTTCCACGGTGGCAACACTGGCAGACCGGAGATATAAGGGTTGCCTTCTAACCATGTTTTAACGTGAAATTTCACATAAATTAGGCTATAAATCGAGAACCAGACATCGGTTGATGTTGTGGAATGTCTCGTTGGATTAAGAATACTTGATGCCATAGGAATACGTTCATTTTTTGACCCCTCCCCCACCCTTGTACGCGGGGGAAGCAAAATACCCTCGGTCGATAAGGGTTTTTTTTTGTCAGAAAATAATGGTTATAAAATGAATATTCATAAAATTTTAAGATGAGCATCGACGTAGAATTGTATACTCTACAACATATCCGAATTCCATTTTTATCCATGTATTAGTTTTTTGGATAATTGCTTTCAAAATGAGGGGCGGGGAAGGTGGAAGTATATCAAACCACTATATATTCGTCTTGGTATAATCTAAGCATATGGCACATGACCTTTGGGTAATTTCGAATTCCTAATCGTATGCAATCAAAATAATTACAATATAATTTCCCTAGAAAAAGTTATAACCATTTTATAAAATGACGACTAAATTTTCAGTGAAACGAGCATAAAATTACCAGATTTCAATGGTATGGTGATGAAACTTGGCATACTTGTCTCATTTGTAGTAAGAAATAAGAATCAAAAGAGTCCATCAAAATAGCTAGGGCTAAAGGGTGTTTTTTTGAGTGAAACAGAAATTTTTAAAACTATGCTCCGTAAACCCCCCCCCAGAACTAGTAAGTTGATGAAAGTTGGTAGGAATGTTTTGTTTTTTATTCTTACCAAGAATAAAAAAAGATAAATGAAATCTATTGTCAAAGGTGGTTTTTGAGGGAAATTGTTTTATCTGCTCTACTCAAGAAATACATTAGTGTTGCCCTTAAAACGACCATTACTTTCTTAATGGTGAATGTATCGTCTTAAGTTTACTTAAATTGGATTCAGCGTTAAAAAATACTTTAAAACCATGAACCATTTTATAAATTTGTAACTCGATTACATAAAAATAAAATGTTGGGTTTATAACCCATATTTTCCTTCCGCCTAAAAAAAACACCCATGGAACCAATATATTTGCATGGATCCTTTTGAGTCTTGGTTCTAATAAGAATTAAAACATTTCTACCAACTTTCACCAACATACCAGTTTTGGGAGGGGTTTACTGGTAATAGAAATTCACTTTTACCTTTCAATCAGAAAAACACCCTTTTACCCCAGATATTTTTATGGACTCTTTTGTTTCTTATTTCTTACGACAAATGAAACATGTGTGCCAAGTTTCATCACCATACCATTGAAATTTGGTAATGTTATGCTCGTTTCACTGAAAATTTAGTCGTCAAAAAAGGTTATAACTATTTCTAAGGAAATTATATTGAAATTATTTTGATTGCATAAGATTAGGAATTCGAAATTACCCTAAGGTCATGTGCCATATGCTTAGATTATACCAAGACGAATATATAGTGGTTTGATATACTAACACCGTCCCCTCCCCCCATTTTGAAAGCGATTATACAAAAAACTAATACATGGATAAAAATGGACATTAGATATGATGTAGAGTATGAAATTCTACGTCGACGCTCATCTTAAAATTTTATGAATATTCATTTTATAACCATTATTTTTTGACAAATAAAACCTCTTATTCGTTGAGGGTATTTCGCGCCCCCCGCGCACAAAGACGGGGTTCGTATGGCTTTACGTATTTTAAATCCAACGAGACATTCCACGATATCAACCGGTGTCTGGTTCCCGAATTATATGCTAATTTATGTGAATTTTCGTGTTAAAACATAGTCAGAAGGCAACCCTTATATCTCCAGTGTTACCACCGTGGAAACACTTCTGAAAAGTAAATTTAGGATGTGGAATATTAGTGTACCAAAGCTCATTCCGTCAGAATGAAATGCAAGGTTGCCTCCCTTAACACCCTAGCTATACTACTGTCTGTTACTTAAGTTATATAAAATCGATATTGATTTTTTGTGTGAATAGCAGAACTGTAAAATTTCAAGTACAAGTACTAGTTCCAGGACTTGTACTTGCACCTTACTCTGATATTTGTAGGTACTTAAAAATTCCATGTACCGGTATTTGTTAACAAGACCCAAGTATCGGATACTTAAGAATCGAATTACTTGACGATTACTTTCAAGTACTTTTGACCAGTACTTTCAAGTAATTAATCAGTTTTTCGATTCAAAATGCTTTATTTTTGTGTTCTGATCAAATATGTACATACATTACATATGTACATAATAAATTTCCTTTATAAATTGACGTTGAAATTGAATAAAACCTTATTCAAGGGAGTACCTGATGCTTCATACTTATACCTAACAAAACCAAAATACTTGAAAAATACTGGTAGTTGGCTTTTTTTTAAGTACCGTACTATCAGGTTACTGAAAATACACGTACCATTACATAAAACTTGTAATTGAGTGGACTGAAGTCCTCATATACTTTTTTTTTTTTTTATAATTAACACGCACTCAGGGGACTATGACTACCCTTTAAATGTTGGTTTAACACAGTGCGAGCATTTAGGAAACAGTAGGAGGATTTAGTGAGAGAAACCGATGTACATTCGTCTTAAATGTCTGGGCATTGAAATGGGGAGGAAAAACAGAGTCGGTTAAGGAATTCCACATTCGTGTCGTTTGGCAAAAGAAAGAATCTCTGTACTTAATGTACGTCCGAAATTTGGCTCGAGGGTATACCGATGCGCATTCCCAGCGGCGCGAGTATTACGGTGGAATTTTTTTAGTGGGGGAATGCAACTCGCTATTTCACCAGAACATTGTTTAAAGAAGTAGCGATAAAACAGAGATAGGCAAGAGACGTTTCGACGATGTTCCAACGAAACAATTGTTACGGAAATTTCTCTGTCACCTATCAGTCTTAAAGCTCTTCTCTGAATACTGTCCAGTAGGTGCAAAGATGTTTTTGATGCACCAGACTAGATATGAGAATTATATTCCAGTTTCGGACGTATGTACCCTTATAATTTGTGGCCAGATAAGAAGGGGAAAAATGTTTTACATCGTCTTAGGAAACCTAAGCATTTGCCCGCATTTTTAGTTATATCCAGTATGTGGTCATTCCACAAAAGATGGTCAGTAATACAAATACCAAAGATTGAAAGCTTTACTGTTTCCAAGATGCAAGTGCCATCCATGAACAATGGCATTGGGGGAATATTCCGCTTTAAGGATAAACAACAGCTCTGCGTCTTGCTGTTGCAGTTCCACATTCGAAGAACAAGGAATTGAATCAGGAAATGAATATGAAAAGCTGAGGGTGCTGTCATCAGCAAAACAGTTAAGTGGATTAGTAGTTTCGGACAAAAGATCTTTAATAAAAATGAGAAAAAGAGTCGGAGACAAAACAGAGCCTTAAGGGACACCAGCATTTATTTTACGAAATTCAGACTTAAAGCCATCCAAAACAACTTGAATTGAATGGTCTGAGAGGAAATTACTAATCCAACGAATAAGAGATACATCAATACCAATACGAGTATGTATGTATACATGTATACTTACTGGTCAATAGTTTTCACTAAATAAATTTTTCAATAAATTTTTGAAATGGTTCGTCAAACTAAATCGAAACAACCAACAATCCACTGATTTGCGATTCATTGATATACTTCAATGAAAGGTACCTACCAACATTTCTAATTCAAAACTATCTGCATATATTCAGTTATTTAATTTGTCATTTTGCAAGTGAAATGAAAATGAAGTCATATATGCCTTGTTGTCTTGCTGACAAAGAAAAACTATCTTATCTGATCTCATGAACAATGATGACATGTGTGTGTTCTGTTTCCATGAAAAAGGTATTTGTGAAGAATGCATAATATACAAACAATATTAAATTGTGCACAAACCTAAGTTTTTTTTTGTTTCAATTCAAACAAATGGTGCTGCTTTAAATAAACATGTGTTCCTGTCATCTATTATATAGAATAGAAAAAATGATCTCAACCAGATTTAGTCACTTCTTCATCATCACAAGAAATATACTTTTCATCTCATTCATTCTCTTTGAAAACTATCTATGCATTATTTTTAAATAAAGAAAATACTAATAAATTATAAATATTTTTATATTTTATTTATTCAACAAAACAGCCGGTATAAACAAATGTTTTATACCACGCATAGGTACAAGTATATTTAAATAGGTGTTTTATTGTAATAGTGTTATAGTTAAATGTTTAGATATGCACTCTGTGAAACTATCTAAAATATTTTAGTTTTTTATTTTAAATTTCATTATAAATAATGTCTTCACGAGTATTTTATTTTATTTTATTTTGTGTATTCGATTTAAAAATCTACTTAATTTTCAGTGCAAATTCGTTCATTTTGTTTTGTCTTAATTTAGAAAACATGCTGGGTATGTTATTTTTTGTTCTCTAAAAAAAAAAAAATAAATAAAAACGACAAAAGCACTAAATTTCACTCACAGAAATCCACAAAATGTTTTTAACATCTCTGACCAGACCATGTCTCTCTCATTTTCATTAATTTTGTTTTGTAGTTTTTTTTTTCCTTATTTTATTTTACATGTGAATGACTAAGAAAACGATCTTTATTAGTAAAGACGACACATATCACTGTCGGATATAAATCATTGGAGACAGGAAATGCTTGATTTTTCGTATTTATTTAATTTTGTATTTAAATTGATTTACATATATGTACAATTGTACATATTTAGCTAAAGTGGAAACCAAAAATATTGGAAAACAAAATTAATTTTTGTTCATGCATAACCTACTGATTTTTTTTTTAATTTTAAGTAGTTTCTATGTTATGTTTGTACATCAATGTTGTTATTAAGAATTAATTAATTAAGATTATTCAAATACCTAATATTAATATTTATTTTTATAATTTTCTTTATAGCAAATCAAATTAACGATCGACATGAACAAATCGACACTAAATCGAATCAGTGGCTGGGCGCCACTATTGCGGCAAGCAGCGAAGAAAACGGAATTATTGTGGTAAGTAGCGATGCCTTTTTTTAATGTTAATTGTTTGTGGTTTTTATATTTATGAGTATTTAAGAATTTTTGGCATTGTTAAGCGGTTAAAGTGTGTTTAAGATGTTATGGACCGTGGGTGTTAAGTTCATTTATAATTCGGGGATAATACCCTGGAGGCTATTGGTTGGTTTCGAAGTGTGATTTAATCAGTTTGAAGTGATTCAAATTAAACCTCGTGTTAAATCTTTGCTGAAGTAGGTCATACATTATCGAACATAATAGTATATGAACGTACATGTGGCTTTTGTTTGAAAAGTATTAATTTTTGCACAGTGCACAATTTTATGTCTAGACTATCGACAACAGGGAAATATTTGGGGTAAGGAATTTCAAATTTGACACAATTTTAAAAATGAGTAGATTTATTTGTTCGCTTGTGAAATTTATTGTTCTGTCTGACAATTAACCTTTTTCGCAGAATTTTGACGTATGTAAATAGGGTATTGAACGAATTTTCGCTTCAGAAAATTGTCTATAAAAGAAAATACTTACGCAGCTTATGGTTTGGCAACTGGAGTAAATACCATATTTTGATTAAGGGTTTTTCTTTTTCAACAAAACCAACAATCTCTTAGATTGAAGGTATAAATGTAATTTGTTTCGATTCTTCAGATGTTTTTAATCCGTTGAATTATCTGTTATCGTTGATGGGAATACTTATACTGTGCTTGTCAGATACAAAATAAAGAAAATATTTAACCAATTTTCTTGAAACAAATTTTAAAATATTTCTTATTTTGATAAAAATCAACTGGACTATTATTTATTGCTAAATTTGTTTGTAAATTAGAAAATTAACGGCCAATTTCTTCACAAAGTTCTAACCCTTAAAACTCGGTTTATCGAGAAATTAGAACTCATTTGAGTCTAACTCATTTCTTCTCATTTAAATCTTAGTTTGAGTTAGAACTTTGTTAAATTTGGACCCTCAAATTTGAGGGTTTAGCAACTTAGAACTCGGTTTAAAAATATTTTCATTTCTTCAAAACACTTTACATTGTTCGAAATTTAAGCTTGTAACATTAAAAACGAATGCAATTTAAATCAATTAGGGACAAATTGGCAAGTACCTACATAAGTACCATTATCGTGCAATGTTCAATGTTAAATTCCAAGAAAATTAATCGCGCGAATTTAAGGTTAATACATTCATTAGTTTGGGTTGTACAGTTCGAAGTTGATAAAATAGATGTAATTTTGAAACATATCCAAAGATTGCGCAGCAGTGTATGGTTTATGCAAAACTCATTGCAAAACCAGCACCTGTGCAATGCAATTACATATTATGTTTTTTTATGCGAGCTCGCAGAATATCAGTGCTGCTGGTATCCTACTGAAGGTGGCGAAGCATATTTGACATCGCACCTACTATAAGTTGCATACACAAGAAGTGCATCTACTAGGTATATTTTAAAAATTTAATTTGTTTTTTAATGCGTTGACAAACTTTTGTTTTTCAGCGCTTAATAAGATCTTGGAAATGGTTGCATCTCGCAACACACTAAACTTGCACCTGAGACACGCACACGATTAGTTGAAGGACGCTTCATCTAACGAAACATTGTTTATTTAATTGAAATAAAAAGATGTCAAATTTTGTTGCATCTCATTGGTGTTATGTTTTTTATTTGAGTGGTGGTTTTAAATTTTCATTTGGTGGTTTTTGCATGTTTTGATTTTTGAGCTTATTTTTTTACTTAAAAGGTGAGGAAGCCGAAACATATAGGTTGCATGTGCAAACTGCATCAAAATAAAAGGTACTATTTTTACTTATATACATGTTCCAAAAAGATTTCCGCAAAATCATGCATTACCCATCACACACTTATTTTTGTCCCAAAAATGTTGACTTTGATGCACTTTGCACATGCTCACTTAATATAGCTCCTGGTCTTAAAGGCCTTCCACACTAGCCAACTGTGTATTAATACATGTCAAAAAAGTGGGAACAAATCATGTTAAATAGTGTGGAAACAAAATATGAAAGCCCAGCCTACACAACCCGACATTCTTTCCCACACGATTTGACATGTGTTAATACATGAATAATTTTAGGAATGGTTCTAATTCTATCCCATATTCTATCACACTTTTTTTTAACTTACGGTAATGTATTAATACAAGCAAGTGTGGAAGCAAAATATGAAAAGTCATTTCATTCCCACAAATTTGGCAGTCGCGTGGAATGATTTCCCACTTTCAATTTGACATGTATTAATACATAGTGGGGAAGTGCGGAAGGGCTATTAATAACATTTTTGTACACCATCCTCAAAAATAATAACACGAATAGTAACGCAGAATCACACAAATCCAATTTTACAATACCGAAAATAAAAAAAATATCACAAAATACAAAAATGTGGTATTTATTTCAAATGAATAGACAACATAACAGAAATATAAAATGCCAAAAAAGGTTACCGCCAAAGCAAAACTGATAGATATTGTTAAATTTGTCAATAGAATGTCAGAAATTTATGTCAAAACAATCTACCGGGTACTACGAAAAATTTAAAAAACACGTTAGAACTCAGTTTCACTAAACCGAGATCTATAGTTCTAAAACTCAATAATGATTTTAGACCGAGTGTTAGGGAAATGATTTGAAGTGAAGAAATGCTCGAGTTCTAAATAATTTAAAAACTGAGTTTCAAAAATAAATTTTAGAACTTTGTCAAGAAATTGGCCGTAAAGTTTGTAAAATTTTTGTTAACTTCTTTCATACCGGTTTGATATTTTTACAAATGTAATAATTGTTTTATAGAGTCAATATTTTTACGAAAATTTAAAGCTCTTTGTATATGACCCACTCAATAATAACAAAAAAAAAGGCTAAAATCACAAAGCTTGATATTGGCCTGCTTTTTTGTTAGGGCTTGTAAGAGTACTCGAAGTAGCCCGTAGCGTAATGGTTAGTGCGTTGGACTGTCACGCTGGATGTCTGGGTTGGCTTCTCAGCCTCGTCCACCGAAAAACTAAAAACGTTATTTTTAGGGCTACTACCTCTTACAAGGACTTAACAAATCCTCCAAGAGTATCATTGTTTGTCATGAATAAGTGGTTCCCATCTAGCCGTTTATATTCGGCATACAATTGTAGGTCCCCTCCATGGCTGTTGACATGCGCACACAGAAATGGTTGATAGTTGTTAGTCACTGGTTCTTCATGGGCTGTGGCGCCAGCCAATTTATTTATTTATTTATTTATTTGTTAGAGCATACTCTGAAGCTAACTTTAAAAATAAAAATAAATCGGGTGGCACAAGGGCTCATGAAGAACCAGGGCCTAGTGACTAACAACTCGCAACCATTCCTGTGTGCGCCTTTCGACAGGAATGGAAGGGACCTACAATTTTATGCCGATTCCGAACGGCTAGACGAGAAGCACTTATTCGTGACAAGAGATACTCTTAGAGGATTTGTCAATTCCTCGCAAGAGGCAGTAGCCCTGAAAAAAAAACTTTTTCGATTTTAGGTGGACGAGGCTGGGAAGCGATCCCAAACCTCCAGCGTGACAGTCGAACGCACTAACCATTACGCTACGGGCTACTACTGTAGCTTACTTTGCAACTTCGAAAAACCTGTGCTCGATGGAGAAAAATGCAAAGTGAAAACGATAAAATCATCCCGTTTTTCTTATTTATAACTTTGAAAATATTCAATTGAGGAAAAAAAAACATGGCCCACAAATGAAAAATGCCCCAAAAAAAATATCTTTGGGAAACATTTAAAATACAAAAGAGTTTAAAATTTGGGGACTTTTTTCATTTTTAATATTGGGGTGAAATTTCATTATGAAAAATGGTCCCAAACTTTTATTCTTAAACAAAAACTTTGATAGAAGACCCACTGACAACATATGCGCCTGCCAGGCGAGTCTGTGTACCCTAAGCGGAGTGACGGAGTCGCGTGAGAGGGCCCAAAGAGGGAGTAAAATTCCTTGAAACCGCGAAGCATGGGAAGCGGGCCAGGTAACATACTTTTAAAGCTCTCCCATACCGACGCAAAACATTTTTTGTACTATTGTAATTTGTCTGTTATTGTTGCTTCTTATATTAATTTTCGTTTTTTGTTTGGGGTCATTTTCATAAGTTTGGGGTCATTTTTCCATTTTGAAAATGTGGTAATTTCTTATTATGAAAAAACCTCAAACCCCATTTTTCATTTGGGAAATTTTTCATTGGGGACAATTTTCATGTAGCCCCATATTTATTGCGATTTTTAATGGTATATTTGTTAATAACAAATGTACGTAAATCAACAATCTTTGTTACCAACTTTTAAGATTCAAGTCATTAATATTTTGATAAAAACTTAATTTAGCGCCATCTTAATCTTTAAAAAATACACTCTTTGTGTACTTTTATCTTCACTTGCGTGATTTGAAAATCACCAAATAATGCCGAAAATGACTCTTAAGACTCTCCTAAGTCAACGTTTTCTCGAAGCTAATTGTTTAAATCTTTTCTTTTCTTTTTTTTAATCATAATTTTTTACTATATGCCTGTAAGACCTCAGGTCTTTTAAATGCAATGCACGGCACTTGTTAGAAGGAATAGAAGGAAAGGAAAGATTTTTGTTGGCACAATGGATTGAGAATGAGATGTTTATTATCTCATGAAATTCCACGGGTGGCATCCAGTTGAAACTGAAGAATATCGAAAAAAAATGCTGCCTTGACTGGGGCTCGACCCCACACGTCCAGCTTAGCAGTCAAACACTATATCCACTGTGCCATTGCCACTTGCATTCTGATTGAAAATAACTTTTTCAAAATGGCAATGTAATACAAAAAGTGCGTATACGCCAGAGTGAACGAATATTTTATATTTAATTTTCTACGGTACTGGACCTCTTTTATCAGTTAAAATTATCACAGGATTCGACTATAAGAAGACGACTAGTTAAATGGTATAAGGTTTACTGCTTAAGACATCGAACACAAACTTGGAAAGCATTACTAATGGTATATCCCGTGATTGTGAAGTACCTGTCAAAATATTCAAACCCGAAATGTATTGTCATGTCCTTTTTCATGCCATCCTAACCCACTCACTTTATGGTATTACACAATAATAAGAGGTGTTCCTGTTTATAGATCCTTGGTTTCTTGTCAAAACAAAATATATGATAAATTGGACTTAGTCCACAACTAAACATGAAGCTGAAAATCGCTGCATTTTTGTTTTTTCTTTTCTTTTAAAGTAGCAGACCTCGAAAAGTATCAATGATATTGGAAAATTTCAAATACCAAAATGTTGTGCAGGGGCGATGTCCGTTACTTAACATTTTTTAACATTATAAAATAACATTTTTTTTAAACGGGCAGACAGACCAAACTAACGGTTAAAAAAACGAAAACAAAAATGGCACTGTGTAGAACAGACCTTTTTCTAGAGGCGATGTTCCTTAGTTTTTTTTTTTTTTTATTATTTTATTAAGCTTTTCTAACAATGAAACATAAAAAAAGAACAAAAAACTTTAACCCCTTATAACTTCGGATCAACGAATGCCACATAAAAAAAGTACACAGAAAAATTTAGTTTTCCAAGCTCTACAGGCGATATTTTCTATTTTTATTTTATTCATGTTCTTAAGGCATTTATTTTTGCTTAGCAACTAATTACGTATAACAAAACGAAAAAATAACAAACAAAATCGGCGCGGCTTTAGTTGTTATGCGTCGGCCACAATTTCGAAAAACGCGATTTAGCTTATATCTCGAGAATGACTTATCGTAAATTTTTTTTCCTATACATATAAAGTTTTTTTGTGTGACGTATACATTGAGAGCTAAAGCGTCAAGAAGTATGTTTTTCAGCTTACAAGCTAAGTTTGTATGAAAAAAAGTAAGATAATTTCGTTTTCTTTATTAACATATTTATATTAAGCAATAATTTTGCGATGAATTTTTCTTCATTGCATTTTTAAAAATGGCGGCTCAAGCATTAAACTAACACCTACGCCGATTTGTTTGTATAGGTACTCTTAAATAACCCATCCACCAATTTCAATCATAAAATTCGAGCGTTTTTTTGCCAAAAAAAAACCTGCGAACAGGCCTTTTTGTAATTTTTTGGGTTTGTTATACCTAATTAGTTGCTAAGCAAAAATAAATGGCTTAAGAGCATGAATAAAAAAACAAATAAAAAATATCGCATCTAGAGCTTGGAAAACTAAATTTTTCTGTGTACTTTTTTTGTATGTAGCATTCGTTGATCCGAAGTTATAAGGGGTTAAAGTTTTTTTGTTATTTTTTTATGTTTCATTGTTAAAAACGCTTAGTAAAATAATAAAAAAAAAACTAAGGAACATCGCCTCTAGAAAAAGGTCTGTTCTACACAGTGCCATTTTTTGTTTTCGTTTTTTTAACCGTTAGTTTGGTCTGTCTACCCGTTTAAAAAATAGGGTGATACAAATCAATCTCACTTTATTAAAGGGAGTCTACCTGTGTTCAAATTCAACTTGCCTCCATAAATTGTACATTTTACTCATACCTATACCTTGATAACTAATTGTATATTTATGTCATCTTACTCCATCGACCTACATTACACTGCAATACACCCGCGCTCATTGCTGGCTGAACACAACATCATCAGTATTATCATTACAAATCCTTAAACCAGTTCAAACTATACAAATTAAGTTATAAAAGCTTTGAAGGCCACAGTCAGTGTGTCAGGCAGTTAACGTTTTTATAGTTTTTTGTTTAACTCCACAACATACTTACTTAGTTAGTTGAAATCCAATCACTTTAACGAATCCAGCTAACCTTAATTGGAATTAGAAAAGGAACAACGTTAATCCACCATACATTAACCGCAGGCCATAACACACAAAGTATCTGCAACACAATCTTAGTGCTCTGCCACACCTTTTAAAGCCAAATCAAAACCATGGTTTGTGGCGGTGGTGGTCACGGTGGTGTTGGCTGTGGCAGTCCCTGTCATTCTCGATTCCATCAGAGGTGAAAAATCGTGCTCCAAACAGTTTGTTGTTGGTTCTCTGGCCCTCGAGGGAACTGATGGTGGTTCTGTTTCTGTTGTCATCGCTTGTATACTTACAAGGGCGCAATGGATGGATGGAGTCTAAGCCAACCATCAGGCTTCACCCATCTGCTCCACTATACCTATATGCCACTCTGCTATATCGGGCATTTAAAGTTAAGGAAACTAAACGTTCACAATAAATTCCTCGTGCTTCTTTGCCATTTCACAAGCGATTTATATATTATTTATGGCCGCGGTTTAGATTTTACGGGGCACTTAATCGATCTGATTGCGGTCACTTTGTGTCAATCTTGTCTGCGGCAGTGAAAAATGAGATGACGACGTAAACCAGGAGCGGGGAAAAGTATCTGCAAGGCCTGAGATTTATTTGGAAGCCCTTTTTTGTTTTCAAACGCTTCGATAAGTGCAAAAATTTTTGGTTTCGATTCTGAAATCTACAACAGAAGCACCGTCCCCCAATTACCAAGCAGAAAGGCTAATAAACGTGGACATTCGAATTCCACCGAGGATCCCTTTTTCCCATAATTCATCGGCCCATTTTTTTGCTACGCCTAGCACACTCCGTTCAGACGCTCCTGACGGAAGTATTAGGTGCAACAAATATGTTTACGATTGATAGTCCTTTGGAAAATCATTTTCTATGCTTTTAACGGCTAGTTTTAGATTCTTGACCGCGATATCTATACTATTTATGACGACGACGATGGCTGCTTTCGGCGGGCAATTCGCGGTCATCATCAGTGCGGTAGTCGAATGAAATTGATGTTAACGATGGGAAAGTGAAATGCGTGATGACAGCTTGACCTGATTTTTGACAATAATGAACAAATTATGGTTACATCAATGTGTAAGAAGGTTATCCTGCACGGCATCGATTTAAATAGCTTTATTTTGACAATGATATGTGCACCCACGAGATACATTATACAAAACACCAAATGAAACAAAAAAAACATGTAAAAGTGAATTTCAAATATGGTCACGCGTGCGTTGTAATAAATCGTGTGACGCCACTTTGACAGCGGTTTTAATGCTGTCAAGTATATCATCAGTTTTTTTTTTGTATTTCTTTTTTTTTTACAAATAATTAAACTCGACATAAAGGCGAATGTGCGTGTAATTAATTACTTGGAAAATTCGTACGAACAAACGCACAGGAGTGTGCATAGTATAACAAAGTCATCTGTCTGTTTCAAGTTGTTGGTAATATACTAACAGTAATGCCCCGTTAAATAGATTGACTTAAAATTAAAAAGTAAGTCAGAGCAGTTAACTCTGGGAATGAAGGGTATGTTGGTGCTTATATTGGACTTAGCAACAAATCACTATGGTGACTTTTTTGTTTATTTACTTTTTGGCTAGGCGCATATTGAGCCGCGTACGAAGCGTGTGACGTGACCTGACGAGCGTCACACCACACTATTATAGAAACGTGTTATGCCATTCTCCGCATATTTATTCGCGTGTCTTGTGTCAAAATACAAATTAATTGAAGCAAAAGTCGTCTGATATATTGATTATTGAATACAAAAAAAAAAAAAAATCGGGTGGCACAACGGCTCATGACGAATCAGGGCCTAGTGACTAACAACTCGCAACCATTCCTGTGTGCGCCTTTCGACAGGAATGGAAGGGACCTACAATTTTATGCCGAATCCGAACGGCTAGACGAGAAGCACTTATTCGTGACAAGTGATACTCTTGGAGGATTTGTCAATTCCTCGCAAGAGGCAGTAGCCCTGAAAAAAAACTTTTTTGTTTTTAGGTGGACGAGGTGGGAAGCGATCCCAGACCTCCAGCGTGACAGTCGAACGCACTAACCATTACGCTACGGGCTACTACATTGATTATTGAAATAAACTTTAATATGCACCTATCCTTACACTTTCTCTCTATCTATCAGTTTCTCTATCACTCTTATCTCTCTTTTCATGGTTACCATTGTCATTTTTTTTAAGAACAATAATTTCGCGTTCTTCTGGTCTATAACGCTCCAGTACTTGATGTCAACTAATTCTCCATGAGGCTGAATACACGAATCCTTTTTTCTTCCGTTTCGTTGGTAAGCTCTTTGACTTTGGCACTCTCGTTCGTTATAAAACGGTTCTTGAAAACACGTACTTACTTACGTTTTTCATCTTTTATTTTGACGTCCATAGAAGGTTTTTGGTGAGAAAATAAACAGAAACGTCAAAATTTCCGCTATATTTCTACGCCCTTTGCACATAATCTGTGAAAAGGATGAATTAACCAAAAAAGGAACAGTGCAACCAGGCTACATCTGCGTACAGAATATTTGCCAAATCACAATGATATTTGATGCCATGCGTAAAAATGATCTCGACTCACCTTGATGAAAATGCTGCATTCACACAACTGACAGATTGACAGTCTTTGTATCTGGATTCCATTGCCGGCTTGGTGGCAGAAATACTGCCATCTTCCCTATCAGATAAATGCAGCTTAAATGTTACCCCACCTTGTACATATATAATGCATAACTCTGTCATTCGAAACCGAAATATAAAAAAGTAGAAATTTCCGGGATGCATTTGCAAATAAGATCAAAGCAACTATAAGCAGGCCCTACTGTAATTAAATAGATGTGGTTATATTTATTGACGGCACAGACGAGACGTACGAATGATGGCGGCGAAGTATGTGGAAAGTTGACGATAATTTTTTATTGTTTTTGTTTTATTTTCGTTTGAAAATCTTAAGCTCAGGCATCAGGAGCTGATTGATGAATGCGCAAGTGTAAATGATTTATGATGGTATTTAATTAATTTCTACTATATGTCTGTCTTTTAGTAGGAATTATTTTTATTCCATGAAAGATATTAAAAAAAACGTGATATTGGTTCAAAAGACACATTACAATTATTATTAAATTAAATATGCACGTACCTACATTATATTTATTTTATGTTAATCAGCTCAATCTCAAAACACTTACTGTTTTGAGAATGAGCTGCTTTTTTATTGCTATAATTTCTTAACTATTTATAAAATGAGAAGAAGATAAACAATAACAATAGAAAAATTGTTTTTGTTTTTTATCTATATCTATAAAATGGTTAATCCGGACTCTTGACAGTTTTTTCAAATACATAGTTTGCGTAACGCATACGCAATTTAACTCAGTAATCATTAAATGACAGATTTCTCTGATAGTTTTGAGGTTCTTCCTTGTTATTACTCTACTTAAAATATTTGATATTCAACATTTATAAACTTCGAACTTGACGTACTTTTAGATCTCACTACTTTTTAGGGCTGACTTGTTACGCAAAGGTTTTTGTATATATCGGGTTTTTCAATAAGAGCGCTACAAAATAAAACAAAAACGGTTTTGGATATCAATGAAATTCTTTATTCCTGTGAAAGTACGTTTGATGCCATTATGTATGGAACTCGATTTCTTTTGCATGGCCACAACGGGCACGCTTGCAGAAGTCCAGACGCTAAACCCAATTTTCGGTGGTTTCAAGCATAAATCGGCCGATACTGCTGCAATTTCACGTTCGATATTCGTATGAAGTTCATCAATCGTCGCTGGCTTGTTGGCATAGACCATAGACTTGATGTAGCCCCACAGGAAATAGTCTAACGGCGTCAAATCGCACGACCGAGGCGGCCAAGCGACTGAACCATTTCGTGAGATAACACGTTCTCCAAACTTGGTTTCCAATAAATTGATTGTGACATTCGCTATGTGGCTTGTGGCGCCGTCCTGTGGGAACCACATGTCCTCCAAGTCCATATCATCCAATTGGGGCCAAAAATATTCGGTTATCATTAACGGTAGCGATCTCCATTCACAGTAACGTGCCGGTCTTGATCATCACGGAAGAAGTACGGCCCAATGACGCCGCTGGCCCATAAACCACACCAAACTGTAATTTTGTCAGGATGCAGTGATGACTCTTGGAATACGTGTTGATTGCTGCCTGACCAATACCGCATATTTTGTTTATTGACGAAGCCATTCAGCATGAAATGAGCCTCATCGCTGAAGATGATTCTTCGATGAAAATCCGAATCATTTTCAAGTTGTTGCTCAGCCCAATTCACGAACATACGACGCTTCTGGTGGTCAAGCGGCTTCAGTTCTTGCGTCAATTTAATCTTGTAAGGATGTAGGCCAAGATCTTTTCGCAAAATTCGCCACAACGACGTCACAGAGATGCCCAACGCTTGAGAACGACGTGTGAGAGACACATTTGGGCTTTCTGCAACTGAAGCCTCAGCGGCACTACGGGCACTTCTTTGTCTCACTGGCACGGGAACATTTTGTACTGAGCCTGTGGATTCAAATTTTTACACTAGACGCTCAATTGTTGATCTGCTAGGACGATTATGACGACCATAAATTGGACGTAGCGCTCTTAACGTTGAGGCCACTGACTCCGAATTGCGGTAGTAAATTTTAATAATTTCAACTCGTTGTTGGCTCCATCATGAAATGGCAAACCTTACTAAAGAGAAATGTCAAAAGAGCGGTAAGGAATATGGCGTCGTTTGCTGTTCCTGATGCTCTACTTTTGTAGCGTCCCGGTTGAAAACCTAGAAGAACTTGGCTACTTTTTTTAATATTTATGTTTAAGTTGTAATTTCACTACTTTTTGCAAAGATTCTTTTTATAAGGAAAAGTGGGTGGAATAAACTCCCAATGATATATGCTACAAGTCCTTCCTATCTTGCAATTTTTTATAAGTTAGAAGTGCTCCATTGAAATGATAATAATTGATAAGAATTGGGTGGATGAAACGCCCCTGCATGAACAATTTCATGATTTCACCTTTTTCTTTGTATACCCCTGAAAACGAACAGCTTTACCAAATTTCATAATCCTGCACCAAACAGAAGGGCTTTCAATATATTTAATATTAATTCTGTGAAAATGTGTGGTTGCCACGCCCACTAAATGTTAAATCTCAAATTTTTAGTTTTCCCTTTGCTTGCATGTCAAGTCTTATCGCTCTACCAAATTTCATCATTCTACGACAGCCAGAAGTGGGCCACATAATTGGTATCAATTCTGCAAAAATGGGCGGATGCCATGCCAAGCCCTCTAAATTTAAAATCTCAAATTTTAAAATTCTGCATATGCCTGCACTTCTAGCCCTACCGTCCTACCAAATTTCATCATTCTACGACAATCAAAAGTGCACCTCCTAACTGATATCAATTCTATTCAAATGGGTGTGTGCCACGCCCCTCAAAGTAAAATATCAAATTTTTTTAAACTTTTTTTTTTCTGCACTTTAAGCTCTACCGCTGTACTACATTTCATTATCTGAAGACAATCAGAAGTGCTACAAATAATTTATATCAATTCTATGAAAATGGGTGGGTACCACGCCTCTTGAATGGAAAATCTCAAATTTGTTCCTTTGTATACACCACAGGGCCTACCGTTGAGCGTAATTACAAGATTCTGCGATGTCGGGAAGTGCTCCATAATTTTGATGATCTGTCAGTCAGTTACGGTTTTTGCAAATTTTTTTTTGTCTCGGGAATCTCTAATGCTAAAGAATTGAAATTTGGTGAATTGCCTGAACCTGTTGAGCTTAGCAAATGCTGCGAGTTTCTGACTTTATTGGTACTGAAGTTAGAGGTTGGTCGAAAATCGCCTGAGTTTGATCCTGTATGAAGGGTGCAGTGTCAGAACTTGGCTGGGCACTACCGTGCCCTTTGATTTGTAGAACTCAAGTTTTTTATTTGACAAATTCTTATAAATTCTTCCTTATTAAAGAACTTAAATGGCTAATATCAATTGTATCTTTTCAAGTTTTTATGAGTTGTTTGAACTATAATAGCAAGTACGTTCAACCCTGCCGTGCATATTACGCAATCGAAGTAATAAATTTAGGAATTATTCAAATTCTTCAAAATATTTATTAGGTAATCAATTATATTCATATTCATATCACAATCGTATTTTGTATGTAGGTATGTGACTAAAAACAAGATCACCGAAAAACTTAATAAAAAATTCATGTCATTGGCAATATAACAAAAATACCAACAAATATTTATTTAAACAAATTAACGCGTTTCGTTATTTTTTCTACATTGTCCATTATTCTACATTTTTATTATTTTAATTGGCTTTCGGTAGTTCAAACAAATAGAAACGTAGGAGAGAATGGGTAGAAATGGGACTTTTTAAATTAATTGAACAAAATTGACAGATGTCATAGGCGAACTTGTGTCCCAACCAACTGGAATATAAAATTAGAATGCCACATAATTCTTTAAATAAAATGAAAATATAGTGTTGCTGTATTTTTAACTTATCATTTATGATAGTAAAGTGGGAATAGGTAACATTGGAGACCATGAAACAAAATCCGAAATTAGGTTTGGTATCTCTGTCCCACGGAATTGAGATCTTATTCCGTTTGTCAAAAAATAAACTTTGTTTTACAATTATTTTTAGAGTGGATCAATATTCCCCACATCGAAGTTACCAGTTAAGCACTGCAATAGTTAGTTATGTTATTGTCATCATTTATTAAAAAGATTTTGTCTTATTCTTACCCATATTCCCCTGCCTAGAGATATTATATCACGTATTAACGAAGCATAACTACCGCAGCAGCTCAGCGGAGCCACTTAACGTTGCGTCTATTGTCTTAGGCCGAACGCACATTGAATTTCCAATTGAATTCGTATCAAAAAAAAAATTCTTTTCTTTTGTCTCATGTTTCTAATTTATTTTTCCCTCTATATTTCTTCTAATTTGGTTTAATGTATTTTGTTAGTATTTTCTTTGCTTTGTTTTGCTTTAAGTTTATTTTTATCCATTTAACCATTTTGTTTCCTGCGTATGCGACGAGCAGCTTAAGTTGCAGTTTGTGCACTATCGTCAATTAAAATGAGTTCTTCGGCGCCTATTAGACTTACTTATAGGCTTATATTAATAGGGAAAGTTCTAGGCTGCACGCACAAGCATACACTTACTGCTGCTGTTGTTGGTGGCCAAAAATGTGTTAGATCGATTACATTATGCATAAAATATGCTTTAATAAAAATGCATTATAATAATATCTACTTATAAACTTACATCAGAGTAGGTATCATGTGTGGGTTGACTTTTGGGTTTGGTTTGTGTATAGAAACATAATAAAGTTATGCAGATTGTGAAGAAATCAAAAAGAAGATATCATGAGTTCGTTACTAAAGTCTTATTAAGCCGAGCCCTCGCCTACATGATTTATTTCTTTTAACGCTTAGAAAACTTTTAAGCTAAGATTAGTTTTTGACAAAAAAAAAACCTTTCGGGTGCAATGTGGGTGCATTGAAAGCGTTGACATTTTAAATGGCTTCGCGTATAAGATTGATTACTTGGTCATAAGACAGTAGATAGGCATCTGGTTGGTGGTTTCAAAACATATTCTAACAAACTTACAAAATATGTTACTGTAAAATACCGAAATTGGTAATTTCTACATCTACATCTTAGAATTTTTAAGAAACACAGGTAAAAGTGTGAAAAGTTTTCTCTTCGTAATTCATTTCGACTTTTACCACCAAGTAAGTATTTGGTAAGTGGCAGTGGGCCATCCACTGTACTGTTGTCCAGAAAAACTATTGACATTGGAACCTGCCTGACAACAATACGCACCCTAAGAAGAGCAACGGAGCATGAGGGGGGGGCAGATGATCCAAAAAGTGATTCAAAACCCTTATGGAACCTACGACTTGTAAAAAGCAGTTTTTGAAAAATTTCGGAATTAATAACGAAAACTAAGAGCTATAGCGATAAACTCTACAATTTACTAACTTCGGACTTTTACCCGAAACGACCATTTTACAGACAAAAATAGGAAGTTGAAAAATTATTTGAAAAGCATTATTTTGTTGGAGCAAGCTTTTCGGAGATAATTTAATTTCTTCATCAAGTAACACCTGAATAACCTTGCAATTTCTATTTTTTCATCTAAACAGTTAAACGACCCTTATTAATAAACGAAAAATATCAGCAAAAAAAAAAAAACACGAAAAATTTTCACTCCTAATTTTTTGAAATTGAACGGTTGTGTTGATACTAATTTTTCAGCAAACCAATAAATCGTGATTGAATTGTAATCACAAATTTATTTCGTAAATCTAGTAGATAAGAAATAAGTCTTTTGATAAATCTTTAAAGGACCAAGAGTTTCACGAACCAAAATACGCTTTTCCAATATCGCGCTTAAAAATTTATTCCACAGTTAAATTTTTGTATCTTGATTTGACACGATTGAAACTATCAGTCTTCACTTCAACTTCTTAAGAAAACTTGAAATACCATAGTTTGCATTTTGATTTTAAATCCTTCTATTTTAAAGTAACTTTCACAATGTGTGTAAAGTGTAATCATTTTAAGGGTAGTAACATACTTGAACGCTAGACCAGGCTGGAACTTCAGTTAATCTTAAATTTAGGCTGAACCACTATACCTACAAATATTTGTGTAGCAAGCCTTTAGATACCGACTTAACCTTACACATTTGGTGAAATAATTCAAGGATTAATTGATTTATTCTATAAGCTCATATTTTATTTTGGTGGAAACATAAACATGAAAGCAAAAAGTTAGAAAATATCTATAAATGCGAATGACTATACCAAATAATATGAAATGCTGACAAATGGAAAAGTTCTTCATCCGTGTTCCAATTAAGTTATTTACTATCCATGAAGTGTGTTAAGAATAAAAGAGTTTTTGTTTTTCCAAACTGTTTTGTTCGACATTTCACTTTTTTAAATTGAGTGCACTAGAGTGGTGCAACTACGCTTGCAATGGATTTAAATTGCAAATATCCAATATCCTCCTAATTGTTTGAAGTTAACTTGGTTTCTAGCGGCCGGCCGGTTGTTTACAAATATTATAATCGTGGCTACGCCTAAATTTAAGATTAAGTTCTAGTTTGTTCACAGAAAATCTTCCTTCATCCATGATTTTTGCTAAATCATCTTATGTGTTTCTTTTCCAAATTTTAGTTTTCATAGAAATTGCTAAGCCGACAATTTTTTTATTTTTAAAATTTAGTGACTGGCAAATTTAACACACTGTGAACAAAATTGCCCAAATTGAAATATAAGCCTGGTTTATGGTTCAAGTATGTGACTGCTCACTGATTACAGACATCAGTGTGTGTGAAATACTAATTTGAAAATGGGATTTAAAAATAGAGTGACTAAAAATGTATTTGTTGCCAATACGTCTAAAATGAAGCGCAAAGGTAAGGTAATGTACATTCCTAGTAATACAGGTATTCAGTTTGAATTGTTTAAGGGGAGGAATGCAACCAGTATCTTAAAAAAAAACCATTATACTTATTTGAATTCTTTAATAATACCTTAAGCTATGCGTCTCAATAAAATGCAATCAATTTAAGTCAATTCGATTTTGGTCAGGACTCCCTAATGTTAGATTTCTTAAATTCCATATCAAAAAGAATTAACAAAACTATCAATCAATAAACACCATCACGAGCAAAAATCCACATAATCAAGTTCTTAAGTCAACTCAAAATGCAACTCTTATAACAAATTAGTCAAACACCATGTACACACATTAAAACAAATTACCTACCCAACAATTGCATCTTCGTCATTGTCTGTTACCATCATGAGTCGTCTCGTCTGTGGTCTTCACATCCACAATTCTTCGTCCTCTTCATCGTCATTCTTTTCTTTCTTTTATTTTTTGCAAAAGTGTGGTTTCTTCACCTTCAGTTTAAGCGAAATTGTTTAAAATAAACACACAAATAAAACCAATAATGCAATAATATTGGTCTTGTGGACGACATCATTCAGTTAAATTCACCTGAGGCAGAAAAAGACGAAGCAAAAGACACCAACGGCAACGCACCATCGTCGTTGTCTTTATAGTATTATTCTACTTTGAGGGCTTTAAAAGCCAGATAGATACGCAGAAAGACATTTGGTGATAGAGACGAGAGTAAGATGTGTATGTGCGTCTTGAATTGGAAATTAATTCTCAACGGTAAGTTTGTATCAATTTGTATGTGTATTCTGTTCTTTTTGCCATATTGCAAGTTCTATATCTTACCTACCTACCAGCCAGCTGCATTAAGAAACTTATTTCTTCTGACCAAAAACTTGTCGCCGCCGCTGCCGCCACCGAAGAATTGCCATGACATGTCTTTAAGATTGCAACGATTTGTGTGCGGCATTTAAAGCCTATTCAATGATGTGCGGGACTGTCCATAACATAGACTCATCAATGCGCAATGATATCGCCGCACCAATAAAAATTGTTCAATCTTTAACTATATTTCATCGGATTTCTTAAAAATACATAATAAATATACTCGTATGTTTTGTTAAATGGTGGCTGGAGTTTGTTTTAAAAGAAACAAATACCATAGGCCGAAGTAAACAGCCTTCTGGTACCCCATCAAATGTAGGAAAAAATAGTCTTGTTGTCCTGGGAGACCTCATAGGTTGTCTTGTCATGCTTGGTTGGCCTGCAATTGGTTCCGCAATGTTTGCTCCAAAAAATTGACAACAAAATAAAAAAACAAGCTACAACACAATCTTTAACCATATCAAGGAGCAATTTTACAACAAAATCGTTTTTATGGCATTGTTGTCTTTAAGGAATGCAAATTTTCCATTGTTATATACACAACAGAGTATACTCTATATGGTGCGGTGTTTTGTTGTCATCTCACATGATCGTTGTTGTCATTGTGTTGTTTTGACAGAAATAGAAGTTGGCCAACAAGATACAAAAAAAAAAAAATTGTCTTCACCAAAGCAGGTCAAACATGACCCCCGCTTCCATATTAGCTGACGAGCTAGCAGAAGCTATCCGGGATTCGGAAACATAAGACAGAATCACAAAATGAAAATTTGTGAATACCCCACAACGTGCAGTGGCCAGCCCGCTCTGGGATGGCGCATTCACAGTGGGATAAGAAGTATTCAAAGTTGGGATATAAACTAACCAGCTTGAGCTGTGAATATGTATTCTAGTATTTTAACTTCAAGAACCAATAAGTAAGTTATTTAAGTTAGTAGGTTATTCATTTATTGCAACATTTGTTTGATACATTGGTTAATAATGTAATGAATATGCAAGCTATGGCATTGCCGTCAGCTCGAACTTAGAACCAATAATCTTCATTACATAATCTTCTTTAGCCAGATTTTTCCTTACTTTTTTTAGCAAGCTGTGAAGACTCACTTCACACATTTGTCTCTCTTAAGTGGATGATTAGTCCCTAATCAAATCATGGCTCACAATTTGTATGCATTGGTAGGCTGTTTCGAGAACCGTTCTAAGAAAATACATTCAAAGTTTCTTTTTAATTGTCTCAACTTCGGCATACCAACTGCACACTGTGTTCTTACAAGGCCAAAATCAAAACATGACAATTTTATAACAACGAAAAAATATAAACAAAAATCCCTGCAAGGAATCAAACCAACCATTCTTTTGGCAAAAGATAGAAAAAATTACTTTACATACAAGATCCCCACAGTCAGTGATGGTTTAGGTCAAAGGCCAACACATTTGGAGTTGTGTCTGTGGCGCGGCCAGCGCGGTGGCGGTGGTGGTGGTTTGGTGTAGATGAAATTGGAGATCGATCTCAATTCGATTTGATTGTTCATTCTTAACATGTTCCTTACCGTCCAATCGTAATCATCATCGTATCGTGCACCTACACGTAGCAATTTAAGTTTCTAAAATTTTATAATGTACGATACATGTGGGCACGTTGGCATGTAGAGCTTCTAATGAGGTCGGCACCCGGTGTGGGATGAAGACATAAACCTATACATACATAATGTAGATAAACGAAGACTAAAAAACATTAAAGGTAAGAAAAAATAGAAATGAAACCAAAGCTTTATGAGTGTGAATGGGTCATTATTGTTCTGGCGTTCACTGGTTAAAGATCGATTGCATGCATACTTCATCAGATACAACCGACCACCTTAGAAGAATGGTTTTCTATAAAATTCCAAATGAAGGTGTTTTCAATTCGGTTTTACATAAAGTGGTCACCGGTGATTTGAATAAATATTTATAAAAAAATATAAGCGACAGTTGGGTGACATTTTTTTGATGCATATAGCATTTTATTATCAGAAATGAGCCATATAGATATAGATGATCAGAAAATATTTACTACAACAACAACACTTGATCACAATCCCGTTTTATGAACCAAAATTTAGTTCTTAGTCTGGCGGGTAACGGTAGGACGACAGAGTACATTCAGGGTTACCATTAGTGCTTTTGGAGTATATATCCCCCAAAACTCAAAATGCGAACTGGGGAAATGAATGTTCCTACTTGTTTAACCATTTTGACTTCTTATAATTTTTAAGCCCGTAGGTATCTGTGACATCGATAGTAAATTGGATCAAACAAAAATCAAAAAAAACAATTTATTTTTTTTTAATAAAATTTGTAAAATTAAATAAATTATAATAACTTAAAAAAAAAACATAAATTAAAATATCTGTTGTTTTTGAATTATGTTTCTTTAAGTACAAAAAATCATGCCTTTTTCAATGTATTTATGGTAAATCAATGTATGGCTGTCGTTGGGATCGGCATACGATTATGACTTTAAGCGCAGTAATTGTTTCGATGAAATTTTAATTTCCGGTTTAAATTTTCATAGATAATTTTTGAAATTTGTATAGCATCTAGAGTAAAAAAAGGTATCAAAATAATTATCATCTCAAAATCATGTGAAATAATGAAAAACTAAATTAATTGGTGCATGCAAAAATGTATGATTCAATAGCATTAAAATATGAGTATTAATTAATCACGTTGAATCACAGCACAGGCAAATTAAGATTTAAATAGAGTAATCGTGGGCATAATTGCAACAGAAGCTTTTTTAATTGATAATGAAGATGAAGAATTGTACAATTTCTTACCTTTTTCTTGAGTGCTTCCAAATTACTTAGTTTTTAATATTTTTTTAGTTTATGGTTAGATAGCAACAAAAATATATCGTGGATGAATTTAAAACTTATGTGGATCCACCAGTGATAACATACCTAGTTCAAAAAAAAAACCGCATCGTTATAAAAATAACAACCAAAAACAACATATGTACCAATAAATTCGCCATTTTGAAACCCGTTTTTCGGGATGTTCCCATTGACCGATTTTGTCCAATTTTGGATATGTTGTTCAGTAGTGGTTACTAATCAAAATCAATTAAAAAACCTTCTGTTGCAATTTTGCCCACGTTAATTCACTATTGGCCTGGACTATCACGTCGAATTGTATTTTTAAGCTTCGAAAATCATTTAAAAAATTAAATAATAGATAATAATAATGTGAACAAAATATTTGTTTAGCTGCGAAGCATAGTATTTAAAAACTAAGGTTTAAATTATAAAAAAAATTATAAAGAATTTTAAAATGTAAATTCGCAATTCACAATAACTCAGCGTCTCTTTTTGAAAAACACTATTATTATGAAGCAAAGCAATGACTGGCATTTATTTCATTAGATCGTCAAAAGCAACGTTTTTGTTAGTTTAAAGCCTAAACTTAACTTTTTACGAAGGTTTTTGATGCGCTGATATCAGATTTTGAATTATTTACACACAAATAACTGTTTTTTTTTTTTTTTTGTTGTATTTAGCTCAACAAAAAACCGTATGGGCATCTTATACTTTTCCCGTGACCCTACCAAATATAGAATATTGGATACAAAGAAAAGTGAGAAGGGTCACCAAGCGAAGTCAAATATCAAACTAAGTTAGAACTTCACTTATACGAAAATCAACTCAGCGCCAGCGCTGTAAACACTTTACATAACAAATTCATTTTGTATTGAGTTAGTTTGTTATTCAATTATCGTATTTTAATTATATTTGTTTTCAATCTTCAATAAACTATTATTTCCTATTGATTGTTTCGTTTAAACATTTTCCTTGTTTTTAATATCCAATAGTTTATGGGCCCAGTCCATAACAAATAGTTAAAACTTAATTGTATCCAGTTTATATAAAAGCTCTTAATTTAAGTACGAGATGTCGATAAGCAATAATGCCATAAGGCCGCTGATGAGCGAAAATTACGACACATGGGTAATGCAAATCGAAGCGGTGATAACCAAACCGAAACCTGATGCAGCTGAGAAAGATTAAATTCTCCCCAAATGAAGATTTCAAATAAATCTCAACCAAATCTACTTGAAAACATTACTTTGTCAAATCAAACAAACTTTTTTTTTTGGAGAATTCTTGTGGAACCGACCTGTAGGATCCTAGATCGAGTGACGTGCGTATAGCTCCGTAGAAACGAATATATTATTTGAGAGCTATTAAATCGGCAAAATAATCAATCGACTACTTTCTAATATTATATACAGTGTTCCCAGATAAAAAGGTGTTCCAAAGTCTAATATATATTTGTTAGTCTTAAAACAATTATAATAAAGGCAAAAGATTAACGTTTGCGTCAATAAATTCTTTGATTTTGCTTTTCTTCCGTCTCAAAATTGCACTATAAAATTTACAATGATAGTTGTCAATAAAAGCTTTAAATAATAATAATATCTACTAATTTTAAATGCATGTCTGTAAATTCAACCTGAATTGCACATACATCATACTAGTAAGAGATATAAAGAAAGGAAAGAATTTTTGTTGGCACAGAGGATTGAGAAAGTAGGTGTAAATAGTTATTTTATTAAATTCTGCAGGTAGTATCCAGGTAAAACTGGAATATTTAAAAAAGAATACTACCTACAGTGGGGTTGGAACCCATTTCTCCAGGCCCCTTACTATTTCTGCTCGTATATACCAAACTGCAAAGAAAATTAAATGTTCAGTACATAATACGCTCCATGAAATATTATACATAAGTTTTGACATTTGAGCAGATACTATTTCTGAGTCGGTACTCGGGACACTAACTTCACTAACTCTTACTTATATGTCATCTAGTTTAATAGTTAGTCGCAATTATATTTTCTCAAAAACGGCGTTTAACAATAATGATACACTGGGGCGTATACGTAATTTTTTTGTCAAAAAGTTAGTTCAATTATATTGGAACAGGAGAAAGATGTTGTTTGCTCAATAGATGGAACATTAAAAAAATAATCGTTGATTGCGGAATAAATTTGAAATATGAGATAGTTTTTGTCTACTCAAAATATGGAGTAGTGAAAAATATCTCTTTCAATTGTTTTGAACAGAAAAACAAGTTGTTCGAATGTTGGACCGCTAAAAACCAAGAAGAAAAATTGCGAGGCCAACGCGATGGTAAATTACAATTTACAAGTCATTGTGAAAGAGAAAAAAAATATATCACCTAAGATCGGTCAGTAGCAGTGTTTGAAATGAAATGTTGTCTGATGTTTGTATGTTCGAATGGTCTTCTGTTGGTGCCGGTGATGATATGATTGCTGTTTGTGTAACTATTGATTTAAAGTCGAATAATTCATTTTATTTTGAATTATACACCTATGATCCCTCCCTGGTTACGGCCTTGGTGGCTAGTTCTGGAATAAAGGTTAGACCACACTAGACCGCACTGCAGCGGAGCTGAAATTTGATGAAGTTCAGTTGCCGCTTATTGCGATTTAGCTCATACAATTTTATACAGACAGTATGACAGTATGCTGCAGTTGTGTGCGGTCTAACCCTAATAGTAAAATAAATTGCATCAACCCTCGATAATAGATTTTTGAACAAGTCGTTAGAGTAGTTCTTTTAAATAACAAAACCGTATTGAAACAATAATGCCTACGTTTAGTTATCCTTATCAGATATGAATAAAGAAAAGAACAAAATAAAATAAAAAAAATTACAAAAAGTATAGAATTTTACATAAGCCTTATAAAACGCCCATATAAAGCAACCTTTAAAAATACCTTGCTGGCTTACCATGTCCAAAACAAAAATACAAACAACAATTTGCTTAAAAGCCCTTAAAGATTCTTGACCAATGGCTTGACTAAAAACTAAAACTAAACAAGCATTTTATGCTATCTCTGGAATAGTTATATTATGTACCTTCCCGTTTTTTTTTTTTTTTGGATACACTCTATATCCCATAGGAGTTAAGAGTTAACACTAAAAACATTTTTGCTAAGCGGCATTCCTAAAATGCTTTGTCTATTTTAAATGTACAATTTGTCTATCCAAAATCCAAATCCACGAAGTAAGTCTCTTTTTCAAACATGATAGAGAGGCTTTATGCTGGTGTATAAAGTGTGTTGTGTTGTTGTGTACCATTCTTGCATGCAAACCCCATGCAACGTTGTCGCCAGTGCCATCAATGCTATGCAATATAGTAAGGCGGCTTCCGATTATATCATAGACAATCTGCACCACACACAAGCCACTTCTTGTTTCGCTTGCCGTATAGATAAACTTCTTTTGTATCTGCTCACTCACCAAGTTATTTTATATTTTTTTGCTTTTATTATTATTTTATTTATCTTTTCGATTAAATAGCTCTTCAAAATCGCTCGGTCGTTGGATTTCGCGTTCAGTATGCCCACCTACAGTGAAAAAAATACACAATACGTTAAATTAATAGTTAAATTTAAGATTTATATGTTTGTTAAAAAAAAAAAAAATATAAGAAAAAGTGACTTTTATTGAAACATTTTTTAGCATGTCTAAGTAGAAGCTATGTATAGCAAAAAAAAACGACCAATACTCTTTTATTGTAAATACGCTGAACTTTAGGTTCTTGTAAAAATACTTAAAAGGCAAACTTCAAAAACTGCACCTCTAATAATTTAAAGGGGTGAAAGGTTGAAAGAAGCACCCCTTAAAATTTAAAGGGGGTCAAAGGACCCAAACAAATAATTCTTATAAACAAAATTAAAAAGACAAGATAAAAAGAGCAAATAAGAAAAAGGTGGTGAAGAAAACAACGCATCTCAAAAACAACGTACTCAAACTTTAAATTGGCATGAAAAAGTGTATATTTTATAAAATAATACAAAACTTGGAATTCTACAGATTTAATTATTTCAAAAAGGGCCTTCTTCTTCTTCTTCGTTATTTTTTGAAGGAAATTTTCTGAGCCACAAATTAGTTCTAAACATTTTCTCTCTTAAAGCAACTGTTAGGGAGATATTCCTGACAAATTGCTTATTGCTTTAAGAGGCTCTCTTATATCGATGCTGATTTCTACTTCTTTTTTAAAGAACAAAATTTTCGGCTGATTATTTAATAGGTGCTAAAAACTGGACCAAGGAAACCTCTACTGACTCAATCTTTTAATTTCTTAAAAAAAAATGAGTTCTTCAATATTGAATGTTCAAATATCATTTTGATGGCAAATTTTTATCTGTACCTAATCTGGAACTGTAAAATTTATTCTCAGTGTAGGAAGATTTGTCTTTGGTTTAAATCTTTGAAAAAAAGAAAACTCAGACAATGATGAAAACAACAACGACGACGAGAAAAGACTGAGGAGCATGCTTTAGCCGCCAACATCGCATCCTCTTTCTCCACTTCCATATCGATCACCGCGCCGCTTGTGATCGGTTTGACAAGATCCTAAAAATGGGCAATATGACTTGTTTTGGGACCTCGGCGAGAACAATGTCGGTTTTTTTGTTTTTCTTGTTTGTATTGTACAATCTCACTTTTGTCAGGTTTTGTTTTACGGTTTTACGTAGCAGTAGCATTGAGCAGCAGTAAAAGGAAACGATCGCCGATATCTTGGTATATGATGATGCCAAAGACGCACCGTTTATATCTATTTGACCATACGAATCTTTTATCCATGGTCAGTGTGTGGAGATTCCCTATAGATTCCCAGCTATTAACTCGTTGTCTCTTTGTTTATACCTATACATATAGATGTCCCTTTAGGATTTTGCGAGAATGTTTTATAGAGATAGAAAGATGGATGGATGGACGAATGGACAGACGGATTCACTACCTGTGATGAAATTTATTTTTTTGTTTTTAAGTAATATGAATGCGAACAGATTTTTGCAGTGCCATCTTCCTTTCGTCGAATGTCGCATCGTTGGTCGGTCGTTGTTGTCGTCACTATTATCGCGTCGAGTGAAAGAGCCCTTGACATGATTTTCTGGTAGACTGTAGACAAAGCCAAGGATTTGTCCTGAGTGTCCTAACATGTTGTTTTATTTATTGGGCGAATTTTTCTTTTATCTCTTTTGGTAAAAAAAAGGTAAACTCGAATTCTACAAGGATAGTCCAGCAAAAAGCGGTCCCATTGCAATGATAACTCAAGGCGGACTGGACTGGAACGTATGCCAAATTGAAAAGATTAAAATAAAATAACAAAACAAAAGAAGACTCTTTACAAAACAAAAAACAAATAGCTTTCTTATTGTGTGTGACCATTTTGGGGATCGGGGCATCTTGTAATAATTTTTATATTCACTTGGGGATTCACTGGGTTTGTGCCATTGTGTTTTGGGACTATATCTGTGTGCATACTCTTTCGATGGGCATTGTAAACGATTTGATGTCGGATGGTTATGCCTATATGCTTTTTATTTTATAGCCTTCCTTTTTATATCTTTATAATTCAACTTGTATTATTTTATTTCTATATTATTGTTTTATTTATTTTTGTTTAATTTAATTTTTTTTTTGTTTTGTCATTGCAGGCTTGTGCGCCAAGATATGTTTTCCATACAATGAATCCATCAATGCGTCCTACTATAGATCCAGTTGGAACGTGCTTTACATCGAGGAATTTTTCAACTTTCACAGAGTATTCCCCCTGCCGAACAAGTTAGTATATTTTTTTTTTTTTTGAATATCCTACATTTTTGTATATGTACCTTATTTAACCTTTTTAGTTGATAAAATAGAATTTGCATACAAACATTATTTAAAAAAGGTAAAAGTGTGAACCTACCTACGATGTGACATAGGTAGGTTAGGAAGGAACTTGTACATTTTTGAGGCTACCATTAAAAAATGTGATGATTTGGTTGGTCTAATGTGTATTTACTTTATTTAAAATGTGTTCTTTACATATTTAGCAACTGAAAAATCGTTCTAATGAAATATCAAGTTCGTTCTAAGCCTTAAGAAGAATTTTCAATGGAGCAGTGCATTTTATTGATCCTTTATTCTTCTCTAACGTGAACTTTTTTTAATTGCTTGAATTCATGATCAAATGCCACTTGATTTTTTGATCAAATCTAATCAAAAAAATCATAAGAAATTGTCCACGAAGTCGACCTTTATAAAGTAATAACCTAATTTTATATTAATCAAAATCGTAGGAGTTGTTTTTGAGATAAAAATATTATATCTTGTCTGAAAGTATCTGCCGTTCTTTCTGGTCCTAAAAAAAAAACAATAGATTTCAAGCTTGAAGAAAAGACTCACTTTTTCCATCTTGTCTACCATTTTAAAAGCAAGTTTTATCAAAATATTGAGTTGGGTTTTTTTTACGGATCCAAGACTATAAGCGATTCGTATGGGAAAATCAATAAGGGCAATCTTTATTTTTGTTTAACACGATCACTCTAAACAGCCTTACACAGGGTGATTGGTATAAGGTGCACCAAAAAGCTGTAACGAGTAGGTTAAGCTAAGACAAGAAAAAAATCGTACAGGAGGGTAGTCTATTTCCCACCGTTTAGGCGGAAGGGTCAATTTTCTAAAAAAAATTGACTTAAAACAGAAAAAAAAAAATTATTTAAAAACAACGGTAAAATTAACAATGCTCTGCAATACCTTTTCGGAAAGCCAGAAATCTCTTCTTTAATTTTCGTTTTAAACTAAATTACGTTTGTGAATAGTTTTTAAAAAAATAATTATCAAACTCGATTTTTTTTTTAATTTTCAACCTAATTTTTTTCAAAAATTTTACGTTATCAAGCACTTTTTTTAATTTCAAAACTCTATGCTCTTATCAATTTGTAGCCAAAAACTGAAAACTACATGGATCTAGGACTTTTACTTTTCAAGATATGAACAAAATAAATGAAGCAACTTTCTCATAAAACTAAGAAGAACTCGGCTAAATGATCATTTCAGCAACCAGTTGATTAACATCAACCTCGTTTTTTCTTGTTTTAACTAAGATGCTGGTTTCTTTATTTTTTAATTTCTTGAAAATTCATAGTCCTAGAACCATTTAGTTTTCAGTGTTTGACTTAAAATTGACAAGACCATTAAATTTAGAAAACAAAAATTATACTTAACTACATACAAATTTTGAAAAAAAAATTAGTTTGAAAGTTTTTTTTTAATTTTTTTTTTCAAAATTTCGAATTTGAAAATAAATTTTTTAAAAACTATTCACAAACACAACTTAATTTGAAATGAATATTAAAGAAGAGATTTCTGGCTTTCTAAAAATGTATTGTAGGGCATTGCAAGTTTTACCGTTGTTTTAAAATGATTTTGATTCTGTTTTAAGTCATATTTTTAGAAAATTGCCCCTCCCGCCTAAACGGAGAAAAATAGACCCTCCCTCTCATACGATATTTTTCTTATCTTAGCCCAACCTACTCTTTACAGCTTTTTGGTGCACCTTATACCAATCACCCTGCATAAAAGTCTTCTTTGTCATATAAAATTACCTTGTGACACTTTCTTGTCTTATTTGTGCGTTCGTAAACTGATCAGTAATTTAAATGTTTTCATATTGCCTATATACAACAATAAAACAAAAATATAAAAACTTACGTAACTCGACAAGTGAATATGTACCACTTGAATTGATCACGAACAAGATCGTTACCATTCCAAGACCAAGAATGTCTTCTCAATTGATTGTTGCAATTTTCGTGTGCTTCCAAATATAGTTGAACCGATTTATTGGAATATATTTTTTTTTTGTCTGCAATCTGAAGTTCCAAATTCCGATTTCACTCTCGAGGACGCGAAATACACAACAACCGAACCGATGCGACACGTTCACCACATCACAGTTGCGAAGTAGTGTTGTAAAGTAGTCCTTTTTCTTAATACAAACAAGTAATTCACAGAATTTCCAATAACATTTCATCTCGTTCGATTCTAATTGAAATTCCACACGAACATTGATTGCTGGACAGGGAAAATCATCAACAGGAACAAAAAACCCAATTCCAGAACACTCTCTTGTAAAATCAATGACAAACCAAAAAAAAAGATCACCAAACGATTTTATATGAAGTCATATACATGAGCAATAAAAACAAGCAAAAAATACTGCAGACGCTACCATACGAGTACATACCTATATCGATCGGTTTGATCGGTTTCAATTGATTGTGACAATGGCTTCTGGGCAGGGCACGTATCGTTTATCTATAGATGTCATATAGGCATAGGAAGGAAGGTACTATGGACTTCTTGAAGTGGAAGACAAGTTTCCGAAACATATTCGAAACACCTTGGCGACAAATTGTTATCGTTCAATAATGATCATGCGGTGTAGAGGAGAGAGGATCGGATCGGAAAAGAAAAGATCCACCGCACTTAACGAGATTGCTCATTGTTATTGTAGGACAATGATGGAGGTGCAGATATAAAAAGGACTACAGGTTTTATGTGTTCGTTGTTTACACAAAGATGTGAGCACACATTAAACGGCAATGAAGTCACCAGATTTAAAGTTTTAATAGTCAATAGAGGATATGGGAGGCTGCTTTTGTTGTTTTAATGAAGATTATAGAATAGGTATTTTTGGGTTAGAGGTTAGAGACATTATTTCTGTAATGCCTAGCTGCTTCGAAAAATATTTTGGATACTGCTAAGACCTTAACAAATGTTTACATCACAGAAAGATTTCTTTAGTATTTTGACATACCTTCTATCTTAATCAGGGAAAATCACATGTCACAGGCTAAAACCAACTTTTAAACAGCTATAATAAGCGTACTATACATAATACTAGGTCCCTAATTTTGGCGTGAGCTTTATCGCGAATTTGTTTCTGAACTTGTATCTAGTTAAATGCTTTTATGCACAAACCAAAAATTGTACCTAACATAGTTTTTTTTTAATGTAATTTGAAGATTCCATTAAAATAAGTATACCTAAAGTTAACGGATACAAATACGGAAACGTTACCCAAATATTGTTTCAATTTTCTTGCCTAAATGTTAAAGTTTTGAAATTCTATTTTGTAGCAACAACAACAAATTTGATCCTCTCGGCCGAATAATGCTCGGTTATCGTGCATCGGCCCAATTCGGCCGATTGAAGCAAACGAAAAGAAGACAGCGCATACACCACTATAACCGGCATCGCCCGGTGTCGCCCGATAATAACCGATCAACAGACATATCCGATCATGTTTGTATTTTATGTCAGTAAGTCCGTTGTTGCTTGCCATCAGAATAAAATGAAATTAAATTAAAAATAAAAATTAAATTCAATTCAATTAATGTTCAAAAACTGATTTATTGTGTTTATAATAGAGCCACGTTCACTTCCTACGTTGCACACTCCTACTGACATCGTGTAAGATCGCCATCGTTAAAAATCGGCATAGGCCGAGAACGGCAGAAGTGAATGCAGACGAACGTCCGAGATATTCGTCCGAATAGCTCCTATCCGCAATCGGCCGGTAATCGGTTTCAGTGTACGCAAACCGTTAGAATTGGAAGATTTCCGAACTAGACACAGATTTTTTTCTTTTTCAAAATGTTGTTGGGCAAATAATAATTTTATAGGCCCTTACGAATCATTTTTATTTTTTTTTATTTATTTTTAAAAGCGACAAAAATTTGAATTGCAATTTTAAATTATTATAAATATCTATTATTAAAATTTTATCAATCGGTTTTTGAAAATGGTTTTTTCAAACAAAAATTGAATTTTTTTAAAAATTAAAAACAATATTTTGAAAAATATTACGCAAAATATTCTTTATACTTTTAGTCTAGGAAAGATAGGAAATTTAATATGGGCAACCTGGGACAAATTAATTCAAGAAATTTTATTGCTTGTATCGACGCAGAATTTTATCCTCAACAACATATCCAAAGTCCTCCGAAATCCCCGAATTTTTTTTTTTGTATAGACGCATTTTAAGAGATGGAGAGGGGAGGGAGGCGGGAGTTTGTCTAGCTGAAAAATTTGTTGTAATACAATTTAATCATATGACACATGTTCTTAGGATGCTTTTCAACGCTGATTCTAAAGAGACCAAAACTGAAAAGATACATGTATCCTGTGGAAAGTTAATGTCGTTTTTATGGAATGATCACTTTTTTTAAAGTACAACAAGTAATATATTACCCAAAAACATTTTAAAATAATGGGATTTTAATGAAATTTGGTATAAATGTTTCACTTGGCATGTTTACTACGATTTAAAAGAGTCCCCAAAAATATCTGTGGTAAAAGGGTGTTTTTTTGAGAGCGAGATTTTAGTGCGACATTATTACCATAACATCTATGAACAAGTTTTGACACTGATGAAATTTGCTAAAAATATTAAATATTTCATGGTTTCCAAGTATCAAAAGAGTCCATTAAAATAACTTTATGCAAAGAGTTTTTTTAGAGAGTTTATGTTTGACCTGCCCTATACGGAGCAAAATGTTAGGTCTTGCGAATAATTGTACTTTCGTGTAATCGAGATAGTACATATGACATATGATATATGATTTTAAAGGTATTTTTAACACCGACTCTAATAAAAGAAAAACCAATATGATACAAGCACCCTAAAAAGAGTTAGATTAATTTTGAAGCAGAAATGACTGTTTGTTCCGTTAAGCAGGTCAAACATTACACCCCCAATAAACATACTTGGTCCTTAGATATTTGTATGGACTCTTTTGATCCTTAGGTGCACATATAAATTTAATATTTTTAGCAAAGTTCATAAGTGTCAGATATTGTTCATGAATGTGATGGTAATAATCACTCACTTGCATCTCTCCGTCAAAAAAACACCCTTTAACCACAGATATTTTTGGGGGCTCTTCTGATTCTTGGTAAGCATGCTAAATGAAACATTTATACTAATTTGCATTAATATCCCATTATTTTAAAATGGTTTTGGGTAATATATTACTTGTTGTACTTTAAAAAAAAAGTAATCATTCCATAAAAAAGACATTTACTTTCTACAGGATACATGTATCTTTTCATATTTGGTCTCTTAAGAATCAGCGTTGAAAAGCACCCTTAACACATCTGTCATATGATTATATTGTATTACAACAAATTTTTCAGCTTGACAAACTCCTTACTCCCTCCCCTCTCCCCAATGCGGGCATTTTGGGGGACTTTGGAAATGTTGTTGAGGATAAAATTTTGTGTCGATACCAGCAATAAAATTTCATGAATTAATTTGTCCCTGTTCCGATCCTATCTTTCTTAGACTATTTTTAGAACTTTCTGTATTAAAAATACTAAAAAATACTAGTGCTACAGTTAAAAATTCTTTTTGGTGACACCTAGTGGTAGTAATGAGCACATCATATGATGCCACTTGAAAACTTTTATAGATCTTCAAAATTGCAATTTATAATCAAAAAACTATTTTTAACTTTTATACTTTCACGATTGTATACTTTTTAATTTTTAGCTGATTTAAGATGTGTTCACATTTTATATCTATAAGCATACTTTTTAAAAATATAATTTCTAACGTTCACACTACAAAATTGTGTGTAGAATTTTTGAATTGAATTTTAAATTTATGCATTTTTTCGAGTTTTTTTGACTTTCAAGACTGTTTTAGGCATCATTATGATTTTGTTTTTAACTTCAATTTAAACGTTCGTTTTATTTTGAATTGAATGAATATCAAATAAATTTGACTAAGCTATCTCGATAACTATATTCAGGGTGATTGGTATAGGGAGCACCAAAAAGCTGTAACGAGTAGGTTGGATTAAGACAAAAAAAATCGTATGGGAGGGGGGTCTATTTCCCTCCGTTAAGGCGGGAGGGGCAATATTCTAAAAAAAATGACTTAATACAGAAAAAAATTATCTAAAACATCGGTAGAGCTTGCAATGCCCTGCTTATACCTTTTTGAAAAGCCAGAAATCTATTCTTTAATTTCCATTTTAAATTAAGTTGTATGTGTGTTCCCAGTTTTTAAAAAAATTAATTTTTAAACTCGAAATTTTTAAAAAAATAATTGAACAAAAAATTTCAAACTAATTTTTTTCAAAATTTTATATAATTAACAATTATTTATGTTTTCAAAACTTAATTCTCTTGTCAGTTTTTAGTCAAACACTGAAAACGGCATGGTTCTAGGACTTTTACTTTTCAAGATATTAAAAAATAAAGAAACCAGCATCTTATTAAAAACAAGAAAAAACGAGGTTGATGATAAACAACTGGTTGCTGAAAGAAAATTTAGCCGGATTCTTTTGAGTTTTATGAGAAAGTTGCTCCATTTTTTTGTTTATATCTTGAAAACTCCTAGATCCATGTGGTTTTCAGTGTTTGACTATAAATTAATAAGAGCTTTGAGTTTTGAAAATAAAAAATAGTACTCAATAACATACATTTTTTTTTAAATTTTTTAAAAACTATTTACAAACGGAACTTAATTTAAAACGAAAATTAAAGAAGAGTTTCTGGCTTTCCAAAAAGATATGGCAGGGCATTGCAAGTTTTACCGTTTTTTTTTAAATAATTTTTTTTTTCTGTTATAAGACATTTTTTTAGAACATTGCCCCTCCCTCCTAAACGGAGGGAAATAGACCCCCCTCCCATACGATTTTTTTCTTGTTTTAATCCAACCTACTCGTTACAGCTTTTTGGTGCACCTACTATACCTTAGAAGCATCTCCGTAATACTTTAGAAGCTTCTGTGTAATAAAATATAAACAAATTCAACGAAACTTTTGTCAGCAAAATTAAAAACTAAAAAAGTGGTTCTACTAGTAGAGCTTCAAATAATAATCAATTTTGGAAAAAAATAAAGTAACTCTTCCCGACAGTTATCAATTGATTTTTTTATTAAAATCTTAGGAATTGTTTTTAAGAAAAGAAATATTTTCCTTACTGTCTTAGGTTCTAAGAAAATTCAAAAATACATTTGCGCAGGTATATTACGTATACTACATAATTACACATCTATTCATAATAGTAGAAATCGCTTATCAGCTGATTTTGGTTGAACTCGGTTTTATCTATTAATCAGCTTATTTAATCCATCAGTCAAAATAAGAGGCCTTTGAATAATGAATCATTTGAAGAAAACATAAAGATAATAGATAATCAAACAAAATAAGCTTGGCTTAGGATTGAAAAAATTATGTAGTATTGAGTACTACGTCACATACATAGGTAACCTTTTTCTCAATCTAAGCTGTCATCTTATAGGCTCCGTAAATTTGTATAATGACAAATAAAATTGTTTCCCATAACATTACTCATAAAATCTTACATTATAAGTTGATTTATTGAAATAAATCTTGAAGTGCGCTAATTGCTTCACGATTGCTTTTTGTACCTTTAAATTTGTTGTATTGTTCTCTTCGACTAAAAACAAATTCTGGACATTTAATATTTTTCTCACCAAAATTCAACCCTACACTAAGTTCTTGAATTACATACTTCTTATTCTTTTTTTTTTTTTTGCTTCCAACAAAAGGTCATAAGAAGCCGGGAATACGGTGCACTTGTAGAATAACCCTTCTTGTATTTCAATATCAAAAGCCAAACAAAAAAATTGTGTTGAAATACAAATCCAACGACAGTCAAACGATTGTTGTTTTGGTCAAGTTGGAGATATAACGGTGGTGGTGGCTTCAAATGTAATTTTGATTTTGTAACTCCGGTAATAATATGACATTTACCCTTTATGTGGTCAGCATTGAACAAATAGTTATTATTTTTGTATGGTTTCTGAATGAAAATCTAACAAAGAGACGTTTATTTTACTTAAATTTTGTTTTCCTCTTTGAGAAAGCTACGTTTGATATGAAAATTCTTATACAGTTTCAATGGCATGTTGCAGTAGCAGAGCATGATGCTTTCAACACTCTAAGAATGTATACGAGTACAAAAATAGGACAAACACATCTGCAATGAATTTAAGTTGGAAACAAAAAATAAAGAAATTGAAATTTGTCGGTGGATATTTTGTAGAAGAAAGTGTACATATCAAATAAAATACCACAGTGTTCCTCTTTTAGTTTTGATGATATTTCGTAAATTCGAACTTTTATCGTTAAACACATAGAAACCTAGATATTTGTAAGATTTGTTTGATTATCTCATTTAAGTAAGTTGCTACATACATTTTTATGTGTTTAGACTTAAAGAAATTTTCAATAAAATGTGTGAGAATAAAAAAAAAGAACATTTAGTCCCTGAATAGTTTAGTTCTTCTATTTGTCGTACTTCAGCCAAAGAATGCCGTGTATACAGCACAGAAAAATTAAAGATTAAAGAAATTAAAAAACTCAATTAATCCTTTAAAAAAGTGCGTATACGCCCTAGTGCACCAATGTAATGAATAAAACTTGGTTCGGTGATGAAATAATTGTTGATGTCAAATAAATCATGACATCAGACCAATAGATTTAAATACTGATCAGATGAACGATTCATGTGCTTAAAAATATATACCCTTTCTAACTACGGCACTTTCAGCACACAATCACACTTTTTGTCACTCCTCTAAAAAAGTGAAGCTGTTGGTTAATGATAAATAAAATGTCCTTGTAGTTAACAAGAAGAATGTAGCTCGACATTTTAAATATCAATGGTTCAATTCTGTTTTTATGTCTTTAACGACAAAATATTAAAAACAAGTTGGAATAACAATTTTGGATTTTTTGATTTAATAGATGAAAAAAAGAAAACGAATGTTTTTTTTTACTTTTTTATTCGATAAAAAAAATTATATGAACAAATTTTAAATGCGATATTAGTGCACTAATTCAGAAGTACCGGAGTGCAAAATTATGACAAAATCAATTATGACAAAAAAATCAAATAAGCCAATGGCGAGATATAAAGTAATATTCAGTAAAAAAGACATAGTATGCAGTTTTATTAAAATGTAAAGTTGGGTAGATTGGAAAAAAAACCTTTTAGCTAGAAATACTAATTAAGCTTTACTTGGGGATCAAAATAATCAATACTTTTTTTTCAAACCCTCTCAAAATGTACAATTAAATTAATCAATGATATTTATAACTGACCTCTTAGAACTAATAAAAACATTGAATATTAAAATTCAAAATACATAGTACTTAATTACGTAAAATCTAGTGACCACAAATGTTTCATGTTTTTCTTTTCTTTTCATTTAACTTATTCTAAATACTCAAAAATAAGTTTTTATATTTTTCTAATTTCAGACTTTTTTGGATATAATAGACAGGGTTATTGTCAAGCTGGTCTTAGTGCAGGTGTTAGTAAGGTAAGTAATTATTGACACTACAACTCAGAGTATTACTACTAAGCCAACTTCTTCTCCAACAAATCGAAAAAATAATATATTGGTATGCCTTAAGTCAAAATTAACATAAACACATCACGATAAGTTGGAAAATATTAAACGGACAGGCTTTCTGTCTCTATTTGCCTACAATAGATACAGAAGTCGCCTCTTCAATAAGTCCAGAAAAAATCCTTATTCTCATCTCACATGTTGTTGGCTATTTATTTCGATATGTATTTTATTCGAAGATGGGCGTTAAATAAAATAGAGATAATCGTGTGTTACGGGATGGGAATCTTGCGATATCTTATATTATAGGATGTGCGAACAGTTAGTTTTTGTTTGTTTATTTGTTGTTGCATCAGTAACTAATTTAAATATCACAAAGAGCAGAAGGTATTCTTGAAAGGATACACTTGATTTTAGGTGGAAGGCATTGTGGTTAGTCTGTCTTAAAAGTGTATGTAGGGGAGACAGGCCCAAGTTGTGATGCCATTTTGTTTAAGACTTGTTGTCTTATTAATTCGTGAATTGCATTGAATTATTGACAGTGTATAATAATTGGCCTCTATTCGCGCGACTCATTTTGAGATAAAATCTCTGTATTTTATCTCACTTCAACCTCTTAGTGAGAACAAGATAGTCATGTGAGCTTGATTTCTTTAAATCCCTTGAAATTTCTTGTAGTACTTGATTCATTGTCATCATTAAGTTGGAGTGAGAAAAATATAGACATGGCAAAATGAGTTGCCTAGAAGTGAGGCCAATGTGAACACCGTCATTAGATTTTACAAACATTTATCCTAACTTAACAAGTAAGTTTGCATGACATTCACGAAGTTTTTTCCTGGTTTCAGTAAAATTGAAATTTTGCGGAACATTACGGTAAGTCATTACATCATTCACACGAAGAAGAAACAATGTTAAGGCATAGTTTTTTAGTGTTCAGTTAAACCCGAGTTAGTTAACTCTTGAAATAGATCTGTCTACAGTTACTTCAAGAAGTTTCAGATTCGACATAAATTCACCGGTTAAGTGAAAACCTCCGCTATACTAAAAATGTGTTTTATTCAATACTGTTTAGCCACCTCAACAAGTTTTTACACACTCAAACAATAACAAAGCTAATGGTGGGCATAAATACTTTTCTGTTCTTTGCATATGCAAAACAAAAATGGATTTCAATAGCTGAGCTGCTTAAACACTTTTTGAGAAAACACGCCTTTCATTAAGCGACCTTTGAAAGATTTTATTTTCTTTCAAATAATTCATAAAGTGTGCAGTATTTCATGATTTTTGCAGTTTTGTTTTGTAAACTATATTCCAATATGTCCCAGTCTCCCCTTAATACTTTTTACTCTAGGTGTAGAGATATTCTTATACAAAAAATAGCAATAAAATTTCTTCGTGCGTTTAAGAGATTTCACGATTTGATTTTTATTATTTTTTTGTTTGTATGTTTTGCGTGAGATTCACATCTATGGTAATGCAAAATAGTTGTATCGCTTTGAAAAGATTTATGGAGATTTAACAATATTTGACCAGTTTTGTTTTACATAGATAAATCATCTTAAACTTTAAACAAAAGTGGTGTTGTTAAATGGTAATCTTCATTTATGCTGCTGGTTAAAGGATAAGTGTTATCGAACTTATCAAGTTTGAACATCCAATCGATGTGTGTCGTTTATTGAATACATATAGATATTACCTATAATTCTGTAAGGATATTTATTTCAGCCAATTTGTTACACTTGTGACTCTTGAAAACTTGAATTTTTTTTATGAACGACATTTTAATCGAAGAAGAAAATCGTTATTTATCAAAACTCCAACGTGACGTCATCGTCTCTTTATCACCGTACATTGGAATATTTTGGCACCGGATGATTTGTCACAGTTCATTTTTAAACGCCTTTTTTTTGAATGAGTTTTTAAACAAATTGTCAACTGTAATAGTTACAAAGAAATAAAGCTGGCAAATCGTGTTGACGCGGTCTCCTAAAATTCTTAAATTAGATGGAAAGTTATTCAAAATTATAATTAGGTATACGTACATTCCTCTTTTGTGGCAAGGTTTTAAGGTTAGTTTTTAATCTCGTGTCAGCTGAGTTTTGTGTGTGTGGAAATAATGAGAATCAGCTAACACAGCAAATTTTAATTTTATCTCAGCTTTCTTAAACCAGTTTTTTGCACTTTTATTTGTCATTTTCTTCTTCAGTTCACTTAGTGCTGGGAAACACGAGCGCAAAAAAGAATTAAATCACGAAAGAGAACGGATGATTTTTAGAAAGAAACGGAAAAAATGGCATCCCTTTCTTTCTTCCTAAAAATCATCCCTCGTATATCCCAGCACGTAGTCACCAATTGATTTGAATTTTTAAAATGTACAGTAAATACTATACTATATTTGTGTTAATCTTCAAAACATGGAAATTCTAGAATTTACCGGAGGAATTTAGAATTATTTTGTGACATTTGAAAAAGTTCGAAATGTTTTGTTTTCATAAATCATTCAGTTTTCTTTTTGACAGTAGTATTTTATTCCTTATTTGGGAAATCTGTCTCGCTCCGCAATTCCGTTGCTCTCTCAATGTCAATACTTTACTTATGAAAACAACGAATTTCGAACTTCTACCCATTTAGCTGAAAATTTTTTAGCAAATTCTAGAATAAATTTTGTGTCAAAAATCAAAAAATTAAATTAAAAATTTTAATATTAAATGGTGCAGTAAAAGTTATTATAAGTAAATATATCTAAATTTCTTTATACAAAAAATAATCACATAAATTGATCCCCATAACTATTACCTACTGCAAAATTTTTAAAAAAATATATAGGTTTGCAAATATATATGTGTATTTTTTTTTTATTTTTCTAGAAAGGTGATCGTTTATACATTGGTGCTCCCGGTAGCTGGTACTGGCAAGGTATGTTGTTTTTTAACAATTATTATTTATTTTAACAAAAATTTAACTTCGAAATTATTAGGTTGTTAAGAATTTATATTTTAAATAACGAACAATTAGAATACAAAATTTCTCTTCAAAATCCTCAATCTTCAAACTCAACTTACAATAGAAATCACAAAGTATTTCTTTTTTTTTTTTTTTTTTTTGGAATATTTTAAACAATTACATTCCTATTAAGAAAAATATAATTTTCCATTTTTGTATTATAAAATCAATTAAAATTTTTAAATAAATTGTAGCACTTAGTTCAATTTGTTTTAAGTAGTTAATAAAATTCTGTTTTTTTTTGTATTATATTGTAATAATTATTGTAATTTATTTATGTGAGGTTTAAAGGTCAGCATGATGACGTGCTAACAAATTCAAATCGATTTATCAACCAATTTATAAGAAATATTATGCTCGTTATAACTGTGATGGAATCAAAATGGTTCAATTGAAAAATAAATAAATAAATTGGAGCAAGAGATTCTTTTCTTTATCTGATGGAATTTAATTGAATGAATGACTTAAGGATGATTATTTCATGGAATTTGTAGTTAACTTTTTTTTGTTATTCTTTAATCTTATTTTTTTTTTAATTTGACTAACAATGTTGGGGAATTGAATGAGGGATTTAAAATATGTACCTTGTGTTTAGATGATGATGAAACTCAAGGAATTACTACTAATGAAAACGAGACATAAATGCTTGTTGTGTGATTATCAAAATAAATTAATTAGGTTATTCTTTGTCAAGTCGAATCAATGAAGACCAGAACATCCAAAATGAATGGAATGAAATATAGGTCAGTTTGAAAAGAATTTATTTATATGGTGGTTTAAATTTATCATTAAAATCATAAATGTTCTTAAAAGTGGAGGGGGAGCAGGGAGAAGTTGATGAAAGAAAGATCTTAAGCTATATATTTTCTTAAGAAAATTTTGTGCTCGATATGACAAAAGTTTTTTATAGGCGGTAGGTACATCTTTGGCTCCCTTTTACAATTATTGCCTAAACTCATACAAATCAACGAATAAATAGAAATAATCACATAAACTAATGCAGCTTTAAACAAAAAAAAACCCTCCTGCCTAAACGGGGGAAATGGTTGGGAAGATATTAAAAAAAACAAACCAACTTCTTAGTGAAAACAAAACAAAACAAGGTTGATGCTAATTAACTGGTTGCTAAAATTATCGTTCAGTCAGATTCTTCTTAGTGAATCTCAAATATTCCTGTTTGCTTTTTGTCATTTGAGAAAGATGGAATAAAACGTATCTGTTGTATAGACATTGATCAGAATCTTGAAAATATCGGAGAAGATTGGGGTTTTAGTTTTCAATAAGAAGAACAAATAAGATACAAGTTCAGATTTCTCCCAGAAGAAATACGCGGCCTCCGTTGAGCTGCTTGTCTCAAAAAACTGACGGTTCATTTTCACAAAAAGTTTACTGAATTAATTGGAATGGGAGATTCGGCTGTCATTTCATCAGGTTTTTGTTGGAGGGAACTTGATTCAGGGGCAAAATTATGGCAGATGAATTTTCAGTGGAATTAAAAGATTCCCAGGGGAAACAAAATTAGCTTGGATCAACCACTCTTCTCTGTTTAGTTGTTGTAGAATTTACTTTGCAAAATGGAAAGAGTCTCATATTTTTCTTGCGATATATAAAGCCTCACAACTAATTTGCGATCAAAATTTAATATTGAACTTTAAAAGTTCAGAAGCGCTCTTTTTTCCGTGTATATTCCAAATAGCGAAATATCGCAAACTCGATACTTTTGGAATTCGAAAGGGTACCTGGGTGCCAGACTCCCCAAATACCAAGGTAATATCCGAATCAACATGTACGGCTACCCGGTTGTGGTGGGTAATACCTGATCAAAGTCAAGAGCTTTAGTTCATATGTATATTGTAAGAATTCCCCCTTGGAAAATATTGGTCAAGATAAATGATCAAAAGTTAGAGCGACAAACTTTATTCCAAGCTTCAGATTGTGGTAATTTGCATACCATTTTCTGTGCCTAGTTTTATTTTACACATAGTTCGTGTAGATTCCTATAAAAAATTAATGAATTTGCATCAGGAAAATTTATAACAACATTTTTAAAAATATATATTTAGTTAAGTGTAATAGTTTAATTAGTGTATCATCGAATGATAATATTGCAAGTAATCCATTTGAATTTTATTCCTGATTCTTTTTCCTGATCACTATATAACTTGCCCCTAAAAAGGATTAGAATAAAGAACCTGAGAAAAGGAGTCGTTTTTTTTTTTGTTGCTAATTAAGAGTTAGTAACCATACTTTTATTTAAATAATCCACAACGTAAAGTTTACAATAACTATTGATAAAAAGTTTAGTGACTGCTTTAACTTCTAGTATAGATTTTAAAAATAAGTTATTGGGGCGTATTCATATTCATTTTTAAGCTGTGTCTTAGTTAAACCTAGGTTTAGTTGAATTTTCGGATTTTGATTCTATTTTTTTCTGTTTATCATTTCAAAATATTTTAAGCTATTTGTGTAGTGTAAAAGGGTTATAATCTTATAAGAATAAAGGTAAAATCGGTCTGTATTCATTGAGTCAAAATTTTCATAAACTGTAGTTTAGAAAAACCTATGTTTATCGGCGACTATGAATATGCCCCATTTACTTTATTTTATTAGCATTATAGAATTAGCTTTATATCACAAAAATAAGCGGTACCAAACATTTAGAGTCCCCATTTAAAAATATAACGAGCTAAATTTGTGAAATCGCATTTTCCTGAATTTTCCATTTATACTTTACGAATATTTTTGTGTAAAAGAATCATTTTGTAATTTAAAAAAAAAATAGATCTATCTCTAAGGTTTTCATTGGTTCGACTTGTATAGGTTAGAAAAAAAGGAAATTGATAGAAATCAGCAAATTTAAATAGGGAATAATAATCTATTAAGTTGTAGCTTAATTTAAATTAAAACTAACAAAAGTAAACTTTGATTTCTTAATTTTCTTTGTATAACTATTACATACATTTTATAAAACTGAGTCTTGTATTTTTTCGTAATTATTTATTTGTATCTTTATTTTTTTTTATTTATATATCTTCTCGTTTCCTGCCTGTATCTGCACCCCTTCATTGTAATGTGCGCGACTGTTGTGTTGTGTTACCTTATTGTGACTTTATCCCTTCTATCTATCCCAACGTACATATATATAAATATTTTTATATATTTGCAACACATTTTATATAATAATAAAAAAACAACAACATAAAAATGCAACAAAATTTCGTCAAACTACAAAATCGAATCGAATTGAATGTAATAAATTTGTTTGGAAAAACTTATTTCAATATGGTAAAGGAGAAGCATTTTCAATTGACCCAGATTCAAAATATCCGTATAAGCCGCCAATGTATCAAGATTTCGGCTATGGAGGTAAAGAAATATACAAACAAACAAAAAAATATGAATTTTAGTTTAGTTTTCATTAATTATTTTTTTTTTTTTTATTAAAAAAAGATTTTTTTTTTCTTAACCATTCTTTTGTCATTTTTCTTGACATTATACATAAATTAATTACATAATTTCTTTCTTTGTTTTTTCAAAATTTTCAAAATTTCATTGTTGTCTTAATTTCATTACTCTGAAACAGCGCCATATACTATGTAGTCAATATTATTGCGAAAGTTTATTGTAACATTAGGAACATAAGGATACGTTAAATAATATCAAGTTTTGTTTTCTTCTTGTAATACTCAAAAGTTAGTTGTACATGTGACAGTGGCCTTAACAAAATCCTCTTAGAATATGAATTCTTTAACTCATTTACCATTTGCAGTTTTGAAGTTTTACCGGTATATTTTCGCAAATAAGCCCAGTTAACACTTCAAAATCTGTATTAATTTTTAAAACAATTCCTATTTTCAACTTTAATTTGTATATCAAAAAGGCCGAAGGACTAGAAATAGAAATAATTTTTTTTGCATGCAAAAAACTTGTTTGCATGCTAGAATTTTTGCACAGTATTTTATTTTTGCTCGGGAATACTGTTCTCTGTTTTGTCACTACTCACTGTCGAAAGGTCTAGAAAAGTAAAATTAAAATAGATCTGAACTGGTAGTTCATTAGTGGTAGGTACATATTTGTTGCTTTTTTGGCCGCAGACAACAACTCGGGTACAACACAATGGGCCTGTGCAATAAATCTTTTAAAAAATCAAAAATTTCTCTATTTCTGACTGGTTCACGCAAACGCTAGCGAGAGACCGACCGAAAGGTATCAACATTTTTAATTAAGTATCAAGCTACAAACTTACTTAATCCAGAGGGCATTTTGCGCAAAATATAAACTCAATATAGCTTTTAACGGCCTTTAGTCCAGGAAAATTGGCGTTTCGTCCCGGCGTTCTCACTTGGACTCTTGGACTGAATTATTGAATCCCTCACTGTCAACTGAAGAGTCCAAGTGAGAACGCCGGGACGAAACGCCAATTTTTATTGACTAAAGGCCGTTAAAAGCTATATTGAATCAATAATTCAACAAGTCCATTTAAATAATGCTAAGTCTTCTACTTGGCTGATGTATTTCAGTAGTACATAGAATTTGTATTATAAAAAAACACTCATATGTAAACAAAGCCAGGCCACGGGTAACAAAATTTCCAACAATTCTTGATTAGAAATTCTAATTCAATTGATCACAGTTCACAATTGATTTTCGCTGTAAAATTGTTGTAAGCTGGACTGAACTTAATAAAAATTGCGTCTTGACAGGGCCCTCACTGTCAACTGAAGAGTCCAAGTGAGAACGCCGGGACGAAACGCCAATTTTTATGGACTAAAGGCCGTTAAAAGCTGTATTAAATCAATAATTCAACAAGTCCATTTAAATAATGCTAAGTCTTCTACTTGGCTGATGTATTTCAGTAGTACATAGAATTTGTATTATAAAAAAACACTCATATGCAAAATATAAACGATAGAGCGATATGGTTTCGACGATGTTCGCTCTATTTTTTTCCACAGGTGTGTAGAGAAAGATATTGTCAAAACTAGTTATGAGCACGTACCTCTTAAAAAAAAATGTCGAGTAAATTTAAATTATTTCCGTATCTGTCCGTTACTTTATTGATTTTAAGCAATAATACTGACTAATTTAGGTATAGGGTGTTGCATCAGAGTACAAAAAACTCATTTGAGGAAAATTAAAACAGAAAACTTGGTGCGCTTCAACAGAAATTACCTAAACCAAAAAACATACAACCTTAACAACGCTTACTTACATAATTTTACTCGATGCTGGAACAATAAGGACGATTCTAATCAAAATAATTTCTAACATAATCTGAAAACAAATTTGGGCTTTTTTCTAAAACTGAAACTACAATTAACCAACGGCTTTGTGCAAACAACACATAATATAACTTCCATCAATATATTAGCAGCATACACAGAAAGAGCAACTAGAACGCTCCAGAGTTATTCGCATTTTAATCAAAAAGGTTTCATTGCGTTGGGGGTTAAACATAAAACTTATAACCAAAAACATTTTTAAGAAATAAAAAAAGAAAAAGTAGCTACATAAATCTTCTTTTCCTGGTTTTTGCTTTAATGCTTTAAAACATTTAAAGAGGAAAACTTTTAAATTCTTGATTTTTTTTTTATAATAATTATTGTTTGGTGAAGATTTTAATTGGAATTCATGACTCTTTACATTTTACTATATCGTATTTTTGTTTTTGTATTTTCTTTATATCGACTAAAAATAATGCATGGTAAATAGGTTACTTCTATGTGGTTTTGAGTTTTTTTGTATATATGTTTTATACTAATTTAATAACATTTCTTTAACATTTAAGTGTCCTTAATTTAATATAGTATTTTTATATAAGGTTGAACTTATAAGTTTGGCGATGGACTACAATTATTACTATTAAAATTCAAACTTTACCTATAATATGATGAATCTATTTATATGATTGGTCAAGATTTTAATTTTTGTTAAGTATCACCTTATTCGAAAACTTTTTATAATTTTTGTTGGAATTTCGTGTATATTTGGTCACGAATGTCAAAAAATGCAGGTAGAACTTTTATATTCACCAACAAAATGTTTGAATTGTATTAGTTTTTAAATTTAGTTCTTAGGAGTTTTTAAAAAAAATATTAGGTTTCTTCCTAATCTTTTTTTTAGGTTTTCTCCGTCGATGCAAGAAATTTTTCTGCCCCTCTGATCTGGCTGTGATCTACAAAGCCTTTATTCGTCCAAAACTTGAGTACAACTCCCATATTTGGCCAGGTGCTCCAATAACCCAATTGAGTATATTGGAAAGAATTCAAAAGAGAACTCTTAAAATGATTGGTGAAAGAACTATAACGGAAACGTTTACATCTCTGGATCACCGTCGAAATGTTTCATGCCTTTCGTTGTTTTACCGTTATTTTAACAAACATTTCTCTAGTGAAATAGCCAGTTGTATTCCTCCCCTTAAACAATTCAACCGTAATACTCGCGCTTTTAGGAATGCCCATCAGTTTACCCTTGAGCACAACTTCGGACGTACTGTTAAGTACAGAGATTATTTCTTTAGTCGTACTACACGAATGTGGAATGCTCTACCCAGCTCTATCTTCCCCTCCCATTGTGATCTACAGACATTCAAAACCAATGTACATCGGTTTCTCCTTTCAAATCCCCTCCAACCTACCTAATCGCTCGTGCTGTGTTTTTCACTTTAAGGGTATTCACAACCCCTTTAGCGCGCGCGAAATTTAAAAAAAAAAAAAATTAAAAAAGAAAACAATTTATATTGAGATGCTATTTAAGAGAATTAACATTTTTACTTGTGATATGGATGTTTAGGTACTTATGGCAAGTTATAAAATGTTGATATGTACAATTCTTTTTTTTTTTTCAGAAATTATTAACAATGAAACCTCTGTTAGAATCGTTTTCTTAGTTCAAAAATAAGTTTCTAAAAAGTTAAAATATATTGAATTTGCATACCATCATTTTCGAAGAAAAAAAGTTCATTTTTCAAAAACGATTTGTTACATTTTTTAAAACTTGGTATAGTGATTTTTCAATAATTCGTATTTGTGGCATTTAAAACTGTGCATAAATTGCTGCCTTAACCCGTTCTAGACAGACTGATAATTTTTATCGAAAAAAGTTGGGAACAACTGCACAGATTGTCAAAATTGAAAGTGTTAGAAATAAAATGGTTGTTTGATTGACCGCACGACGACGCAGTAAACAAACACCTTAACACAAAACAACAATATTGAAATTTGACTCTAAATTTGCCATTTTTGTTCAGTTTTGATCCTAATTACACGATTTCTTTTTTGGTTCGTTTCATCTTTTGTCTTTATGACGGATTGGGCGAGAAAAGTAGAAATGTATAGGCGGAAAAGGAGTAAATTAACGAAAGAACGAATTAAAATTTCAAGAATTTTTCTGGTTGAATATGATTGATTTGAAAACCAAAATGTTTCTCAATGTTAAGAAAAATATGGATGAAATACAAATTATTGAGTTGTAAAATTTTTTTTTTCGTAATTCAATATTACTTACTTACTTAGACCCCTCCAAGGGGCTAAGGGCGTCAACTAACGCTACGCGCCATGTCGCCAACTTTTACCGAGCTTTTGTGATTGCTTGTCGACTGTTCTGCGCCAAGATTTTCTCTGGCCCTTAGGTCTTCTGCCATCTTGGATGAGAGGATCCCACTAGATTACATGTGTTGCAATAGAGTCTTCACCACGACGGACGTAGGGTCTGATCAATCCACTGCCACTCTTTCTTTTTCGAATAACTAAGCGAATAGGACTTTGGCCCGTTCTCCGGAGTAGTTCTGTTCTAAGTTGGAGATGGTATTCGGCCAAAAAATCCTTAGGATGTTTCGAAGACATCTATTTTCAAAAGTTTGTAGCTTCTTTGTGACAGAGGCGTTCACTTTCCATATGTTCTACACTCATATAGTAGTATACTGACTGTACACTCTAGCGAAATGTTCCTTCCATCTCCTGAGCTGATCCTCATCCGTAACTTGCAGGGTGCCGTCTACATCCTTGACGAGGTGTTGCTTTCGGGAGTTGTTATTTCTAAACAATTTGGTTTTCTTGTAGACGGTACCACTGTCGCACCTTGGTGCTGCGTTGCAGAAGTCAACAAACCGCTCTCCATTGTCGTTCCTTTTCCCGATGCCGTGGTTACCCAGAACGTGCTTCAGCGCTGTGTTGTCCTGACCAACCTTAGTATTAAGATCTCCCATCACGATAGTGATTTCCCCATTCAGCGAGCTTCTGAAAACCGCGCTAAGTTGGCTGTAAAATTCGTCCTTCTCGACGTCGGACGCTTCTCAGTTGGGGCATAGCACTGGATGATGGTGATTTTTCTTAATTAACTCTGGAACCTGGCTATCAATATCCTGTCGTTGATGGGTTTCCATTTTTTGTGGTAAAAGTTTTGCCAGTAAATCAAAGCTCCCTATTTTAGGGGCTTGTTATAGCTATCATTTAAAACCATAAATGAAAATATTAATTGTGAATTTTAAGAGAAAGAATAAATGATTATTTTGATGCCAACGTAAAGCTAATTGACATAATAATTATTTCTAGGTAAAACAAAATTGAATTTGGCACAACTTTTCTCATAAAATTACTTTTATTTTTTCAACGATGAACTACCTTACCAATGATCATTGACAAAATTAAAAGTTACGTTTTGGGGAAAATATGGATCAAAATGAAATTTTTTTGGAGGAGAAACAAATTGAAGTCGTAAGCTATATTGCTGCATTAAAATAATCAATGATTAAACTTACGAAGGGTCTCAAAATCAACACCTAACTTTTTCAATGATGGTTTTCTATGATACCTATAACTGGCCCCTTATTTATTAATAAATACACGTATGAAGATTGTAATTGAAAGAGCATAACAATAATGTTAAGGGAATTTTGTATTCCTATTGGTTTAGGGGTTTCATTTGTTACATCATACAAAATTCGAGCCTTTGACTATTGCGTTGGGCGCCATTTTGATTGAATTTCATTCCATTAATAACTTGGCGATGATGGTCCTTGACCAGTGACAATTTTTTTTTTTTTTGTCTAAATTCAAATTGTAGTCCATGTGCAAACTCTAAATTTAATACTTCCAAATAATACCTCTCTTTTGTCTTCTATAAAATAATTATTTTATATTCATATACTCGTATATTGAAAAAAAAAATGTTTAACATCCATATTTTACTAATAAAATAATACTACAATTTAAAGATTTATCTCATTTTCATTCTATAAACGAAAATTGTAAAAATAAATGAAAATATAATGAAATAATAATAAAGTTTTTTAGATATGGCAATGCTAATTTACCTATATTTTGTCGTAGATCATTGACTATTTTTTGCTAATAAGTCAATGGCGTAGATTTTTCCAAATTCTATTATAAAATTCATTTAAGGTTAAGGTTTTCACCTTTAAAAATGTTATAATACTTTTATACAAAAAAAAGAAGCATTGCCAGCTTCAGAAACTTAAATTCACCCATCAAAAATTCATAAAACTTCATGTGCCATCCATAAAAAATAGCTCACTTTAAAATTATTAATAAAAAAAAAACTTTAAAACTCTTATAGGTCAATCATATTCCATTGATATAATGAATCCAAAAAGTAAAGTCTATGCTACCACACAAGGTAAACCTAGCGATGATGACTCTTACTTGGGGTATTCCACAGTAACTGGTGACTTTGATGGTGATGGTGAGGATGACGTGGCATTGGGTATGCCACGTGGCAACGATCTTCGGGGCAAAATATCAATCTACAAATGGAACATGGTGAATATCTTCAACATCACCGGTTGGCAAATTGGTGCTTATTTTGGATACTCAATGTGCACATGCGATGTGGACGGCGATGGTTATGATGATTTGATTATTGGTGCACCAATGTATAGTGAGGCCAACAACGAGGGTAAATACGATGTGGGAAGGGTGTATATCATGATGCAGGGTAAAAATCAAAGGAAGAAATTTAACAAACACGAATTCAGAGACGGAATAAATTCAAAGGGACGATTTGGTCTGGCGCTGACAAATCTTGGCGATATCAATTTGGATAGTTTTGGTGATTTTGCAGTTGGTGCTCCTTATGATGGACCAAATGGAAATGGTGCTGTTTATATTTTCCATGGTACGGAAAAGGGACCGATGGCAAAGCCATCTCAAATAATCTATGCTGAAGATGTGATCGGTGCTCAGCCTCCGAGGACTTTTGGTTTTTCACTCTCGGGTGGCATTGATTTGGATGGAAACTTGTATACTGATTTAGCTGTTGGTGCTTATGCCTCGGATCAAGTAATTGTGTTTAAGGCTAGACCAGTTGCAATAGTTGATGCTAGAACTACATTTCTGGGTTCATCGAAACTAATTTCATTGGAGGAGAAGTCGTGCAAGACACGCGACCTTAGAAATGTGCCCTGTACGACTGTTAACTCTTGTTGGAGGTATTCGGGTATCAATCTTCCGCCGATGTTAGGTAGGTTTAAAAACCATATTGTTGATAGCCTTATTTTTATAATTTATACATTTTGATTTTATAGATTTTCAGGTTTCCTGGGTCCTTGATGCCCGGAATATCAAATTTCCCCGTATGTTCTTTCTTAAAACCGAAGGCAGAAATATCCGAAATTCAACAATTCGCCTAAATCGTGGCCAGACTTTCTGTCAAAACGAAACTGTCTATTTAATGGACAATATTCGTGATAAGCTGACACCTCTTGAAGTTGAACTTCGTTATGAACTAGGGAGCGACACTGCTGGCCGTCGTCATGAAAGAGTTAAACGTGAAAATTTAGATCCAATTATCGATCAAAATCATGATATTATTCAAAGGGATTCACTGCATATTCTAAAGAATTGCGGTATGGACAACATTTGTGTACCTGACTTGAAATTGGATATAGCGTAAGTCTTATAGAGTTAAATTTTATAGCAAAATCACTTGGTTTTTCATTTTTTCTCAGGACCGTTGATAAATATTTACTGGGATCTAAGGAGCCTTTGGAAATTGAAGTTTGGGTCTCAAACAGGGGTGAAGATGCATTTGAAGCTAGTTTTTATATGACAATGCCAGTAGATTTGAACTTCAAGAAGATCCAGCAAATAAGCGATGGTCGGGACATACCGATATCTTGTACAGCTCCATCTGAAGCCTCGAATTATACGTTGAAATGTGATATTGGTAATCCATTGCCGTCTGGAAAACTGGTAAGATCCTTTCGCCCTCCAAATTTAGGAAATTTTACTAATCTTTCTCTCTCTTTCTCATTTACTTTTTAGGCTAACTTTAAAGTTGTCATGGCTCCATCGGCAAAGGTTGGCATGGCATCTAGTTATGAATTCTTTATGGAAGCAAACACCACAAATCCAGAAAAAGAAGGTTCTAGATTCGATAATTTCATTCGAAAGAGCATAGGAATTTGGGTTGAGACCCAACTTGCTATTGAAGGGTAAGCGACATTTCTTACAAAAACCAATATTAAAATTCAAATTCATTCCTTTTTTTTGTAGAACAACACGCCCAGATTTTGGCGATTATAAGGTATCTGATTATAAGCCAATTCAAAATGCCACCAAGGAAAATGATTTGGGACCTCATGTAGTGCATGCCTATAACATTCGCAATAACGGACCATCTATGATTGAAGAAGCTGTCATCCATATTCAATATCCATATCAAACTTTAAATGACGAAATTCTGATGTACCTTCTTAACCAGCCCGAAACCGATGGAAATATTGTTTGTGAACCTCATACCAATGTGAATCTTTTAAATCTGCAACTAAATCAGACTCAGGCTAGAAAAAGTCAGTTGCTAGCGATTAGAGCTATTAAGCAAAATACCACTGCAAGCAGTTCTCATGTACAGCAAACTACGGGAACTGAATCTATAGCGGTGTCAACTGATCAACGCATTTATACCGAAGAAGAAAAACGTGGTTTTAACGAAGAAGCCAAACGGGAACCTAGTGGTGACGCATCATTTGTGCACAATGCACGAGCGAATGAAGCTGCTGCTGCAGCTGCCGCTGCAGATTCTTCTATTTCGTATGCTTCTATGTCAGGTGGTGGAAGTGGTGTTGGAAGTCAAAACTATGCATCTTCGTCATCATGGAATAGTTCGTCCAGAAGTGACGGAAATCATGGTGGTTTATCAACTGTTGTTTCTGCAAGAAATCAAAGTGTTTCATATGGTTCGGATGGTACGCCGCATGTAACTGGATCTAGCAGTCATTATGTTTATACTCCGAATCGTCAACAGGGAGCAGCTAGTAATGCGCAGTACGCCCAGCAAAGAAGTAATAATATGGCTGGAAACCTTCAATGGAGCAACAGTGATGCTGATCGCAGGTCACAATTTGAAAATAATCAGCAAACTTCTTCATTTGCGGGACAGCCATCACGTGCATTTGACCAGAACGCGTATCAACAAAACAGACAGCAATTCGGTCAACAGGGAGGCAATGCTGCAAACTACCAAACACAATATTCCAATAGCTATAGCCCAGGAGATATCTCTTACAATCGCCAAGTTGCTTCTGGTCGAGGTTTAGCCGACCTTCAGGGTACAACACTCGATAAATTCGGAAGCGGCCAAGGTTTCCGCACTGGCACTTTGGACTTGGGTATTTCGGATCGTGGCAATGTCGACGATCAACTTCGTCAAAGTGCAGCATCAAGCTATTCATCTGGAAGTAGTGGTGGCCAACAAGGTGGATCATTCAGCGGCAGCACTTTTTCTAACAACAATGACAAGCCGCCTTATTATGGAACTGGTGAAGAATACTACTACGATCAAGATGGAAATAATGATCGCCAAGAATACTCATCATCTTCATCATCGTCCTCATCGTCTGGAAGCTCTGACAATAGGCGACGATCAAAAAGGGAAACCGATGATAAGACCATCACTTTAAGCAGCATTGCACCGTGTACAAAAACAAAATGTGCAACTGTACGATGTGTAGCGAAGAATTTGGCTAACAATGATGGTGTGTGGGTTGCGTTACGAATGCGATTAGTTGCACACACAATGGAACACTTAGCTCCGGATGTACCGCTTAATGTTTCTACAATGGCAACGGCGTATGTGACGAAGCTGCCTTATATTGGCCAGCCAACGGAAGAAATTAAGCGGTCACATGAATTGTTTTTCAAAGCTATTCCCGAGACAATACCAGCCCCGTATGTTATTCCCTTGTGGATAGTAATATTGGCGGCGTGTGTTGGTGCAACGATTTTATTGTTATTGGTCTATTTACTTCATAAGGTAAGTTTTCTTTTTTTATTTGTTGATTATGGTATTTACAATATAAATATGAATATAAATACAATAGGCGTGCTTTTTGCAGGATCAGATAGATCATACAATGCACCAAACGCTATATAAATAACTTTTCAAACAAATTAATTTCAAAAACAATGGTCGTCAATTTTTTTAACGTGTAAATTGCTTAGTTCAGATATCGTTTCTTTGTCCAAATCTAGACCTTCACAAAAATATAATATACCTCTATGCACTCCTTGTCTTTAAAATCTAAGAAAGTGCTGGTTACACAAACAATTCAGTCCACGGATCAAATTTTCGTCCATTAACTTCGGCGGATTAGCTAGATCGAGCAGGATTCAGGGTTCAAAAACTGTCATAACATAGTCAATGGCATACTACTTGATCTCTGTGGTTCATCCTCAGTTACCACAGAAATGTTTGTGTTAAAATCTTTAACCACGGATTAAATCATTTGTTTCTTAATAAAGTCTAAGGGCTAATTTTAAAAATATTCAAGCAGTCCATCAAAGACTTTGATTCCCTGATTTGATCAGATTAACTGAGGTTAAACCAGGGTTGAAGTAGGTATGTATTTCGATAACCGATTTCACATTTGAATAATGGTTAAAAGTAAATCCGTCAAAATCGGTGAGATCAGGTCTTTTGTCGAAAAAAAAACGCATCCGAGGGTCCTTACCTAAGATTAATCCATTCATAAATCACTGATCAAGTATGGACGATAACCGATTGTGATGACATACTACTTAAACTTAGAAGCCCTAATTGAACGCTGGTTTGAATCTTGAACCGGTGTAAAAACGTTTTGATAAGCGGAACAACATCTTAATTCTTTATTTTCGGTGGATCTACTAGATTCATCCTGGGTTCAAAATTTTCATAACAGCCAAAAACACATACTCTGAATTCTGGATTAAATCGTTTGTACCATTTGTCTACAAAGCCTTAGGCCCATGTTTTACAAATATTTAAACAGTGAATCAAAGATTTCAATTCAATTATATCGGCCGGATTTATTGAGGTTAAGCCAGCGTTAATCCCCCTGAAACTGAGGTTAAGCCATATGAATAAGCCAATAACCAATTACATATTGGAACCTCAGTTAATCCACCGAAATCATTGTGTTTAAATCATTGAAACGCGAACCCTCAGGGCCAGTTATTGTAGGAACTTTTTAATTATTTGATCCGCCGCGCGCCGATCAAGATTTTAACCCACCAATATGTTGATAGATTAACACGGACCAAGAATGGGATCCCTAAATCCAGCAAATTCAGTTGATTAAAATCTTGAACCGGTGTACAAATCCCAAAAATTTTAATTTTTAACTTACTAATCATTTGATCCGCAGATCAAGATTTTAACCCACCAATATGTTGATCAGTTAATCCACCAAAATCAGTTATGGTTAAAATATTGAACCAGTGCGGTGTACAAATCCCAAAAATTTTAATAAATATATTTGATGGATTAAATGATGCCTAACCACCGTATTGTTTCGGTTATAATAACTTGCTACTTGAACCAATGAAACCGTGGTTGAACACCTTATTCCTACCCTTATCCCTTTAAACCGGTGAATTATCTACAATCTTTATACGCTGTTGAAATATAAGTGTATAACTGGGACTAAATGTGTAGATAAGTTACATACTTTTTGAATTAGGGTAGGACTTTTAAACTTAAAAAAAAAAAAAACTGGCCTTACACGAGTGAGCCAATAAGGTTCGTGCACTTTCTACTTGATAAATGTCAAAATAGCTCATCGCTGAGCCATTTGGATTTTCAACCAGTCACTTAAATACGAATAAAATTGGTTCGGAGCCGTTCGACTCACTCGTGTATCTCCAGCTCTAGAAGGAGATTTCAGGTTATATGTATGTGCTATAGTTAACCAGGGTATATATTCAATTCATAAAACAAATATTGTAAGAGACAAATTTTGATTATTTATTGCTGTGGCACAATATTGTATTAAAACTAAATTTTTCTATTTCTTCTTTTTGCTCTACAGTGTGGATTCTTCCATCGAAATCGACCAACCGACAGCTCACAAGAACGACAACCTCTCAGAAATGGTTATCATGGTGATGAGCATCTGTAAGCCCTTAATAGTTTATATCTATTAATTTGCTTAATGTAATAATATTACCTATACCTACATTAAATTTTGGTATACCTAACAAACAAAATATTTGGCCAAGTGCAAATACCTACCTACTGTTGAATATTGCTTAGAATGTTAAAAATGTTCGAGAGAAAAAAAAATATTTTTGGAACGACTTTAGTCAAAAGATCAAATAAAACAAATGACAACAAAAAAAACTTGTTAAAACATATAATTTTTGTACACGCTAAATATTCAAAATTTGTATACAAAAAATAGTGCTACTTGCCGCCATTTATTTAAAAAAAATTTCTTAACGAACAAAATTAAAATTAAATTTTAATTCACATAGATTTACTTATATAAATTTAATTATAATTATTGTTTTTTTTTTTTTTTAATTTGAAAAATTTACTAAATCCTAGTCACGACAAAACGAATGATTTTTTTTTTATATTTTAATAATTATTTTATCTTATTATGTACAAAAAAATATATCTCTGTAAAATAATTTCAATAATATTTTAACTGTATTAATAATAATTTTTGTTTCATTTAAAAACTACTTAGTGAACTTAATTTAACAAAAAAAAAACAAAGAACAAACAAATGCAATCGTTTTTTATAACAAAAACTAGTAAAATAATAATAATTATGTGCTTTAGTGTGTGAATGTAAGAAAAATTGTTATTTTTTTTAACGAATGTTTGATGTATATGTGATTTTTGTAAGTTATTATTATTGTATTTTTTTATTGCATAACTTTTGACTTTAATTAATACTTGGTTATTTATTCAATTTAAAATAAAAATAAATTAAAAAAAAACTGTATAAAAAAGAATATTGTATTTATTTTTAACAACAACTTATAAAGTTAAATTGCAATATAAATTTAAAACATTAATTACAATTTGTAAACTTGATAGGTAGGTACATTGACCTACCAACATACATAGGTTTTTTTTTTTCAATTTTCCACTGCCTTTGACTATTCAAAATAAATCAAAATATAGGTATATAATTTAATAGTGTAACTCAGAATTAATAAGTGATTGTTTTTTGTATCAGAATCTTTTGAAAAAAAAGTTTTTGTATAATGTATTAAATACATATCATGAATTTTTCAAAATATTGTGTTGCAAAGGCGGGAAAATTTTGTATTTAGTTGAAACAAATCAACTTACAACTATATTATAAGATACCTACAAATAAATCAGTTTTTAAATGCTTATTAAACAGTTTGTATAGTTATATATTTTATGCTTAGTAGGTTATTTTTGTTTTAATTAAAATAACAATAATTACATAAAATAATAAAAATAACATAATTATGAAAAATAAAACTTTAAACATAAGAGAGATTTGCTTCATTTAAAACTGTACTTACAAGAACAAATCAAAACTGCAGAAAATAAAATAAATACACATAAAAAAAAGGAAAAAATTAATGTTCAAAATTATCTATTCGCTCTATTTAACTTTTAGGTATGTAGGTACTTATGTAGAAAATCTATGTCAATTTCCTTTGCTTTTGATTAGGGATTTGATTATTTTAAAATCCAATAAGATAGTGCCAATTAATTGCTTGTATTTTGTATTTCTACTGTTGAATCCTCAAATAGAAATTAGGTTTTATTGAAGTCATTGGTCAAAACTGCCAATTGCCAACAATTTTTGGCAAATCCCGTTATATCACTTCACAAATTAATGGTATTTTCAATTGGTAAAATAAATCAATTTTTTTGGTTTGGATCTGTCAAAACGCTGATTTTGCATTCCAATGGGCAAGTAAATCGATTAATTTTTTGATTTAAAATCTAAATTTTTCGGCAGATTTACCCTTCCATGCACTTACCTACACCAATACAATTTAAAGATGTCACTTAAAAAATTTGTTTTTATTGTTTGAATTTTTATTTCGATTAAATGGAAATTGTGTTCCAAATATAAAGAAAAGCATTTATGATATAAAATGGAAATAATTGAAATTGCTAGAAGAAATTGAATTTGCTGAATTCATGAAGATCATTTTTCTCTTCTGAAAGTGCATCAAGTGATGACGAGTTTTTTGAAGTTATAAAACAGACATAAAATTACGCAAATACAATGGAAAAAATAAATCAATTTGAAATGGCGTTCCATTCACCACGAAATAAATCAATTTTTAGATTGAAATCTGAATTTACGAATCGAAAACGCCATAAGACAGAAGCTCAACTAGTCTCGTGTGTTGTATTAGTTTTGTTCAGTGACGTTGTTCCGAACAGTTTGGAACAGTTTAGAGCAGAAAAGTACAAGTTTTTGCTGTTCAATGAGAATTTTCTGTTCCAAACTGTTCTGATTTGCTGTTCAGTGAGTCTGTTCCGAACAGTTTGGAACAGAATAGAACAGGATTTTCTGTTCTTACTTTTTAGGTAATACAACTTGGAACAGGTTTCTGACAACTGTCAGGCAGCTGCCTGTTCTATCTTGTCTGACATTTCTGTTCTATCCTGTTCTATTCTATTCCGTTCTGATCTGAACAATCTTATTATGGAGTCATGTCTCGCTGTCATTTAATAAATTTCATACGCCATACATCAGCACAACAAGAGACAAATGTGGTTCTAGGGATATGAAATACATTAAAGCGAAAGCGACACACGACTCCACAACACAAAACACGAGACAGCAGGAGTGTGGACCAAAAAAAATCCCAGGACGGTGTTTACATTCGAGTCCTCTGACTTTTTTTGACTTCACAAAAGAAAACGTCAAAAAAAAATCTATGCCGGTGTTCACATTGGATTGACTCATCCGACTATTTTTGACTTCTTTGAAATTTATCTCACCCCCACTTCATAGTTAGAAAGGTTGAAAAGTAGTAAATTTAAAAAAAAAATTAGAAATTTTTTGATTTTTTTTTTTGACGTTCTCTTTTGTAAATTAGGAGTCAGTCCAATGTGAACACTGTCTATGAAAATTTAAATTTTTTTTAGGACGGTGTTCACATTGGAAAATTTGTGTATATTTTTTTACATTTTCTTTTGTAAAATCAAAAAAAGTCGGAGGAGTCATTTGAATGAGAACAACATTGTGCACAGAGATTTTTCAAGTCAGAACCGAAAGTTCGAACGAAGTAAGAGTCCGATTACACGATTCGTTTTTTCGTTCGTTTCGCCTTTCGTCTTTTTGAAAAGCACATACATACGTTCGTGATTACACGGTTCATGAAAATACGTACGTACTTCCTTTCGTTATATTGAGGTTTGTGGAATTTGGGGTTGTTTTGTGGAAAATAAATTTTAAAAATCTACTCGTGTGCTCTCGTTAAAATTGTCTGCTGTGAAATTATATATCTTCTTATAAATGGTTTGTGCGGTCACAGTAAAGTAAATTGAAATTAAAATTTGACGTACAGTACCCCGGAGTGTAGTAGCCCGTAGCGTAATGGTTAGTGCTTTCGACTGTCACGCTGGAGGTCTGAGATCGCTTCCCAGCCTCGTCCACCTAAAAACTAAAAAGTTTTTTTTTCAGGGCTACTGCCTCTTGCGAGAAATTGACAAATCCTCCAAGACTATCACTTGTCACGAATAAGTGCTTCTCGTTTAGCCGTTCGGATTCGGCATAAAATTGTAGGTCCCTTCCATTCCTGTCGAAAGGCGCACACAGGAATGGTTGCGAGTTGTTAGTCACTAGGCCCTGGTTCTTCATGAGCCGTTGTGCCACCCGATTTTATTTGTATACCTCAGAGTGTTGTATGAATTCGAGGATTCTCAAGCAATCTTCAATCATTTATTTCGAGGTAAAGAGCTTTTTACGAATCTGTCAAACACCCAAAAGTGACAGCTAGCACTTTGTGGGGAATGTCAATTGCATAGGAATATTTTGGAATACCACCACAAAGTGATGAATAAACCCTTGTGAATAAACTAGAGATCGATATATATTGCTATTTGGTGAGGAGCTTTATTGAAGTAAATTTCTAAATGAAGAACTATATGAAAGGTGAGCACGGAAGCTGATGTCAAAAACCATAGAAAAATGGCTTTTTGAACTAGTCACCATCGCCCTATTGCACTAAAGCGAAATTAATCATATTTCTCTTTTTTTCATTCCTACTTGAGCGAGATGTTAGGTTTTCTTAAAAGAGGTGCACTCCCGAGTGTTGACGAAAAGCAACAAACTACAATTTTGAGGCGTACATCATATGAGTTGCTTCTATTCACTTGTTTTTGGCCGACCACAGCTGGCAAAAAAACAAACATTGTTCGGTCAGATAATTTATGCCGGTGCGGTCCCAATTAACAATTTTACTCCTATACTCATTCATAGAAGGTATTTATAATCGTTTATTTCACTCATTTAATTTCACTTTAGTACTCCATACAGTTAAAAAGGAGAACTTTTTAACTTTCTAAGAGAGTTTCCAAAGAAGTGGTTAAGGAGTGAAGTATAGAGTGTGAAGAAAAATTAAAAAAAAATCATGTAGAAAATGCTGGGGATCGAACTCTGGATGCCTCACACTAGTTGTCCAGCTCGCTAACTGCTTGGCCAATCTCATAATATAATAATAATTAGGATTAAAACCGATTGACGTTCTGCTTCAAAGAATTTTATAACTTAAAATTTATTACAAAAAATCTATTTGTTTTCGAATGCCGCACGTGAATTAATAGAAGAGCCTAATGTTTTCATTGCACATAATTATTTATGCAAATAATAAAGATGCGCACATTTTTGCAAAACTAAAAAGCGTGCGCTCATTTGCATTATTAGGGGACGGTGGTTAAAATGGCCTCACCTAAGGAAAAGTCCCATAACTCGGAAAAAAGTGACATTTTTTTGCTTTACGAGTTAAAGAAGTTCCAAACAGTATTAAAATATTTAATTTTCAAAATGCCTTCAAATTGCAACGAATCAAAGTTCAAAGTAAAACAAACATAAACAATATAACAAAAAAAAAATAAAATCAACAATTTATTTAGAACAACAAACATCTTAAATTTATAAGTAAAATAAACATAAACAAAACTAAAACACGGAACATTGGACGTTTTGGGTGCATTTAGGGCTTTTGATAATGTGTCCTCAGTCCAAGACTGATTATTTGTAGATCGTTCATATTTGTCAACCATTTTCACTATACAAGAAAAATGAAAATGTAAAAGGGTAACAGCCATATTATTGACTTGATTCAAAACTAGTTTTACGGCAAAACTAGTTCAATAGAAGATTCAAGTCCCAATATTTGGACAAATCGGTATTATTAACTAAAGTTTTGGTATTTTAAACTCAAAATATTGAAACTGGGATTCCAAAACTTTCATAAATAATACCAATATGTATAAAACTTGCAATTTGAAATCTCCATAAAACTAGTTTTGCTTTTAAACTAGTTTTGAAAAACTCAATAATATGGCTGTAAGTATAAAATGGCACACTATGCCATTTTACCCGAATGTAAAATATAAGAAATAGTTTTAGACCAAACAATTTCAGTAAATTAAAACGAAATACTTGATATTTACATGTATTCACTGCTTTCTACAAAATTCACCGTTTTGTATACAGTTTTTTGTCAACAAATTTTTCTCAAAATTTTATTGTTTCTACTTTTGGAGATGGCTATAGACACATTTTGATCTGTCAAATTTCAAATAATATCTTGAAGTTGCTAACATTTTGTATATGTCAGTTCTACCAGATAAACTAAAGAATTGTGTTCACCAAACCTTCTAAATCTATTCGATTCTACGATTTCTAGCGCGGGGGCCATTTTACCTTGTTGGGCCATTTTAGGCCACCTTCCCCTACAAATTAATTATTACAATCACACAACACGTTTTACTTGAATTACAAATGGTGGCAAAATGGAGTCATGGCGGTTGCAATATAAGACTTTCCACATTTGCTTATATAAACATTATTGGAACGCGAGCAAGATACTATTTTTAAGGATTACATTAGGCGTGTTTTTTTGTGCACTCTATGTTAGCTTAAGAAATAATGGCACAAAAAACGCTCATCATTGCTTCAGAAAAGAATTTGGCAGCACTGATACAAAAATGACATTTTCTGACATCTTGGCTATCAAATGTTTGTCAACAAAAAAACTTTAAAAAAAAACTTTTAAACTAAAAGAAACGTCTCCTCCCTGGTCCAGGTATTGCTTTTATTTATGGGAAAGTAACGTTTATTTTAAATTAATAACTATATTTTAACAAATTAAAAAATGTTTGGTTTTTGCCTATTTTTCCGTCATCCTATCCTCGACCATTCGACTCGTGCTTCAAAATCCATCTACCAAATTAATGAATTTTTGGATGAATTTTTGATATTTGTTGAGAATTCATCGGATAAACGTAGAAAATAGTGTATGGAAGCACTGTTTTTATTTTAGCTTAAAGGCTCTTCCAAACCAATGCGGAACATTCGTTGCGGCGAAAAAACATTCGCATGTCAAAATTTATTTACATGGTGATATATGAGAGTGCCCACACCAACGCTGTGGAGAAACATATGAAATAATTTTGACTGACGAATGTTTTTTCGCCGCAACGGATGTTTCGCATTGGTTTGGGAGAGCCTTAATTCTTAAGCAGAGATGTTTATCGCCGCCAAGTAAGCATATTAGTTGTTGTATTTTACATGGACATTTTTCTTAAACTAACATAGAGGGCACTAAAAAACACGCCTATTAATATTTCTTTTGTAATTCTGTTATAAAATCAGCTTGTTCCATAAGCAGGAATGTTTATCGCCGTGTAATAATGGAATTTTTGTTGTCGTTTACATAGAATGAAAGATAGTGAAAGAGAACGAAAACAAACTGTAAAAACTACTTTTCCACCAGACACTAAACCGATATTTAGCTAGATTATCACAAATCTCCTTGAAATCTCGAAGATTTACCATAAAAATTTTAATCTCATCAAATGAAGATTTCAATTAAAGTAAAGAAAGAAAAAACCTAAACAATAGAAGTTATATTGTTTTTGTTTTTATTTTAGTGGACTGTATTAAATTAAATTCAATAAAAAGTATTTAAGCGACCCTTAGTCCAATGCGTTTCGGTCCTGATAACAATTACAGTGGACCTCATCAGTTAGAGCTGTAATTGTTACCTTTCTAAGACGTACATTTTATAAACGTCGGTAGCCATCGACTAAAATGTTGCGTCTTAGAAAGGTAACAATTACAGCTCTAACTGATGAGGTTCACAGTAATTGTTATCAGGACCGAAACGCATTGGACTAAAGGTCGCTCAAATACTTTTGATTTCAAATAAAACTCATTGAAATCTACTTGGAAACATTAGTTTGTCAAATCAAACAAAATTTTTTTTCGGAGAATAATTGTGGAACTGACCCATTTAAAAGCCATTTTTGTTCATTAACATATGGAAATGTAAACAAAAACTATCTATCTCATATGACTACCACTTCCTATCAAAAAAATGAAACAACATTTGAAAATTTGGTCATAATGCTCCTTTTGATCGTTTTGTGCAGTGGAAACACCAAATAAATCTCATTACCTTAACCTCGGTTCAGCAGTCAGTGGAAACGTAGTATTAAGGCTCTCCCAAACCAATGCGGAACATTCGTTGCGGCGAAAAAACGTTCGCATGTCAAAATTTATTTACATGGTGATATATAAGAGTGCCCACACCAACGCGGCGGAGAAACATATGAAATAATTTTGAGTGACGAATGTTTTTTCGCCGCAACGAATGTTTCGCATTCGTTTGGGAGAGCCTTTAAGGCTCTCCTAAGCCAATGCGAAACATTCGGTGCGGCGAAGAAACATTCGTCAGTCAAAATTAATTTACATGGAGATAAATGAGAGTGCCCACACCAACTGCGAATGTTTCTTCGTCGCACCGAATGTTTCGCATTGGTTTGGGATGGCCTTTACCCTCACTTTTCACTCCCTTCATCGACAAATAAAATTTCGGCATTATAAAATCAAATATATTATATTTGATTATATAACATTAAATTTATATTTTAAGACTTATCGAAATATACCCTATTGTTATGCCTTAACCAATGACACGAACCTTTTTTATACTGGTCTTTCTATAATTCAACCGCTAGCGCTGTAATCGTCAAGTAGATTTTCCCCTTAATTATATGTCAAAAATTTCTATTTGTCAAACAAAAACAGTGACGTCGGATACAAAAAAAAAACAAACAACAAAAATTTTTCTGTCCACTGTCTGTGTCCTCTGTGTGTATACTTTGCATTGTTTTTCGGTTCTCCATTGCACAAAATAAACAAATAAAATCCAATAAGGAAAAAAAACAAATTATAATATTTTTGTCTATACAAAAGTTAAATAAACAAGTGCAAAAAAAAATTGTTTGTGTTTATTCAAGAAATCGGAAATCTTCGTTGAGCAATTCCTCAGTGTATACCTCTCTACCCACACAAAATTCTCGCGAAATTTTCTGTAGATGATTTTCTGATTTGCTAAATTTAAGAAAAGTGAATGGAATTAATTGATAATTTTAAAAATTGTCTCTCTAATTTCTAATAGGAGGTTTATTAAATGCGAAAATTCAAAGTCCATCAACCAGCAAATCGGCTAATTGATATCTTACCTTTGTTATCTAATTGGATTGCGGGCGAAAGTGAATTCGAATATACATAGCAACTTGCATTCCATTCCACAATAGTTTCCTAATTAATTCTAATAAGTTTGCGACATCTCATCCGACAGCGCGCGACGTCCGAAGTCTTGCGATTTGAAAGAAAATTATCACCTCGGTCAGGGAAGTGGTTGCACCAAAACAATCAACTCAAAAATAAACCAAGTAACTATCTCCGTCTCCGCTCCTTGTAGTAAAAAATAAAAACAATAGATGGATATTTTCTCTAGAGATGCTTATTAAAGAGATTAAAAGAATTTTTCTTACATAATTTTAAAATTGTCTCGGGCGATATAGAATTATTAAAGAAAAACACTTGCGGAGCACAACTCGGTTTTGCGAAGTTGTGTGAATAGTACCGTGAAATGTTGTTTTTATTGCAATTTGAAGTTCCAAAGAAGTGGAAAACAGTTGCGTCTTAAAGTAGGTAAGCACCTGCAGGTGAATTTTGTGTAGACTGTTAAGTATAGCTAATATATACGCAACGCAAAAACTTTTTACCCAAAGTTAGGTGCCTACCTACCTGAAGTTTGTTTGTTTTGCGATTTAAATCAACTTTCAGTATTCCTGATCTAACAATTGATTTGTCCAATTTTTCGATAGGTAAGTGTTTTATCAAAATGAGAATTTTGTTTTTGAGTTCTTCTATAATAATCATCACCCAATGTACCAAATGAATTACCACCAAAATTTAAATAATCTTTGTATATTTTTCAAAATAAATGCTTAAGGTGACGTCACACACTGAAAAGAAAGTAGGTATGTTCTTTCAGAAAGCAAAACTTTTATATTATGACGACCCAAAAAGAGTACCTACTTTCTTGAAAGCGGTTTCTGAAAGTGATTTGCTTTCTTGAAAACGCTTCCACAAACAAAAAAAACTTTCACTGTGTGACTCGTTCCTGAAAGCGTTTTCAAGAAAGCAAATCACTTTCGGAAACGCTTTCTGCTTTCAGAAACTGTTTATGAAAGTAATTTGCTTTCTGGAAAACGCTTTCACAAAAAAAAAAACTTATTATGTGACTAGTTCCTGAAAGCGTTTTCAAGAATGCAAATGACTTTCAGAAAACGCTTTCTGCTTTCAGAAACTGTTTATGAAAGTTTTTCGCTTTCTGGAGAGCGAACGTATGTTTTTCACATGAATTGCTCTTCTATCAGGTACATTTTGTGGGATCGTTACGTTTTCCCTCAAATGGGTTGACTGGGTTACGTTCTATCCCGCGAAACGAGATCTGGGAGCGACACCTTTCAATCGAATTATCGCACGATACAGAAAACGAACTTTTATCTTTTAACTCATTATGCGGCCAAACTATACATTCTAGAGTCTAGACCCCCATAGTTGACACCTTTTTTTCTCTAAACAGGATTTCCAGCTCAACTAAGCAACTGAGAGGATTAAAAATTGCATGGTTGTGATCTAGGGAGTGTCATCTTTCAATTGATGTAACACACGATACGAATCTATTGTATTTATGAAAATATTTTTATAATTCATATATTTTTATTTTCAGAAAGTACTTTCAGAAAACGCTTCCGCTTTCATAGTGTTTGACCCGAAAAGTGCTCTCTAAAAATTCACTTTCTTGAAAGTAAAAAGTTTTCAGAAAGCGCTCTCTGAAAGCTTTTTCCTTTCATAGTGTGACTGCTCCCTGAAAATACTTTCAGGAAAATTTTAAAATCGTAGTTTTAGAAACATATTCTGAAAGCATTTTCCTTTCAGTGTGTGACGATGACGAGACCTTTATTGTACTAAAAGGAAGTGTAATGATGCCACTTGCTTTTGACGAAGTCCTTTTAAAAAATAGGTTCGGTCGTTTAACTTTATCCTGGTTGACTTAGATTTTTGTATGAGAACCCTTAAATTTTAGAAAAATGGGTTTTCGGTTCTCACGAAAAAAAAACAGTGGCTCTTACAGTCGCTACTGAATACATGTGAGTTGGACGGATTCGCCTATTGCACAAACTGCAAATCCAAACTTTTCCCTTATCTATTTATTTCTATCCAAGAAAAGGAGAATGGGCATTTTGGTCTATCTATTGCCCACGAATGAGACCGTTGGAAAGCTTAGTCCTAGTAGATAATTTTGATTTGTATGGACACAAAGCTGTAAACCATGGGGTTTAGAAAGTATATGGCAACAAAGATTGCAATTAGAGATAAAATTATTGCAATAGTGTTCCATTGAAATGACAGTATTGGTTACTTTCGACGAACTAAATAGAACCCAAATAAAGGAACTTTTATAGCAATGGGAAAAAATATCGGATAATACCATGATGAGCGAATAATTCGCTTAACAGTATGAAAATTCTACTTTTTTTTATTCGATTTTGCGAATTTAATGAATGGGTTCAGTGCCCACAATTGAGGTATACAACGTTAGAAAGCTTAGTTCAAGAGCATCATTTTTTCCTATTCCTACAGAACGCGAGCAAACAAAACAAAACAAGTGCTTCACAATTGACTTTCGGGATTTTACATTTCGGGATTTTACGTGCCAAATTTGGCAATTCGGGATTTTGCAATTCGGGATTTCGATACCAACCCCCGTTTGTTTTGCATTTTTTTTGTTGTTGGCTCCCGTTCTTGTAGGAATAGAAAATTGTTTATTTTTGAAAATTAAATTTAAATATGTTAAATATATGTTATATTAACTATCTAACCAATTCTTCTTTACAATCTAGTGCTAAGTGAATGTGAATATGCAATACTCCTGAAGTGAATAATTTTTGTGTGTGTTTGTGTTCGTCGTTATTAATGCGAATAATTTTCATGAAGAGATGTTTTTATCAAATTTTCGATTATCTACTAACAAGTACCAACAAATTTACGGAAGGTATTGAAAAAGTACTAAAAGTACTAATTTTCTCTCATTCTAACCATGAACAATTTTAGAGAAGTCAAAAATAGTCGAAAGAGTCAGTCAAATGTGAACACCGTCCATCGAACATTTTATTTTTGATTTAGAGTTTGAATAGGGGGGTTCACACTCATCAACAAGTCGATCAACCTGAGTCGTTTTGCTAGCGTTCACATTCAACAACCGCCACATCAACTTCATTTGTAAATAAATTTTCAGAAAGCAAACACGGCGTAGATTTAACTTTAAACATCATTTTCAGCGAAGGAAATTAATTTTTTCCCCTTCCTTTTGTGGGTTTCCTTTTTATTTGTCAACCCAATCTCCATAAATCTCATATAAAAATTAAAATCCACTAAAAGTCAAATTTTCAGACATATTAGTCGGTGGAATAGTGTTCACATTAGGGGGGTAAATAATTTGTTATGTGAACAAAAGTTTAACGACTGTCGGAAGTTTTTCAAATTTTTGATATATGCTCGGTCGAACGACCGCTGTAGCTGATGCGAACACTAGTTGAACAACTGATATGTCTAAAAATTTGGATTTTAGTGGTTCTTTTTAATTTTTAAGTGAGGTTCATATAGAATGGGTTGAAATAGAAGTAAGCCCACAAAAAGAAGGGAGAAAATATGAATTTCCCTCCCTGAAACTAGTGCAAAAAGTTAAATCTACGCCGTGTTTGCTTTTTGAAAATTTATTTACAAGTGAAGTTGATGAGGCGGTCATTGAATGTGAACGCTAGCAACACGAATCAGATTGATCGACTTGTCGACGAGTGTGAACCCCCCTATTTGTTACAGCGGTCGTTTGACCGAGGAAAATATCAAAAAATGTGAAAAACTTCCGATAGTCGTTCAACTTTTGTTCACATTACAAATTATGTGACGTTTCGACACGAGTCTATGAACTTGTCGATGAGTGTGAACCCCCCTAGTTCGAACTCAGAGGTCTAAATGTCAAAATACATGAGCAAACCAATCCAACATTTTGTTTGCTCATGCATTTTGGCAGTTAAACATCTTAGTTGTTATTTTAATGAACTCACAAATTTTTAAATTATTTTTAAGCGAACATAAAGGACACAAAAAAACACACCTAATAACCATGATAAAACTAAACATGCCTAATGACATCCATCTACAAGACGTTCTGATCTTACCCATAAGTATGTGAATTCATTATTATCTTGTTCTTTATTAAACAATAAAAAAATTATCAATCAAAACAAAATCACATCTAAAAGAATCATGAGAAGCTTTCGACAAGAATATCTAATTGATGCATTAAAATAAAACCGTGATCTGATAAATAGGTAGGTAATTTTTTTGAACTCGTTTTATAGAATTAGACGATCACTTGATTGATGTTTAAAATCTTTATTAGCGGAGTTAAATCACACATAATAAAAGAAGCTTGAGGTGCTATTACATTATCATATTTATATGACTAATATTGTCATATAAAATATGGCAAAATATATGTTTGTATGGCAAGTAGTATTAGGATATGCCATATAAATATGACCAAATTATATGTCCAAAAGCTTTTTCATATAATATTCAATCATATAATAATGAACCTTTGACATATAAAGTCTGAAACGAATAAAATTAGTTGACAAACATTTCACTAGGCCATATAATTTTATATTATATCAAAATTAAAGTTAATTAAAATGGAAAATGTTATCCTAAACATGGCCGTATTGTATTTGAAAGAAGAAAGAAAAGAAAAAGGCGTCACAGAAAATTTATTGAAAGAGCTTGAACCAATATCTTTCGCAAATTTTGTACGATTGTCAAGAGAAGATTTCGCAGCCATGTATCACAAAAATTGTTCCTGAGACGTCCCAGGCAATTTTTGAATCCTTAAAAGGTCAATATTTGAAAGTAGGTGGTACCTTGCATAAATTATTTTATTAAGCTCAATTGGATCTTTTAAACTACTTTAATGTATCTAGTTTCCATCATCAGAAGCAGATTGGAAAAAAATATCCAATGATTTTTATCAACGGTGGAATTTCCCTCATTGCTTGGGAGCGATAGATGGGAAGCACATTGCAATAAAAGCACCAGCACATGCAGAAAGTTCATATTACAACTATAAGAAATTCCACAGCATTGTGTTAATAGGAGTTGGCGATGCAAATTATCGGCTAACCTATATTGATGTCGGATCAAATGGGCGCAATTCTGATGGTGGAGTTTTCAATAGTTGTTCGCTTTCCCATCTTTTAAAAGACGATTTATTGCACCTTCCGCAACCAAACTTTTTGCCTAACACTCAACAAAAGGTTATAAAATTTGTCATTTACCTAAATATTATAATTAAACTTCTGTTCTACTCAGGTGCAATATTGTTTTGTTTGCGATGACGCTTTTGCAATGGGAAAAAATATTATGAAGCCGTTCAGCAGTCGTCAGTTGACCTATACTCAACGAATATTTAATTATCGTTTAAGCCGTGCACGCCGGGTCATCGAAAATATTTTTGGTATTATAACGAAAAGATTCCGCGTTTTTGAAAAACCTATGCTTTTGGAACCACCGAAAGCTAAGCTCGTTACATTAGCTGTATGTGCATTGCACAATTTTTTAATAGATGTAAGGTCACCGGATTACGGTTTAGATATCGAAACCTTTCAAACGGAAGACGAAATGATACAAGATTTGGCGGAATCACCTGAAAATGTTGAAAATGATGCGAATGAAATTCGAAACCATTACATCATTACATGGATGGTTCTTAACACCAAATGCAGGAGAAGTGAAATTTCAATACCCAGCAATCGTTTAAAAAATAAAATATTTTTGTAACGTAATTTATAAATGTGTTATATTCGATTAAATAAATATGTACTTATGTATGTGTACATATGTACAGTATTAAAATTGTACATGATGTCTTTTAATAAATATAGCTATATGTAAATTCGCTGGATGGACTGTTTACACGTCCATTACTTGGTTTAAAGTAGCAGTGAAACTATCTTCTTCAATCTACAAAGGAAAAATCCTTTTTAAAAAACGATTAATATCAAAATGAAATAAAAAAACAAACCTTATCATTGAAATCTATTATAGCTAGTTGAATTATTCTTTTCAGTTGCTGTCTAAGGTTGTCTGTCTTCAATCTTTTAATTTTGGCAGTTACAAACTGACCAAAAATGAAAAATTCATCATTTCTTGATTCGTTTAAACCTTCAACTGCTAATTTTATACCATTCAAAATCAACTCATCACTATCATTCTGTAGTTGACTCCTTTTGTTTGCTCTTCTTTTAATTGGTGTTGTAGTTGCTTTGTAGACGTTACATTAATCAGATTGTGGTATTTCTTGGTCCGTGTAAATATTCTTCAAAAAATATGTAAATAAATTGACATATGTATATAATAAATACGTATGTACATGGTAAGAATTTTACGTGATTTATTTCTTACCGCTGTTATGTTCGAAATTGTGTTTTCTGTTGTTAATACATCATTCTCGGCAATGAAATTCATTGCATCAAACCACTTCCTCTTAGTGTACTGTTCTCGACCAGACCCAGATGGTTTGATTTTATATTTGGCTGCATATGTTTTGAACTGAACGCGCAGGTTGTTCCACTTTGACGAGATCTCAAGCACTTTGATTGTGTTATTGAACAAATTCTCCTCTATCTCACGCCAAGAAGCTTGTTTTTTGGTGCGGTTTTTGTACCATTCTCCACAGCAGTAATGAGTTGTGATATTTCGTGCTGGGTCCACTCATGCAAAATATGGCGTGCGCGTTTCTTTTTCGGTAGTGTAACAATAGCATCTTCATGCAATCCATTTACAATAATACTTTGATTTTCCATATTAGGAAAAAACCGTTAGATAAATATGCAATATTATAATATAATAAAATACCGAAGGAATAAACACAAACTATTTTAAAAATTAGATTAAAAAACAAATCAGGAGTACTTATTTACTTTGACACATATCAACCAATTATTTTATATATAGCAAGTAGAATCATATAAAAGTAAACGATTTTTATATGACTATATTGGCATAAAACTTCATGAGGACATATATTTTGATTTAACATAATGGCATATATATGGCTCAAATTCATCGCCATATATATGGCGTCATACATATTTTGTCATATAAATATGTCTTTCACACTTATATGACCCGTCTGAGGCAAAGTTATATGACAAACTGGCCATATTTATATGATAGTATACACATACATAACAAAACATATACAAAATAAACTTTAAAATATGTGAGCATTATAATCTTGAGTAATGTTCATGTGTGCTGGATATAAAGTACCTATAGAATATGGATCTGCGACTGGTGCCAATTTTAAATGATATGTTTATCTATTTGGCCTGCGAAAAATATAAACAAACAAAAATAAACAATCTCAGATATTTAACAACAATAACTTATCAAGCTTAGACTAGTAGAGAGAGAAAGAGAGTTTAAAAATGCCTTCCTATTTCCGAGTGAATAAGAAATAATTTAACACATCTAAGTAACGTTCGTTGGTTAGTTAGTAGGTATTTAGGAAAACCATGTATGGAAGTCATTGGTATGGTACATACATAGGCACCGGTAAAATGTGCACAAAGATATATTAACTTATCAGCTCGGGTCCATTTAGCACATGCCTGGTTTCGCCCGATCTTCATACATAAATGAGGGGCGGGTAAGATATTATAGTGATTACGCGTATTACCGGCACACCCATTACCGCTACCCGTGGCGCTTGATGAATTGCTTTTGTTTTTATGTTGCTATTGTTGTATTAATGCTAATCACCAGGGCCCGGATTTCTATGCAAATGCATATTTTTTTTGAAAAGCCTTAGGCTCGTTTCACACACATTCGGTTTCATTCGGTTCGGTCTCTATTGGGTTTGTATTCGGCTGTGCCTGATATGTGTGAAAGGATAAAACGGTGCTCTATGGTTTCTATTAGGTATTTATTTTTGCCGTTTTATCATTTCACACATATCAGACACAGCCGAATACAAACCAAAAAGAGACCAAAGCGAATGAAACCGAATGTGTGTGAAACAAGCCTTAGAAGCAAAATAATCAGATAGTTTATAAAAGCAAAAGAATCAGATAGTTTTTCGAATTAAGAAATTGGCTTTCAAATGGCATTCAATCGTAAGTGCATATTTTGATATAAATGCATATTTTGGCTTATTGAGCATATTTTAACAATAAATGCATATATTTCTTGCATATTTCAAGAAAATAAACTTTGGCTTTCATAAGTTCAAACTATGGGTTTCTCAGTGAGACTATAGTAAAATTAGAGGTTTGGAACTCGCTTAAAAACCGAATAAATTTATTGGACGAAGCAGTTTCAAAAATGCATGCAGTAGATGTAGTCTCCAATGGGTCAGTCTGCACATCCTTAAATGGGAATGAAGATCAGTGGTTCGATATTCAATATAAGATTGTTTCATTAAAAAATACTCCACTAACGTCTGTTAACGTGGACAGGTCATTTTCCATGTACAAAATTTTTTGAAAACTTCAGAAAAAATTTCATGATTCATGCTAACAAAACCTTCTTTCGAAAATAATGCACATATTATTAAAAATACAATTTTTTTTGTTAAACCTACGTGAATTTTATATTTTATGTTAATTTTATTTACTTTTTGTTGTGAAAACTTTCTATTAGTAAAAGACTGTATTTTGTGTCTTTTTTTTTATATAAATGTTTTTTCATTTACTTTTTGAATATTTCTGCAGCATATTTTGGATTTTAAATGGCATATTTTGGATTTTGTATGGCATATTTTGTATTTTGTATAAAATATTTAGTAATTTTAAGTGCATATTAAGGCGCATATTTTGTGTTTTTTAGAGCATGAGAATCCGGGCCCTGCTAATCACGTATGAAGCAAACAGAAAACTTATACAGAACTTATACAGAACTTATACAAATAGATATCAAGGTACCTACGTTTTTTACAAAGTTTTATTTGAAAAAGGAAGCAGGTTTTGTCAAGAGAAGTTTATGACTTTTATTTGCATTTCTTTTCTTAAAAGTTCTTAAATCAGCATAGAATAAATCAAAATGATAAGTAATATATTATAGTTGTGAATGCAAAACAACATAAAGTATTAGAAAGTAAGCAATTTAACTTATCAGGGGGGCTTTCCGTAACTCGATTATCATTAGATGATATCATTTGAGCCATAGCGTTTCCTCTATTTGCTTCACGTACATAAGTCAATAATCGTCAAAACGATATCGTCAAAACTATAGCGTTTGGACGATATCTAAATAGGTATCGTCTAGCATTGTAGTTTAATGATTTAGTACCCACTGTAATTAGACATTTTTTTCTGTTGTCTGTAGACTGATAACAAAATTTCTTATTTAAGATAGTGAAAATGAACACGAAAACTGGACAAAAATAAATTTAATACGAATCCGACGACAATTGAGAGACAAATCAATAATCAAAGCCCTCTTCTCTTCCGAGATGTTGTCCAATAAAATCGCAATTTGAGATTGTGAGACTGCCCTATATACATATTAGGTACATATGTACATATATATGCTGATGTATTTGTATTTATTTTATTTTGTAAGAAGTTTACTTTCAAATAACTTATATTTTGATGCAACCATTTTACTTTTATACGAAACAACACAACAAACTCTCTCTCTCATCGAGTAATCTTCAAGACGATCATCGTTAAAACGATTGTATTGCACGACGTCGTCAAAAGTTAGCTTCGTATAATATCTCAATCGTATCGTTCAATCGTGTCATGCTGTCCGTTTTCTGATCTACACACGCCTATTCCGGACATCTATTTGAATGGAACAGTGCTTCCTAAGTGCGAAATGTTGTGTTTGAACCCCCCCCCTTGCGTTCGCGCCTGGATGTAGCTAAAATAATCGCTGTAGTATAATCAATAAAAACGTTCAATTATGTAGCAAAGGATGTCTACAATGATGTAGCGCATCATCACAGCTGTTTTGAATTGTAAATTTATTCGAGACGTGTTCAACGCATATGAAATTTATATTTGAACTGAATTTGTATGATAGCTGACAACAAAAAAGTTAAAAAACCATAAAAAAAACTTCTCAAGTGCATTGAACGTTCCCAAAAAAAAAAAGTGAAAAGTCAAAAAATGACATGGGAAACCCATATGTCATCTCAAATGCAGCTTGTAGCGCCGCCAAAAGTTAAAGTTGAGTCAACTTTCGCGGCAGACAATTTTCTTACTACAGCTACAGCTTCCCATTGTGTCGATGTATACCATTTTCGTATCTTTCAACTTTGAAGGTGCTACAAGCAACAGCTACAGCTATACCATTGTGTTCAGCCAGTAAGCTGAAAGGAAAGCTCTACACGGCAGTTGTTCGTCCAGCGCTTACATACGGTTCACAGTGTTGGACAATGTACAAGAAGTATGAGAGTAAATTGACGGCATCTGAAATGAAGATGCTTCGCATGACACCAGGAGTGACAAAGCGTGACCGAATAAGAAGCAAGAGAATCCGAGGAAGCCTACACGTCAAAAATACCATCTTGGACAAAATACAGCATTACCAACTTCGCTGGTACTGTCATGTACAAAGAAGATGCCATGAGAACCCAGTTCAAAAGGCAATAGCTCAAGACGTTCCAACACTATCGCGGAAGAAAGGCAGGCGCAAAAACTCCTAGATGAATGAAATGCACCGACACCTGCATTTATTTGGCCTCAGACATGGAACAATCCAAAACCGGGAGGCCTGTCGACGTTTTCTGAGGTCCACCCGGCGAACCCCACAAGTGGAACCCTAGGTGAAGCAGTTGAGTGGGAGAGCTGTGGTCTCCCTCGAGATCATGACAATCGCCACCCCGCCGGTTAAATGAAGAAGAAGAAAAAGAATCGTTCAATCGTGTTGTTCATCGTTTCAAATACTTACAGAACAGAGAACAACTAAAAACAAAAAAACGTCGTCAGACAGTCATACGTCATGAGAGACCTGCAATCAGATATTTGTTTTTGTTTATTTCATTTTATGTATACATACATATGTATGTAGTTATTTTGAAAAACAATCATTTTTTGAGGGAAATTCGTTACGAATTGGGGCTAGCCGTTTCATTTTCGGCGGTTTTTTTCGGGGCAAAATGGCACCAGCTCCAAATCTAACAACAGCCTACAACCAAAAAATATTAAAATTTGCCCGTCAAAATATGAACCGCTATTGGAAAACCGTACTTAAAATTTTATTATTTAACGCTTTATTAATTAATTATCTAATTTTGACCTTTTCCGTATCGCTTAAATGTATACCACGCGGCTTCGTTGTTTGCCATCTCGAAACTCATAATTAAATGAAGCTTAAACGAGATCTGCATAGTGCGTTTATACTTCTGCAATGCGAAAAAAATCTGATTTTATTTTCTAGATAACGCTAGGGAAAATAACGGGACTTTTTTTTTGCTCAATTCACTTGTTTACTGATGTCAATAAATAAAAAAAATAGTAATGGGTCGCTTCCATTTCCAGTTTTCTATTAAAAGCATTTTTACAGGTGCGTTTATACTTATGCAAAGCACTGTATCTGCAAACATTTAAAATTTAGAAGTGGCCCAGTTAGAAACGTTGCTTGCGCTGTTATTGACTTTTAAATAAATAAGGTTTCTTAATTTGTTGAACCATTTTTAGTCGGGGCCACGAAAAGGAGCTTTTAGTGGAAAATCACCCATATACTCTACAACCCACCACTTAGGTAAATATGTAAATATGTATATTGTTTATGGTTTTCAAGTGCACCAATAGGAAGTTACCAGTGTGGGTCGACCCTTCAGATTTCCGACATTTTTATAGGCGAACTATTAAAAGAATCCATCATTGATAATATTTTCACTTCCAAAGAACAAACTTTCAACCTCTTTTGTTTTCATGCTAGTAAAAATCTGTTCGGAACATATTCATTAAACGGACCTTCTGACGTTCATAACAGTCAAAATGATATGTTTGTGAATTTTTTGCATTGTGAATTTTTTGCACGAGCTGTCAAGTTTTTGTACGTGTTCATCTGAAGTTTATGCTTTGCTTTGTTCAGCAACGTTGTTCCGAACAGTTTGGAACAGAAAAGTACAACTTTTTGCTGTTCAATGACAATTTTCTTTTCCAAACTGTTCTGATTTGCTGTTCAATGAGTCTGTTTGGGTACAACAACTTAAAACAGGTTTTGTGATCTAGCTTGTTTGACGTTTCTCACAAATGTGTGGTGTTCTGTTCTGATCTGACTTTTTTCTCTCTGAACAATCCTAATACTACCTAGTTAAAAAGTATTCAAACTTTACCCGGGGTTTAGACAAGTGAGTAGAACTAGTAGCATTTCTATCATAGTGTTAGTTTTATGGATGTATGTGTGACTAGTAGTTCTCTGCGTGTTTTGTCAACTAGTATGATTTTTTTAAAATATTTCATACAAAAAAGGATAACAATTATGGAAACTATGGAAACAAAACAAATAAATGAAAAAAATACACTACACTAGTAGGATAACTGGCAGGCTACTCGCAGGCAAAAATATTATACTATTTGGGCTACTAGTTGGCTCTCCCGTGTTCTGATACACTCACACACATAAACGCTACTAGTTCTACTAGCTTGTCTAAACCCCGGGTGATACAAATGCTACTAGTTCTACTCGCTTGTCTAAACCTCGGGTTAGACAAACTATTTTAAAAAAGCTTTCTTTTATTTAGAAGCTGTCTTTGACTACTTAACTCTCAAGTCTCAACTCAATGAAAAAATGATGAGACGGAGACCCAAATAAAATAAAACTGACACGAATAGGCAGTCCAATCCACTGACCTGACTAACCCAATTATTTATTAGAGCCGATTTTATTTGATTTGCAAAACATCATAGAGCCAAGTTCGTTTTAAATCTCAATTTCAGTTTGTTTTGCAAATACGTCACAAAATGCTTACAACTGCAACCGCACCTTCTACTCAACAATTAAATTGCCTTAAATTCTTAAGTGGAATTTATTTCTCATTGGAAAACCGATGAGAAAGTTTTTCTTCTATCGCATTCACAATGACGTTTACACAGTTTTGTTTTGTTATTTGACAACTCATTTGACGTCACAAGAAGCATAGAAGTAGGTCGAAATATTTCGTTATTTTAAAAATGTTACAGCAGAATGAGACGACACAATGGAGCGTGGTAGTGGAGCGGATCGGTGGCAGTGGCGGGAAAGATGCGCTTTGATAATTATTACGACAGAGATGATTTTCAACTAGATGGGTACTCGTATACATATATATTTACAAAATGATGCAGCTATAAAAAGTTGAAGGTTTAGAAAAAGGTTGTAGGATAAATAATCCATTTTTGGCAGGATTCCAATTTTTTTTTTTTTTAACATATCGACCAAAATAAATTTTTGAAGCTTATTTTCTTTTCACGTTCACGTAAAGTGGGTTTATTTTGTTGTTATTTTTATTGTGGTTATGTTTTTAAATAAGGTGCTTATAAGCCGGATTGAGGACAGAGTTTTTATATTGTTCTTTTTAAAAATAACTCAATTGATGTGAATAAACTCAAATATTTTGGAGAGTCGTGAATATCTATTTTTAAATCAAACATTTCGATTTTATTTACACACACACACCACACACAGATACCCCAAATTAACTTATCGATGACGGATGAAGTTCAGGACTGACGCAGAAAATAGAAGATACAGAATATAGACGATGAAAATTGATGCGGGAGGCAAAGAATACGTGCTCAATGATTCTGAACAACGCAACGTGATGTAGGTACCTACTTCAGACAAACTTAAATCAATAGATATTCTAATAATAAATATTTTAACATCATTCATGCAATGTGTTAATTTAGCAGAAAGTCAATAATTATGGATGTGACTTTAACAATATAAAGCAAAATAAGATGCACGAAGCACGACTAGATCGCGCTAACTTGCTCTTGTAGCTAAAAACTAAAATGTAGCTAGGCATTGACTGTGAATAGTAATGGTTCGATAGTTATATTTACATATGGTTCATGAGAAAACACTAAAAACAAGTGAAGATAGCAATTTTAAGTTTTGGAATTTTATACAAAAAATTGGAAAATGGTATACAAATTAAAAATAAAGACTTTTCTTTGATTTCAGTTTTTTTTTTTTTGTTTGTAAAAAAAATTATGCATACAAATTTTGAATGCATTATTTTTTCCGAAGTACCGAATTGCAAAATTATGACAAAATCAACCCAGCCAATGACGAGGTATTCGGGAATATCCCAAAACTGCAATTAGCAAGAAAACCTCCAGAACTTTATTTCCGTTATTCGAATTTATTGGCAAAAACCTGGCCATTATTAAAACTGTTTCAAAAATTAGATGAACGAAGTTTAATCAAAATAATAAGAGCCGTTTCCAAAAAAAAAGACTTAATAAAACCGAAATCGTTGTATGACTTCTGCACGTTCGAGATGAGATAGAACAAAAATTTGAATTTTTCCTAATCGCACAAAATTGCTTAACACCAAATTTGAAGCAAATCCGTTTAACCGTTAAATTTACATTTAAAAAAGTAGGTACTTTTCATTTCTAATTCCCTTAATTCGAAACATCGTATCGCCGTATTGCACATTTTTTAGATGAGTATTAAATCGAAAACATTTACATAAATAAATTGATTCAATTGAACATGTACGATGCATGTTGTTCGTTGCAACAGTTTGGGCTCTCTAACGGTGATGATGACGATGAGGATGACTTGCTTATACCTACTTATAAATTTACTTGTGATGAATTATACTTTCTTAGTCTGCTTTTTTACCCGCCTAATAGAATTTCCAATGAAATCCAATTGAGAAATTGAATTGAAATTATATGGTATGAGTTCATTGAAATAAAGATTGAAATATCTATTGCAAGGTTTTACCCAGAAGATGGACATTCAAAATTCGATGCAATACATCATGAGATTATTACAAAAGTTGAAAAGAGTTGTTTTTGTTTTACAAAATTTAAAAAAAAAAAAAACTTTTTGAATTCCTTACTTAGATATTCTATATTTTGTCGGGAGCTTTTTATTAAATTTCATGACTACTCGACATAAAAATTCATCTTAATTGAAAAAAAAAAAACAAAAAAACCATAAGATCAACCAAAAATCTTGATTTTTTTTTGTGTAGAAATTTAAATTTATTAAAAAACAATATTTAGTGTAAAAATGCATATGGCTTCCTTTTTATTTATATTATTTACTAGCGGAAACACCCGGCGTTGCTCGTTTTTTTTATTATTGTTTGTTAACAAATCTCGAAATAAAATTTCCCGTGGAAAATTGTTTTCTTTGAAAATATTTCTGCTATCGTGAATATCTCTGAAATAAATTTGAGAAATGACCGCCCAACTCCCCAGGAAAACTTATTCCCAATATCAATAAATTTCCAACATCTTTTATGTTCCCAATTTTCAAAGGATTGAAACATTGCGCAAGTGGTAATTATCAATAATATAAAAGCCTAACTACATATTCACGTGCTTTTAAGTATCCATTCTAAAGACACCTACTTGTAGGGAAATATTTAAAAAAATTGTATTGTTTGCTATCTCGCCCTAACTTTCAACTGTGAAAGCAAAAGGTGTGATTTTACGGATTTTTGACATTTCGCCACCACTGTCAACTGTCAAGTGCGATTTTTTCGGTTTCTAATAGACATACAGTGCTGGTACTGGCCGTGACAATAGGTTAAATCCATCTCCTAAATCGATTGGCGCTAACTTGCAGTGTTAATTTCAACGTCACAAAATTTCCGCCAACCGTGTTAATCCAACATTATTTGTGAAAGTTTCGCCTTTAAATAGTACTGAGTCGTGTAAATGCAACATAAACGTGTTTAAAATGGAAGAAAATGAGATGGTCAACTGTTTAAATCTTAATCTTAATCTTAACTATTATATAAGGACAAAGGAATTTGTTTGTTCCTTCGCGCATAACTCATAATATTCTTTATGTCTATGAGACGGTTTAAGGATATTTTTTATTTCTTAATTTGTTTAAATTTTCAAAATATTATTGCTTTTTAATTTTTTGTCACCTTTTTCTAAGAGTTTGCCCAAATATTCACTCATACATAACTGTCTGCTTTGGTTTTTAACGTTTGTTTTTTCGTAATGGTAGGTGAATTTAGGGTCGATATTAGCAACATTCGGGGGCTGAGAAAGAATTTCTGTGCTGTGTACGTACATACTGTAAAAAACAGGCCAGCAGTCTTGGCACTTAGTGAAACCCAGGCAGGTGAAAATTCTGATTACTCCGAATTTAGCCTACCTGGTTATAGCTTAGTGCCTTTATTTTTCCTACACCATGGTCTCGCAATATATGTACGTAATGATGTGGCTTATCAGCTTCAACCACAATATGGCCCTTGTTTAAATACAAACTTTAACTTCATGTGGTTAAAATTCACCGTCAATAAGCACATCATACATACATGTTCCATTTATCGTAGCCCAAGTTTGGATAGTAATTCGACTTCTAACGAATTCGATGCGTTGTCCGATTCAATCCTGAGAATTGTTTCCCATTATCCGCACAGTGAAATCGTTGTTACGGGCGATTTCAATGTACACAATTCTTCGTGGCTGCGCTATTCTGGTCAGACAACACCCGAAGGAAGGTATGTCGAGATTTTTGCTGAGTTAAACCACCTGACTCAGCTTGTTGACGAGCCTACTCAAATCGCCAACACTCTAGACTTGTTCCTTACCTCTGATCCTAATAAATACACTATTAGTGTATTATCTCCTCTAGGCTCATCAGACCATTGTGTCATATCTGCGAATTTCCCGTGCCACCAAATCACAGTTAAAGAAAAAATCCCAAAGAGAACCGTTTGGCAATACGAGAAAACCAACTGGGACGGTCTCAATAATTTCTTCAAGAGCTTTAACTGGTCACTATGCTTCCTGGATAGTGATGTTGACGCCAGTGCAGATATGATTACAAACTTGATTCTTTGTGGAATGAGAAATTTTATCCCGAATAGGGTGAAATCTATCAAACCCAAAGAAAACTCTTGGTTTGATTCGAGCTGTAAAGAGGTTATTAGGGTTAGAGAAGTAAGCTTCCGATGTTATAAAGCCAACCCTACTGAGGAAAACCGTCCATATTCGAAGAACCAAATTTGTACATGATCAAACAATACGGCAAAAAATACTAAAATGTCCCAAAGGTAGTAAAAATTGTTGGTCATTTGTAAAAAACATACGAAATAACACCTCGTCCTCGGTTCCTACGCTCGTCTTCAATGATACTCCTTTTGTCAGCTCGCAAGATAAATCTTGCAGCACAAATTGCTGTTAATTCCCCGCTGCCAGAAAGTGTAATGACTCCTCCTGTACTTGAGAGCGTAAATGATTTTATGGGACGAATCTTCTTTCGCACTCGTGCAGTTGCTAAGGTTCTAAAGGATCTCGATGTACACAAATCCGCTGGCCCGGATAGTATCCCTCCCATTGTTCTGAAGAGGTGTTCTTCAACGCTGGCAAAACCACTGCGTAAGCTTTTCCATCTGTCCTACTCTACTGGTCTCTTTCCGAGTGGATGGAAAACAGCATTTGTCCAGCCTGTCCCTAAAAAAGGCGTATCTTTTTCACCCTCTAACTATCGACCTATTGCACTTACGTCCCTTCTTTCCAAGGTCATGGAAACGCTGATTAATTTCCAGCTCAAGAAATATCTCGAGGTACGAAAGTTTCTTAATGACCGGCAGAACGGCTTTCGTAGCAATAGGTCCACTGGTGATCTGATGGTATATCTCACCGAACAGTGGAACAAATCTTTACATCGTTTTGGAGAAAGTTAGATTATTGCACTTGATATTTCAAAAGCGGTTGATAGAGTTTGGCACCAAGCTCTCTTATCGAAAATGCGCGAATTTGGTTTCGATGAACCTCTTCTTCGTTGGATTAGAAATAACCTTTCGGACCGTTCAATACAAGTCGTATTGGACGGTTTCAAGTCTGAAATCCACAAATTAAATGCTGGTGTGCCCCAGGGCTCCGTTTTGTCTCCGAATCTCTTCCTTATTTTTATAAATGATCGTTTGTCTGAAACTTCTAATCCATTAAACTGTTTTGCTGACGATAGTACCCTCAGCTTCTCATATTCTTTTACAGATTCTCATCCATGTCCTTCGGATGTGGAACTTGAACGGCAGCGTATGATAAGCTCATTAAATTCTGATCTCGACAGCATTGTCCAATGGGGAATCAAAAATCGTGTAGAATTTAATGCTTCTAAAACTCAATGTTGTCTCTTGTCGTTAAAGCGAAACCCACTCCCAATGCCGCTATCCATGGGCGGCACTTGCATCGGGGAAACCGAACAGCTCTCAGTTCTCGGTATGTGTGTCACAGACCACCTTTTGTGGAATGACCACATATTTGATGTCGCCAAAAACGCTACTAAGTGTTTAGGTTTTCTCCGTAGATGCAAGAAGTTTTTTTCCCCTTCTGATCTGGCTGTGATCTACGAAGCCCTTATTCATCCAAAACTTGAGTACAATTCTCATGTTTGGGCAGGAGCTCCAAAAACTCACTTGAGTTTGTTGGACAGAATTCAAAAGAGAGCTTTAAAAATGATAGGCGAAAGATCTGTAACAGAGACAATTACATCTCTCGAACACCGCCGTAATGTTTCGTGTCTTTCTCTATTTTATCGCTATTATTATAATCAGTGTTCTAGTGAAATAGCCAGTTGCATTCCTCCCCTTAAAAAATTCAACCGTAGTACTTGTGCTTCTAGGAATGACCATCAGTTCGCCCTCGAGCCCAACTTCGAACATACTGTAATGTACAGAGATTCTTTCTTCAGTCGCACCACACGAATGTGGAATGCTTTACCAGACTCGACTTTTCCCTCCCATTTCGATGTGCAAACGTTCAAAACCAATGTGCATCGGTATCTCCTTCTAAATCCTCTCCTACTTACATTATCACTCGTGCTGTGTTAAAAACATTTTAAGGGTAGCCATAACCCCTTTTGCGCGCGTGGAATATAAAAAAAAAGATGAATTTAGAAAAAAAAATATTTCGATATTTTTTTAAATATCCAAAATTTATTTTTTCAAAAATGTTTATATATTCAAAATTGTTAAGATCGTAAAGGACTGCTTGTATAAAAATGTTGGTTACAATCGGTGTAGTCGTTAACTAGAAATTTGAAAACCCACAAATCGTTTTTATGACAGGTATACTGTTAATAACCATTATAAATAATTTGTTTGTCTACCATAATATTGATTATATATTCCTAATTGTAGTACTTAAATTTTTTTTTTAAATCGTTACAGCCGTTTTTGAAATCAATCAATTTTTGTATATTGGTTGTATGAAATGCACCGATATTTTTTGAGCTAAAAAAGAAACAGTTAAATTTCCCCTCTAGGGAATCATGTAAAAACCTTAAGTCCAAAGTTGCAAGAAAATAGTTTTAGTGGTTTTGTCTGCAGGTCGAGGTACAGACAGACAGACAAACACATAGAAATACAGAATTGACGGACCCACTGTTTCGCGTTCTCTATCATCGAAATGTTAGGAAAAATTATTATCTCGAGTTCGATTCTTATTACGAATCCAAAACTTGGCAAGTAAAAAGAACAGACAAATGAGCAACAACAAACGTCAAAAATTTTTTCGTTATGTCAATTTCTTGGCCAAACACTTAAATGCAGTTTTCCTAATACAATCACTTTGCACGTAAATAACTATTAAAGCATTCCCCATTTATTCTAAATTTCATTTATCTGATCGTTAAATTAAAAAATATTAATTTTTTCAATTTTTTTGTTTTCATTTCAAGTCTGTAAATAATGCAAATCTGAGAAAAGGTCAACAAAAACTGTGATTTTTGTTTTCATTTTGATGATTTCATAATGCTTAGGTTACAGAATTTGTTGCTTTAATTAATTTGAACAAATTTTACCATACGGTATGGGTAAACAGTTTGAATAAGCAATTTGAAAATATACAAGACTATTGTTAGCCTGTTTGTCTAAAAAACCTCATACCAGCATTAGTCTTGTAGTCAATATTTGTAAAGCAGAACATTTTTTACTTAAATACAACAAAAAACATTTAGTTCGCACTTTTTTGAAACTAACTGTAGAAAGAAGAGAACAAGAAAGATTTCAAAAATGCACTTAAATTTTATGTGGTGTTATTATTTGCTGAGAAATTGGTTTCCAAGACAAGATTATCTTTTTCTTCGATAGTTCTATCATAACAACAACCTGTTCCAATTTCATTGAAAAAGATAAATCACCAAATCATGTGCAATTTTTGTATATTGCACCAAGACCTTAAAAAAATGGAAATAAAAGTTTATCACTGAACGAAACTGAACAAAATTATTTTTAAATCTCATGGTTGTTAACTGACCATTTAAAAAAAATGAGCAGGTGTGTGATATCTGAACCCCTTTCAAAAGGTTGAAATTGTCTTCGATCTCTGTTTTTTTTTTTGTTGTATACCTTTGTATGTACGATAACCAACAAAATAAAATTTGATAATAATAACTTTTAAAAAATCTAGCCGGAAAAATCTGAATCTCACACTTTTTCTTAGCTCAATCTACCATCATTTGGACATAGTTAAAATACTTAATCAAATAATAAAATTAATGATTATGATAAATAATCATAATCATTTAAAATTTGATTATGATTAATTTATCGTAATCAATTTTTTTGATTATGATTTTTAATCATTAATTTTTAAACGTTAATCAGATTAACTTTTGGCCAACACTGGTATGTATAGATAAACATAAATGTTGAGGAACATATTTCATTTTGAACTGTTTTGGCACTTGAACTAAATTTTTTAATATAAACAATTCAAAACGTAATAAATTGAATTCAAACTGAATTTATTCTCCCTATCTATTTAGCGATACAAAAATAGAGTTGATATAAGTAAACTACATAGTCATTAAACTTATGTGAGATATGGCGTAGTCTTGAATAAATTATTTGCGAAATCAAAACATTTGTATAGCATGAAATTTTCAAAAAAAAAAAATTAATGTTGTTTTGTTTATTGTATTATTTTATAACTATATAAATGCATAGCTGTATGTATGGAAAAAGTATAAAAAGCAAACAAATTTAAAAAAACATTTGGAAAATAATGTTATTTTAAATTTTTTTTTATATTTTGATTGTAATTGAGAAATGTGCCATAAGAAAAAATGAACCGATGATGTTTTTTAATGACACATTTTGTTTAAATTCCAATGGTTATACTGGGTGATTCGGATAAGGTGCGACAAAAAGCTAGAGCGTGTAGGTTGGGTTGAACCAACAAAAAAACAATCAGATGGAATGAAATCTATTTCTCCACATTTAGGTGGGAGGAGAAATTTTCTGAAAAATATTTACTTAAAATTAAAAAAAATTAAGAAAATGCTTTTTCGAAAGACGAAAATCCATTCTTTTATTTTTTTGAAACCAAGTTGTTGCCGTAAATACCTAAATTTTGAATAATTAGTTTCCAAACTCAAAATTTTGAAGAAGAAATCACAATTTTTAATTTGTGTTTGATTCAAATATAAAAAGAGCATTGAATATTATCCAAAAATCAATCCAAAAATGTACCGCGAAACTGAAAATAAAATTGTCTTGGCTAGCCATAGAATAGACATTTTTCCTAACAAAAATTTAAATATCTTATCTATCTTATCTATTTCAGGTTTCATTGGAAAAATGTAGAATTTAAAAGATTAAAAAAAAAATTACTAGCTTCATTAGAATAAATATAAACTAAATAATTTTTATTAAAAATATAAAAAAAATCACCATAAAAGGTTAAATGGTTTCAATTATGTTGTAGAAATAATCGGCAAAATATTTTTTATTCAGTTACATGCAATAGTATGCAAATCGAATTTACTTTCCTTTTTGTATAAAACAAAAAAAAAATGCCTTTTTTATCAGAAATGGCATATGAACAGGTGACGTTAGCCTGCATTTTGGGTTTCTTTAGCCTATATTTTATAAAAAGGCTACAAAAGAGCAGTCACAATATTGTTCCAAATAAATATAAAAACTCAAATTAATTGATTAAATTCATGTGAAGAATGAAACCCAAAAAAGGGACAACAAAACTCAGTACAAGAAATCGTCTCTGTTTTCGATTGGCATGGGGAAAACGTTATACACTCCAAAGTCACCCAAAATTGAATGGTAGCTTTGGTTGGACAATTTTTGATTTTTAATAATTAAACTATCCAACTTATTTGCCAAAAATTTACAATACTTGTAGATATTCGAATTTTTGAATTTCGTCTTGTAATACTCTAGACTATTTGATTCCAAACTTTTACCAGAATTGGACAATTTTTGACCTATTTTTTGAGTGCTTCAAAATTACTAAGTTTTTCAGATTTTTCTTTTAATTCATGGTTAGTGGTTTGATAAAAAAAGAAATAAAACGTGTATGAATTTAAAACTAAAGTTGTCTTGTAGAAAATGTTATAACAAACAAGTTTATAGTGTATGTTTTTTTCCTTTTAACTGCGAAAACAAAAATCCTAAATTGTTTCTGTCTCACGCTCACCAGTAAATGTAAAACTCAATTAAGATTTATGAAGCATGACATGTATTAAGTTGACAGAATAGAATTTGCAACGCTACATTCTCCAGGCTATTTACTTTGTAAGATAATATGATTTATGAATCCATATCGTTCAATAAAACCACAAATGATAGCTCATACATTTCTATTTTAACGTAAACATACACTCTCAATGATAATATTTATTTCTATACCTTAGATAAAGCGTTATGATAAGCGATAATTCGACATGAAGTTCATATTGAATTACCTACATATAATGTGTCAATTCAATTGTAGACCCATACGTCATCGTTTGTCATTATGAATATACATAGTTATCGGAATTCAAAATCTGAAGTAATACTCGAATAAAATAAATAAATTAATTTGTCCAATATGGAATTAGAGGTGCGCGATAACGGTTGCTCAAAATGTAGATAGGTTAGCACTCAAGATGTGATAAAAATAAGTACGTGCGCTTCACATTTACATCAAATATATATATTAAAACATAAATTTTGTAAGTGCTTTTAATATTTTCTAAAAATAGAAATCAATCAATTATACGAGTGCTTGTGGCTTGTTTATAGTTTTGCGCGCAATATTTACTTGCGCTTTAGGGGGAAATACTGGTTTCTCGAAAACGTATTTTACGATTTGCTTCAAATTTGGTATACTCGTAGAAAGTATTTGTATAAAGGGTAACATAACAGATTCTGATGAATAGGGTGGTTTAAGAAAAATAACGGGTTATTGTTTTAATTTTCTGGTTTGGCATTCAGAACTTAAACCAAAATATCAAAGCTCACCATATAGTCTCAAAATTTGAAAAATGTCAAACAAGTTTTACAAATTTGTAAACTGCTTTTTTTTGAAAATTTTACGTTATAAAGTACCTACTATATTTTGAATTTTAATATTCCATGATCTTATTAATTTAACATCAAACACTGAAAATGGAAAAGATTTTGGATTTTTACCTTTAAAAATATTAAAAAATAAAAGAACCAACTTTCCATTCAAAAAAATAAAATCCGACGAAATAATCACTTCTTAGCTTAGTTTTTTCTCGTTTTTGTGAAGAAGTTGGTTCCTTTATTTTTAAATGTTTTGAAAAGTAAAAGTAGCAGAGAACAATCTGCTTTACAGCGTTTTTTTCAGCAAATTTTTTTTTGTTTTTAAACTAACAATTCCTGCTCCTTCATCTACAAATTTTACTTGCTCTATATGTACGGTACATAGGTCATGTACATGTTTTGCGTCAAAAAAAAATTAAGTTTTAATAAAAACTAATACAAAGATAATGGAGAACTCCAAGAAAGTACTAAAACTTTACAAAAATCAAAGTAACACACACACGTCAGTGGGACTGTTTGTCTGTGCATGTCCTGGTGTACCTCTAGCTAGAGCATTCAAAGTTAAACGGATTGTCTTCAAATTTGGTGTGAAGCATTGTTATGCGATTCCCAAGAGTAGACATTCTAATTTTGGTTTTAGTTCATCTAGATTCTAGAATGAATAACTGCCAGAGGTAAAACGAATTTTGTTTTATCAAGTTTTCTCGAAAACGACTCCAACGATTTTGATTAAACTTCGTACATGTAATTTTTAGACCAGTTTTAATAATAATGCGTAGCTAGTTTTGCCAAAAAGTTCGAATAACGGAAATAAAGTTTTGGGCTTTTTTGAACAAATTACTTACTTTAAGATAGCGCTCACAGCCCAGGAGTAGTAGCCCGTAGCGTAATGGTTAGTGCGTTCAACTGTCACGCTGGAGGTCTGGGTTCGCTTCCCAGCCTCGTCCACCTAAAAACTAAAAAGTTTTTTTCAGGGCTACTGCTTCTTGCGAGGAATTGACAAATCCTCCAAGAGTATCACTTTACGAATAAGTGCTTCTCGTCTAGCCGTTCGGATTCGGCATAAAATTGTAGGTCCCTTCCATTCCTGTCGATAGGCGCACACAGGAATGGTTGCGAGTTGTTAGTCACTAGGCCCTGGTTCTTCATAAGCCGTTGTGCCACCCGATTGATTTATTTATTTTCACAGCCCAGGATGGACTACGGGCTCAACCAACAAAGCAATCAGCCCTTTCAGCCAGCTCTGTTCCTAGCTAGCTACTTCCAGTTGCGAAAACCAAGTTGGTTGAGGTCGTTCTCCACTTGTGTCTGCCACCTGTTATAGGTTCTTCCCCATGCTGAGTACACTATCGGGGTTGGATTCGAAGACTCGTCGGGCAGGTGCGTTGCTGTACATACGCTCCACGTGCCCCATCTCAGCCGCTATATTTTCAGCTTTTTGACAAGGTTGCCGTCACTGTATAGCTCGTCGTTGAATCTTCTAAAATCACACGAAGAATCTTCCTCTCAAAGCACCCTAGAAGACTTTCATCCGCTTGTCCATGCTTCTGCCCCATAGATCAGGCCGGAATGATTAGGGTCTTGTATAAAGTCTCCTTGGTTGTCTGAGAGATGGCCTTATACTCAAATGCCTTCCTAGATGAAAAAAACAGAGGTTGGCAACAGTTATTCTTCGTTTGATCTCTGCACTGATGTCATTTTGCGAGGTAAAAATGGAGGCCAGGTAGACAAAGTCCTTGACATTTTTGCAATTACGTCTGTCCATCGTGATATTTTGCTCGAGTCTACGATGTTGAGAATACTTTTCTTGATGACAGCATATGTCTTGTCCTCATTAACCGCCAATCCCATTTTAGCCGCTTCCGATTCAATACTCGCAAATGCGCCTGTCACAGCTCGTTTCGATTTAATGCCGACAATGTCTATGTCGTCTGCATACGCAAGCAATTGAACGGAATTTTGATAAATTGCAACGCTGGTGTTGACTTTTTCGTTGCGTACAAGTGTTTCAAGAACGAAGTTAATAAGATTGCACGATAACACGTCGCTCGCCTTGCCTTAATCCATTCTCAACATTAAAGGATTTGGTGGTGTTCTTACCGATTTTGACGCAGCAGCGAGATATCTCTATCGTAATCCTGCATAAGCGGACGAGTTCGGCAGGGATGCCGAGATATGACATGGCTCTGTATAATTCGTCCCCTCTCACGCTATCATACGCGACTTTAAAATCGATAAAGAAGTGGCGTGTATCGATCTGGAATTACTGTTTTTTTTCTAAAATCTGTCGTAGTGTGAACATTTGATCGACCGACGCGACGGTGGACTTTGGCCTGGCCTAAAACGACACTGATAGGGGCCGATCAGATCGTTGACTAAAGGTTTTAAGCGGTCACACAGGATAGTCGACAAGATTTTATAAGCGACACCGATGTTTAGGAGACTAATTCCTCTGTAGTTGGTGCATTTCAGAGCATCTCTTTGGATGCGCACCGCACCAGCAGCCTTGTACGACTTAAGTTTGGATATAGACGCACTGCGGTTAGGTCAAATGAGCGGAACTGCTAGCCATCATCGTCCAATTTGAATGGAGTGTTCTGCCTACTAGGGGTATCATGGCTGTCGCTGTCTTCGCCGCTAAGCTTTGACTATGGTGTATCTATACCATATTCCCACTCTATCATCTCGTCAGGAATCCGTTCTAGTTTTGTATTCTTTGGTGTATCGTTTCAACCTTTGATAACATTTTCGAACATCACCCTTGCTGGTACAACCCTCAATCGACCCGCCCGCCCGCTTTTCGTGCTCTCTTTTTTTCCTCCTGCGAAGTCAGCGTTCCCCTTTTCTATTCATTTTCTTTTTGAATTTGTCATCTACGGTCCTCTCATAAAAATGCTTCACACAAAATTTGAAGCAAATCCAATCGCACGATAAGCAGAAATAAGGTATGCTCATTAGATACACCAATTCGCCATCTTGCTTATGTTGTGATGTCATCATCATCTGCGAGTTTGGCAAGCGAGGTTGTTAATTTAAAATTTTGAACTGGTTTCTGTTATTTTATTTGTTTTTTGGTTTAAAAAGTAAATTTTTAAATTTGAAAATGGTTGTGTGTGCTGTGTTGGGGTGTAATAATACACCGGACAGAAAAATCAGCGAACAAAAATTAAAATAAATATCACTATTTCTTGAAAGACGCTAAAATGTGCATATTGTGCATTAGTGCTTGTGGAAATAAAAACGGTTATACTTTAAAACAGTCGTGATTGCTCAGGACATTTAGTTGAGAGTGACTATACAGTTAAAGATATACTTTTATAGAGCTTTAAAGAAAAAATCAGTACTATGACCCTTATACATCCAGCAGCTTTAGTTAGTGTATGAAAAGTTGGAAGGTGGACTTAGAAATCAAGTAATACATTCTTTGAAAATTTTAGACTTTTTTAGCCATATAAATAAAAACAGCGCTTTACTCATCTGTAACCTTCGAGCTCTCTTGTGAGCATGTTTTAAGAGACAATTGGTGAATTAAAACGTATATTTACTTATCTTATTTAACCCTTTCGCTAAACCACCTTCCTTGTTGGTTTAGCTAGCTAGTAAGTGGCAGAAATTTAACTCCTAGTCCATCACGAGTTAATTATAAGTCGCCGCTAGCTCCGTTTAGTAGTATGGGGTTAGAAAACATTTTTTTTAAACAATATGGAACATTTATATACAAAAGCGAAGTTCTTGGAAATCCATTTAAAAAATGCTGAAGCTGTGCATCTAGACTAAATGCAAAAAGACTATTTCTTAAGTGTAGACTGTATTTTAGAATTAACCATTTAAACAAATTATTTGTAGGTGAAATTAACTGTAAAAATAGAAAAATTATAAAAATAATCCAATGAAATGGTATTCTTTTCTTCTATCTTATATTCGAACCAGATGACGTCACACCACATCTGTCAAAACACAATGAGCATACCTTATATCTGTTTATCGTGCCCAATCTTCGTTAAGGCTCTAGCTCGATGCACATAAAGACGCACAGACCGACGAATATCTTGTTGGAAATCACTTTTCTGGACCTCTCCATTATCCTTATGTTGGTTTTGATTAAATCCACAAATCAAATACTTACCCTATAAGGATTTTTTAAAGCATTCATTTTGAAGCTTTAATGGATCAATTTTAAGTTAAAATTTAAATTAAAAAAAAAACGAAGTGTCATGCTAAAATGTAAAATGAAAGGGATGATTAAAATCCCTGAAAAAAAATAATTCAACCTGCCTAACTTTCCTCCTTATAATTTTGCATTAAATTTCAAAATTAAAAAAAACTTTTCGATAAAAAGTGTTATAGGTACCTTACCTACTCAAAGGCAGTTCGGTATAAATATAAAATGATTTCAAACTTTGCATGGTCAACTCAAATTCCCAAAGCAACAAAGTGAAATTTAAAATGTACACTGATTAGCCACATGTATACACTCTAACTGACCACATGGTTAACCTCAGCCACAAAAAAAATCTTTTTTTGTTCAAATCTGAAAATATAAAACAAAAAGCTATGCAATATAAATAAAGCATAATACCGACTAACAGGATATCTATCTCTTTTTCCGGCCATCATTCATTCAAATGAATACAAAAAAAAAGCTCTGAACCAACGGAAATAACTATGAAAAAAATCTAATCCCTTCTTCATGATGCACCTCTCATACTCAAGCGTTGTATGTTTTAATCAAAAGGGATTACCGAATGACCAAAGCCATTTAAATCTTTTCATCTCTTTAGAGGCCATTCACAAATCCTTAAAAGGACGACGACATATACCAGCCATACAGTTATGTGTTACCAATTCCCATGTAGATGCACTATAGTAAAGAGAAATCCCCCTTTAAACAAAAAAACACGTACAAAAAATATAAAGCGATACCAAGTTTCAACTTTGACATTTTAAAAGCGCATGTTCATTTCTAAATGAAAAAAAAAATAAGGACAAATAAAAGGGATTTAAGCACAGTGTTGCACTTCTAAGACACCTCATGGTGTAAGGTGACAACTGGTGGTCCTGGGTTCGGTACAATTACATTAACTGTAGTGTATCGTTGTCCTTGGAGGATGAATGTTGTTCGGAAACAAACTTAATGCAATTCCTGGTTTCCTTGGCATAATGGATGTAGGTTGATTAAACAAACAGTGATTGTCCTTCCTGGGAAAAGGATATAAGGTAGAGGAAAAAGTTGTTTTTCGGATGCACTGTCCGCCACTTGAATGATTCACTTAATCTCGCAAGTTTATACTTAATCTTGCGAATTCAAACTCTTCAAAATAATAAATAATACTTAATACAAATTTATTTCAAGAGAGGAAAATCTTAGACAAAATTAAAAGTACTTACGATCTTTCCCGCAATTTAGGTAATAGATTATGCTTAAATCACACTGAACATAATTTACTCTCGATATTTTTTTGTGTAAAAAAACGTGTCCTTTTTTTCTTGATATTAATTATAAATTCTTTTTCTTTCTTAAAATTATAAATAAAACACTATGTTTTATATTTAAAAAAAGGGAACTACTTTCGTCAACAGAATTTAAAAAGCAGTAGACCGTTAACTCTGTATAAAATTTATACCTACTTTTTGATACGCATCAACTAAAGCAATAAAAAGTATACGCTGCACGTGTTCAAGTGTCACATCATCACAGTCAAATGGAATTGAATAAATTGAATTTGAATGACGAAAAAATGCTGTGGTAGTTTGATTGGTTTTTTCGAAGCATGGACCAGCATTTTGTTTAATATACTCTTTCTGCTTAATATAATTTAGTGTCTTTTAATTGAATACGAATATTTTATTTTTGGCCAATACGTCGCGCCGCATGTGACAAAAGAAATGAAGTTTGTCATGAATAATGAAGATTTAATTGAAAAAATACGATGAATACGAAGTGATTCTCGGCTGACGTCGGTTCGTCTGTTTGTCAGTGCGTCTGCTGTGTCCTAATGTCCATTGAGCTAGAGTTCGATGTGAAGCGTTTTCATAATTCTTTTAGAGAAGAAGTTCAATTTGTTGTCTTAGATTATCTTCAACGGGTATAGCTGCCATACAACGATTTTAGTTGTTTACATATTTATTGAAAAGGACTAATGATTTTGGTAAAACTTTGTACATGTAATCTGTAGAACAGTTTTATAGGTTTTTGACAAAAATTCGAATAGCAGAAAAAAATTTTGGAATTTTTTGAACATACTGCCGTTTTTTAATTGTTTCGGAATATTTCCGAATATCTCGTCATTATGGATTGGTTGACTTTGTAATAATTTTGTAAATCGGTATATCTAAGTTAGTTAAAAAAAAAAATTTTGTTTACGTTTTCAAAAATAACGGCACCTACCTGTAATAAAGGGAAACATATTAGCCCTAAGTACAATAAACGAATTTACAGTCGAGTTTATCCCATTGAAAAAAATCGAATTTCTACTAGATTGTACTCCAAATTCGTTTATGACTTAGGGCGATTCACAATTGATGAAACTTGATAGAAAAAGATTTCTTAAAATTAATTAATTTATTAATTAATGTTAATTTATTAAAAAACAAATTATTTATAAATTTCTTAAAATTGTCTAGAACATCTAAAAAATCTTAAACCTTACACCAAAAATAACGCTAGATACCTAGCATACAAATGTTGAAAAACCTTATTAATTATCCTCAAAAAAGAATGAAACGATTTTAATTGTTTCGAATAAAATATTTTATTTTTTACAGAGAAGCTGCTAAAAAATAGAAATAGTACTACATATCAAAATTTTCAACCAAAAGGTTTTTTTATTTGAAAATATTTTTTTTTTTTGAAAATTCGATTTTTAAAAAATGGGTTGGTGCAATTTTTTGAAACTTAAGTTTAATCTGCAAAATAATTATTATTTTAGATCAAATTGTTCCTAAAAATGTTTACAAAATCTTATATAGAGTGATTCACCTAAGGTGTGACAAAAAGCTTGAGCATGTAGGTTTAGTCTAGACAAGTACAAAATTGTAAAGAATGGGGGACCTATTCCCCCCGTTTAGGTGGGAAGGGCAGTATTTTAAAATAAAATTCTTAGATAAAAAAGAACGACAACACTTACACTGCCCTGTTGTACCTTTTTACAAACCTAAAAATCCCTTTTTTTATTATAATTTTAAATAAACTTCTTTTAATGAACAGTTTTTGAAAAAATAGTTTGCAAACTCAAATTTAAAAAAAATAAATTTATATAAATAAAAATAAATTTAAACAAAATTTTAAACTTTTCAAAATTTTACGTATGTAATTAAGTATTATTTTTATTTTCAAAACTAAATGCTCTTATCAATTCCTTGTCAAACACTGAAAACCGGATGTTTCTGAGACTTCTATTTTTGGAGGTAGGTATTCAAAAATAAATGAATCAAATTTCTAATAAAACTAAGAAGAATCTGACTTAATTATCATTTCAGAAACCATCAGTTGATTATTATCAACCTTGAGTTTTCTTGTTTTTACTAAGAAGTAGGTTTCTTAATTTTTTTATATCTTGAAAAATAAAAGTCCTAGAAACATCCAGTTTTAAGTGTTTGACTAAAAATTGGTAAGAGCCTTGAATCTTGAAAAGAAAAATAGTACTTAATTACTTAAATATTTGAGAAAAAAAAATAGATAGTTTGATTTTTTTAAATTTATTTTTTTTTATTTTGAATTTGAAATTATTTTTTTTTTTCCAAAACTGTTCATTAAACGAAGTTTATTTAAAAAGTAAATAAAAGAAAGGATTTCTTTTTTAAATATAACAGTGATTAAGGGTCTTTAATCCGGTATTTTTTGGTAGTCCTCATATCTTTTATCAAACAGAATATCGTAACACAAACTATCCAAGGCATTAAAGTAACTTTCGATAACTGGAAATAGTTATCTCCTTTCAGTATGCAAACACAGAGAAAAAAAACAACGTAAAATCAAAGAAAAAAACTTTGATTCTACTATTTTTCGGAACGATTTGGCGCCAACGCCGAAAATTCTCAAATCAAAGTGGAGCGACTTTATTTCAAAGTGATTCCATACTTAAAAACGAACTAGATTTTACTACGTTTATATGTTGATTTAAAGTGGAATCATAGTTAAATCAAATTTATCCATCTTTTAAAATAACATTTATCTACTTCGAATCAACGTAGATTGAACTTCGCTTGGTTAGGTATTGATTCAAAATGGCTACCCACGCCACGCTTCTTTGTTTAAATTTATTTAAGACAAAGACAAATGTATATTTATGCTGGATGCATTTCAATTTTGTGGTGAATCATTAATTTGTGAAGCCTTAAAGTGAATCGTTTAATGCTATGAGTATTTCATAGTAATAAATATAGGAAAAGTAATTAAATATTGTTTTTCGATTATATGTAAGTTAATTTTAAGTGCGCGTTTAATTTGTTCACAAATGTAAGGGAGCTACCTCGAAAAACAACAACGCGCTCTCGAAATTCTTTATATTAAGCTAAGAAATACAAACAAATTCAGGTTTACTTAATTATGCAACACTTTGAAACTACGTTGATGACACTTTAAATGCCACAAAAGTGGATCGCAATGTAAAATGTGGATTTAAATGTAAAAATGAATACGTTTCACTTTGAAATAAGGTTGAGCGCACTTTAAATGTGGATCTCAATGTAAAAATGATAAAGTTTTACTTTAAAACAACATTGAACGGAATGTAAATGAACAAAAGTTGATTTCAATGTATAAATAAACACGTTTTACTTTGAAACTAGGTTGAATCTGTAAAAATTACGTCGCATTTTCAATTTAACATTGTTTCAACGTAAAAATAAAAATGCGTCACTTCATTTAAAATACTTTAGATCAAATACGATCGTATTTAATTTTAGATCGCATTTTTTCCCTCAGTGTACTCGTAGCTGAATTTCTGCTGGTTAGATATTCAAGGTATTTTATCTGCACGCGTGAAATGCGTTGAAATGCCCGTAACTTTAATGCCATCAAACTGTTATAACAGTTATAAAGTGAAATGTTTCGAGTAACGTCTTTAATTTATATATAAAAACACAGACACATCCACTTAAATATTTAATTCCTTCCATTTATCATGTAAGATAAGCAGTTTAAAATTAAATTACCTATACAAACCAACAGCCCTTCTTCCTAATTTATACCAGAATTCAATATTAACAAATTGTTATATAAATAGGAAAACAAATTGAGTTACCGCATATTCTATTAAATGTTAAGTATGTACCTATCTGTACAGTGTACAATGTACATACCTATATCTACTATATTCCTGTATTTATATAACGCATCAATTTAATCTTTAAATACATTTTATTTCAACAACCCAAATCATCAAGTGCATAGCTACGTCATTACTTTATCAATCCATCATCCAGGATTAGAATAGCTTCTGATAAATAACCTTTAAAATAACTGCCTGGCGGACGCTCAGACCCTATCGTCCTGGGTATTTTGTTACGACATCATTTTTTTCCTTCTTCTTAGGCTATTGCATCTTCAATGTTAGTGCTTTGTGGAGCATAAAACTTGCTCTCATCTCCCAGCTGTGTTATGATTTTCATTGACGTCATCAATAAAAGCAAATTCCAATTATAAAAACAACAACAACAAAAAACACGAACACGAAATTGTCTTCAGTTCTAATTTAGGCTGAGAACTCTTGTATTCATACATACCTACAAAACAAAACAAAGTTGTCTCCCCCTAACATCTGACGTCATAAGGTTTAATACTTTTCATCTTAAGCAAGGTTATGACGTAAGACACACACAAGAGAAAGTTTGTATTTGATGTTTTTCTTTTTGTTTTTTTTTTTTTTTTTGAGAAATAGAAATCATCCCCATTTGGAGAAAGTGAGTGTTTCTGTATTATGTATAGAGAGTTCGAATTTGAAAGCTTTTTAAATATTTGATAAAAGAGTTGCCAATAACTTGTTTACATCGAAGATTGTAGTGAAAAAAAATTCTTTTGCCACTTGTTGATACTTCGTAGAAAATATGTATGTAAAGGTACACTCGTTTTATATGGAGTTAAGGACCATTCACATGAGAGCGACCACCGACCGACGAATGAACACACAAATGGGAATTAAAAAATTAATAAACCTTAATATTACACAAAGTGTGGTCAAAATGGTAGAATTCGATTTAAGATTAATTTTAAAATTATAAATTCTGAATTTTTATTTGCTTAAATATGAGAAATTTGAGAAAATAAGTTGGTCGTAACGAATTGCGGCTATTCGCGACAAACAAATTGTTTTCTTAAAATTCTCTTATTTTAACAATTAAAATGAAAATTTTAGTATCTTAAAATAATCCTCAATTTCTTCCATTTTGTCTAGATTTTGTAAAGAATGTTTTAAATCCCAGTTTGTTTATTCATTCGTCGGTCGGCCGTTGGTCGCTCTCATGTGTACAGTCTTTTAGACATACAAAAATGATCAAAAATATTTTATTAAATTTAATAGGAGCTTAAAAATAGTGTACAGTCTTTTAGACATACAAAAATGATCAAGAATATTTTATTAAATTTAATAGGAGCTTAAAAATAGTACGCATTTAGTTTTGCGTGGTAGTTGGTATTTTTTACACGCATATTAACGCTTAACAATACTATTTTTACAAAGAGATCTTTTATTAAAACTAATAGGGCAGACGGCATCATTATTAAAAACGTTGTTGATTGCATGACCCACTCGGGAGCTCTACTTCTGCATTTATCGTGTCGCTTGCGTTACCACCTTCAAAGTTTAATCTACTACAATCCATTACTCCAACATCTATCAACGTCATTAAATGACAGTCACCCAATAGCTTTTGAAGTTTCAACACGCCGTCCTCTCCATCACACAGCAACTTATTATTTACATCATAATAAAATAAATTTTCACCCACTTGTAATGCGTTTCCTTTTATCTGAGTTTTAATATTGCTTTTCTTACCGATTTCGGCTTTCAATTTTATCAACTGTCTCCTCCTCTCTCTACTTGCAGCGGGGTAATCTCTCTGCATCGATACACCTGTTCGTCGCAGGTTGCTAGCTGAGTTCAAAATTAATCTTACATCTTCCCGGTCGTGCACCTCAACAATAACCTTCGCAACCCCATTATTCCTTGATCGCAACGCTCTAGCACCTGAGATAACAGCTGGATTATTCGTTTGAAGCAATTCCAAGCATAATTCTTTTGCCTTCTCCACCGGATTTCGGATATTGTTCGTTGGCAGATGCACAACGATGTTCTTTTCATTCGCTTTCTTTTCTAGACTTTCTACTTGTCTCTCTAAAGTGTTACACCGATCATGACCATGCATTTTAATTGCGTTTGTAATGTGGAATTTGTTTGTTGCAATGATTGAACTTCTGCATGAATTCCATCGATGACAGCTTTTGTAGGCAAATTTCTAAGCTTCTCATCTAGTAGCTCAGTCATTGCACTTACTATCAGAGACCTTAAATCAGTAAACGCCATACTCCCAACCTCTGCATTCTGCTCCAACCTCTGGTCAACCACCTGTTGGCTACTGCCCGGAATAGTATCCTGGAATCCCTCCATATACTTTCGTTGCCTTGCCGATGATATTGTGTCCGCCATGTTTTCATTGACTTTGTTGACAGGAGTTTGTTGCAGGTTGCTGGTCATTTTTGTATCCTTGGATATATAGGGATTTTGGAGTTGACTCACCTATTTTCTTTATACCAGATTAGTGGCAATGTTTGTTGTTTTATTATAATATATTTTAATATTTATTTTTCGTGAAAAAACTATCAATTTTCAAAATTATTTAAGAGCTTATTTAAAATGCGACTTTATATCAAATCACTCGCGTTGCCAGATTGGTAGAGTATATATTATATAATTATATATTTTATAAAGTAATAACTTTGGCTTTTTGGATAATCAGATAGAGATACAGGGCAAAATGTGACATTACCTATATTTTGTACTTTAGCTATTTATAATAGTAAATTTTTTTTGTAAATAAAATTCTAAGAATCTTTTCCTAACTCTTCTCGGTATGGAGTTATTAAATTTTTAAGCCAATTATTTCAAAACAGACTATTGACTTAAAAAAAATACCAAAAATCAGGGGAGTGTAATTAAAAAAAAAACATGGTTTAAAAGAATATAAAAAGGGAAATTAAGTGTCCTAAGCAAAATTTCGATTTTGTAGCGATTTTGGGTGTACGAATTTTTCGAATTAAAACATTTTTGAAAAGTTTTTTCTTGCAACATTTTGATTTTTAGCTTTTTAAAGGGTGGTTTCAAAAATCTCAAAATCACACAACATTTAGGTGGTATAAGTATATATTTTTAGTAGAAATTTGAAGAAATTTGAGTTGAAAAACATTTGTTAAGAATTTTTAATAGTTTTTGTTCCAGATTTTTTGCTCT